>CM053617.1:15004515-15178669 GCA_028646535.1 Procyon lotor
TTCTTTGCCAATTTGGATGCCTTTGATTTCTTTTTGTTGTCTGATGGCTGAGGCTAGGAGTTCTAGCACTATGCTGAATAGCAGTGGAGATAGTGGGCATCCCTGCCATGTTCCTGATCTCAGGGGAAATGCTGAGAGCTTTTCCCCATTGAGAATAATATTCGCTGTGGGACCTACTTTTCATTCATAGTTATTTATTTTCACCATTATTATTTCTAAGTAGTTTTAAGTACACATATCAATTTGAATTCTTAACCCTTAAAATCCTTAATTCCTAGTGAAAATAAATAAGTAAGCATTTATGGGTTCTTCATTTGTATTCTGTAATTGGCAAATGTAAAAATACATTTCATAATTTCTAGAAGTATATTCTTCCTTGTAGTAAAATTTTCAATGTGGCACAAAGCAAGTTTACTAATAGACCCAAATATTTTTAGTTTCTATGTAAAAAGAAGCCAAGAGTAGATAAACCTATCTTCCATAATAAATGTTTCAATATTTTATCTTATTTAGAAATCATCTTAATATTCAATGAGTATCTATCATTTAACTTATGTCTGTACAACTTTAAGGTTTCAAGTTACCAAAAAGATTTTGAAGGCTATTTTTAAGTAAGCATATAGCATAATTATTGTTGAGAAGTTTATGAACTTTCATCTTATGTCTACTTGATTTACTTCTTAGCAACTGTTTAGATTACTTATGAAAACTTCAACAGACATTAAACAACTAATCATATTCTTAAGTAATGCTTCTTGCTGATGAATTTTTTAACATGAGCTTATTTGACTTTTAGTAAATTTAGGTAAAATAAAAGTATCATAAATAAAAGTATCGTATTTAATACTGATGACTCTAATGACATGCTTTTTTCAGTTAAACAAACTTAAACTAGCTTTTCCTTCCCTAAGATTATCACATGACCTTGAAAAACATTTAGGTTAGTTTCTATATTTCTAAGAATATATTTGATTTATACAAATGTTTCTTTGTCTTTAAGCCAATTGAGTAGAGCTCTTTACAAATTAATTTTGACAAAATCATCCTGAAGTAGAAAAATATCACATATCTGTGGCATATGTACATAGACATACATAAACATACAGACATACACAGAGATCTTATAGCTTTTGTTTTAAATTTTTAGTCATGACACAGATATGATAATGTAAAACTCAATAGTTTAAAAAAGAACAGTTGGATCCAAATTATGTTTCTGACAGAATAAGTTTACCTGCTCAGATGGCTAAAGATTTTACTAATATTTGTAGAAACAATTTTTAGGATTTCTCTTCCACCTAATATCCAAATTAAGAGAAGACCAGGTAGAACATTTACATCTCAAAGGCACAGAGAAAGGATATACATTTCTCCACGAAGGACTTTCATTCCCTAAGTCCAGATCTTTCACGCTGTCTGTGAGTTTTTTGAGAGGAATGGGAATGAGTTTGGGATTGATAGAAAAAATAGTTGGGTTTTCCATTGTTTTTAGAACTTCATTTTTGTTCTTGTAAAGACTCTATTTGTAAAACATATACAGTTAAGTCCGTCAAAGTATTGGGTGCAAACTTAAATAATATCTGACCCACTCAACTACATTATCCTTAGTTTGTTTCTTTATATCAAAAAGAACTGGGGAGGGAACCAAAGAACTGAGGAAGAACTAAGAAATCAAACTAAAGTGGAGGTCAAGAGATGCCTATATTCTAGATTTAGAGGCATGTTTCTTGGAATGTTTGAGTAAATCCTTCCACAATGGAATTTCAAAATGTTTTTCTTTCCCTCTAGATACATAGTTTCATTTTAGCTTAGGGGAGAAGGCCTTTAAAAATTTATTTCAGGCTTTGAGTATCAGCTTCCAATTTGACCAACTTCTGACCACAGAGCTTCTTTAAAAAGAAAAAATTCTTTTCAATATCTTGTCAGGTTCTAGCTGGAACAAACAGTAAATATTTCTGGCAGTATCAAACAACCCTATGGACACAAGAGGCGTCCCCAAATGGGGTGCAAAAGATAGTACCAAGTTCCATTCCCAAAGATAACCAAAAGAAAGAAGGAGTTTCCTTGAGAGCTGGTAACACGTGGTAGGACCATAGCTGCAAATGGGGTGCTACCCACAATTCTATGTCCAATCATGCTTTGGAGTGTCCCAAACTGGTTATTGAACAAATGATTCTCAGGACACAAAATGAGACAAACAAGAAAGCAATAGCTGTCCCTGGGAGAGAAGGGATTGATAATCAGTATTTTCCCCTTATAATCTAAGTTTGAAAAGGAAGGAACAAGGAAAAATTTTACCCTCCTCTCTCAGCCAGGCACCACAGATAGAGATTTGTGAGAGCAGACCTTGCTAAGAATTTTTACCCTTGGCTGGCTTTTGCTAATTTTCCCTGGATGCTGTCTCCAGGCTCCAGTGAGTGGGCTGTCCCACCAGCCCACTGGTCACCAAAAACCACAGAGAGGAAAAAATAACTTTCCCTCTTCCCCTTTATAGTATGTACCTGGCTGATATCCCTTTTTTCCTAGGGTACCTCATAAATGGATAAGTTTATCTAGGTTACAATTTCTCCAGTGTGGCTGCTATAATTTAAGATTATCTTTGGTGAAGTTAACCTACTTATTCAGCCTTAAAACAAAAGTCCATTCACCTGAGGTCTCACCCTGAAGCCAGTGCAGTTTAAGTTGAACTCAATCTGTCCCCAGACCCAATTCAGTTTCTAAGTCAAACCCAGTCCATCCTAGAACCCAGTCCAACTCCAGAGTCAGTCCAGTTTCTAAGTTCTGACCCAAGTCCTGCAAATTTCTGGACCTAGTCTGGAAAATAAATGCTCAAATAATCTGAAAACTTATAACACAAAAGCTGCAGAGCTAAGAATTGAGACCCAAGATTCAAGAGGGACTTACTCACAACCTCCAGAGGCAGAGAAAAAGCAATGAGTTCTAGGGGCTCGAAAGGTACTTATGACTGGTTGCTTATTGCTCCTAGAGACTGTTGGGAGTCTTCTTTGGTTCCTTCTTCTTACTTTAGAACTTTAAGAAATTAAACTGCTGGCATATTAAAGATTTTAATAGTTTATTTCAGCAAAAATTGATTCACATCAAGAGGCACCAAACCAGAAGTGGTCAGGAGTGCTCCTCAACACAAAGTCTTAAGCCTACTTAAATAAGCTAATTTGAGTAAGTCTTTGCAACCAGAGTCTTACAAGCACTTGCTGGTTTACCTTCATCCTTAGCTTAGAAAAAAAACTTTCCTCAATTGTTGCAGTTACACTTGACTTAACTACCTGAATTAGTTGTAAGTTTGTTCTCCCTTACAAGGAACACACCACACACACACACACACACACACACACACACACGCACACCTACACTATTGCCTTAAGTTTCCAGCATTTTTTTCTTGGCTGCACAAGGTATATTTTTCCCATTTAGGAAGGTAACACACTAATTGGCTAATCTGTTAAAAGGATTTGCTTATGTGAATAGACTTTCCTATATGTTAAAACAAAGAATACACAATTTAGCAGTGTAGGGATGAGAAGTGTCTCAGTGAAGTTAAAGGGAGTTTTGAGACCAGTTGAATTGCCAAAGAACCAAATTGGGTTCCAAGACAGAAGGAGCCTGGTTTTTAGTTTTGGATAAAATTTTCCCACAAGCCACAGAAAAGGCATAGAAGAAAGTAGCATAGAATGTTAGAACAAGAAGAGATCTCTGAGGTCATCTATCTCATGCATGGTCAGAATATGGGCATGAAAGACAGATTACATGAGTTGTCCAAGACACAGCATGTAAGAAGATGCTTATAAGCAGAGCTCAGGTCCATCCCCTCCCTTGGCCTAGACCTTCCCCATTGCACCACACAACCTTGTTAAAGTCCAGCTTCATTTTGCCATCGCGTTTGGCCATTGACAAAATTTTATCAAGATCACAAAGACCAACATTTTAGAAAAAAAGGTTTGCTGAATCAACTGTGTCTCATCTACAGGGACACACTGGCATTTCAATAGTAGAAGCATGTTGCTTGAGAGATTTATCAAAACTAACAGAGTTTCTATACAGCCAGATTTCTCAGCCTGACCTTTACAAGCAGAGACAACATCCAGGGTTCTTTGCAGGGGCTGACTTATGTTTACATTTAGATAAATGATAGTGAGTTTCCAATTCTTTAGCTCTGAGCAGGGTTGCTTTATCACCTTATTTTCAGTTTGAGGGAAGGGAGATAATGACCATGAACTTACTGATTTTCAGATTTGAATCTCCCACTCAGTCTCTCTGACACATTGACAGTTTTGGCTTTTTTGGCTTTTTTCTCTGCTTTCCTTCTTTCTCCTTTAATTACGCACAGGATAGTGACTCTCTCCTACAGTTACTTTCATTTTCCTGCCTTCTCTTTCTCACTCCCACAGCATGCAAAGAGACACTCACTTTACTCTGCAATCACAGGTTTTTTAGCAATTGGGTCCCTAAAAGAACTTTTCTGAGTATTTCAAGATCCTTCCCGGATGACTCTGTGTGATTCATGCTGTTAACTATTTAACATTTTTATTGTTCCAAGCTGCTCTACAAAAAGAGATTTAAAAATAATCCTCCAAACTCAGAGTTATAACAGCATAATAATGGCAATCATGATGGTAAACTGCAAAATTTCCAAGGCAAATCCTTTCAATGAGTCCTCAATATCTTTAAATATCTTTCAAGTCTACTGAAAAACTTAGGTCAACTTTGCAGTTATGCAGTAACTATCCAGAAAGCATGCAAATATTGGAAGGCATTTTGGCTAACTGCACTGCACTTGGTAAACTTACCAAGTTTTGGTGATGCTTCAGTGCATTCTATGGCTGTGACGGTTAGTAGCTGTTAAATGCAAAGTTTCAGTTACGTTCTGTCTTCATGAGCAGCACCAAACCAGGAACCTGGAGACCAGGCTCCCAGTGCCAGCTTTAGCAACCAAATAGCTATGTAACCTGGGCAAGATATTTAACTGCTCTGGGTTTCAATTTTGTCATTTTCTAAATCATGATGAATTTTAAAAATCTCTGAAGTTCCTTCCAACTCTATAATTCTACATTATGAGATTTAGGAAGGATTTTAAGATTATATAGTATGTAAGAATAATCATTATTCAATTCAATAAATATTTATTGAGGAAGGTCTACAGATAATATGAAAAAAGAAACTATGAGAGAATAAAGGACAGAGCAAGACATAATCTCAACCTTTGAGTTTTCCTCAATCTAGGGGACAGGAAGATGGTATAGGAATCATCAGTCATAAAAGCTTGTGTCTGCACTCAAAAAACATCATGGGGAAGCAACACTGGCTCATGTTTGTGTTAGCCTGATGCCTCTGTCACTGCACCCCAACGACATCCTGGTCTGCTCCATGTGGGCTCAGTCATCAAGGAGTTGAGGCTCTGGCTGGAAATCAGATGTCATAGAGTGACACAGAGTCATATCTTCCTAACAGATGTTCAAGGATTGAAGGAAAGAGAATGATTAATGTATTTGAGATATTGGTAAAAATTGGGGCAGGGGCCAGGAAAAGAAACTACTTTTCTGATCTGCAACTTAGCTAAGTTGTCCCAGAACATGAATAGCTAGGGACCTGACAGCAATGAAGAGGACAGGATGCAAACTGAGAAGAACAGAAGAAGGCATCAACCTTAGGGACATAAAGGACTGTTACGCAGAAATAACCAGTAGTTTGGAGCAGCAAAGAGCCAATGTCTTTGGTCCTGATACCTATAAGAAGTCCTCAGTGATCATGAGAGCACATGACCAGTTTAGTCTTTGTACTAAAGGCCAAAGACACTCACTGCCATTAGCTATGTCCTCCCCATGGCTGGACAACTGACTGCAATAGTAAGTCTAATAAAAGGAGGTGGAAATGCACACTGAATAAAATTGATACATAGAGCTGGGCACCAGATCACAAAATTACTGAAGGATAAGCCTATAATCATTTGCTGGAGTTGCCTTGTCTGAGCTGCTGGCAAACGCTGGAACTACATCCTTAGAGAGTAGATCCAAGGTGACCTCGTTTCCACACCAACAGATTACTGTTAACACTACTTTCATTCTCTAGTCTCTGAAGCCAGTAGATCATTGAAGAAAGTCTTATGATCTTAATTATGGCTATGAGTTTGTGTGCTCTTTATTATGTTGGGAACTATTTGCCAGCAACAGCAACTAAAGCATTCATCTATACTGAGACTTTGTTATGTCTCTGTGAGAAAATCTTAGCATCATTGCCCTGCAACCTGGATTTCTGCCTGACCCCTACCTCCCAACCTGACTTGTGAATCTGGATGAGGCTATGTGACACCTTCACTATGTGCCTGTGTGAAAAATGGAGACCTTGACTCTCCAGAAGCTTTGTGGGGCTGATATAATCACAAGTGGTAACTGCTGAGTTGGTTTTGAGGGCCTATGGTAGACAGACGCCTGTGAGTTTCTGTGCTGAACACAGTCTGTGGAGGGCAGCCAAGACCTCTGGCAGTGTCTTTTCTGGGAATCACTGATGAACAGCAGCAACATCCTTTCAGACATGCATTTAGCTAAGTGCCTCCTGAAATAAAGATCTGGAAATCATCTCAGGTGGCAAAACAAAGCCAGATTGGATTGGGGCCTGTGGGTCATAAAAGGCTGTGTCTGAGGTAAGGGGAAACAGTGAGAAGTGAGCCCACAAGTCCTATAAGCTGGAATGAGGGCTCCCAGAGGCTTCTCTCCAATATGACACAATGGTTAGACACAATGGTTAAAGGCAGGAAAGTCTGGAAAGATGGACTACAATTGGCTCTGACCTTAGCTTCAGCTCTGTAAAGCTCTACCTGAACCATCAAGAGACTTCAGGGCAATTCCAGTCTTTGTTGAACTTGATCTCACCACTGGACCTCTTACCCACCTAGCTCAGGCATGCCCACTTGTTCAGCTCCCTAAAGAAATAAGAAGAAAACTCTTGTTCTTGGGCTTCATGGAGGCTCAGGCATGAAAGTGACTGCTCAGAGACTGGCCAGAGCATGAGAAGAGGAAGGCATGAGAGCTGTGGAGCAGCAGCATTTGAGGAGCTGGCAGACTAGCAGCAGTGTATCCAAGGGGACACTGAGAAGGCCTGGCTGGGGAGGTTCAGACGAGCAGATGGTCCTTCATCAACAGTAGGTGCCACAGAGAACCATGTAGAAAGGGGCCCGGGTAACTTTCTATGACTTAATACTGAAATTCACATTACATAATCTGCTAATCTTTGGTCAAAACCATGTTAAAATTCTAAGAGGAGGGGCACCTGGGTGGCTCAGTGGGTTAAAGCCTCTGCCTTCGGCTCAGGTCATGATCTCAGGGTCCTGGGATCGAGCCCCGCATCAGGCTTTCTGCTCGGCGGGGAGCCTGCTTCCCGCTTTCTCTGTGCCTGTCTCTCTGCCTACTTGTGATCTCTTTCTCTCTGTCAAATAAATAAATAAAATCTTTAAAAAAAAAAAACTCTAAGAGGAATTTTTTATTTAGGGATTATAAGCAAAAGCACAAAGTGAACTATTTGATGGAGTGGTATAAGGATCAACCCTTCATGTAGTGTGACATTTGTTTATGTAAGTTATTGTCACTGAATTGGATTTGGCAGATTTGTTTCCTCTAATATCTTATTATGAAAATTATAAAATATACAGAAAAGTTTAAAGTGTTTGATGGACATCAATATCCCTACTGCTTAAATTCTACAGTTGTCACTTTATGGCTACACTTGCCTCATTCACACATTTATCCATTAATCATCTTATTTTTAAACAACTTTATGAAGATATAATTTATGTATCATAAAATTTATGCATTCTAAGTGTACCATCTGGTGTTTTTTAGGAAAATTACACAATTGTGCAATCATCACAATTCCAGGGTTAGAATATTTCCATCACCCCAAGAGTTCCCCTGTGTTCATTTGCAATCAGCCTTCCCCTCCCACTCCCAGCCCTCAGCAACTACTGATCCTTATATCTCTATGGTTTTAGAGATATGTTTTAGAAATTTCAAATAAATGGATTTATGTAATATGTAGTCTTAAATGTTTGGGTGTTTTTTTTCAATTAACATAATAATGTTTTTTGAGTTCATCATGTTGTGGCAAGTATCAATACTTCATTCCTTTGTCCTTCTATTAGTTGATGGATATTTGTGGGGTTTTTTTTCCATTTGGATGCTGTTCTGAATAATATTGCTATAACATTCAACTCCAAGTCTTTATGTGAATATGTTTTTATTTCTCTGGGATCCCTTATTAAGAAGCTGGAAAAAGGCTGCAGTTACAAAGATGAAAAAAATAAATGATATGGAATTTTTTAAAAACCTAAAGAATATATGGGCCATTTTTGCTATCACTAGGATAGAAACTGCCTCAAAATCTGAAGCCCAGGGTGCCTGGGTGGCTCAGTGGGTTAAAGCCTCTGCCTTGGGCTCAGGTCATGATCTCAGGGATGTGGGATCGAGCCCCACTTCGGGCTCTCTGCTCAGTGGGGAGCCTGCTTCCCCCTCTCTCTCTGCCTGCCTCTCTGCTTACTTGTGATCTCTCTCTCTCTCTGTCAAATAAACAAATAAAATCTTTAAAAAAATTTAAAAAATCTGAAACTCATGGCAAGGAATTAAGGGAGGAGGCAAGGGAGAAAGAGAGAAAGAGAATATTTTAATGTCATCCATTAAACCCCAGAATCTTGCTATGCCTTAAGCAAGATATACTCTTGACTTCCCTGTGAGCTAAAATATTTACTTTTTTTCTTAGATTAGTTGGAATTAGGTTTCTGTCACTAGAAAACAAAAGATTTTTGACTACTACATATCAATTCAAAATAAGAAAATAGACAAGAAAGATAGACATGATGTCTATGGCACTAAAATGGTGCTTTAGACCTCAATTTTCTAATTCAATAGAAAATATGATGAAAGGAGATGTTTTATAAAAAGGGCTATGAAAAAATTATGAGTCGGCATGGCTAAAAATGCACAGACTGGAGTCCCGTGTGACCACTGAAAAAGACTCACCACATTGGTCACTATTCCTCACCGTGTATTGTCACATGTAGATCACCCCAGAAATATCAAGGCTAGTGATGAGTGACCAATGCAAGGAACTGGCTCTCACTGCAGTCAGACAAGTTCTTAGAACATGGAAAAAACACTCCTTGTCCTGCAGCAGCTGAGATGAGGCATGGGGAGGGGAGGGAAGAGAGCTGAAAGAGCAGCGTGAAATACCAAGACCCGTTAAGAAAGGCCACTAACCATGCCTTCTTCTCACTTAAAGAAAAAGAAGTACCTGCACTAGAATGTTCCAAAAGTATGGAGAAAACTGTGCTACTGCTCTTTCTTCAGTGACCTGAGCCTTGTACCAACTCTGATCATGTCCCTCTAGGGATTGCAAATCAAATTCAAGGGCCAAGACACCAAAAGCCTCCTCTTGACTGCTGCTGCCTTATCCATCTCCCCACTTCCTGGCTCTGTTCCCTGAAGCCAGACTAACTTGTTCGGCGTCACAGGCCCTCCCCAGGGCACTGATGACTGTCTGGAGCTCTCTAGTGCTGTGGCACCCCAGATCTCAGCTTCTCTTGCCTGTTACCTACTAATACGATCTCCTAAATCATCTCTCCATTGGTATTCCTTAGGCCCTGGCAATCTATTTATTCTCCATGCCACAAGCAGAACAAATTTGTCATTTTATTTTGCAAACTCTAAAATTATAAGAACAGTATAAAGAACTTACATTATCTTTTATCAGACACATCAATTGTTGGCATTTTGCCCCTTTTGCTTACTTCCCATCTCACCCTCTCTTTCTCTTTCTCTCATGCGCATATATGTGTACATTTTTTCAAAATTATTTAAAAGTAAATTGCATATATCATGCCCCAATACTTCAAAACTCTTCAGTGTGTGTTTCCTAAGACAGGGACATTCTCTCACATGACCACAGTGCAGTTGTAGAGGGCTCATCTTAAAAAGCAAATCTGCCTTCATCACTTTCTTCCTACTTCTGCTCTTAAGATAAAAACAAAAACCCTTACCTGCCCTGCAATAGGCCTAACCTAGCCCAACTCTTTCTCCAGCTTTGCCATTTGCTGTTTGCATTTTGCTCTAGCCACACTGGCTGTTCTTTGGTGCACAAACAGCCTTGTTCCTTCCTGCCTTCAGGATTTGTCTGAGCAAGTCTTTTCTGTGTGGGCACATATCCATCCTTGGTACCTGCCTTCTTTGTTCTTAGCTAACTGCTACTTATCGTTCAGGTTTTAGTTTCCCATTTTGCTTACTAAATTATGCAATCACTTTCTAAATTGTCTTCCCTATCAAATCATGAACTCCTTGGGACAGAGACTTCATCTGTTTGTTTGTTCTTATATCTCCCAGATCCTATAGCAGTGCTTAGTACATGGTAGGTCCTGAAATAATATCTGTGCATGAATAATCCTTCTGGATTACTGAGTGGTAGTTACTTATTTATTTATTTTCATTTCCCAAGGCTTACAAACTCCTTACATGCAAAAATGATTTCCTGATTTGATTCTGCATATTCAGTGCTTAGTACAGTCCCTGACACACGATAGGTGTTCAGTGGATCTCTATGGAGTGAATGAACTAATATTTACATATTTATTTAATGTTAGATATGTACCTTAGCTGTACTATGCATAACAATGGATAATGTATTCATAATCTCTGGAAAATTTGGGATCTTGCATGTTTTACATATAAATATCTTTTGAGAATTCAGTTTGTAAACAATATTTCTTTCTTGTTTCACATTACAATTTTCTTATCAAGGACTGGGCTTGAACCAAAAGTACTACCTATTCAATGACTTTGTGGATATGTACTCTGTGGATACGTACAACTTTGATTTCTGTAACTTTAGTACATATTTAAATTTGGTTCTGATTAGTCAGGTGTCTTGTTTGCAAATGAAAAATAAAAAGCTATATTTCAGGTAAAAAAATGTCTTAAAGTCCTTGGTTATCTCACATAATCAAAATTAACTGCAGAAATTCTCAGAGCTCAAGTGCGTTGTGAATCTTTAGCAAAGACAATATTATTTATGTTTTCTTATCTTATTTGACCATGAAATTATATTTTGTGATTAGCATTTTTCCAGAATACTTATTAACATCTTCTGAAACTTTGGGGTTTCATGGATCAACACACTAGAAAATGCTGTATTAGAGGGAAAACCCTTTATCACTTCTCAGCTTCCTTCCCTTAGGACACTGGTATGTGTTTGGATGATCTTAAGTACTCATAAAGCACACACACCAGATCAGTAGGTGATCCTGTTCCAGCTCATGTGAGGTCCTGTAACTAAGAATCAGTCCTGGAGAATGTGAGGCTTGGTTCACCTTACTGAGCAGTATGATATTGTGGTTCTTTTTGGTTTTTTGTTGTTGTTGTTTTATTTTAGGTAAAGGGCCCCTATTTCTTGCCTCCAAACAGTTTACATATTAAGAATGAATCAATCCCCTTCAATAAAGGAGGGTTTCGAAGTATATTAAAACTTTATTTTATTTCATTTTTTTTAAGATTTTATTTATTTATTTGACAGAGAGAAATCACAAGTGGGCAGAGAAACAGGCAGAGATAGAGGAGGAAGCAGGCTCCCTACTGAGCAGAGAGCCTGATGCGGGGCTCGATCCCAGGACCCTGAGATCATGACCTGACCCAAAGGCAGAGGCTTAACCCACTGAGCCACCCAGGCGTCCCTAAAACTTTATTTTAATTACATATTGCTGTGGTCTGAATACTTGTGCCCCTCCAAAATTCATTATGGAAATCCTACCTCCTGATGTGATGGTATTTGAAGTTGAGGCCATTGGGAGGAGATTAGGTCATAAGGGTAGAATCTCCATAAATGAGAATAGTGTCCTTATAAAAGAGACCCCATATCTCCTTCTGCCATGTGATGTTATGGCCAGAAATCACTCTCTATGAAACAAGGAGCTGTCACCAGAGATGGAATCTACCAATACCTTGAACCTAGACTTCCTAGACCCCAGAGATGTCAGAAATAAATTTCTCTTATTTATAAGCCACCCAGTTTATCATATTTTGTTACAGCAGTCCAAAGAGAATAAGACATATATGCTTGCAACTTTCAGCAGGGACCAGGATTTTGTGGACTTCTGGTGCAATAAGGATAAGATTCACCCTTCCATATGAAACCAAAAAAATGTATAAAAGATAAGAAACAATGGTTCTTAACATATTTGCATTAGGCAACAAAAGACAGTGATCCCAACTGTCCCAGTTTACTACCTGGGGAAAGTTTTTAGGCCACAGAGTAGAGAGGAGACTCTCTCCTCTGGGACTCTCTGGGACCCTCTGAGAGCCCAGAAACACCTATGGTTTGGGAAGATTGAAGGAGGTCTGGAAAGACCATAGCAGCTCCAGTTTGTAAGTCACAGTACAAGGTAGAAGAGAGATACACAAAGAGAGGATTCTGAATACTTGGAAAGGGTTGCTTCAGGTATTCACTGAGTACTGATCAGTGCATGAAGGTGAAAAATTATCTGAATCTGGGGCAGGAAGGGGGAGATCACCCAAAGAGATGAAAGGGAATAGTCTCTGGCCCTCACATAGGGTCAGGAACAGAGGCTGTTCCAGCAGCCAGGGTAGAAAACCCCCTAACCCATGGAATACTGGGCATTGCCCTCAAAAGCATATGTTGCTTCAGTCAAGAAAAAATATCCTAGAATAAATGCTGCTTTGGTTCCACCTAAATGTCTTAAAGAGCAATACTTAAAAGCATCAAGCCATTTTCAACTTATCTGTGCATAGCAAGTATCTGCATCCAGTAAAAAATTAGCAGGCATGCAAAGAAGAAAAATATTACCCAAAAGAAGGAGAAAAATCGGGGGTGCCTGGGTAGCTCAGTTGGTAGAGTGACTGACTCAGATCATGATCTCAGGTTTCAGCTCAGGTCATGATCTTAGGGTTGTGAGATTGAGCCCCACGTCAAGCTCTATGCTCAGTGAAGAATCTGCTTGAGATGCCCTCTCCATCTCCTTCTATCCCTTCCCCAAATCGTGCTCTCTCTCTCTCTTTCTATAAAATAAATAAATAAATATTTTTAAAAAGGAGAAAAATCAATTTATCAAAACGGACCCAGAAATGACACAGATGATGGAATTAGGAACATTAAAACTGTTGTTAGAACTCTATTCCCTATATTCAAGAAGTCAGAGGAAACACTGAACAAGTAGATCCACGGAAGATATAAGAAAAGATCTAAATTGAACATTTAGTCATGAAATCTACAATGTCTGAAATGAAAAATTACTGGATAAGATTAAGGACTAAAGTACATTGCAGGAAAAAAATGTGAGAAAACTTAAAGAAATGGCAATATAAACTATCCAAAATAAGACATCTACAAAAAAAAAATATACTCAAAACATGCAAACACAAAAACAGAGGGTCAGTGAGTTGTGGGAGAGTTCAAACCCACCTAACATATGTGCAATTAGAGTCCCCAAAGAGGAAAGAACAGAAAAAATAATATTTGAAGAAATAATGGGCTGGGACTTTTCCAAATTTGATGAAAACTATAAACCCACAGATTGAAGCAGCTCAATAAAGCCCAACCAAAAGAAACATGAAGGAAACTACATCCAGACACATCATGCGCAAATTACTTAAAACTGTAAATATTCATATACTTAAAAACCATGCTGCTAAATAACCCATAGATCAAAGAAAAAATACAAGAGAAAATGTGAACTATTTTCAACCGACTTAATACAAAAACACAGGAACATCTAATGGGTTAAGCATCTGCCTTCCACTCGGGTAATGATCCCAGGGTCCTGGGATCAAGCCCCACATCATGCTCCCTGCACAGCAGGAAGCCTGCTTCTCCTTCCCCCACTCTCCTTGTTTGTGTTCCCTCTCTCTCTGTCAAATAAATAAATAAAAACTTTTTTTAAAAATTTAAAAAAAACAAAAACAAAACATTTCTAAATTTGTGAGATGCAGATAAAACTGTACTTTGAAAGGAAATGTACAGCACTAAATGCCATATTAGAAAGAAAGGTTTCAAATCAATGACCTCAGCTTCCACCTTAAAAAACTAGTAAAAGGAGAGCAAATAAAACTCGAATTGAACAGAAGAAATGAAATAATAATCATAAAAACAGAAATCAATTAAATAGAAAACAATCGCAATAGAGAAACTTAATGAAACTAAAAGCTCTGAAATCGATAAAACTGATAAATATCTAGCCAAAGTGTTCAAGAAAAAAACAGAGAAGACACAAATTACCAATTTCAGAAATAACAGAAGTGACATCACTTCAGATTCTATAGATACTAAAAGCATAATAAGGGAAAATATGAACAGCCTTATGCCGGTAAATCTAACAACTTAGATGAAATTGAATTGACAGGCTCTGTGAAAGACACAAGTTACCAAAGGTGACACAAGAAGAATTAGATTACCTAAAATGGCCTATATCCACTAAATAAATTGAATTTCTGGTTTAAAAACATCCTATAAAGAAAATTATGTCAATTATATCTTTTAAAAAGATCAGTTCAGAAAACCCCACTAACTCAGATTGATTCTGTGTAGAAATTAGGAAATTCCATATGGTACTACTAAAAATTGAGTCAAGGATACTTCTTATACCTGGAAATATAGAAAGGAAAAACCACAAGGTTATTTTTCTTTTCTGCACAGTTCTCATCTTATGTCATTTCTAATGTTCAGTCTGGTTTCTTGATATTAAAGGAAATCAAATATCAGCAACAGAGATAATATAAGGACAAAGAAGAGAAAAGGACTATTTTTTAATTAACATATAATGTATTATTTGTTTCAGGGATATAGGTCTGTCAATCATCACTCTTACACAATTCAAAGCACTCATCATAACACATGTCCTCCCCAATGTCCATCACCCAGCCACCCTACCCTCCCACCCCTCTCCCCTCCAGCAACCCTCAGTGTGTTTCCTGAAACTAAGAGTCTCTTATGGTTTGTCTCCCTCCCCGGTCCCATCTTCTTTCATTTTTCCCTCCCTTCTCCTATGACTCCCCACCCTGCCTCTCAAATTCCCCATGTTAATAAGCTCATATGATAATTCTCTTTCTCTGATTGACTTATTTTGCTTAGCATAATACCCTCCAGTTCCATCCACATCATTGCAAATGGCAAGATTTTGTTTTTTTATGGCTGCATAGTATTCCATTGTGTGTGTGTATATATATATATATATATATGCGCCACATCTTCTTTATCCATTCATCTGTTGATGGACATCTAGGCTCTCTGAGAAAGAGACTAGATTGGAGAAGAATAGAAAGAGACTATTTAGATTGGAGAAGCAGATTCTCAGCATTGTTTGCTTAGAATGCTATGTATGGTACATTATTAGTCAGAGGGGAATGAGCATCTGTTCTCTATGCCCTCAAATGAAAAGAGACCAGTCTTCACAAAGGTGAATTGTGAAGAAAAAAATGCATTAAAATGATGGTTTGTGTGCTGGGGTGGGTGGCCATGAGAGCAATTTATTTACAAGCATGAAACACATCGTCTTGATGGAGAGCATAGGAACAGACCATCTAACTTACATATTTTCTTCTGTTCACCTGCAAAACCCCTCAGGCTAAATCCTAATCTAACTGTTGGTTGATCTCATCACATTTCCTGTTCAAAAAAATTTCCTAGGCTGTATGTGGCATGGACAGGTGTCATGGGCTAGACAGTTACGGCATCACTTTCCCATCTGTTAGAGAGTACAGGAGATGTGCAGACCACAGGAGAATCATGTTTTCTTCATGTGGTTCATCATCTATGCCCTGTTCTCCTATATAAACACATCGGATGGCAACATCCACACCTCTCAGCGGTTCTCTCGTTTCCCATAAGTCCAGTATCATCACATCCCCTAATTCATTTCTACCTCATTTTTTGAAGCAACAGCTGATATTTTAACTCCACACCACAACACACATCTCCTCCAATCTACTGATTTTTTGAAGATCCACCTGATGATGTCAGAGAAGACATCGAACTGGGGACCCACAGTTACTGCTGCCATTGGCTTAGCAAGATATGAAGCCCTTTGTTACAAAAGAAAAAAATCACCATCATCATTTGTCCTTGCACAAGGAAATATAAAGAAACCGGGGGCGGAGGGGACCAAAAAGCCTCAACTCCAAAGTTTACTTTTTTCCTTCCTAAACTTTACTTGCTTCTGTTAGCAGATGTAATAAGCTTTTCTCAAAAATGATATCTATAGGAATAAATGAGGCTGGCAATCAACCACGTGTACTTACCTAGTAGAGCCTGGTGGAAGAACATGATCAGTATGGAACTGATCTGACCTCCAACTTCCTCTTTGGAAAGTCACCCAGCCTTTTAGAGAACAGCTGATTGTCCAGAGAATTTTGAACAGTAGAACAATAGCCTTAGGAATCGTCATGGAGCTTGACAAGACTTAGAACAGTTTTACTTTTATTTGAACAACATGTTGCCTCCTGAAACTGAACACCTGGTTAGGAAGCAATATTCAAACCTCATCTCCATAGGGCCACATCAATCTGACAAGCAGGAATTTTGAAAGTTGAGAATATGAGGGGCCTAGGTAAAAACTTGTCCTGGGTACATCAGCAAATGTTAGTGTTTCTTGGTAACTCTCCACCTCTCCCTTAGAAGGGCAGGAAGGAACCTTTTTATTCAAAGGTACTGTGGGTTTCTGAGAAGACAACAGAACACTGACTTTGGTCACAGTTGGAAAGGACGAGGTTATGAGGCATTGTGACAGGCTTTGCCCTTTATCTCCAAGCACAGAGCCCTTATAGGTTTTTCTAAACCATAGTTTTAATACAGTCAATGGTGGGAAACTAAAGGGGAACTCACTCCTTTCTTTCTTTTTTATGGGATCCTAAAGATGAAGAATAGTTGATAGGTGAGTTTTAGTAACAGAACTTGTGCTTAAGGTGGGCTAGTAATATTATAATACAATAATATTATTTCAAAAGAAAACCCAGCCTCAGGCTTTCATGGACATTTTATTGTAGGAGTTTGGGACCTTTGAGAAAAGTAGCTGGATGGGGCCTGGAGTGGAAGTGGGTGGAGGATTTTGGTGAAAGTGAAGCTGGGGAAGCTGCTAAGGAAACAGTGTTGTGTTGTGTTGTGTTGTGTTGGAACGCCCACTAACAGTGGCAGCTGTGGGAGGAGAGAGAGGAGCACCCAACCTCCCACTCATTCTTGCCCCATTTTTCACCAGCTGCCATGAAAATAACTGCCACTGAATCACCCACCAAACTCCCCTCTACTGGCAGTGAGGTGAAGAAGTAAGCAGAAGGTAGAGGGATATGGGAGCTTCCTCCAATATAAAAGAGAAGTGGTGGTCCCTATAAAAGGCGTAGCTTAGGTCAGATGTGAGTTAGTCAGGGGCTGCATCATCAGATGCTGGGCCTACCAAGGGATGTTGCTTCTTGGATCCTTCAAACTTTAGCCACAAAGACCAATGCAGTTGAATATTATATTTGCCACTATTCAGTTTAGGTTCACATGGTACTGCCAAGAAATAATTTGGAAGCATTCAAGAGATATTTAAGACTAAGGAGGCTAAGGCCCTCACAGAAATATTTACAGTTTAAGAAACAAAGACCAAGTTGGCCAGCTGCTTCTCCTCTTCAAAGAAACCTAAACTCCCTGCACTGGTGATCTTCAAATACTTTATATACTGGAGTATATAAAAATCACCTGAGCAGGTGTTTTCAGTTATTTCAGGCTTGTTCATAAATGCTCATTAAAATGTTTTTAAGATATTTGCTTTAAAATACTTATCAGATAATTCCAACATCTGTGTCATCTCCATGCCTCCCTCTCTTGATTTTCTTCTCTTGTTCAAGTTGAGGTATTCCTGGCTCTTAGCATGACAATCTTGTCATTGTGGACATTTTCAATGTTATGTTGCAAGACTCTAGATCTTATTTAATTTTTAATTTTTATTTTTTTGGTTTGGCTGTCCTATGCTGAAACTGGGCCAGTGATGAAAGAAACACACCCTCTTCCCCTTTACCACAAAAACTATGGAAGTTCAGACTCCCTCACTCAGTCTCCACTGATAGTGCCATGGCTAGGACATAGGGAGATACACATTACCACCAGACAGAAATAGAAGTTCAAGCTTCTTCAGTGGCTTCCACTGAGTAGTGGGGAAGAAGGTAGAGGAAGGGATGTCTCATCAACACAGGATAGAGATACAAATCCAGGCTCCCTACTTGGCTTACTCGAGCACTGCCTCAGCATGGAGAGGGAGCCCAGGGTGGACGTCGAGGTCCTCCACCTAAATCTCTTGACCTTTTCCACAAGGTGAAAGTGTGACATGGTTTCTTCCCTGATGTTGTGCTGGACTAGAGCATTTATTGTGAAAAAGTTGGTCTTACTAGACTGTACATTTCCTAGTCTTTTGACAAGAGAGAGTAGGCTTTTATTGGAACTTTGTTTGTTCATGCCCATTGAAATTTCTGGGTTGTAGGCTTCTCCAGAAACCAGACTGGGACATACATGAGGAAAAAGAAAAGCAAGACAATTCAGTGTCATATCATTTCTGGAATCCCAGCGTTCCCTAAGTGCAGTATCTTCTCTTCTGCATTCAGAGACTTCCTATATTTGCTTTACATGTAATGTCCAGAGATTTTAGCTCTACTTAGTAGCAAGCCCATAGAGAAATGCACATACTCCATTTGTCCAGAATTGGAAGTCTTACAGTTTATTTTCTAAAATGCAAATTCCTGCCCAGCACCCATCTAGGAAATTTTGTTCAAAACATTACATCAGCATGAAGCTCAGAACACACTGAAGAAGTCAAATGCAGAAAGAGGCAATAAGACACTATTTAAGCCCCATAAATAGAACAAAACTTAATGATCACAATAACAAAAATCTGTGAAGCACAGTCTGTTTTCAAATGATTGTCATATTCCGTGACCTTTAGTCCCTATGCCATTTACAGAATAGCCCAAAGTAACAGTTGACTTGTCCAAAGGCACATGAATAAACAACAAAATCAGAGGAACTGGAAACCAGATTTTCTGATTTCGGGCTATTTTTTAGCCTATTTTATTTTATTTTTTTAAAGATTTTGTTTGACAGAGAGAAACACAGCGAGAGAGGGAACACAAGCAGAGGGAATGGTAGTGGGAGAAACACAAGCAGAGGGAATGGTAGCAGAAGCAGGCTTCCTGCCGAGCAGGGAGCCTGATGTGGGGTTCTATCCCAGGACCCTGGGATCATGACCCAAGCCGAAGGCAGACGCTTAACGACTGAGCCACCCAGGCGCCCCTAGCCTATTTTAATTCTAGAATTCTTCTGTATTTCCAGTAAGCTCCAGCACTCCAAGTATTCCTTTAGGTGTGTAGTTCTCAGTCTAGCTACATACAGAAGCTCTCTGAGGAGCTTTTTTAAAATGCTTATTCCTTTTTTTTCCTTTTTGAAATCCATTATATTTTTTTTTAATTTTTTTATGAACATATAATATATTATTTGCCCCAGGGTACATGTCTGTGAATCGTCAGGCTTATACATTTCACAGCACTTACCATAGCACATACCCTCCCCAATGTCCACAGCCCAGCCACCCTATCCCTACCCCCCCACCCCCCGCCTCCCAGCCACCCTTAGTTCATTTCGTGTGTCTAGGAGTCCCTTATGGTTTGTCTCCTTCCCCATCCTTTCCTGTTTCATTTCTCTCCCCCAACCCCCACAAACCCCTGCCTTGCCTCTCAAATTCTTCACATCAGAAAGATCATGTGATAATTGTCTTTCTCTGACTGACTTATTTTGCTTTAAAAATTTTTATTCCTAAATTCCTTCCACCCCCAGAGATTTCCATCTCTGTTCAAGGTTATGGCCTGGGCATCAGGAATTTATATAATCTCCCTAGGTGATTCTAATATGCAGCCAAGGATGAGAATCACTGTTTTTATGTCTTCTCCTTCAATCAATTGTAATCTTTCTCCTTTAAAGAAAAATCCAGTGGGTTTTGCTAATAACAACAAGCAGCCACTGGAGGTAAAATATTGCTTTCCAGACCTTCTTTTCACTAAGCCTTTGTCACTATTGTGTGATACTAAGCTGTCACCACAAGTCATGTCTCTAAAGCATCAGAAACATGAAAAGATTCAGAAGGTAGTTATATTAAAAGAAGACGCCAAGACAAAGGAGTTATAATGAGTTGGCCACCAAGTCTGCTACAAAGTGAGCCTGCAGCTGGCAATCAAAGGAGCCGCAGCAGCCAGGGCTAGATGGACTTGGCATCTTCCAATTTTGTTACTAAATGGATATTTCCACTCGGATTCCCAAATTAACATTTTCAAGTTACAAAAACAAGAAGACAGCAACGATCAGGAGCACAATACTGCCCCCAAGTGGAATGAAACCTAAATGGCACTAGGATGGCTCTGCAGAGGAGAGAGCTGCAGGTTCTGATGGAAGAGAAATACCACACTGAGGACAAAGCTCCTCAGCTGGAAAGAGGCTCGGAAGCAGCAAATGTGTCGAGTCTTTGTCTGTAATAAGCTTTCATGTAAGAGGTAGTGGTGATTCCTGAGGGAATATTTACTTTCAGGTAAACGTCCTCTGAGGTCATCATGCACGTAATTTCCAACCATCAGTATATACGGGTAAAGTTAATAATTTTTAGGTTATAATCTGAATTTTCTCCTGAAAAACAAAAGCAAATTCTGAGGAAACTCAATAATACGATCTAAATGGAAATACAGTAAGTTTTACCAATATACTTATAAGAGAGTTTAGTAATTTGGTTTCTCAAAATTTTGAAACTCCTTTCTCAGTTCATTGTTTATGAGTAGATGCTGAAGAGCAGAAAATATAAATGCTGTAAAAAGGAGACGGGATCAGAAGGCCCCAAGGCAAATCTTGGAGTTGGCAAGCCTGCCTCGGTGTGCTTCTCCATCTTTTTCATTTGTCCTCCACGTGTGTTCACTCACCTGAGGGGATGGAAATGGTGGGAGGCTTAGAAAGTGATTAAGAGCTTTTAAAATAACTATGAAAGGCTGGCTCTCTGCCTCTGATTTAGCCCAGCCTAATGGCTGGTGTCCATGTCTTGGGAAGTACTCTAGGGCCAATAAACTCTTCCAACATTCTTTTGGTCAAATCCTCCCTATCTGACTTGTTACCGCAGGGCTTCCTGAATGCACGATATAGAGGTCAGGGAGGGAGGACCTCAGCCGTAAAAGACTCAATTAATGCAGAAAATGCCTCCCTGCATCATTTGCAGAGAAAGGAAGGGAATACTGGAAAGAACAGGTATGATCAAGAACCTCAATAGAAGAGGTTGTTGCTGAGCTCTCTTTCTTACCCAGAAGGCAGATATTCTCATCAGTCTGGATTTTAAAAGCCACATATAATGTAAAAAGGGCAAGTCTTCCTTCAAGAGACATTAAACTAAAACAGAAACTGGACATGGAAATACTGTCTGTTCTCACAGCCTGCCAAGGACTTGCTCCAGACCAAGAGAGTCTGAGTCTCTGGGGACCTACAGCAGCATCTTCCAAGTGTTCTCGAGGATAAGAATCACCTGGGTCCATGTTAAATGTAGACATTTCCAGCCTCCACCAGGGCCTCTCCCAGCCCACTGAATTAGAATCTCCAGGGCCTGGGAGTCTGTGTGTTTCACACTGCCCTGCTGGTCTGGAGTGGGGGTGGACATTTCCTCGATAATTATATAAATATCTAGTAACATGAGAGAATGTCAAAAGGAGAAGAAGGAACCATGTGGCACATGACCTAGTCTGAGGAGTCCAGGAAACCTCCCCAGGAAAGTGTCCTTTAAACAGCCATCTACAGATGAGTAAAAGTTAATTAGGTATGGTGGGGGCAGGAAACGGTAGGACATATATATTTCAGGTATACAGGGGGTGGGATATGCAAAAGCTCTAGGTAGTTTATACTCTACTAGCAAAAGGATATGTTCCTCAAATATTGGAAATCAAGGTACTATGCTTTAAATGTCATGGGGCTGGAGGTCTTGCAAAATGCTATGACAATTCAGTCAGAATAGGCACTGGGAAAGGGTGAGGGTGTGGGAATTGAAAGACTAAATGAATTTCCATCCAATTTAGGATTTCTGAGTAGAAGGCAAAGCAAAGCAGAGACAGGGAGACAGGTGACTGTGGGACTGTCCATGAGATGAAGTCACAGAGGATGTGGAAGAGGAAGGGCAAACAGTGTGAAGAAGTACATTGGGCTTTGAGTCTCGGGGAAGGGATTTTTCTCTCCTGAGTGTTGCACCACCTTGATACTCCACTTCTGGCCTACCCCCTGGAATAGTTTTGCCTTTTATCAACATTTGTAACTTAAAATTTTCTTGTCTCTTTCAGTCTTTGGTGCTTCCAACACATTTCATAATCACTTGAAAAGATTCAGCTGTGACAGATCTCTAGCCCAGTGCCTCAGTCTCCTAGGAAGTAAGAAAGTGTAGATGAACAATATAGGTGTATGTGCCCCCACATAGAAGCAGTGGTAAAAGTGGCATTTGTTGGCTATTTTCCATGGTTTCTTGTATTTAGGTCAGCTTAAACTGACCATGATTTTATTTTCAAATCAGTATTCTCAAAGGAAAATGTATTAGATTGAGGCTTTTCATTTGGAAAACCATAATATTCTCATTACCATTTCAGTGTCCATTTGGTTATTAGAAGTGATAATTCAGGCTCATGGGCAGCAGCCCTGAATCAAAGCCAATAATGAGAGAGGAGAGCATACTTCAGGCTTCTGGCGTCAGCTGTTAAGCTCGTCAAACCTCGCCACAGCAAGGGGCTAGCTTCTTGTAGCACGTGATCCCGGCACACAGATGCAATCAAAGATATCTGCAGTGGGGTGCTATGCACGGTAGATTTTAAAATCTAAATGGGTCTCTTGTTGTAGTTTAGTTTAAATGGAATGAATGACTTTTGGCTTGAAACCATACTGATTTATTTGTCTGACTTTTATTTCAGGAACAGTTTCTTTCAAGAAAAAGGAGTTTTGTTTAGGCACCTGTAGGGAGTCTAATGGAACCGAAAATATTCAATGATTGAGGTAGACCTCAGGACCAAGGGTCTCCCTGTCCCTGTCCTGGTCAATGTGCCATCCCTCTTGGTGTCACTGCTTCTCTCTGTACGAGCCCCACCCCTACTGCCTCTCCTCCAGTATTGGTAGCTCACAAAACCTATGCTTCCTTACATCTCAGTCTTGCTCAGACTGAGACCCTGACCACAACCTTCTTCACAATCCTTTTAAATTCAAACCCCTGGTGAAGGTCCCACCGTCCAGTCTTCTAGGAGCAAATTCTTAAGAAAGAGACTATGATTGACTCAGTTTATCCTATTGTACCAAAGGAGTGAATACCAGGCTGGAGTGACATTCAAATTACTGAACTTAGCAGTTAGCTCTGCACTTGCACTGGACAATCAGAGCCTGCCTGAGGCTAGCTCTTTAACTGCTAGATTGTGGGAAGTTCAGGGCAGAGAGGATGTGACAGGGGGCTTCAGTCAGATCAGCTGAAGGGAGGCTCAGGGAAGCTCTGATTTCTAATGGGTACAGAAATGTTTCAATATTTTAATAACCAGCATGGCCATACTGGTGTACACTGCTGACAACTCTGAATCCCTGAGAGTGGGGTAGGACTCAGACATGATATGCACAATATGGCCCCCTTAGAAGGTAGTTAGGTTTAACAATTTAAGGCTTAGCCCGTATAATACCGATGTATGTATTTGAAAGAGTCGTGAACCTTGAGGGCAGTAAGGAAGAACTGTTTAGTTTTTACTCATCTCCCCAAAGAACGATTCATGCCCTCCTACACAGAGGGAACCAGTCAACTGATCACTGCTGTCAGCTGACTGGGGAGTGAGGGCTCCCCCGTATGAGTTCTGGCTTTGCCTACAAGGCTTTGGACACAGGGTCTCAGTGTCTTCAACCTTAAAACAGTAAGTTTGTTTTATATAAATTCTACAATCCCTTTCTCACTTTAGAATCCTCCCATGTTCAGAGGGCTTATTTTAAGATTTGTGATTTGAGGTACAGGCAATGCCAACTTCAAGAGGAAGAGGAAACCTTATTTGAAGAAATTCAGCACAGCAACGAAACACATAGGCTCTGGGGTCAAATTCTGATTCCGCCGTTGTGGTTTGTATAATACACACAAAATCTTTCCTTAATCCTGCTGTGAATCTAACAGGAAGCTAGAACAGCAGAGTGAGAGTTCCATTAAGACACTGGGATAAAAAAAAAAAAAAAAAAAGACACTGGGATAGAAGACTGATGATGGGAAATTATTCCATAGGTTGGCCCGTGAAAGGAATTTCCAAGCACTGTGACATACCTGCAGAGAGTAAAAGCCATAATAAATCAGATGTTGGAGACATCAAAGGAGTGTCTGCCCCAAGCAGCCAGTGACAGCTCTCGGTACAAGAAGGGCTTACACAGGGTGCCAGACAAGCAGACATTGAGAAGCTTGGTTCCATCTCTAAAAGAATCCTGTTAGCTAAGCAAAGCATAAGCATTAAATTTTAATATCATTGTAAGTGCTGTAATGTCCTCATAAAATTTGAAAATCTGAGCTTGCTGGGCCCACAGAGAACAGTCTGCACTTTTCTGAGCTATAAACTTGCTAGGTGGAGTGCCGGTAAAAAGAGCTGGTCTTTGCTTTGGCCGGCCAGCCTCCTCCTTGGCCTCTCTGAGGCCACCTGCAGGAAGGTTTCTCCAACAGCACTGGGTTCCCACACCTGGCTGGGCCCCTAGCAGCCAGAGCTGCTAAAGATAGGCCCCTAACATAACCACTCCCTGGATAACTAAAAGCTAGAAAAGACCTGGGGACCTGGCCTGGCAGAGTCTCTGTCAACCTCCTTCTACTTTGTGGAACTTCCCTCCTTGTTTTGTTCAGACTTAAAGGGGTACAGCTCCACAAACCCTTTGTCAAAAGTCTCTTGTCTCTCCCAAAAAGTTGTCATTCTGACTCCCTTTAGGGCCACAGAGAGGATGGTCTGAGAGTTGGAAAACAAGTATATCAATGATACCAGCTACAATTTGTTGGAGGCCGACCTTGTGTCAGGTACATGCTAGGCACTTCATCTCCACTACTTCATTTAAATCTCACCATAACCTTAGGAGGTTATGTTGTGCAGGTTGTTGCTCCCTGAAATTTGGTCCGAAGACCAGCAGCATTGGCTTCACCTGGGAGCTTGTCAAAGATGGAGAGTCTTGGACCACCACCACTCCCTCCACCCCCCCCCCGCCGCCAGATTGGCTAGGCCAGATTTCACATTTTAAAACAAGATCCTCAGAGGATTTTTGTGCACCTTATAGCTGGAGAAGCACTAATTACCTCAGAAAGTAATAGCTCAGTCATGGTCATCCTTACCTGAAGAAATGAAGGAGTTCCTAATAATTACTCTACTTTCTGAGGACATCGCAAGTACACACTGCCCCTGACCCTCACAGAAGCCCCGAAAGGCCAATATTCAGACTCCCATTTCAGAAATCAGGAAACTAAGGCCAGAGCTACTAAATAGCTTCCCCATTTATAAAATTAATAAGCATGTGAGCCAGGATTCAGACCTTCCCTGAAAGACTGAAAGCTAATAGCTTTTCCTCTCTTGCATGTTGCCTCTTACATGAGCTCAGGATAATTCAGCTCTTTGTCAACAACTGGTTTGACCCAACTGGTGACTCTATGGACAAATTAACAAGCAGTGTTCCATGTCCTCCCCCTGGTTGGCTCCAAAGAATTCCTTGTTTCTGCTCAGCTTCTAAACTGGCCTCAGTGCATCCCATTTGTCTATCCCTGGGAGGCTCCGGACACTTCAGACCCCAGATCACAGCCTGCTGATGAACTGGCCTACCATGTGCTCTCTGCAATATGTCCACCACCAGCTCAGCACTGGTCCCACTTGTTCCTCTGCAGGTGAAGACCCAGCCTCACTTGAAAACTCCCTAGGAAGGGGCTTGCCCTTTCCCATCCTTTCTGATTCCAGGGCACTTGTGTAGTTTCTAAGTCAGATAGAGTTGGCTCAGTACAATTTATCACTATATCTAACCCATTCCTAGTTGGAGGGATGACTCACAAACTGAAGTCTTGACACATGTGACCTCTCTCAAGGCCTTTCGTTTTGCAACAGAGCAGTTGGAGGCCCAGAAAGAGAAGTCTATTTTCTTTCTTCTTGTGGTCAGATCTATGAAATGGTTGCCCTAAGTACCTTGAAATGAAATTTTAGTCCATCCTATTGCATCCTGCAACATTGTCATTTATTAATTTTTTACATTCAACAACAACTACAACAAAAATCCTACAAGAGTCTTACATGTCTGGGAAGCCCAATAGAATTAGATAGGCTTAAGGAGGAGAAGTGGAAGAAGAAAGAGACAGATGAAAAGTAAGAAGGAGAAAATACAGAAAGAAACTTGATTTGGTTCTCACCAATTCAGAAGGAGTGGAGTTAGTTAAAATTCTTGAATGTTATAGCAAAAATAGCTACCACTTACTGTGAATGTGCATCAGGCACTTATAAGCATTGTCTAGCCAGGATTTTATTTAATCCTTACAACTTCCAGAAAGAGGAAAGTGAGGCTTAGTGGGTGAACAACTTACCAAAGTCACAAGTGAGAGGTCAGAGACTCAAACCTGGCCCTAAGCCTGCACTCTTTACCTAATGCAAGGACAAGAAAATTCCTGTCCCTTCATCACAAACTTCCACAGGTTCCCAGAAATGTCACCTTGAGCACAACCACACTGGGCCCAAGACCCAGAAAGAGTAGTGAGACTACAAGCAGGAGAGATACGATTTGGGATACCTTGACTGAGAAGTCAACATTCCCTCTTGGATTCTTGTGCTACTATGATGTTTTGGAAGCAAACATTGAGTACCACTCAACTCTGCCCTTCCCCCTAGAAAACCAGAAGGTTCTCTAGTTCCACATTAGCTGGCTTCTCATTATGTAAACAATCTGAGCCATCTTCATTCAATTTATTGCTACATTAGTCCCAAAACTAGCTAAGGAAATACAGTAACTTTTAATAACATATTTCTTCTTGATGACTTGTAGAA
Source organism: Procyon lotor (assembly GCA_028646535.1). Classification (NCBI taxonomy): domain Eukaryota; kingdom Metazoa; phylum Chordata; class Mammalia; order Carnivora; family Procyonidae; genus Procyon; species Procyon lotor. The sequence goes on from CM053617.1 coordinate 15,031,599, forward strand.
CTCAGTCCCTACCATCTCCCTTCTTAAATTTATCCTTGTGAATCAAGGAGCAGTGAGGGAAAGCAAGTTACACCCAGTGTCCTTCTGCAGCTGACGGAGAGAAAGAAATTTGGAATTCTTGGGAGACCTTTAAAAATATATCTAATGTTTAATCATCCTCTAGAAGCATATGGTAGTAAATAGTAACTTGTTAGCAGGTTTCTGGTACCACCCATGCTTTTTCTCAAAATCTTGGCAATGGTACCAACTGGCATCAGGGAAAGGGAGAGACTTACTTAAAACTTCATCGGGAGCTATTCTTCCTGATCACGGCCCTACTCCCCGAAGTGGGGAGCAATTCAGGCTTTATTCATTGCTATAATACACCTGAAGTTAATTCAGAATCTAATCACAAGAAGAGCCTTGAGAATCAATCCAGTTTTTAGTCAATATCATTGTCATCATCATCATCATCAACAAATGTTTACTGAACATCTAGGATACTAGATGCTGGGAATACAAAGAAGCCTGACCCCATCTTCCTGCTCTGAAGATGCTTCAATAGAGAGAAAAGTAACAACATATATTAGAATTTACTCAAGATAAAAGATGTTACAAGAAATAGGCTGGGGCAGAATGAAGAGGCAGCATGGGCAGAGCCACAGAGGTCAGTATTCAGAGAGAATGTCCTTCAAGTAAGATTCTAGAGTGGGAGAGTGACTTCCACAGGATGCCCCAGTAAGATCTTGTGGACTTGTGCAGTATGAGACAGGGAGAGTCTGGGGAGATGGTCTCCAGTTAAGTAAGGCAGATGCAGACTCTAGGGGTGGCCTGTGGGAAAACAAAATAAAGGACCAATGTAGACTCCAACAAAAAGAAATAAGAAACCCACAATTCCCTTCTATGTACTTTCTAAAATTATCTGCAATTTCCCACTGCTTTTTCTACCTGTGACAGTCAAATGACAAAGAAACTAGGTTGAAACCCTTCATTTTTCTCTCACTGATCCTATACTCTGAAATAAATTTCCTTTGATTTTGCTCTCTTCCCTTGGTGCACTTTTTTTTAAGGTTTTTATGTTTTACCTTATTTGAAAAGAGGCTTTGTTTTTAAACAATCTCATTTTAATAAGACGTCTTCCTCAAAGCGACTTTGTGAAAGCTATTTATTAAATTGACAAAATCAACCAAGTGCTCAACGCTCCTCTAAAGAAAGATGCCAACTAATAATGTAAAAGTAATCACAGACAACTAGGGTTGGTGTGCTGCCAGGGGCTTTCTTCTTTTAATTAGCATTAGAATAGCTGTGGCCTCTGGGGGCTGATAAACTCCTCCAAACAATGGCAAAGCCAAAGACATTCAGATTGGACACCCCTAAGTTTTGAATGGGTCTTGTTCTGAAGACAAGTGAATTTGCCATTTTAGAATCAAGCTAAGCTTTTCCATAGTGGAAAAAAAAAATGGTCCAATGTGATGGTCAGTGGTTACTGTACCCCTGCTCTACAGTGGGCACTGTTCTAAGCCCCTCACATGATTTATTCCATTTCTTCCTCACAGCAAATTCTGTAAAGTTGGTGTGATTATTATTCATTTTTCAGAAGGATAAACCAGGGTTCAGAGTGTGTAAATAACTTGCCCAAGATTATACAGCTAAGACATGGCAGTGCCAATGATTCTAAGAGTATTCTTAGCCAACGTTTGGTCCTACCTTCTCTGAAAGAACTGATTCTAAGCAGGCCAGGACTAAGGTTGAGGCAAGTGAGGAATTCACCTGGAGCTGCAAAAATTTCGATAGGCTAGCTCTAAGAAGCCTATCTAACCTGTACGGAAGCCTGCCTAATATTCTTCATAGTGTTGTGTTGGCCCAGGTTGGCCACCCACTATATCCGTCTTGCCAAACTTATCAGTAGTTCTCATACATTAATTTGTGTCAGTATCACCTTGGAGGTTTTTGTTAAATTCAAATTCCTAAGGACCCACCCTAAGAAATTAGGATTCACTTTGCCTGGGATGGTCTTCATTACCCTCTCCTCTGCAGCTGGCATTAACCCTTATTCCTGAAGTGGAGAGCCAAGCCTTGAACTGGTAATAGAAAGACAGAAGGTCAGCACAGTTACTCAGGAGAAAGGAGAGGGAAACTGAAGGGACAGAAAATCAAGGACAGCATGCTTTGGGGGTGGCATAACCAGGTTCGCTCTTTCCATAGAGAAGGTACAGTGCTATTTATATAGAGAAATGTAGAGGAGTTAAGATGGTGGAGGAGTAAGCAGCCCTACATTTGTCTTGTCCCTTAAATACAACTAGATAGTTAACAAATCATTCTGAATACCCGAAAAATCAACTGGAGATCTGAGAAAACAAATGCTGCAAGTCTACAAGTAGAAAAGCAACCACCGTTTGGAAGGTAGGAGGTGAGGAGACTTGAATCCGGTTTGATATAGCTGAGGATACCACAGAGGGGAGGGAGCCTGCTTCAGGTATAGGTACAAAGTACTCTAAGTAGCCGAGTGCAGAATCAGAACTTTTAGGAGTCTGCTGCAGTGGGGAATGTGGTTGGCTTTAAAGGTGCTCAGGTGGAGAAGTGAGGCAGAATCCCAGGTATCATTGCATGGCCTGAGGATCCCCAGGATCACTCAAAGAATGGGTGGCTCCTAAGTGTGGGAAAGTCATCTGAGAACAGTGAATCTAGGTGCCAATTTTTTGCTCTGTGTTGCCATAAACTGAAAACTGCTACACAGTTATGTGACCACTTTCCTGGGAGGGGTCCATCAAAAAACAGAAGTGTGTCAAGATCCTCCCCTAAGTAGAACAGCACAGGCCCATGCTGTGGGAATCCCTAAGATTTGGAGTTTTGAAATTCAGTTGCATTCCCTCAGGCATCAAAACACTCAATCAGATGTGGGGTGAACACAGAGTTCTGAAGGAAACTGGGAAGCATGATTGACTGCTTTTCTGTGAGGGCTCACTGAAGAATACGGGGTGCAAACTTTCAGCTCCAGGGCTAGAAAGCAGGGCTCCCCCATATTAATCCCACCCATTAAGTGCTGATAGACTTCACGGAGCAAAACAGCACCACCTAGTGGAGTCTGGAGCCCCTTATGGAAAGCCTTATCTCTCTCACACTGGAGGGGCAGTTCCACTAGGGCAGGTCCGCCTGAGAATCAGGGCCCTCCCCAGAAGCCCAGCACTGACAACTCACTCACACCAAATTTACTGATCATAGAGGGCTGCAAAGCTTCAGCTCTTGGGGACATTATATAATATTCTTTGTATTTTTATTCTTTGGTCTTTTAGTACTATGTTTTAGTTATTTTCTTATTTTTTCAATTCTTTTTTATTCTTTTTAATTTTTATTTTTATATATACATTGTGGGGTTTTTTTTCTTTCTTATTTTGGGATCTAGTTTCTTTTAACAAGCAGACCAAAACACACTCAGGATCTAGTTATTTTTTTTGTTGTTGTTATTTTTGGTGTTTTTATTGTTGATGTCGTTTTCTCTTTCTTCTTTTATTTTCTAGATAAAATGACAAGATGGAGACATTCACTTCAAAAGAAAGAACATGAGGTAGTATTCAGAGCCAGGGATTTAACCAACATGGATATAAGTAAGATGTCTGAACTAGAATTTAAAACAATAATTATAAAAACACTATCTGGGCTTGAAAAAACATAGAAGACACTAGAGAATCCCTTACTCTAGAGATAAAAGAACTAAAATCTAGTCAGGCCAAACTTAAAAATGCTATTACCAATATGCAGGCCTGGGTGGAGGCCATAAAAACAAGGATGAACAAAGCAGAAGAGCAAATCAGTGATACAGAAGATAAAATTATGGAAAATAAGGAAGTTGAAAAGAAGAGGGAAAAGAAACTATTAGATCATGAAGGTAGACTTAGTGAACTCAGTAATTCCATAAAGCAAAATAATGTCTGTATTATAAGAGTCCCAGAAAATGAAGGTGAGGAGGAGAGAAGGTTTATTTGAACAAATTATACCTAAGAACTTCCCTAATCTGGGGAAGGAAGCAGGCATTCAAGTCCAGGAGACCCAGAGAACTCCCCTCAAAATCAACAAAAATAGGTCAACACCTCAACGTATTATAGTGAAACTCACAAATTACAAAGATAAAGAGAAAATCCTGAAAGCAGCTCAGTACAAGAGGTCCTTAACCTACAAGGGTAGACATTGGGCTGGCAACAGACCTGTCCACAGACACCTGGCATGCCAGAAAGGACAGGCATGATATATTCAATGGGCTAAATGGGAAATATATGCAGCCAAGAATACTTTATCCAACAAGACTGATCATTCAGAATGGAAGGAGAGAGAAAGAATCTCTAGGACAAACAAAAACTAAAGGAATTTGTGAACAATAAACCAGCCCTGTAAGAAATATTAAAGGGTACTGTTTGAGTGGAGAGAGTTACCAAAAGTGACAAAGACCAGAAAGGAACAGAGACAATCTACAGGAATAGCAACTTTACAGGTAAAACAATGGCACTAATTTCATAACTTTCAATAGTTACTCTGAATGTAAATGTACTACATCATCCCTTCAAAAAGATATAGGGTATCAGAATGGATTAAAAAAAAATACAAGACCCATCAATATGCTGCTCACAAGAGAGTCATTTTAAGATTTTATTTATTTATTTGAGAGAGAGAGATCAGAAGTAGGCAGAGAGGCAGGCAGAGAGAGAGGGGGAAGGAAGCAGGCTCCCCGCTGAGCAGAGAGCCTGACGCGGGGCTCGATCCCAGGATCCTGAGATCATGACCTGAGCTGAAGGCAGAGGCTTTAACCCACTGAGCCACCCAGGCGCCCCAAGAGAGTCATTTTAGAGCCAAAGTCACCTCCAGATTGAAAGTGAAGGGTTGGAGAACCATTTATCATGCGAATGGACATCAAAGAAAGCTGAGGTAGCAATCCTAATATCAGATAAAATAGATTTTAAGCCAGAGACTGTAATAAGAGATGAAGGTCACTATATCATAGTGAAAGGATCTATTAAACAAGATCTAAAAATTGTAAATATTATGCCCCTAACTTGGGAACAATGAAATGTATAAATGAATTAATAAGCAAAATTAAAGAGACTCATTATTAATAATACAATAATAGTAGGGGACTTTAACACCCACTCACAGCAATGGACAGATCATCTAAGAAAATTAACAAAGAAACAAGGGTTTTGAATGACACACTGGACCAGATGGACTTCACAGATATATTCAAAGCATTTCATCCTAAAGCAGCATAATACACATTATTTTTGAGTGTATGTGAAGCATTCTGCAGAATAGATCACATACTGGGTCACAGATTAGATTGAGATCATAAGTATGTATTTTCAGACCACAGTGTTATGAAACTTGAAGAAATTTGGAAGGACCACAAATACATGAAGGTTAAAGAGCATCCTACTAAGAATGAATGGGTCAATGAGGAAATTAAAGAATTTAAAAAAAACATGGGAGTAAATGAAAATGAAAATATGTCAATTCAAAACCTTTGGACACAGCAAAGGTGGTCCTAAGAGAGAAGTATATAGCAATACAGGTCTTCCTCAAAAAACAAGAAAAGTATCAAATGCACAACCTAACCTTACAACAAAACAATAAATGAAGCCTAAATCCAGCAGGAGAAGAGAAATAATAAAGAGTAGAGCAAAAATTAAATGATATAGAAATTTTTTTAAAAAGTTGAATAGATCAACAAAACTAGGAGCCAGTTCTTTGAAAGAATTAATAAGATTAAGAGAGAGTAAGGAAGATGGTGGAGGCATAGGGGACCCTATTTTCATCTGGTCCCTGGGATTCTGCTAGATAGCAATCAAGTCATTCTAAACACGTGCAAACTCAACTGGAGATCTAAGAAAAAAATTGCTGCAATTCTACAAATAGAAAACTACGATTTTTTGCAAGGTAGGAGGTGTGGAGAAGTGAATCTGAGGATCTGAGGTGATATTTTGGGAGATAAATCATAGTGGGAGGGAGCCTCCATAAGCTGGCTACTGGAAAGTGATATAGCAGCTGAGCACAAAATCAGAACTTTAGAAGTCTGCTCCTCTGAGGAACACCTTTGCCTGAAAGGCAAAATGGGGTAGAATCCTAGGTGAGACTGTGTGGTCTCAGGATCCCCAGGGTCACAGAAAGAACAAGGGTGCATGAGTATGGCAGAGTTCCTAAACATCCGAGCAGGGAAGCTGGCTGCAATCAGCAAGCCCATAAACCACAAAGCTGGCACAGTCAGGTGACTGCTCTCCAAGCAGGGGCCCAGCAAGAGGCAGACCGGCAGCAGGACACTCCTTCTTCCCCCAGAAGGTGCTGCATGGGTGCTCACCAGACGAGACCCAAAGCAAAGTCTGTGCCTGAGATTAAAACACTCAGTCATGGGCTGGGTGAATACAGAGTGCTGGTGGAAACCAGGGAGACCAGAGTGATGGCCTGCTTTTCTGTGAGAACTCACTGAAGAGTGGGGGTCCAAATTTTTAGCTCCAGGGCTGGAGATTGGGCCTCAGCCATTTTCATCCTCTAAAGTGCTACAGAAAGCCTTCAGGGAACAAAAGCCACATAGAGCAACATGAAGCTGCTTACATTGAGCTCAGCCCCCTGGCAAAGGCAGTGCGGCTTCTGCCCAGGCAAAGACACCTGAGAATCACTGCAATGGACCCCTCTCCCAGAAAACCAGCAAGAACATCTGGCTAATACCAAGTTTACTGATGGCACAAAACAGCAAACTCTAGTGCTAGGGGAAAATAGTACATAGAATTCAGGGTTTTTTCTCATGATTCTTTAGTCTCTTGGTTTAAAATTTTTGTTTTTTTTCTTTTTCACTTTTTCAACATGTTTCTTATTTTATCAACTCTTTTTTAATTTTCATTTTTACATTTATATTATACATATATATTCTTCATTTTTTGCTTCCTTTCATTGTATTCAATTATATTTTTGTATATATATTTTTCTTTCATTACAATTTTGGGATCTACTTTCTTCTAACAAACAGACCAAAATACATACAAGACTTAGTGTGTTATTCTCTTCTTTCCACCTGTTTGATTATATTCTCTCTCTCTTTTTTTTTTTTTTTTTTTCATTTTTGGATTCTGATCTCTTCTGACATGTTTAGTGTATTTTTTGCTGGGGTCATAGATATTTTTTGTATTTTTGTTCTCTTGTTCATCTAATACCTGGACAAAATGACAAGACAGAAAACTCACCCCAGAAAAAAGAACAAGAGGCAATACTAACTGTCAGAGACTTAATCAATATGGACATAAGTAAGGGATCAGAGATAGAATTCAGAATAATGATTATAAAGATACTAGCTAGGCTTTAAAAAAAAAAAAAAAAAAGCATAGGAGACACTAGAGAACCCCTTTCTGGAGAAATAAAAAACCTAAAATCTAATCAGGTCAAATTAAAAAAGGATATTACTGAGATGCAAAAAAAAAAAAAAAAAAGGAGGCTCTAACTTCTAGAATAAATGAGTGGGGAGCAGAAGGCATATTTGAGGTGTATTTGGGGAAGGAACTTCTTTAATCTGAGGAAGGAAACAGGCATTCAAGTCCAGGAGACAGAGAACCTACCCCTCTCAAAATCATTAAAAAAAGGTCAGCACCTTGACATATAATAGTGAAGCTTGTAAATTTCAGAGACAAAGAGAAAATCTTGCAAGCAGCTCAGTACAAGAGGTCCTTAACCTACAGAGGTAGAAACATAAGGCTGGCCACAGACTTATTCATAGAGATCTGGCAGCCCAGAAAGCACTGGCATGATAAATTCAGAGTGCTAAATGAGAAAAACGTGCAGCAAAGAATACTTTATCCAGCAAGACTGTCATTCAAAATAAAATAGATAAGGAGCTTCCAGGACAAACAGAAACTAAAAGAATTTGTGATCACTAAATCAGCCCTGCCAGAAATATTAAAAGAGATCCTTTAAGTGATGAGAGAACCCAAAAGCAACATAGACCAGAAAGGAACTGAGACAATATACAAAAACTGACTTTACAGTTAATACAATGGCACTAAATTCATATCTTTCAATAGTTACTCTGAATGTAAATGGGCTAAATGCTCCAATCATAAGACAAAAAGTATCAGATTGGATAAAAAAGGAAGATCCATTAATATACAGTCTACAAGAGACTCATTTTTTTTAAAGATTTTATTTATTTGACAGAGAGGGAGAGAGCAGAAGCAGTGGGAGAAGCAGGCTCCCTGCTGAGCAAGGAGCCCAATGTGGGACTAGATCCCAGGACCCTGGGATCATGACCTGAGCTGAAGGCAGACGCTTAACTGACTGAGCCACCCAGGTGCCCAAGAGACTCATTTTAGACCCAAAGACATTTCAACCCCAGATTGAAAATGAGGGGATGAAGAACCATTTAGAATGCTAATGGACATCAAAAGTAAGCTGGAGTAGCAATCCTTATATCAGAAAATATCGATTTTTAAGACAAAGACTGTAATAAGAAATGAAGAAGATCACTATATCATAATTAGTCTATCCATCAACAAGATCTAACAATTATAAATATTTATGCTCCTAAAATGGGAGCAGCCAATTATATAAACCAGTTGATAAAAAATTAAAGAAATACATTGATAATAATACAATAATAGTGAGGGACTTTAACATTCTACTCACAGCAATGGACAGATCAACAAATGATCAACAAGGAAAGAAGGGCTTTGAATGATACACTGGACCAGATGACTTCACAGGTATATTTAGAGAATTTTATCCTAAAGCAGCATAATACAGATTCTTTTTGAGTGCACATGGAACATTCTCCAAAATAGATCACATACTGGGTCATGAATCAGGTCTCAACAGGTATCAAAAGATTGGAATTAGTCCCTGCATATTTTCAGATCACAATGCTTTAAAAATTGAACTCAATCACAAGAGGAAATTTGGAAGGAAAACAAATGCACGGAGTTTAAAGACCATCTTATTAAAGAATGAATGGGTCAACCAGGAAATTAAAGAATTTTTTAAAAAACATGGAAACAAATGAAAATGAAGAAGATAGCTCAAAACATTTGGGATGCAGCAAAAACAATCCTAGGAAGGAAGTACATAGCAACACAGACCTTCCTCAAGAAGCAAAAAAAGTCTCCAATGAACAACCTAACTTTACACCTAAAGGAGGTGGGGAAAGAATAGCAAATAAAGCCTAAACCCAGCAGGAGAGGAGAATTAATAAATATTAAAGCAGAAATCAATGAAGTGGGAACCAGAAGAACAGTAGAACAGATCAACAAAACTAGGAGCTGGTTCTTTGAAAGAATTAATAAGATCGATAAACCCCTAGCCAGACTTATCAAGAAGAAAAGAGAAAAGACTAAATTAATAAAGTAATGAATGAAGGAGAAGAGATCACAACTAACACCGAAGAAATATAAATAATTATAAGAACATATTATGAGCAATTATATGCCAACAAATTAGGCAATCCGGAAGAAATGGATGCATTCCTGAAAATATATAAACAACCAAAACTGAAACAGGAAGAAATAGAAAACCTTAACAGACCCATAACCACAAGGAAATTTAAACAGTAGTCAAAAATCTCCCAACAAACAGGAGTCCAGGGCCAAATGGCTTCTCAGGGGAATTCTACCAAACATTTAGGAAGAATTAATTTCTTCTGAAATTGTTTCCCAAAAAATTGAAATGGAAAGAAAACTTTCAAACTCTTTCTATGAGGCCAGCATCACCTTAATCCCAGAACCAGACAAAGATCCCACCAAAAAAAAGAATTACAGACCAATATCCGTGATGAACATGGATGCAAGAATTCTCACCAAGATACTAGCCAATAGGATCCAACAGTTAAAAGGGGTTATTCCCCATGACGATATGGGATTTATTCCTGGGCTGCAATGGTGGTTCAACATCCACAAACAAATCAACGTGATTAACTACATTAATAAAAGAAAGGACAAGAACCACAAGATCCTCTCAATAGATGCATAAAAAACACTTAACAAAGTACAGCATCTTTCAGGATTAAAACTCTCCACAGAATAGAGATAGAGGGAACATACTTCAATATCAGAAAAGCCATATACAAAAAGCCCACAGCAAATATCATTCTCAATAAGGAAAAACTGAAAGCTTTTACCATGAGTTCAGGAACATGACAGGGATGTCCACTCTCACCACTGCTGTTCAACATATTATTAGAAGTCTTAGCCTCACCAATAAGACAACAAAAAGAAATGAAAGGCATTTGACTAGAAAAAGAAGAAGTCAAACTTTCACTCTTTGCAGATGACATTACATTCTATGAGGAAAACCCAAAAGACTCCACTGCAAAATTGCTACGACTCATACAGGAATTCAGCAAAGTGGCAGGGTATAAAATCAATGCACACAAATTAGTTGCATTTCTACACACTGAGTCAGAAGAAAGAGAAATTAAGGAGTTGATCCCAATTACAATTGCACCAAAACCCATAAGATACCTAGGAATAAACTTAACCAAAGAGGCAAAGGATCTGTACTATGAAAACTATAGAAAACTCATGAAAGAAATTGAGGAAGACAAAAACCAATAGAAAAGGACTCCATACTCATGGATTGGAAGAACAAATACTGTTAAAATGTATATGCTTCCCAGAGTAATCTATGCATTCAATGCAATCCTGATCAAAATACCATCAACATTTTTCAAAGAGCAGGAACAAATAATCCTAAAATTTGTATAGAACCACAAAAGACCCCAAATAGCTAAAGGAAAGTTGAAAAAGAAAACTAAAGCTGGTGGCATCAAATGCCAGACTTCAAGCTATATTACAAAGCTGTAATCATCAAGACAGAATGGTACTGGCACAAAAACAGACACATGTTCAATGGAACAGAATAGAGAACACAGAAATGGACCTTCTACTCTATAGTCACCTAATCTTTGACAAGAAGGAAAGAATATCCAATGGAAAAAAGACAGTCTCTTCAACAAATGGTGTTGGGGAAACTGGACAGCCACAGGCAAAAGAATGAAACTGTATCATTTCCTTACACCATACACAAAAATAGACTCAAAATGGATGAAAGACCTAAAGGTGAAGCAAGAATCCATCAAAATCCTTGAGGAGAACATGGGCAGCAACCTCTTTGACCTTAGCCACAGAAACTTCTTGCTAGACACATCTCCAGAGGTAAGGGAAACAAAGGCAAAAATGAACTATTGGGACTTTACCAAGATAAAAAGCTTTCACACAGCAAAAGAAACAGTCAACAAAACCAAAAGACAACCGACAGAATGGGAGAAGATATTTGCAAATGACATATCAGATAAAGGGCTAGTATCCAAAATCTATAAAGAACTTCTCAAATCCAACACACAAAGAACAAATAATCCAACGAAGAAATGAGCAGAAGACATGAATGGACATTTCTGCAAAGAAGACATCCAAATGGCCAACAGACACATCAAAAAAGTGCTCAAGATCACTCGGCATCAGGAAATACAAATCAAAACCACAATAAGATACCACCTCACACCAGTCAGAATGGCTAAAATTAGCAAGTCAGGAAATGACAGGTATTGATGAGGGGAACCCTCCTACACTGTTGGTGGGAATGCAAGCTGGTACAGCCACTCTGAAAAACAGTATGGAGGTTCCTCAAAAAGTTTAAAATAGAGCTACCCTGTGACCCAGCAATTGCACTACTGGGTATTAACCCCAAAGATACAAATGTAGTGATTTGAAGGGGCACCTGCACCCCAATGTTTATAGCAGCAATGTTCACAATAGTCAAAACATGGAAAGAACACAGATAACCATTGGAAGATGAATGGATAAAGTGGGGTATGTGGAATATTACTCAACCATCAAAAAGAATGAAATCTTGCCATTTGCAACACTGTGGATGGAACTAGAGGGTATTATACTAAGTGAAATAAGTCAATCAGAGAAAGACAAATACCATATGAGTTCATTCATTTGTATAATTTAAGAAACAAAGCAGTTGAACTGTTTTGTTGAACACAGGGGAAGGGCAGGAAAAATAAAGTAAAATAAAAACAGAGAGGAAGGCAAACTTTAGACTCTTAACTATAGAGAACAAACTGAGTGTTTCTGGAAGGGAAGTGGGTGGGAGGATGGGATAACTGGGTGATGGGCATTAAGGAGGGCACTTAAATTTAATGAGCACTGGACAGCATATGCAACTGATGAATCACTAAATTCTACCCTTGAAACACTATACTACACTATATGTTAACTATATGAATTTATAATTCGCTATATGTTAACTAAATTGAATTTAAATATTTTTTTAAAAAATAGAGAAATATACTGGAAAATTATTCAGAATTAACCAAGCTGAGATGGCATTATGGAGAATCATTTTTAACAGCTGTTACTTGATATTACAACAAAACACATGCTATGCACTGATTAAATAAGCAATGTTCACATCAAGTTTCAAAACATTTATATATTTTTTAAAATATTTCCTTGAGCAATCAAAGGAATGATGTATTTATCATTACTGAGCTTCCCATTCTGAAAAGTCTACACCACTGGAGAAATACCCAGAAAGAGGAAGGAGAGAATATAGACTTAATATTTGTTAGTCAGTAATACTATGTCACTCTATGCTATATGTATATAGCACAGCACTTTATGTATAGACTATATACTATATTTCATATATATGAATATACATGTATACATATGTGTATATATATGACTACATAGTTATTCCACAGTGTCAAAAACTCCCCTAGAGAAGCTTCATGTTTTTCCAGTTCACCATCGTGCAGCCAGTCCCGAGTACTGCACCTGACATGTACATAGTAGCCACCCAGGGAATATTCCTATAATACTACAAAATACTGAATACTAAATTCTAGCATATAGCTTCAAGTAATGGAGAAAGACTAGGAAATGGAAAGATAAATATAGCCTAAATAATGAGATAAGTTTTAAAAAGGAAGTTGGGCTTAAACTGAGTTTTTAAGAATTTTAAGCCCTTAGCTTCTCTTCCCTTTCCTCCCCTTCTAGCTCCTCTTTTTTCTCCTCTCCCCTCTATCTACGACCACTCCTTCGTAACCTCATCCAGTCCTATGACTTCAAATACCATATATAATATACCAATTCCACATTCCTATTTCCAGACCTCAATTCCCTTGAGAAACCCAGACTCACATATCCAGCTACATCCATGACATTTCCATGTGGAGTTAGTTCATTCATCACTGAACCTTTATATACTCCAGCACCCACCACCCTGCCAACCCTGCTCCTGTCCAATCTCCCTCACCTTGGTAAATACATTCTTCAACTTGCTTAGGCCCAAAACCCTGGAATCACCCTTGACTCCTCTCCTCCTTCAATCCCCACTTCCAAAGGCAGGTCTTGTTGGCTCTATATACATAACAAATCCATAATCTGATTTACTAACAACAAATCCATAATCTGACCACTGCTTACAACAAAGTCATCCTCTGCCAGGATTTCTTTTATAACCTCCTGACCAGCCACCTGTTCCCACTCCTGGCTCCCTCCAGCCCATTTTCCACACAACAACCAGAGGAACTCATTAAATATCTACATGATCATGGAATTCCTCCGTTCAAAAGCCTCCACTGATGTCTCATCTCATTCAGAGCAGAGGAATACCCGAAGTCCTTACCATGATGCCTATCTGATCTCATTGACCTGTCTCCTTCTGCCCCTTACTCCCTGGATGAGTTCAAGCCGTGCTGACCTCTTTCTTATTCTTTGGACCTTCCAAGCACACTGTAGGGTCAGGGTTGTTTTCTTGCCATTCCTTATGCCATAGAGGCAGACAGGATCTGATTTACATTCTCATTCTGCTCTGTGAAAAATGAGAGGAGTGAGGATGGGAGGGGATGAAAGGCAAAAGTAGAAGTGTGGAATGCAGCTTAAAAGTCATTCTGGAAACCTAAACTGTTGACTTGGTCTGGGTTAATAACAGTAGAGATAGAGAAATGTGGAGAGAATTGGGATATATGTTAAAGGCAGAGCTTAGTTAGCTGCAGGATGTAAAGAAAAAAACAGAAATGAAAGAAATTAATGCCAAGTCATATGGAATCTATCCTAAGCAACCAATAGTCTCTGCAGGCATACAGAGTAGTGTATGGAATAGAGCATGACATTGAAGCTCTCACATTATTATTCCAAAGACAGCTACACCCCAAAGAGAAGTGTCAGTTACTTGCTGTTATCAAGTGTCCAAATGCTAACATCCTGCTGGGAGGTACAGTGAAACATAGTATAAAGAAACAGAAGGGATGAATCTTTTTATCTTAAAGTTTATGAATTTATAGGTGAGGAAGAACAAAAACAAATATATATATGTATACATATGTATATAAATGTGACTTTTTCACATGCTTAAGCACTGACATGAACACACTAACCAGGGGCTGATGTGTTTATGGCAAGTCCATCTTGAATTATGACTCTAAAAGACAAATATCATGTAATTTCACTCACATGTGGAATTTAAGAGACAAAGCAAATGAACATAGGGGAAGGAAAGGAAAAATAAAATAAGATGGAAACAGAGACAGAGACAAACCATAAGAGACTCTTAACTCTCAGAAACCAACTGAGGGCTGCTGGAGGGGAGGGAGGTGGGCGAATGGGGTAACTGGGTGATGGGCTTTAAGGAGGGCACATGACGTGATGAGCACTGGGTGTTAAATGCAAGTGATGAATCACTAAATTTTACTTCTGAAACTAGTAGTACGCTGTATGTTAATTAATTGATTTTAAACTTTAAAAAAGAATGATAGCTCTAATAAATTACACTCAAAAATCCAACTGTGGTTTGTAATTACAAGATCAGGAAATGATCACAGCTAAAAATATCAATACATAAATGGAAGTCAGTTTCCCATGCCCATCTTTAGCCTTCATATTTACATAACGGCATGTCACTGTGAATGACAGGATCATTAGTCTATTTTATTCTACAGCTGGATTGAGCCAGCACCAAAAAGAAAAGGCCATCTGAACGATGGGCTAAGTTTTCATTTGTCACACAACTGTTTTAAATTCTCTAACAGACACGGAACAGAGAAAAATATGAGAAACTTGTCTTCTAGGGAAGCTACTAAAGACAAATTTTCCATCAAATCAACCAAAGGTAGAATTGGAAGAACTTTTGATAATTAAGTGTCACCTGGAGCGTGTCACATGTAAACATAAACTTAGAATAGAGCAAATGAAAAAGGCCTAGGTGATTATGGTATTGTTTCTAAATTGAGAACCATTTAATACTGATCACTCATTAGATTCTGGGAAATTTTACTTATGCCCGTAATAAAACCAGAGAATGAAAATAATCATCAGATCCAGCAGATTTTTTTCTTCTGCATAATTTATACCTATTGAATCTCAACACACTTCAACAAATGACTAATCAGTTTATAACTCTTCTTTTTCTCTGTTGTGATTAAACTATGATTGCTAATTTTATTTTTCATGTTTTCATTCAGTACTAGAAAGAATCAGAATTTGTCAGCTTGTTCAGTTGCAAAAGAGCTGACAGGCCAATGTATTAATGTTACCAGGAAGATCTTCTTCCTGGAAAATAAGTGTCATATAGCCTTTGAGGTTATAAGAAGGTCTGGAAGATCTAGGTATTTCATTCTGTCATGTGGGAACCGCTAACAAAGGAATCAATGAAGGCAATGGTTAAGAGCACAGGAACTGGAGTCAGATACTGAGTTTTGTTTGTTTGTTTCAAGGTTTTAGTTAAATTCTAGTTAACATATAGTGTAATATTGGTTTTGGGAGTAGAATTTAGTGATTCATCACTTACAGACAACACCCAGTACTCATTACATCAAGTGCCCTCCTGAATAATTACCACTCATTTAGCTCATGACTTACCCACCTCCCCTCCAGCATTCCTCAGTTTGTTTGTTCTCCATAGTTAAAAGTCTTTTATGGCTTGCCTCCCTCTCTCTTTTTCTTCTTCCCTTCCACTATGTTCATCTGTTTTGTTTCTTAAATTCTGCATATGAGTGAGATCATATGGTGTTTATCATTCTTGTACTAACTTATTTCACTCAGCATATTGCTCCCTAGCTCCATCCACATCACTTCACTACAAATGGCAAGATTTCATTCTTTTTGATGGCTGAGTGATATTGCATTGTATGTATATATTTATATATATATATTTTTTCATATACCCTATACCACATCTTCTTTATTCATTCATCAATCAATGGACATTTGAGTTCTTTCTATAGCTTGACTATTGTTGATAATGCCGTTATAAACGTTGAGGGGCATGTGCCCCTTCAAATCAAATACCTAGTAGTGCAATTGCTGGGTCATAGGGTAGTTCTATTTTTTTTTTTAAAGATTTTATTTATTTGACAGAGAGAAACACAGCGAGAGAGGGAACACAAGCAGAGGGAATGGTAGCGGGAGAAGCAGGCTTCCTGCTGAGCAGAGAGCCCGATGCGGGGCTCGATCCCAGGCCCCTGGGATCTGACCTGGGCCAAAGGCAGACGCTTAACAACTGAGCCACCCAGGTGCCCCAGGGTAGTTCTATTTTTAACTTTTTGAGGAACCTCCATACTGTTTTCCAGAGTGGCTGCACCAGTTTGTGTTCCCACCAACAGTTAAGAGGGTTCCTCTTTCTCCACATTCTCACCAATATCTGTTGTTTCCTGCATAAACTACTGAGTTTTAAGCCATGCTACTCTGAATTTAAAATGGAAACAAACTCTCAGATGAAAGGTGAGAATTCTAAAACCCAACCCATAGTAATTAAGTGAAATAATGTATGGCATACATGCAGAAAATGTTCTAAATTGAATAGGATTATTCAAGAAACTCTAAAACTATGTAGTTTACTATTACTACTGCCTTCTCCAGGCTACCATAGCTCGTTTTTTTTTTTTTTTTAAGGTTTTATTGGTTCATGAGAGAGAGAGAGTTAGAGAGAAAGAGAGAAACCACGCACAAGCAGGGAGAGGAGCAGATGGAGAGGGAGAAGCAGGTTCCCCATTGAGCAGGGGGCCCAACATGGGGCTTGATCCCAGAACCTTCACCTGAGCTGAAGGCAGACGGTTAGCCAACTGAGACACCCAGGCTACCACAGCTCTTAAAACATGCTTATCTCTGTTCCTTTCTTTATGTTTCCATTTATGCAACAATTGTTTATTGACCAAGTAATCATGCCAGATATTGGGCCAAAAGTGCTACGGACATAGCTACAAACAAGATAAATGAGTTCTTGGCCTTTCTAGTTTCACAGCCTACTTAGGGTTGGAGTCAATATGATATGATACTTGCCTTGGTGTGAGAAAGTTATGTTTAGATCTCCTGGCACAGATAAAATTGAAACCTGGACTTGAGGGCCAGGAAAGATTTTCTTGTGGACGGTATATTTAAGTTGCAAATAAAAGGGGAAGCAGGAATAACAAAGGAGAAGAGAAGAAAAATAGTATCTCAGGTGGAAAAAATCATTATGAGCAAAAGCCTAAGGATGAAAGATGCTGGTGCAGTATTCATAGTGGTAAAAGTGCAGAAAGAACAGGGGAAATGGCTCCGGAAGGATAACAGAGCCCAATCATACAGGCCATTATTTGTTCTTTTTCTACCCAGGGACGACCCACATGCCTCCCACTCTATTTACATGGTTTTCATAGAGACTGTGGTGTTTTCACCAGACTCCACTCCCTCTCTACAGTTGATTGGTCCAGAAGTAGGCATTCGACCTGAGTTGGCCAATGACCACCTTCCCTAGGGCTGCCGGTCTTAGAGGTGATCAGAGTAGTGTTGCTCTTTCTCTGCTGGATGAAATGGTAAGATATAAATTCAAGAGCCCCCAGCTCTTGTTTCATGGCATGTGAAGAAAGCCATGCTATGACGAGAGAAAAGGATGAGAGCAGAGGGACTCAGAGATGGAGCAGAAATTGAGTCTTGATTATGTTCTAGTCCCTATTTCGAGCTGTTAATCCTAAGGCTCAATGGCAACTTTATTATCCACATGGATGCCTTTCTTCATGAGTACCCCAATACTTTCCAATAAATGTCACCTTTTACTTAACCCAGTTTGAATTGGGCTTTTTTCAGCAAACAACAGATAACACACACATACACTTAAAAAATTGATTTGAGGCCAGTGACCGCCAGGATGTTCAGGGTGGCTGGGGGCATGAGCTACACCTGCAGAACTCTGCGTGTCCTGTAGGCACAGTGGGCCCCTGGCGGGGCGGAGACCTGAAAGCCAAACACCGTATTTGTCTTCTGCCTACCTTTCTTGTCTCCCTTGGAGGCAGAGATCTCCTGTGGGTCCCTGACCCCAGAGGCTGAACCCCACAGAGTGGCTGTTCGGAAGTAGCTCACAGTGGGTGGCAGCAGCAGGGCGGTCAGCTGGAGAATTGAAGGTCCTCATCTCCTCTGAGTTTCCATCATCAGTTTTCTTGGCCAGATTTCCCTGGTGATGCAGACCATGCAGAGCTAAGCCTGGGCTGGGGAAATGGGGCTAAGGTCGAACCTTGTGTCCCTTCCTATGACAGTGATCCTGTAGTAGGTACTACGTTGTTATAGGGGCCTAATCTTCAGCCTGTGCTGGCCCTTGGGCACTCAGGGTCTAATTCTTTTGCTTGGTCCTTACATGTTGGTTCCTGCAGAAAATGAGACTGACCTTTGCTTTTAAAAAATTGATTTGAGAATTTTTAAATCTAGTTTTACCACTCAGTTGTCTATTTCAAAAGAGGTCCCATTTTGTGTTAAGGTCATGGACACTTCTTGTTCAATAATGGAAGTAAAGCATTACATAATAGAAGGAATTTTCCCTCCAGCCTGACTTATAAAAATAATAGAGATTAGAACCAATCTCCACTCTCCATCCTCTGAAAAAAATTTCTTAGCGTGAAGTATGTTAGTTTGTGTAAAACTAGCTAAAACCATTTGCTTAATTATCTGAGTCTCCTATATATGTATTGAGTATGAGAAAGGGTACATATTGACTAAAAGATTCTCTGACAGGGGCGCCTGGGTGGCTCAGTGGGTTAAGGCCTCTGTCTTCAGCTCAGGTCCTGGGATCAAGCCCCATATCGGGCTCTCTGCTCAGCAGGGAGCCTGCTTCCCCCTCTCTCTCTGCCTGCCTCTCTGCCTACTTGTGATCTCTCTCTCTCTGTCAAATAAATAAATAACAATTAAAAAAAAAAGATTCTCTGACAAACTGTCCACTATTGATATCAGTCATCAAATTATAAACTTTGAAAAATGAATGTTGTTAAGAAAAGACTGGGAAATACATGTTGAGAGCTTGAAGTTCTAACAGGTTATTTTTTTAAGTACTCAGAGCTCTGATTAATGAATTTTCCTTACTTTTGTTGCCTTAATTTTGTAAAGGTCAATAAAAATTAGTTTTTTATGATGCTCCAAAATCAATTGTTTCAATCCCATCACAACGCATTCAGAGGAGGAGACAGGTGAACCTTTACAAATATCCTGTCATGTGTCCGGCACCCGACTCAGGGCTGCCACAAATATTATTACACTTAATCCTAACAGCTCATTTATAGAGGAGGAAACAAAGTTTCAAAGGCATTAATCTACTTACTGAAGGTCATCCAAGTGTTTAAATGGGGAAGATAGAGTCTTTCGGATTTCAAAGCCCACACTTGAAATAATAAAATCCTGATCATTGGGCAATTTCAATTCGCTAATCATCATTCAAGATAAATGAGTCAGTGTCAGACCTTGAAAATATTTAGAAATAAAGATGGTATAATATTCTTCAGTAAAATGGGAAGGCTAAAATATGTACAGTTGGGAGGTGGCTTATTAAGAGCTCTAACTAATAAATCAGAACAGTTAAGACCCAAAATGAAGAAAATATTTAATTTAGCTAATGACGACCTTTTTTTAAATTGAAGTATTAAAAGTGGAGAGGGTTGGTGATGCTGTTTTTATTTTTATATTTTTAGTTTTTTGTAACTCGCTTTTAGGTTATAAGCTTTATTAAATCTGCTTTAAAGACAAAGATTTAATCCTGACAAACCACAAAAAGAAATGTGTTCATTCAGCTTCTATTTTACTTCCATCTGCTCTGTCTAAAAGCATTGGTGTCACACTGGGAAGGGTAGTTTCACTACTATTGTTAAGAGGGAATTGAAGCCAGAGATAGATAAAGAGGTTGTAATTGGGGACTCGGTGCTCTAAATGAATTTCCAGCTGGAGAAAACAAGTACAGGGATTGCAGGGGAAATGTTGTTAGTAATCTTTGAGGAATCCGAGAAAAGAAAACGGTAATTGTATTCCCCACTCTCACGAAATAAAAGAAGAAAGTGGATTCTACAGGCTCTAAACATCCAAGGAGAACTAGAAGCCCTAATGCCATGTACCAGTGGTGCTAATGGATGTGTGGCTGGCTAGGAGGTGACAGAAGGAATCAAACCCTTTCCCCCCGCCCCCAGTTAATTTTACCTTTGTACTTCTTGAACAAAAAGCAAGGACTTGGAGGAAAGATTCATAAAATGAGCACCTGAAACTCTCTGGGAATTGAATGATAACAAGCATTCAGTCCCAATCTTTCATCTATAAGTAAAGTACACAGTAGATGAACCACTTGAAAAATCAGGTTTTTATTCATATGTATATCCCTCCCTGACAGTATCCTGCTTTGGATACTTAGAATAAAGGTTAGACACTCCCAGTACACAAATCTGCCAGCATACTGCATGGGAATATAATCGAAAGTACATTACAGGATAATTTGATGTAAAATACCCCTGAAAGAGAGATTTCAGGAAGAATACATTGGGTGTGAATTAAATTAACAGGAAGATATTATTGTCGGGCTACACGGGTTTTGGGTTCATTCCTCTAACAAGAGGTCCCAAGTTCCATGCTTCATTTGTGGTAGTGGGTCCAAGATATTTACAATGTGTGAGATGAATTCTATTGTGTCTCTGCTTCATGTTGGAGAACTGTCAACTCCATTTCAAGGGAGCGTTGGCACACGGAGTCTGACTCATGCTAAGAGAGTTGGAAATTATAACCTTTCAGCAGCACATTAGTCTTCATTTCCCAATTTATTTGTAGCATTTTCAGACTGCAAGGCATTTTTACAGCGTACATATATTACCGGAGTTACATAAAAGTCACGTTTCATTCTAAAGCAAAGATGGATGATAGATAGGCTGTCATTCCCCATTCCCCCAGAGAAAACAGATTGTAGAGTATGAACTTAACAGTATAATTTGAGATAGCAATTGAAGTGAAATAAAGAGTAGTTTAGGGAGTATTCGAATTCTAAACGGGAATCAAGAGACACAGATGTATTCCTAAAATTCACGGTGTAACCTTGAACATGTTAATTTTTTTATTATTCATCTTCCTTTTTGATGAAGTGAGAATGATATTCAAATTGTATCTATCTCATGGGAATGTTCTGATGCTGCAGGAGATGAGACAGAAGACAAGGGCGTCAGCAGAGATGCTCAAGATCTATGTCTGTTTCTTTTCCTTTACTCTCCCATCAGAATAGCAATTTTCTCTTCAGTGTTCTTATGGCTCTTACTCCATGCCTTGTGTTACAACATTTTCTCAGTGATTATCTGTGTGGCTTTGGTATTTTTTTTAACCAATGAGCTTTGTTTTTTTAATTTAAAGAGGAACAAATAAATACTAGCCACAGTCAGTTTATAAACAGATTATAGGAGAAAATAAATCCTGTATTTAGCTGATGCAGAAATCCACTGAACTCTGATATCAGTGGTACAACCAAATTGTTTCAAACTAGTGTTTCAAATAACTGTGTCAACAACACAACTGACTGTCCAAGCCCTGTGATTCCTTGGTGCTTAGCATGTCTGCCCAGAACCTGCAGCTCAAGCTAAGGAAACCCATTTTGCTCCTGCTGGGCTCACCAGGAATGCCAGGGAAATGATGTTCCCCAGGACAGCCTTTAACCAGTGACAGACAGGAGCTGATGAATAAAAACCCCACCTCTGGCCAAAATCAGCTCTCACATCCAGAGACAATCAACTGAAGCCTCTGAAGACTTTTTCCTGTGACACCAGAGCAAGTACATATAGCAGAATTCCTTTAATCCTATCTCAAGAGGACCTCTGGCCATTTGCCCATGTAGTTGTACACTAAAGAGAAAATTACCTCAGTCCACGGAGGACCGTATGGTGCAGGGTCTGAGCAGTTCACCTCACAGCACCCATGAGAGTGAGCAAAGACTGAGTGGTAAATGGAGTCCCGAGATCGGGGCCAAGTTTTTCCCTCAGGGGACAGTCTCTCAGTTCCTATATGCATAATGAAGATGATATTCTTACCCCAGGTAGAACACCTACATTAGTTGAGGTCTGGGGAATAAGAACGTGGACGGCCCTATATTGAGTGAAATGTTCCACACAAGAAAACATTAGGGGTCCTCTGAACTCTCTCATCACAGGCAGGTAAAGAAAGACATTCTCACATTGCCAGAAATCGTTGTCTCTGATCATTCTAAGGAAATAAGTATGTAGCTATATAATGAGGCAAGAGGGAGTAGGTCTGGAACACAGAGAATTCACTGGAGCATCTCTACTTGATGTTTGTATGCCTTCCTGTAACTGTACTTAAGCAACAGTAACAGCTACAGCATTGCTAAAATACTAACCAGGGGCCAGGCCCCTTGATGATGAAAGCATGGGTTATTTCACTGCTTTAGCAACCTCCCAGTGCTGATCTGCCTGCTGAGAGTGAGGGGATCTAAGATGGTTGGAGGAGAGAAGAGATGATAAATATCAGTTATGTCCTTGAAGCCAGTTGCAGCACTGGGGACTGGAGTTTGTCTGCTAAGTCCTTGTGACTGGCCCCAAATTTAAAGAAATAGTAGTAGATAAAGTGAACACAGGGCCCGCGTGCATGTGTGAGGGTCAAAGAACAGACAGCAGCAGAAACCATGAATCTTGTCTCCGTCCCTCAACACTTACTCTTTTCTTACTCGCCTTCCAACTGCCAGCACCTTTACTTGGTTGTCAAGGGCTCTTTTTGTCCTGGAGCTGATGGGAGGTGCCAAGGAATTAATCCACCCCACCCTGGAGCACCCATACACCAGTAGCAAAGGGAACTGGTAGAGAAATAGCTGAACCCCTCCCCCCTCCGGTGAAGTAAGGATGAGTCACGTCTTCTCCACTGTCTCCCAGACTTCTCTGAGGGATTAAACTCCTGTTGCCATAGAGATAGCTTGTTATTAGCACATCCTTTTTTGGCTGCCTTTTCTTCCCTGTTTCATTTGCCTACTGTCTATAGTGATTTCTTTGACCCTATTTTAAAGAAACTTGCATCCCTGCCTCAAATTTGTTTTTGAGGGGCGCCTGGGTGGCTCAGTCGTTAAGCGTCTGCCTTCGTCTCAGGTCATGATCCCAGGGTCCTGGGATGGAGCCCCGCATCGCTTCTCCCGCTACCATTCCCTCTGCTTGTGTTCCCTCTCTCGCTGTGTTTCTCGCTGTCAAATAAATAAAATCTTAAAAAAAAAAATTTGTTTTTGAAGGGACACAACTGACCAGAGATGTGTTTTCTGCTATATAGCTGCAAAAGAAGAGATATTAACTATATAGCAACTTAAGCAAAGATGTGCTCCTCCCCCAGGCACAAATCCAATGTTTTTATTCCCTGTTAGGGAATCAAAAACAGCCAGTGCTTTTTCCTTGAGACCTTCATGTTTTTCTTGCAGATCTTAATAAGAGGACAGGAGTGTCTATTGAACTTTGAAATTCTTCACTTTCGGTGGAAATAATCTGAGAGTGAATGCATTCAGAAATGAAAGGTTATGATCTTAGCAAGTTATATTTATTCAGCACAAAATATACTGGATCGTCTGTAAAGGGTCTTGCATACATCTTTTCATTTTATTTTCACAGCAACTTCATGAAACACTTAGGATTGTTATCTCCACTTTACTGGTGAGAACATGGAACGCGGGGTGTTCTTACAGCTTAGAAGATTCATATTTGGGAATGGCTGCCTTGAAATTTCAGGCATTCACTTTCCCATCTGCTACTGAAATTCCCTGCAATAAAATAAAACAGTTTTTGTACATTTCCTGGGCTTGGAGCTTGGAGTTACATGCTGACTAGTGCAATCCCCAAAACCAGAACCATTAAAATGCCTGAGAAAGAATATCAATTCTCAAGACAGGGAAAATGTCATAATAAATGCAGCTTGTGCTTACCAGGACTTTAGTTACTGTCTACACTGCTCAGCTATGCAGCAAACAGTGAAGCAAATAGTTTAACTTCACCCAACATGAGTACATTGCCCCAAGTATGAAAACATAGGGAACTCACAGGAGTGCTCTACTCAAAAAGTTTTCATTTTAGCTGCAAATAAGTACACCTCAGGAAAATAGAAAGAGATAAACATAAAGTGAGACACCAAAAATATGATTTATTAGAAAAAAGTTAATTAATTTAAAAAAAAGAAAAAAGTTAATTAAAAATTTTTATTTTTTTTTAAGATTTTATTTATTTATTTGAGATAGAGCAAGAGCAAGCAAGACAGAGAGCAAGAGGGAGAAAGCACAAGCAAGGGGAGCAGCAGAGGGAGAGGGAAAAGCAGGCTCTCCACTGAGCAGAGAGCCCAATGTGGGGCTTGATCGCAGGATGCTGAGATCATGACCTGAGCTGAAAGTAAACGCTTAACCAATTGAGCCACCAGTCACCTTGATTAAAAAATTTTAAAATGACTTCATCAGGGTGCCTGGATGGCTCAGTAGGTTAAAGCCTCTGCCTTCAGCTCAGGTCATGATCTCAGGGTCCTGGGATCAAGTCCTGCATGGTTCTCTGCTCAGCAGGGAGCCTGCTCCCCCCTCTCTCTCTGACTGCCTCTCTGCCTACTTGTGATCTCTCTCTCTGTCAAATAAATAAATAAAATCTTTTTAAAAAATGACCTCATCAAAAGCAAAAACAAACAAACAAAAACCAGACACAAAATAAAACCTACCAACAAACCAAAAAACCCCTCACTTTTGCTCTGTGAAATGTCCTGTGAAAAGGGTAAAAAGAAAAGCTACAGACTAAGAGAAAATATTTGAAAACCACATACCCAACAAAGGATTGTACCTAGAATACATATAGAACACTCAAAATTCAATAATTAAAAAATTGTAAATAATAAACAATTAGAAAATGGGCAAAAGACATGAACAGACATTTCAATGAGGAGGTTATACAGATGGAAGATAAACACCTGAAAATGCTCAACATTGGCCACTAGGAAAATGCTAGTTAAAACCTCAATGAGCTATCATTATATACTTATGAAAATGACTAAAATCAAAAATAGTGATAACACCAACTGCTAGAAAAAACATGGAGACGGTGGTTTGCTCATACATTACTGGTGGGAATGTAAAGTTGGTATAGACACTCTGAAAAAGAGTATGGCAGTTTCTTACAAAACTAATCATGCATTTACCACGTGATCCAGCAGTTAGTCTTGGGCACCTATCCCGGAGTAATAAAAACTTACATTCGCGCAAACCTGCACTCAAATGTCCACAGCAGCTTTATTCGTAGTAATCCAAATTTTGGAAGCAATCCAAATGTCTTTCAACCAGTAAATAGTTAAACAAGCAGTGGTACATTCATATGATGGAAAAATACTCAACAATAGAAAGGATCAAACTATTGATACATGTAACAGTCCGAATGGATTTCAAAGGAGCTATGCCAAGTGAAAAAAAAATCTCAAAAGTTTATGTATGGGTCCATTCATATAGCACTCTTGAAATGACAAAATTATAGAGATCAGTGGATGCCAGGAATTAAGGAGTGGGCAAAGAAAGAAGAAACTATGGTCCTTGTGATGAAACTATTCTATATCTTAAATGTGGTGGTAATCTTGCTATTCTACACATATGATAAAATACATGGAACTTACTATCACTCACACACACACACACACACATCCCCCCAAAGGAGTGCATGTAATCTGAATATGGTCAACGGATTGTATCCATGTTAATTTCCTGGTTGTGATACAGTACTGTAATTACCCAAGATATGACCATTGGGTGAAGCTGGGTAAAGATATATGAAAACTCTCTGTAATATTTCTTATAAGTCCATGTGAAGCTATAATTATCTCAAAATAAAGAGTTTTAAAAAATTTAAATACAGTGGAACTGGATAATGTAACAGCAATTTTTATGTTTGTTTATATATTGATTAAAATGGACTTTTACTTTCACAAAATGATGGATGGGGAGTTTATTTACATTTTTGATGCCAAGGTTGATCAGTTATTTCTCTTAAGTAAATAAAGAAAAGAAATCCAGCACTGAATTAAAGCACACTTGGATCTCCAACAAGAATTCTTAGTTTTTCATACCTCACAAGTCAACACAAGAGTGGTGGAAATTTGTTCTAAGTAGTTTCACCATAAGCGTCTTCGCCAAAAGCATTTTTGCTACAAACATTTTCTCCACAAAACTAATTGGCCGGGGTGCCTGGGTGGCTCAGTCATTAAGTGTCTGCCTTCAGCTCAGGTCATGATCCCAGGGTCCTGGGATCAAGCCCATCAGGCTCCCTGCTCAGCGGGAAACCTGCTTCTCCCTCTCTCACTGCCCCTGCTTGTGTTAACTCTCTCGTTGTGTCTCTGTCAAATAAATAAATAAAATCTTTAAAAAAAATTAAGTGGCCATAAGGCAATTTTGCCATGAAAAATAAAATCACAAAAAATAAGAGGACATTAAAAAGACCATAATGAAAAAGGGGAAAAAGGATTAACAAAATTAAAAAGTTTTATTGTGAAATACCAAATATTTGAATGCATTCAAAGTGTGTAGTGTAGATTCATGGCAATACTGCACAAATAACTGATTTTCTTTCGCAGATTGTACCTAAAAACTTACCTTCAAAGTCTTTCATTCACAGTATTATACTTTTTTTTTGGTTGTTGATTCATCTCCTCCTTCGGCATCCCACTTTTTCCTTTTTTTGCTAAAATTTCTTCCTTCATAAAGGGAGACATCCATTTCCAATACTAGGATGTATATTTCTAGCTGAGTTTTGTATTGTGTTGTAAAAGATATTCTTGCCATAGCATCACGTGTTTGTCGATAGCCGTTCCAAACTTACATGGGAAATGGGGTTCAAAACTCTGTGCCACTGTCTAGACCATTACAGAGGCTAAGACTTCCATAATTTAAAAATTGAGGTACTGCATCAAGGGAGAAATGAAACCAAACTCAACCAGTTGATGAAACCAACAAACTGTCCAGCCAAACTGTCAGCCACTTATTTTTTTCTTTTATAGCAAAATTGCCTTACAGCTAGTTAGTTATGCAGGGAAATGTTTGCAGCAAAAATGCTTGCGGCAGAAGCTTGTGGTTAAAATTCCAGACACAGTAGAAATGCTCCTAACACAGTATTTAGGGACCCCATGCTCTAAGTCTGATTTTGCCTCTTTCAGAGCCAAAGCCAGTTTGACCTTTAGTAATAACACAATTCAAATACAATTTCCTTTAAAACATCAGTATTTGGAATGTTCCTCCTTACTAAATACTTACTGTTACTAAAGTATCTTAAAGCAGGTAAGAACAATTTTTTTTTCATATTTCTCCTACTTACATACTATGGCCCAACCTTTTTTTTTTCAAACAAATTCATGGAGGACCTGAATCATATTAATAAAATATTAGACATCTGTTCAAATAGCAAAATGTCCCAAACCAGAAACTTAGAACTTCTCAGACTTCATAGCAGACTTCATCCCTTTCATAAGCTACTGCTAACCTAGTAGCACAGACTCTTCCCAACAACTCATACCCTCCTCAGCCAAAATCAAATTGGAATTTATTCCAAATAATTGTGTCATTAGAACACTTATTAGCTGCATGCATTGATCTAACTACCTTTCAACAAGAGCATAGCATGATTAAAATAGAGAAGGAGGCACATACTGACATGGTTTCAGTTTGTTTTTGTCTTTGGCTTATATCTGGACAAAAAGTTATGAGCTTTAAAAATGCCAAACTGTGACTTTATCTTGCAATTAATGTTTCTGTGTCCACATTCTTTTTTAAAGTTTTTATTTAAATTCCAGGTAGTTAGCATAGAGTGTAATATTAGTTCCAGGCGTACAACAGAATGATTCAACACTCCCCTATATCACCGGGTACTCACTGAGGCAAGTGTACTCCTTATTGCCCATCACCTGTTTCGCCCATTCCCCACCCCACTCACCTCCCCCCTCCCCCCTTGAACCATAAGTTTATTCTCTCTAGTTAAGAGTTTGTTCCTTGGTTTGCCTCTCTTTCTTCCTTTTGTTCAATTGTTTTGCTTCTTAAATCCCATGTATAAGTGAAATCATATGGTATTTGTTTTACTCTGATTTATTTCACTAAGCTTAATACACTCTACGTCCATCCATGTTGTTGCAACTGGCAAGATTTTATTCTTTTTATGGCTAAATGATATTTCTGTGTGTATGTGTGTATATATATATTATATTTATAGTATATACTATATTTATATTACATAAATATATACCACATCTTTTTTGTCCATTCATCAATTGATGGACACTTGGGGTGTTTCCATAATTTGACTATTGTAAATAATGCTGCAATAAGCATCAGGGTGCTTGTATCCCTTTGAATTAAGATTTTTGTATTCTTTGAGTAAATACCTAGAGGTACAATTGCTGGATCATAGGGTAGATCTATTAACTTTTGAGGAATCCCTATACTGTTTTTCACAGTAGTTATACCAGTTTGCATTTCCACCGACAGTACAAGGGACTTCCTCTTTCTCTACAGCCTTGCCAGCACCTGTTGGCAGGTGCAGCCTTGCCAGCACCTTGCCAGCACCAGGCTTACACATTTCACAGCACTTACCATAGCCCATACCCTCCCCAATGTCCATAACCCAGCCACCCTGCCCTACCCCTCACCCC
Organism: Procyon lotor; assembly: GCA_028646535.1. Taxonomy (NCBI): domain Eukaryota; kingdom Metazoa; phylum Chordata; class Mammalia; order Carnivora; family Procyonidae; genus Procyon; species Procyon lotor. Next base: position 15,060,500 of record CM053617.1, read on the forward strand.
CCCACCTCCCAGCCACCCTTAGTTCGTTTCGTGAGTTTAGGAGTCTCCTATGGTTTGTCTCCTTCCCCATCCCATCTTGTTTTATTTCTCTTCCCCACCTCCCCCCGACCTTGTGTTATTGATTTTAGCCATTCTGACAGGTGTGAGGTGGTGTCTTATTGTATTTTTATTTGCATTTCCCTGATGATGAGTGATGGATGTTGAGCATCTTCTCATTTGTCTGTCAGTCACCTGTATGCCTTCTTTGGAAAAATGTCTATTCATGTCTTCTGCCCATTTTTAATTGGGTTATTCATTTTTTGAGTGTTGAGTCTTATAAGTTCTTTATATATTTTGGATACTTTAACAGATTATTTTCAAATATCTTCTCCCTTTCCATAGTTTGCCTTTTGGTTTTGTTGATTATTTCCTTCATGGTGCAGAAGATTTTTTATTTTGGTATAGTTCCAATAGTTTATTTTTGCTTTTGTTTCCCTTTCCTCAGGAGACCTATCTAGAAAAACAGTTGCTGCAGAGATGTCAGAGAAATTACTACCTGTGCTTTCTTCAGGGACTTTTATGGTTTTAGGTGCTGTGCTCATGTTCTAATACATACCTGATTGATACTATTTTTCTTTCTTGAATGTTGAATCACCTTGTTGCAATGTCAAGGAGATACATTACAACATGGGGGCCCCTATTCCCAATACATCTTGCTTGTGATTTTATTTTTTTAATTTTTTCAAAAGATTTTATTTATTTATTTGACAGAAAGAGATCACAAGTAGACAGAGAGGCAGGCAGAGAGAGGGGGGAAGCAGGCTCTCTGCTTAGCAGGGAGCCTGAAGCGGGGCTCGATTCCAGGACCCTGAGATCATGACCTGAGCCAAAGGCAGAGGCTTTAACCCACTGAGCCACTCTGGTGCCCCATTAAATCAGGTAGGTTTTTTTTTTTTTTGTTTAGTTCTGTTTTTTGTTTTTAATTTTTTTATTAACATATAATGTATTATTTGCCCCAGGGTACATGTCTGTGAATCGTCAGGCTTACACATTTCACAGCACTTACCATAGCACATACCCTCCCCAATGTCCATAACCCAGCCACCCTGCCCTACCCCCCCCCACCTCCCAGCCACCCTTAGTTCGTTTCGTGAGTTTAGGAGTCTCCTATGGTTTGTCTCCTTCCCCATCCCATCTTGTTTTATTTCTCTTCCCCACTTCCCCACCCCCAGCCCTGCCTCTCAGATTCTTCATATCAGAAAGATCATGTGATAATTGTCTTTGACTGACTTATTTCGCTTAGCATAATACCCTCCAGTTCCATCCATGTCATTGCAAATGGCAAGATAAATCAGGTAGGTTTTTAAAGGAACTTTGGAAAAAGGGATGGCCATCTCTAGCAAATATAGGCAATAAGCAGAGAATTTAGAAGAAATCTCTTTGGATTATTGTTCCAAGAGAATAATTGTATTAAAATAATTTGTAGCAAATATTGTTTGAGGGGTGGCAAGCTTTGAACTTGGGCAAATACCATTTGAAGCTTTTGAATAAGAGGTGGTAGATAGAAAGTGATCATTAAATTCTGAAGATCAAAATCAAATTTAAGATTGGGTAGAATTGTATAAACAGACAACATTTTAAAGCTACCATAATAATGGAAATCAAACTTTTAAGTCATACTATGGGGTTTGATGGGTCCAAAACACAATGGTAACAACAAAAATTTATTGGTGCATTGGCCAAAAATGGGTCTAAAATTTTGATGGAGCTAATACAAAGAAAGAACAAATAAATAACTACCCAGATGTTTCCATGTCACCAAGCTCCCCAGGTAAGTCAAGTCTGTCTGGGATTATAATATATAATTATAATTATATATCCTCAGTACAGAATTCCTGGGGTTCTCAGCACTGGGACTTTATGCAGTAAAGAACAGACATGGTCAAGTAACCAGGGGAAATATTTGTGTGTATACATTTCTAATCATTCTTGTCTAATCTTCTCATCACTGAAATCATCACTCCCCCGTTCCCCGCCATGTCAAAAATAACAACTCAGAAACAAAAACAGGAGATTGAGTGAAGAAGTAAAAGAAAATAATTCCCTGGGTTTATTTATTTAAAAATATTTAAATGGAGTTGACACATAATGTTACATTAGTTTCAGGTGTACAACATAGTAATTCAACATCTCTCTATGTTATGCTCAATACAAGGGTACCTACCGTCTGTCACTATATGCTATTACAATACCATTGACTATATACTCTATGCTATGCCTCATTCCATATTGATTGCAAAGCCTGTCTCTACAAAACCCCTTCAACTACTTTGCCCACTACCCTCCTTCCCTCTGGCAACCATCAATTTTTTCTCTGTATTTATAGGTCTGATATTACTTTTTGTTTATTTGTTTATTCATGTGGGGTTTTTTTAGATTCCACACAAGAGTGATATCATATGCCCTTGTCTTTTCAGTCTTATTTCACTTAGCATTTCATTCTTTTTTTATGACTCTGTAATATTCCATTGTAGATATACCACATCTTCTTTATCCATTTGTCTATTGATGGATACCTGGATTGCTAACATATCTTGGCTATTGTAAATAATGCTGCAACAAACATAGGGATGCATATATCTTTTCAAATTAATGTTTTCATTTTCTTTGGGTAATTACCTAATAGTGCAATTATCTGATCATATAGTATTTCTATTTTTAATTTTTTGAGGAACTTCCATACTGTTTTCCACAGTGGTTACACCAAGTTGCATTCCCTATTACAGTAAACAGCAGTTCCTTTTTCTCCAAACCCTCACCAATACTTGTAATTTCCTATCTTTTTTATTTTAACCATTCTGACAGGTATAAGGTGATATCTCATTGTGGTTTTGATTTGCATTTGATTTGCATGATTAGTGATGTTCAGCATGTTTTCATGTGTCTGCTGGCCTGTTGCATGTCTTCTTTAGAAAAATGTCTATTCAGGTGCTCTGCCCATTTTTAAAAATTATATTGCTTTTTTTTTGTATTGAGTTGTATACATTTTTTAAATATATTTTAGTTGTCCTGACGTTGTTTCTTTTTCTGCAGCCCCTACAACTGGAACTGTGCAGAAATGCCAACAGCTAAACACAATTACACACTCAGGAGGTGCCAGATACATGGTGCTGTCTCTAGTATATTTCCTTTTTGCAATCCTCTAAACCTTAGGAAAGTCTTCTGACTATCCCAGCCATGTCTCACAGGTACCGTGAGAAAAAAGGAAAGGGTCAATTGTCCATGGTGAGCTGGAATTCTAACGAGAAACTGGGGAACATAGAGATGGCAGTGGGAATTAGACATGATCCTAAGAGGAAGGTAATCCTTTGGGAAGAGTTGGGGTCATGTGCTCCTGCCACCCATCCCACTTAAAACATTTACCATCTGACCTTTATAGAAATATTTTGGGGTGCTAGATCTTAGGGTTGTGAGTTTAAGCTCCACACTGGGTGTGGAGATTGCTTAAAAATAAAAGTTTTTTTTTTTTAAAGATTTTTAAAATTTATTTATTTGACAGAGAGGAGAGAGATCACAAGTAGGCAGAGAGGCAGGCAGAGAGAGAGGGGGAAGCAGGCTCCCTGCTGAGCAGAGAGCCTGATACGGGGCTCGATTCCAGGACCCTGAGTTCCTGACCTGAGCTGAAGGCAGAGGCTTTAACCCATTGAGCCACCCAGGTGCCCAAAATAAAAGCTTTAAACAAAATAGTTTTGTTGCCCCTGATATAAATAACAAAAACAAGAAAATAAAAAGAATGCAAAGAAATGCATACAAAGTATGCTTTGTACTGGATTTTTTTTTTGTACTGGATTTTTTAAAGCTCCTTTCATATACATAACCCTATTGATCTATCAATATATTCTCTTTGATTTTCCCACAATAACCCTGAATGAGGAAAAAAATGTTCTTAAAAAATATTCAAATAAGAACAGGGCTTTAGTACAATGTGTAATAATCTATTTAATATCATTTTCACACATTCCATTTGCTAGGAAGAGCAAATGCCAATCATGTTATTAATTCTTGACCTTCTGAGGTCTGGGGTAAAACTAACTGCAGATAATTTAACTAGCAATTCTCCCCCGATGGCTAGGGATGTGGCAGTGATAGTTGGAACTGGACCTTCACACACTGGTGTCTGCTGGCCATCTTGTCATCCCCAACTTTTGAGAAAAGACACATCTAGCAGGTACTTCAGATGGAAATTATCCATGAGAAAAGTTACAGCTTCCTATCAAATATCTTCAATATCTTGTGCATCAAGACTTCTTGAGATAGTTTAAAATTTTTCTTCTTTGAGCTTTTTCATATTTTTCAAATTTTCCAAGATAAATATATAATACCTTTGTAAGCAGAAAAAAAAGCCACTTAAAAATAAATTATACAGTAACCCATTGTTTTCATGTGCACTATTTAGATTATGTAGATGTCTTCTCAAGGAATAACCATTAAAAAGGGACTATGTCGCCATGCATGGTGTTCTATGGCCACCGAGGTATGTAGGGTCCACTCCAGAGCACTTGGCCCACGACACACCTATAAGATCACACACAAGAAGGTATGTGCCATGGTAAGTGCTGTGAAATGTGTAAGCCTGATGATTCACAGATATGTACCCCTGGGGCAAATAATACATTATATGTTAATTTAAAAAACCTAATACAAGATCTCGAAACTTTGTTGTGTTTTTTAAAAATAGTTTATTTTTAGAGTAACTTTATATTTCCAAAACAAATTTGAGAAGGTACTACAAAGTTCTCATATACCCACCTCACATACAGTTTCCTCTACTAACCTCTTACCTTAGGATGGTTAACTTTGTTACAATTAATAAACCAACATTGATACTTTACTAACTAAACTCAAAGTATTTCAGACTTTCTCAGTTTTTACAAATGTCCTTTTCCTATTCCAGGATCTCATCCAGGATACCACATTATATGCAATCATTGTATCTTTTAGGATTCTCCTGGCTATGACAATTTCTCAGACTTTCCTTGTTTTGATGACTTTGAAGGTCCTGAGTACTAGTCAAGTATATTGTAGGATGTCCCACCACTAGGATTTGTCTGATGCTTTTCTTATGATTCAATTAGGATTATGGATTTTTTTTTTTTTTTTTTTTTTTTTGCAGGGAAGGAGGAGGATCAGAGGGGTAAAGTAGCTTTTTTCATCACATTGTATCAAGGGTATGTGCTATTAACATGATATGATTAACATTATCATGATTATTGATGTTGACCTTGATCAACTGATTAAAGTAGTATTTAGCAGTTTTCTCCATTGTACAGTTATTCTCTTGTCCCACTCGCTTTCCACATACTACTCTCTGGAGTAGAAATTCACTGTGTGCATCCCACAGTTAAGGAGTGGGGTGTTTTGCTTCACCTCACTGAGGGTGGGAAATCTACAGAAATTATTTGGAATCCTGCATAGGAGATTTGTCTCTTCTGATCCATTTATTAATTTATTCACTCATTTACTCATATCCATATGAATTCAGGGATATTTATCTCATAGTTGTGGCTCTATGAAAATGCACTTTCACAGAGCTATAAAATAGCATTCCAGAGGAACATAGGCCATGCCTGTGCTGCTCAAACAATTGATTCTATTTATTGGAACAATCTATTTCCAAGTCCAGCTCTGTCCCTCTGGGGATGGTTCTCCGCTACAGAAATCTTTAAAATAGATTAAAAGTGAAATGCTGAGCCCAGCCTTTCCCATTTCAGCCACACCTGACTTGTGGCTTCTGCCTGCAACATTCATTTTAAAAGTACTTGCAAAATGATTAATCAATGGAGGAGTGAGGCCCTACATCTTTCAAGAGGGCGTTCTGAGTGTCAGAGAATGCAGTAAATGACATTTTCCCCAGGATGCATGGCAGTTCGGACAGAAGCCTTGACTCTCCATAGAATTCTTTCTCTTTTATTTTCCCATTTGTAGGCATTGGATTATCGTCTCTTCCAGCAAAGAGGGAGATGGCATACTTTTGCCCCTGTAATTGAACTTTGATGTTGAACTAAGAATCTCACATCTATCATATGAAAATTCATAGATGCACATTTAGATTTTTAGTTCATTACCAAGAGATACGGGTCTCTTGAACTCAGAGGATGTCCTTCCCAGAGAAATAAAGCACTCCTCTAAGACAGGGTCAGGACTGTGGGCAGAAACAGCACCAGTACCACTAGTACCCACATACAATAAATGATAAATAAATTATGTGATGAATGAATGAATGAACTTGGGGAAGGAAATCAGATCAGTCTCCCTGGCCACTAACCGGCTATCTGTCCTTGAGAAATCACATTCTTGCTCTGGGTCTCAGTTTTTCTTGGCCTGGGATCAAGAAAGGCTGTGCATTCCAACTATTAACAAGCAGAAGCATTCAATATACTTTGTACGGGAAGTTCTTAGGCTTAAAAATATGTTCCAGGAACCCTACTGAGAAAATGCCTTTGCTTGGTGGAAGTAGCCAGATTGATTACAATTGTGTGACAGTCACAAAAAAGTGTTTAAGCCAGCCACTTCCAGCAGCTTCAACAATTGCTTCTGAGATGAAAGGGGAGTAAGAATAAACAATACACCTAATCATCTTAGCTATTTCTCTATATAAAGCTGGATTTCAGCAAATTGAGAATTAAACAGTCCGTGCTTTTTCATTCTCTCTCTTATTTGTGTGTTAGGTTTAATAATTTTTTTAAAGATTTTATTTATTTGACAGAGAGAGACAGAGAGTGAGCGAGGGATCACAAGCAGGGGGAGTGGGAGAGGGAGAAGCAGGCTTTCCACCAAGCAGGGAGCCCTATGTGGGGCTCGAACCCAGGACTCTGGGATCATGACCCGAACCAAAGGCAGATGCTTAATGACTGAGCCACCCAGGCACCCCAGGTTTAGTAGTTTTTTTAGGTTTAATAATTTTTAAAAATCTTTTAAAATAACCTGTTATTGCAGAAACAGGACATATGATAAAATGCAAACAAGTAAAACCTAAAAAGTAAAAATATCACGTTCTTACCATGCAAAGATTCCCACTGTGAATATCTAGTACATGTCATTCTGGGTCATTTTCTACATCTATATGTACATATGTGTGTGGATTTAACTGAAATGAGATCATATACTTTTTTACGATCTATTTCTCAACAATCTATATTATCTCTACTAATATCCACACAATATTCATATTTTCCCAACTGACCCCAAGCTATCCTTTAGCTGGCTTATTCAAACTAATATCCAACCCAGGATAGTGATCACATTGCATCTTTTAATTTTTCCCTTCAGTATATTAACCTAGTTCACTACCCTCCTCCTCTGAAATATGTGGCCCCAGATATCCCAAAGAATGTTCCACCTTCTAGATTTAGATTGTTCCCTTGCAGTGTTTTTTAGCTGTTCTCATACAATGGAAATTCAGTCTAAAAGAATTGCATCACATGAGAAGACATAATATCTTCACACACCATTGGAATGCTCAGTCTGACCCCTGGATTAGTGTAATGGTCTCATGTCACATTGTACTGGAAAGTGCTCATCTTGCCTCTGAGCATGTGACTATGTGCTATTGTCCTGGCACTATAGGGACATTCAATCATCCTCCAACCATCTGCTTAATGATTTTTAACATAGTGATCATGACTACCTGGATCAATACTACATTATGGTTTCCAAAATGGTATTTCCCTATTTCCTTCCCTTCTTTGCACAGTAAGCGTCCATTCCCCTTTGAGCATCACAATTGTCCCAGCCACCTGTGGATTCTCCAGGTGCCTATCAATGGTCCCTATAACCTTCCTGCCATGATGACCGTACATGAAGGGACAAGCGTCCACATTTGAATCATGCTGTTCAGTAATGGGAAGGTTAACCCTGGTCACATCCTCAGGAAAATTGCTTGATGCTTCTCTGTTTTATAACAACACTACTTGAAATGATGCCCATGTAAGGGAAATTGGGATGGGTCATCAACTTCCTAAGTGGGATTATGAACTAGAGCTTAAAAATAGGCATACTCTAATGTGCTTTGCTTTTGCATAGGAAACATTTTACATCTGGGGGGGTTCCCCTATGGAGTTTTTCCTCCTTCCCTCCCTCTCCCTTATCACTGACCCATCAGGCTCCTCTATGAGCTCTAGTAGAAAGGGGCCAACCCTAAGTCAAGTTGACTTGCCCCCATCAGTTGTCCTGTATGGCCCCCGTAACCCCACTACACATGACTGTTGGGACAATAGGTTCCTGAAATTCTTGAGCTTTGGATGCTAGAAGGGAAAGAACAGTTTTACTGAGTTCATCTTGTATGCCAGGCTTCCCGCTAGGAACATGTCTTAGCTGAGGCAGCTATAACAGAATACCACTGTCTGGGTATCTCATAAACAACAGAAATTTATTTCTCAGTTCTGGAAGCTAGAAGTCTGTGAGCAGGATGCCAGCATGGTCAGGTTCCAGTGAAGGCCCTCTTCTAAGCTGCAGGCTGCTGACTTCTCTCTGTGCCCTCACATGGCAGAAGGAGTAGGGAGTTTTCTGGGGCCTTTCTGTAAGGGCATGGATGCCACTCATGAGAGTTTTGTCTTCATGACCTAATCACCCCCCAAAGGCCCCACCTCTTCATACCATCAAACTGGGAATTAAGTTTCAACATAAGAATTCTAGGGGAACACAAACAGTGTATAGCAGAACATGGTTCTGAAATACCAATTTATGGATAAAGAAACTGATGATAGAGATGTTAAGATTTCTGACCTGTGTTTCAGACATTTAGTTGCGTATCTGACCATATTACCCTCACTTCATCATGGCTGATAGAATCCATCACCCATTCTATAGGTCAAAAATGTCACAGCTAGGACCTGGGCATGTGATCTATCCAGGCCAGTGATACTCAAGAAGTGTTCAAGGGGCTTCTGAGGTCAGTTTCCCTGCCTCATAGAAAGAAGTACATGAGAAGAACCTGCCCCTCTCCACTGTTTTCCCTTCAGCTGTAATCATGAAAGAATGTAATACCTGGAGCTATGGCGGCCATCTTGCTACCATAATAAGAGAATACGTTTGAGGAAGAGCAGGCACACTGATGATGGCAGAGCAGAAAGATGGGACAGAAATGAGTACGTGATGGAATCAAGCTGCCTCACTAGCCCTGGAATTGCCCTGGATCCCAACCCCCTATTACAGGAGATAGGAAATATCATCTAAATAGCCTACTAATGCATCTAAGAAAGCAAGGAGTGAGGGTTTGAACCCTGCTCTGTCTCCTATGAACATAGAGATTTCAACTCCTTGGTTCTCCCAGTTTGTTTCTAGGCCCTCAAATTCATTGGAGACAAAGAGACTGCTTCCACACCAAGTTCCACCCAGCTGCCTGCAAACATGGGGTGTGACACTCAGCTCTTTACGTGACTTTGGTCTCTTCCTGAACTAGGACTTATTTTCCAATGATTTGGTCTGTGACTTACTGCCAACATTGGCCTCACATCTGCCCCTCCACTGTGGTTTGAACATGCCCTTAGGATCCAGCTCTGGGAAAGGCATCTCACGCACTAAACCTCTTCATAACTGTGAGGGCCGACAGAGGAACTTTGTTGATGCCTAGTGACCCAAGTCAAATAAATGTTGGGCAAATGCTTTCAGTTTTCAGAATTCACTGGCCATGAAGCTGTGCTTTCTGCTCACAGACTTGTTATCTATTCTCTATCTATTCTCTATTCTCTTGTTATCTATTCTCTATATCTATTCTCTTTATGTCACTATATATGTATATATATATAAAATTATACACATTCCATATATAGAGAGAGTGATATATCACTCTGTATATATAATAATATATATATCCCATATGTATATGGAATAAAGAGTGTTCCCACCTTCTGCAATATTGCATTTTGGCAAGTAAGTGTATACTACTTACCCCCATCAAAACTCACCTTCCACAAAGTCTGTGTAATGTACTTTTATACTAAGGTTAAAATGGCAGAACAAAGCTTAAATATACTCCCTTAGCAGAATTGTACTTTAAGGATTTCCTTAAAGTAGGGTTGGGTTAAGGATTGCCTTAACCCAAAGGAGAAATTCACATAGGAACTATAGCTACTGAGGCCACCTAGTGGGGAGGAATTTTTAGTTCTGAGGCTCCTTTCCTGTGTCACCTACACCCCTCCCACAGATACAGTTGTGATTGTCACGGTAGTCCACAAGGTTTAGCAAAAAATTAACAGTGAGCCAAGAGCAGGACTCCACCGTGTTGCCTGATCCAGGAGCATTCAAAGTCTGGAGCTTGTTTCTGTTTTTATTTAGTATCTGGAATTGCAAATGTCTTCTGACCCTGTTTGGTTGGAGGTTGGAGGGAGCAAGAGGTAATACATTTTATGGCCCTGTTAATTATCACCATTGTTCTTTGCCTTTGTTGGAACATGTAGTTAGAATCCTATAGGTAGATGTGCATTTCTTTTTTTTTTTTTTATATTCAGTTAGCCACTGTTTAATACATTAAGCTTTGATGTAGTGTTCAATGATTCATTAGTTACGTATAACATCCAGTGCTCATCACAACATGTGCCCTCCTCAATACCCACCCCCCTTCCATCTGAAACTCTCAGTTTGTTTCCTATTCTTTCATGATTCATGGCCCTCCTTGATTTCCTTCCCTTCAGATTTTCCTCCTTTTCCTCTATGGTCGGTCCTCCATGTTATTGCCTATGTTCCACATATGAGTGAAACCATATGATAATTGTCTTTCTCTGCTTGACTTACTTCACTTAGCATAATCTTCTCTCCACTTTCATCCATGCTGATGCAAATGGTGGGTATTCATCCTTTCTGATGGCTAAATAATATTCCATTATATATGTGTCCCACATATGCATTTCTTAACATTTCTTAACTCTGTGTCATGGGATTCCCAGCTCACTTGTCAGCAGGAAAGCGTCAGTAAGGCTCAGTCAAATGTTGGGAGTCAGAGAAGCTTGTGTCCAGGACACTGCCATCTACCCCTTCTTCCCCCCTTTCCTCTCAATTAGAAGCCTATCTTTCCAAGGCTCTTGCACTGTTTTTCTCCCCAGTAGTCCTTGTTAGAATATCCTCTCAGTTAAATCTTGGGAAATGTTAAGATAGGATAAGCTTACCCTAGGAACAAGTCTTTAGGGTGAAATCCCAGAAGGCAGGCACAAAGATGATAGGATCAGGGCTGTCCAGCTGCTCTTCAGAATGTCTACTCAGCCCACTTTGGACACAAAGACATTAACACTCCAAATAATGCTGTTATGGGCTGAATGTTTGTGTTCTCCTCCACCCGCCCAAAAATCATAGGTTAAATCCTAACCCCATGTGATGGTGTCAGGAGGTGTGGTCTTTAGGGGGTGATTAGGTCATGAAAGCTAAGCCTCCATGATGGGATTAGGGTCCATATAAGAAGAGGAAGAAAGCTAGCTCTCTTTCTCTGCTCTCTGCCAGGAAAGGATACAACAAGAAGTCAGCCATCTGCAAACCAGATGGTCCTCACTGGAACCCAACCATGCTGTCACCCTGACCTTAGACTTCCATCTACCAGAACCAAGAGAAATAAATTTCTGTTTATAAGCCACTCAGATTATGGTACTTTCATATAGCAGCCCAAATGGACTCAGGAAAAGGCCATATAGCTATCAGCAGCTGCATCGTCGTCGTCGTCCTCATTGCCATGGTCATCATGGTGAGGACTACAGGGAGGCCAGGGAGGCACTCTCTATCAGAGTCATCTTGTACTCTCACTTAGTCCCAGCTCAGATTACGGTCATCAGTGAATACTTCCATTGCACGCCCAATTTAAGGCCTTTAGATGTTATTAGTTTAGTGAATGAAAAGAGGAAATTGAGTCACAGAAATATGACCAATAGACATTCTGGCCAAGCTACACAGTTAATGAAGGGTAAAGCGTGGACTTGAATTGTTGACAATAAACAGGTTCCCTGGGTTTTTGTTCCTCCCCAGGTTTATTGAGAGACAACTGACAAATTCAAAATTATATATATTTAAGATGTAATGTGATGATTTGACACACATATGCATTGTGAAGTGATTGCCACAATCAAGCCAAAGAGATGTTGGGAGACTGGGAGACTCAGGATATACACTCTATCCATCACTGAGTTCAAACGTATCTCTGCAAAAATCCAATGACTTCTTTTTAATAGGAAATTTGTGGGAGGAAGCAATGACTAAGAGTAGTAAGTTAATCAATAAGGTTCTGCCAGTGCCTAAAGGTATGACCACAAGCAAGTCAATCAGCATTTGTGGACCAGTAAGGAAACTGCAAACTCACATCTTTGCAAGAGAAGTAACCAATAAAGGGATTAAGGAATATGGGTGCAAGATAATAGGGAAGCATGTGAGATTATGGATATCAGTAAAGCTTCTGCCCCATCGGTTGGTTTTCTAACGCCACTTATTTTCAACCTATGCTGGCCAAGCCAACATGTCTGTTGGTGAAATTCAGCCACAGGTCAGGTTGCAGATCCACAAAATGAGTGCAATTTCCAGTGTGTATGTAGATGGCCAGAAGTTAATCCCTAACTTGGAGTGACTGAAGGCTTTAACTCAACATTTTACAGTAACAGCTGACGGAGATGCCAAGCTCTCTGGCTGAGCCAAGTCATCTGTGAAATGTGGACACAGTTCAATTATAATAGAACAGTAGCAGCCTGGATTTGTGATTCTTCAAGACTCTGCTTCATTCAAATTGGATGCACTACACAGCCTGATTTCTCAGCGGGCGGTTTAGCCTCTAAGAGACATTCCACATCCAGCAACAAATCTCATTTCCTCTCAGACTGAAGAAGACAGCAAAAGCCAGATGGCTTTCCAAGGCTATTCACTCTGCTCCATGATCCCAAGATGGATGCGGCCTACTTCTGGACTTTTTCTCCTAAACCACAAGGTGGGGCTGAAACACAGGAAATGCTTCTTAAGTGGGCAGGTGTCACCAGCTCCCAGGAGGCAAAAACAGAAGGCAAAGATTATTTATCTCTGAGAGCTGAATAAGAAAGGAAACCGCAGGCCTCAGACAGGCCCCTTGAGGAAGGCCTCTGTGCCCAGTGAATTCCTACTTATTCCTAGCAAACCCACAGATGCCTGAGTTCAGGAGCTCGAGGCTGCTGGTAAATTAGGTCTGAAAATCAAAGGAGCTTAAAGAACAATTAAGTCACACTTTGGTTTAGTAATGAACCCAGCACTAAGCAATGGGCCAGGTAATTAATATCATTGAGCTCAGAGCCGAAAAAGCCACCAAATCTATATTGCAAATTCTACACCTGTTAAAGGCCATGTGTGTTTACAGGTGAGCTAAGCAGTGAAGGAAACCCCAGGAAGATCTTGCAGGAAATTGTAAATGGCTAGTCACCTCCCCAAAAGCCAGGGACCAAAGAGAGAGAAAAGAGGACATGTTCCCCCACAATCCTTCTAGAACAGTATTATCCATTTCTGGCTGTTGGGTACTTCCTGAAGAGAGATGGGCTGTAAATTTAAAATACACGCTGAATTTCAAAAAAAAAAAAGTGATCTCATTAACCACGTTATATATTGATTATATGTTGAAATGATAACATTTTGAATCTACTGAGTAAAATAAAATATTAAAATTAATTTCTTAATTAATTAATCTGTTTCTTTTTTTATTTGGTTCCTAGAAATTTTTAAACTATATATGTGGCTCACATTGTTTTTCTTTTTTTTTTTTTATTTTTTTTTATTTTTATTCATATGCATCCATATTAGGTTCTTTTTTATTCTTTTTTTTTTTTTAATTTTTATTAACATATAATGTATTATTTGCCCCAGGGTACATGTCTGTGAATCTTCGGGCTTACACATTTCACAGCACTTACCATAGCACATACCCTCCCCATTGTCCACAACCCAGCCACCCTATCCCTACCCCACCACCCCCCCTGGCCACCCTTAGTTCATTTCTTGAGTCTAGGAGGGAGACAAACCATAAGAGACTCCTAGACTCACATTGTTTTTCTATTGGATTTTGCTTCTTAGGAGCTAGGTACTGGCACAACCATATCACCTAAAAAATATTGAAATACTTTGGGGGCACCTGGGTGACTTGCTTGGTTGAATGTCCAATTCTTGTTTTCGGCTCAGAGCATGATCTTGAGGTCATGACATGGAGCCCGGCTCTGGGCTCCACACTGAGCATAGAGCCTGCTTATGATTCTCTCTCTCCTTCTCCCTTACCCCAGCCCTCACTAGCAGGTGTGTGTCCATGCATTCTCTCACTTACTCTAAAAAAATAATAAAATAGAGTAGAGGTAAAGTGAAAAAGTAAAGTAAAATATTGAGATAATTCCATACCAGAGGGGTGGGGACATCACCCTAGTCCCCGAGCCCTTCCTATGTCGCCACCGCTCTGGCTGCTCAGTCCCTCAGCCCTGAGGTGCCCACCACACCATCACTCTTCTGCTCAAAATTCTTCCATGGAATGTAAAATGAAAAACTGGGAGTTTCTTAAAACAAAAAAATGCATTTCTACCTCACAACCCAGCTAGTTTACTTCTAGGTATTTCTCTTGAGAGAAATAAAAGCATATACCCACAAAAAGACTTGTACAAGAATATCCATAAAGGGCTTTATTCATAACAACCAAAAACAACCTAAATATCACCAAATTGTGGTACATTCATACTACTGAGTACTACTCAGCATTAAAAAAAAAAAAGAAAAATTAAAAACACAATATAGATAAAGTTACCAGATTTAGCAAATAAAAATACAAATATTGTATGGGATATACTTTACCTAGAAATTACTTGCTATTTATCTGAAATTCAAATTTAGCTGGTCATCCTATACCTTATCTGGCAAACTTAACAGGGCTTAATTTCAAAAACATAATGTTAAGTAAATAAAGTCAGATGCAGAAGAGTAGATCCTAAATGGTTCTTTTTTTATGAAGTTCATCAATAGGCAAAATTAATATTTGCTGATAGAAATTAGAACAGTGGTTGCCTCTGAGAGGTAGAGATTAAATGGAGTAGAGCCTCAAGGAAATTTCTAGGGTACTAGAAATGTTGATTGGGCTAGTAACTACACAGGTGCATACATTTAGCAGAAGTCATCACTTAGTAGACTTCATTTTGCCTCAGTTTAAACAACTACAACAACAATCTTCCATGGATTCTCAAAACCCAAACTCTTGATAATGGTATACAAGCTCTTTCATTCTCTTTCCATCATTTACCCATAATCCTTCCATTATCCTTAATGAATCCTACAGGTTAAGTGTGACAAAACTCACTCATCATTTCACCTTCTACTTTGGCTCTGTCTTCTAGAAGCTCAAGACTTGCTACGAGACATAGACCAACATTCTTCTCTGGTACATTATACCTTGAAATCTACCTCTATGATACCAATGTCCCATTGCATTGTTGTCACTGTCTACACCACACTAAATTGCAAATTCCTGAAGAGCAGGGACCTTTCCTCTGTATTCATGCAGCACAAGATAAGGCACTTAGTACCAACCATAACCGAAGGAACAAATCATCCAGTCTAACCTGTCTCCTTAATTCCCTACACCTATTGTATTTTTACCAAACACAGTATTAAACACATATATGTATGTAAAAAATATTTAAATGGTCAGAAGGGAATGAATGAAGGGCATAGTTTTCCCTAACCAGAAGCAACTACTATGTTTTATTCTAACTCATTCCATAAATGTTCTATGTATGCATAAGCAAGTGTATATCATTTGTGCATATATGGACATATTTATGTATTCCTCCTGTTTATATAAGTGGGAGATACTGTGTCACTTATTTTCCATTTGGCACTCTTATTTCTCGTCTATTTTTTGTCCTATTCTTTGCCCCCAAGAGTTGGCCCCGTATATCTCATTACCCAGCCTCCCTTGTTGGCTAGTTTTGAATTGGGTTTATCCAGTGAGAGACAATGGAAGGTTTGAAGAATAGGGAGAGTGAAGTTTGGGTATCTCTTCTTGCTGCTTTAGCCCCATATTCCCGGTGGTAACTGCAGCCTTCCCCATCATAGCTCCTGCATACAGCCCCTCCTCCAGGCTCCAGCACCTTCAGCCCCCTCAGCTCTAGGGATATACTCCAGACGAGGTTTCCTGAAAACACACTGAGATGGAGAGGTGAGTGCAGATGGCTTATTGAGGAATGCTCTTTGGATACACACCTATAAGGAAAGGAAGAAAACAAGATTGGTCGGAAGGAGAAGCTAACACGAGATGCCTTTCAGTGAGAACTCAGATGATGCTACAAAGTGCCCTGGAGTTGGGAAGGCCCTTCAGAATTGTCTCAAATTGAGAAGAGGGGGCTGGGTTTTTGTATCCTTATATCAGATAGTCATTGACCATGGCTGCTCCCAAGAGGGAATATAATCTGAATGAAGCTGTCCCCCATAGAGGCTGAGGGCAGCCAAATGAAGGGTCATCTGTGAGCCAATATGGGTTGATATTTTCAGCCCCTGTGAGTGGGCGCATCAGTCCTGAAAAGGAGACCTGGATGGAGAACCTTAGGTTCCACTACAGGATGACAGCACCTTTCCACTGGTATTAGCAGCTAATGCCTCTGCCCACACTTCTGTACACCATCCACTCATTTGTCCCATCTGGGGCAAATTCTATTTCCTGATGGGATCCTGACTAACATATTTACAATACACACACACACACACCCTTATACTCACACTTAAAGTGTTCTGAAATACATTCCATCTCAGACAGTTATTCTATTTTTTTTTTAAGATTTTATTTATTTATTTGACAGAGACAGGGAGAGAGCATAAGGAGGGGGAGGAGCAGGCAGGGGGTTGGGGGTGAAGCAGGCTCCTTGCTGAGCAGAAAACCCAATACAGGGCTTGATCCCAGGACCCTGAGATCATGACCCAAGCTGAAGGCAGACATTTAACCACTGTGCCACTCAGGCGCCCCAAGTTATTATCTTTAGTGGCTGCTGAGTAACTTACTATTATCAATATAATCTAATGCAATTACCAAGTTCCCTTCTTAGACGCTGGGGTGGTTTCAGGCTTTGTTCTTACAGACAATATGACAATGAGCATTTGTGTATATCTTTGTACACTTCTATAAGATGAAGATAAATTTTAATTGTGAAATTGCTGGATCAAAGAGATGTACACTTTTGATGAATACTGTGAGAGAATTCTCACAGTATATGAGATGAAATCTCTCTCACAGATGAATATGTGAGAGAGGCTATCTCCTCACTTGTTGACTGAAAGCATGTTCACTACTTTCAAAGCAGCCTGTTTGATTCAAGTTCTCCTCAACATGCACAGTCCTCTTACTCTTCTCTTCCACCTCCCCCCACCCCACCCCACCACACGCACACACACATACACACAGGCATGCACATATCTCTTTGTATACGAACTTATTGCTGGACGGGAGGAAGACCTCTCTTAGACTATGTGTGGGTTCACCCCCTTATTTCCCTCACAGTCTTTCTGACTTTCCTTCATGTAGATGGTCTTTTGATACTTGGCCCTCAGCACTACAGTGGGAAGTGTGATTAGTGGAGGATTTTTTATCTGTCCTCTCTCCCTCCTGAGTTCAGGATGTCCTTAATAATTCCATTAAGTGTCAAGAACCAGAAAACTGAAGGTTAACCTAGAAAAATTAATCCTGTCATATGTGAATGCACCTTACTGTGTAATCAGTAATCAGACCAGTGTTTTCCATTCTGCAGATGTTCAGACACTCAGTATGTATTTGCTGCTGGAGGATACTAGTAATCTCACCTTGAGGCCCTTTTAAAGCCATTACAGCATCTCAAAGGAGGACCGATCAGCTTTCAGATAAAATTCAGCTTCATCAATTCTGCCACCTCAGCTCCAAATTCTCCCTCAAATGCCCTCCCATCCAAGCATAGCATATAGATACAGTTCATTTGTTAGGACTAAGAACATTAGTATGTGAATTACACTCTCTAAAATTAGTTCTGGAACATTCTTGGAAATGGATGAGAAGTTATATAATCTCAAGAACACAAAATGAAGGGACACCTGTCATTTTGTCTAATGCTTTAATCTCTTGGTCTTACAAGGAGCTACATTTGATTTTAATAGAAGTGGAAGTCATCCAGCACAATCTGATAGGCTTGTCACCTCCCATCAAACTTTGAGCCACAACCTATGAAAAACAGACTGACCAAAAGAGAGAAAAGAGCAGAAGTCAGGCCAGAGTCGACTTCCAGAAACTGAGGCAGGGCCGGGTGCCTCAGGCTGTAGAAGTATCCTGTGAGGGCTCTGTTCCATCCTGTTACCAGGAAGACATGACCCAGGGGGAACAGAACCAAGTGAGCCAAGTGCAGTAGGGCTGAGTTACCAGGAGAATCTGACTGAATGGGAGATAGGTAGGTGGTCAGAAGTTTTAGGTCACCATCCCAGCTCTGTGCCCTAAAGCAGTTCCTCAGCCACTGGAATCCTCTGTTCCCTCCTCTATAAAACGGTGATAGTGTCACTGCTTGGCCTACATCATATGGCTGTTATGAGGATCAAATGAGATATTGAATAAAAAGGCACTTTCTAAGCCAAACAGGGCTGAAGAATCAAGGAAGGTTATTATTCCCACCCCCCACCCGTAGCACCTTCCTCCCTGCAGGCCCAAGGGGAATGACTTGTCCCAGTGTGCTCAATGCAGTAGAGATAACTTCCATACGAAATAAAGCCAGGGATCTCTGCTAGTCAGACATCTCAAGTTCTTCTTCCAAGACTGTGGATGAGCTTGTAATTATCTGCCCACACTCTCACAGGTCATCCCCAATAATCACAGGTGATTATTCTGGATAACCAAAGTCAGGAATTCATTTTTGGCCAGGATACAAAGTAAACCAAATTCACCCTGTATTTAAACCTCACATAGTAACAGAAATAGGAATTCTGGGCTAATTAGTTAATGACATTTTCATCACACAGAAGAATAAAACTGCTTAGGACTTATTTGCAATCATGGTCCCCCATCTCGTTTCCCCATTCCTTGCTGAACCCACTCTAACAAGACACTCATGTACTGACTGCTCCTCCCTCCCACTTATCGAGCACCAGTTTTTCTCCACAATGGGGAAGCTGACATTGTTTGTGGCCCTCCCCTTACCGGACCCACCCATCAGAAGGCATAGGTGACTACCCCTTCCCTGAATCACTTTCTTCACTGGGCTTCAGGGACACCATTCTTTTTCCTCCTATTTATCCACTTGCTTGTTCCTTTTGGCCTCCTTTGTCGATTCCATCTTATCTTCTAAATTCCTAAATGATGGAATGCCCAGACTTAGTCCCTGCCCTTCTTCTCTTCTCTATGTACAATACATCCTCTTAGTGATCTCACCAGACTTGAAACTTCACTTTCTATGGGACTGACGACTCCCAAATGCATGCACAGAACCCTGAACTTCACTCCTGTGTGTCCATTGCTTGTTCGATATCTCTACTTGGACGTGAAATAAATATTTCAAACTTAACATATCCATAGCAGAACTTTTCTTTAACAACCTGCAAAATTTCTCTCATCTCAGCAAATGGCAAATGCATCTTCTCAGTGGCTGAAGCCAAAAGCACTGGAATCATCCTTGCCTCTCTCTTTAATATTCCATGTCAAACGTGTCCGTGGATCTTCCTGGCTCTACCTTCAAAGTATATCCAGAATCTAGTTACTTGTCACCACCCCTAATCAGTTCCAATTCACCCTCATTTCCCAACTAAATTACTACAATAGTTTCCTGCCTTGTCTCTTTGCATTTTCCCTAGTCTTCTATTGTCCATTCTCAATACAAAACCTGGAATAATCCTCTTAAAACATTAGTCAGATCTTCTTCCTTCCATCCCTCCCCACCTCCTCTCCTTCCTTCTTTTTTCCTTCTTTCCTACTTTCTTTCCTTCCTCGCTCCCTCACTCAGCCTCTCTCCCTCTCTCCCCCTCATCATTAGGTGCTGTCAACCTCATTTAGAGGAAAAGCCAACATCCTTACAAATAAGGTGCCTATAAACACCTTCACTCTCTGATCTCATGTCCTCATCATTCTCTCCACTCCTCCTAAAGGCCTTGGCACTTCGTTGCCAAACACACTCCTGCCTAAAGGCCTTGGCACTTGGTTCCCCTGCTGGAACCAATTTCTCCCCAGAAAGCCACATAGCTCGCTCTCTTGCTTGCACCATGCCACTACTCACAAGTCACCCCACCAGTGAAAGCTTTCCTAACAATCATATTTTTAAAACTCCCCATCCCCTGGCACTCACATCTTTCTTACTTGCCTTTCTTCCATTGTACATGTTTGTGTGTATACACACACACACACACACACGTACACATATACATATGCATGCATATACACATGCATACATATACGTGTACCCATGTACACGCATGTACACATGTATATGCACACACACATATGTAAACATACACACATATGCACATACATACACACAATAGATTTGCTGTTGTCGCTCATCCTTACTTAAATTCTAAGCTACTGGTAGGAGCCGCTGCCGCCAAGTCCGGATTCAGTCCCGTGCGCCGCTGATGCCCGCCTGCCCGTCCGACATGCACTGCCAATTCCTTTTGGTTTTAAGTCCAAAATGGCAACTCTCAAAGATCAGCTGATTCAGAATCTTCTTAAGGAAGAACATATCCCCCAGAATAAGATTACAGTTGTTGGGGTTGGTGCTGTTGGCATGGCTTGTGCCATCAGTATCTTAATGAAGGACTTGGCAGATGAGTTTGCTCTTGTTGATGTCATGGAAGACAAACTGAAGGGAGAGATGATGGACCTTCAGCACGGCAGCCTTTTCCTTAGAACACCAAAAATTGTCTCTGGCAAAGACTATAATGTGACTGCGAACTCCTAGCTGGTTATTATCACAGCTGGGGCACGTCAGCAAGAGGGAGAAAGCCGTCTTAATTTGGTCCAGTGTAACGTGAACATCTTTAAGTTCATCATTCCTAATATTGTAAAATACAGCCCAAACTGCAAGTTGCTTGTTGTTAATCCAGTGGATATCTTGACCTATGTCGCTTAGAAGATAAGTGGCTTTCCCAAAAACCGTGTTATTGGAAGTGGTTGCAATCTGGATTCAGCCCGGTTCCATTACCTAATGGGGGAAAGGCTGGGAGTTCACCCATTAAGCTGTCACGGGTGGATCCTTGGGGAGCATGGAGACTCTAGTGTGCCTGTATGGAGTGGAGTAAACATTGCTGGGGTCTCTCTGAAGAATCTGCACCCTGACTTAGGCACTGATGCAGATAAGGAACAGTGGAAAGAGGTTCACAAATAGGTGGTTGACAGTGCCTATGAGGTGATCAAACTGAAAGGTTACACTTCCTGGGCCATTGGACTGTCTGTGGCAGATTTGGCAGAAAGTATAATGAAGAATCTTAGGCGGGTGCATCCAATTTCCACCATGATTAAGGGTCTCTATGGAATAAAAGATGATGTCTTCCTTAGTGTTCCTTGCATCTTGGGACAGAATGGAATTTCAGATGTTGTGAAGGTGACTCTAACTCCTGGGGAAGAGGCCTGTTTGAAAAAGAGTGCAGATACACTTTGGGGGATCCAAAGGAGCTGCAGTTTTAAAGTTTTCTAATGTACCACTTCACTGTGTATACCACAACAGGATTTTAGTTGGAAGTTGTGCATATCGTCCTTACTATCTGATCTGTTACTCAAATAATATTAAAATGGCCTAAGAAAAAACAGCGGTTTCCTAAAGTTATAAATAGAAATGGTTCGCCAAACCCTACAGCTATATCCTGAGACTGGATGATAAACCTAAATTGGTTCATCTCAGAGGCACCACTGCCAATATTGCATATGCTGCCGTTGCTCTTCAAACCAGATGTGTATTTATTTCCTGTATGTTCTGAAACTTCTGGTTCCTTCACCCAACACCCAAGATGCCTCCTCCATCTTTTCCAGTCAGTTACATCGTGGGATCCAATGTATAAATTCAGTATTGCATGTACTGTGCATAACTATTCTAAAGGATCTTATTTTGTGTACCATATATGTCAGAATATAGTGTACATTGCCATATAATGTAAAAAGACCATGCAACCAACTGTCATACCAACGAAAATACCAAATAAAATTTGAACAGTGACAAAAAAAAATTCTAAGCTACTAAAGGATACTATGTGCCTGGCAGAGAGTTGGCATCTGATCTTTTTTCTTTTTTAAGGTTTTATTTATTTGACAGAGAGAGAGAGCACAAGTAGGCAGATAGGCAGGCAGTGGGGCAGGGGGACCAGGCTCCCTGCTGAGCAGAGGGCCTGATGCGGGGCTCGATCTCAGGATCCTGAGATCACGACCAGAGCCCAAGGCAGAGGCTTTAACCCACTGAGCCACCCAGGCGCCCTGGCATCTGATTATTTTTATAATAAATAAGATATAAATATATTTAAGCATTCAATTTTCAAAACAAAAATATTGTTAGCATTTCACATGATGGACATATTGTTAGCATTTCACATGACTTCTCAGCATAAAAGTCATGATTTTTAAGTTATAGCCCATATTGTTATGGAGGTTTCAGATGGAGAAAGATAGTGCATCTCTGGCTTTCACAATACGGTCTTGGTATATGTGAGCAGTGCAGTTTCAAGGTGCTATCTCACAGGAGTTTATATGACATCATGAACTTAAAAGACTTGATCAAAAATTCCCAAGAGATCAGCAGATTTTTTTCCTCAATATTTCCTTTTAGAAACTCACATAAGAGAGCTGAGTAAAAAGATAAAGTATTAGGGAACCTAGGTGGCTCAGTTGAAGTGTCTGCCTTTAGCTCTACTAGTGATCCAGAGTCCTGGGATCCAGCCCTGAAACTGGCTCTGTGCTCAGTGGGGAGTCTGCTTCTCTCCTGCCTCTCCCCGACTCATGCGCACATGAATGCACTCTCACTCTCTCTCAAATAAATAAATAAAATCTTTTAAAAAAAGAAGATAATACAAGCTTAAAAACAAGCACATAGCTAATATCTAAATATATAAATTTGTATTTAAAATCAGTTTGAAAGGGGCGCCTGGGTGGCTCAGTCGTTAAGCATCTGCCTTCAGCTCAGGTCATGATCCCAGGGTCCTGGGATAGAGCCCCGCATCTGGCTGCCTGCTCCGCAGGAAGCCTGCTTCTCCCACTACCATTCCCTCTGCTTGTCTTCCCTCTCTCGCTGTGTTTCTCTCTGTCAAATAAATAAAATCTTTAAAAAAAAATTTTAAATCAGTTTGAAAGCATTCAATAAAAAAATCTGTCAAAGACAAAGTTTCAACATGGTAAAAGAGATCAAAAAGCACAAAGACAAATGACAAACTGGGAAAAATCACTTTAAACTTATGGTACAAGGGGCAAATATCCCTAATATGTAAAGAGTTTCTAAAAATAGGGAATACAAACACCAATAACCCTAGAGAAAAACAGGTTACAAAGAATAAAATTCAAATGTCCCTTAAATATATGAAAAGATGTTTAAGCTCACACATAATAGGAGAAATGCAAATTAGAACTGCACAAATAAGCCTCAGTGTGTAGCAAGTAGGTGACTTAATCACAAAGAGAGGAACTATTTCAAAGGGCTAAAATATAATAATCTGAGTGCACATCCTGAATATGCTACCTTTGGATGAGAAGAACTGTAAATTTGTGTTTCAGTAATTGTATTACCAGTAAAATAGTAATATCATTATTTTGAAATTGTTATACACATGACAGGATAGAGCAAAGGCTGTCGTTAGCAAATCAGAATTTTCAACATCAAAGAAAAGAGTGTAAATATAAAATCAATAAAGTTAGGTTAAAAAAATGTGATCCTCAATTTAAATTAGAATTATCAATATTAGCACATGATGCGTTTTCTGGTGAAAAAATAAAAATATGTATTTTGTAAAAACAATCCCAAGTGCCCAGATTGTGATCTAAAAACCATCCCCTTGTGCTTCTTAGAGGAATAGCTAATTCCAGATTTCCAGATCTGGGGCAGAGGATGTACAAGATGAGTCAGGATAAAACATTTTGTCATTAGAAGAAGTAAAGAAACTAGCAAAGACTATGAACTTGTGTCATTAGTACTTAAAAGTCAACTTGATGGAAAAATTTGGGCATCAGAAAAAACCTGTAATTGCTGAAACCACCGCCTCCATGCCCCCATTTTAAAATTCTCGAGTTCATGATATCTTCTCCCCAGGCTTTGGGGGGTGGGGTTTGGTGATGGGGTGGCGACTCATTGGTGACATCTGGAGGATGCCAGAAAAACCAACTTTTTTCTGAAACTGATAAATAAAGAGAAAGCAATAAGTAAAATAAGTGTCTTGCTTTTCTTGTATCCAGTGTTCCTTGGGGGAAAGTGATAATTGACAAGAGGAAACTTCTCTTTGTAGAAGTATGTCTACATGAAGGAATGATAGAATTAGAATATCACCATTTTGCACCCTTTAATGTAATAATGAGCATAGGTAATGCTAATAACCAGCTACAAAAAAACCATTAGGTGAAGAAAATATTATGGGGAAATTTATAATGGATAACCATACTGGACCCATTCTTCAGTCTTAACACCAAAAAAAATCAGACAACCAGACATTTAATGCATCTTGATGGAATTACACACAACCAATTGAACTTTTCTTACCAAAACAATCAAACCTGAATGTGATCAAGCTCTAAGTATAACTACAAGTTTCCAGGTAACACAGGGTACAAAGGAATATATTAGATAATACCAGGGGGTACAATCAGCAAGACAGAATATAGGAAACTCTACAGGACAAATTTGATTTCTTCAACAAATAAATCAAAGGAAAATCCTAAAACAGAATTGAGATTCATATCAACTAAATATGATGTGTGTAAGAATCTTAAATATGTTTTTGGATAGCAATATCTACAATTGGATTGCCCAAAAATATCTAATAGGAACCATATATAGAACTGTAATTTTCTCATAGCCACATTAAAAAAGTAAAAGAAACAGAAGTTAATTTTAATAATATATTTGACCTAATATATCCATATTATCATCTAAACATAAAATCATTAAATATATAATCAATATTTAAAATTATTCAGTTATTTTACTTTTTTGTACTAAGCCTTTGAAATCTAGTGTGTTGTACATTTTATACTTAAAACACAGCTCAATTCAGATTAGTCACATTTCAAGTGCTCAATAGCTACGATTTCTAGTGCCTACCCAGTTGGGGGGTGGGGGGAAGAAAGAAGGTTCTTGCTAAAAATAAAGTTCTGGTTACATATTAAATGACTGTTTTCAAGGGGCAGCAGTGATGTCATGAATTTCTAGGTACAAATAATGATGCAGGAGAGTTCTGTTCTGGACCTTGTCTCCTTCTGGCCCACGGTGTTTTCTTCTGTGAGGTCATGGGGTTGTATCAGATCATTTCCGTATGCACATTCACTTCCCCATGTCCATAAAAAGACAGGATCTGGGCCCGTGTCTGAGACACTGGCTGGGTGACCCGAGCACATTGCTTGGCTCATTTGAGTGTTTGGTCTCTTCATCTGTCCCATGGTGATGGTGGCTCCCTCAGCAAAAGCACTATTCACCTAGCCTAACTTCTAAGCAGTAAAAGACGCAATTGAGTGTAATGCCTCTGAGCATATATTGCCCAGAGGCTTTGACCAATCAAAGGCTTATAACCCAATCAAAGATACTACCACACTGGGAAGAGAGCAGGGGTTGGTCAACCATAATGCATTTACAAAAGGATTGTCATGGAGGTAAATATTGTCTGTGCCCAAGTCTGCACTGTCTAGAGGCAGTTCCTTAGAGTGGCAAAGTTTGAACCAGGCTGTCTTCTCATGATGCTATATTAAACACTCACATCACTCAATGAACCACCATGGTGCCAATCCCAGGAACCTCAAACACCTTCCAATTAGTGGTATTTGGCTTCCTGTTGGACTTAGCTATAGTTTGGAAAGGGAGACTACCTGGTGAGTTGGCAGGTCCAGTCCTCTTGGCTATTTTATTGCTCATACAAGTCAGTATTTGCATTTTGGCTCCTATATCCACTCTTTTGGGAATTTTAGCATGAGTCAGAGGTGACAACTCAACTGGGACAATGCTAAAAGGCCATCTCAGCTCCAGAGCTTCCCATAGAAGCTGAGGCTTCTGTTGCAACCAGCTCTGGCCCAGACAAGCCTCCCAGAGCAGGACCCAGCTGTGAGCCCTCAGCAGCCAATCCCAGTCCCCAGGGGAATGAGTGCCCAGGTCCTGAAGGGTGTCTGGGTGACACACTACAGCTCTACGATGACGGCAACCATACATGTAAGCTTTTCCTCCCCCTAGGACAATCTTATAGAGAGGATTGGCCTTAAAGCATGATTACTAGTTAGAATACTGTGGGATCTGATTTTTGCTTTAAGAAATCTTTGTCAACACAGGGACCCCATTTGTCTTGCTTATTACCATTTCCTTAGTGCCAGTGTACCTGCCACATGGTATGTGCTACATAAAAATTTGTTGAATAAATACATAAATTAACAAGCACATTTTTAAAAGTGTGTTCTGAATTTATACTTAATTGGATATCAGTTGGTCCTACTAAACCATGAACTTCTCAGAGCAAGAGCCTTTCTTATTTGTTCTTGTATTTGTAGAATCTAGGACAGCCCCTGAGAGTGATACACTATCCCCCTACCATACCACCACTAAGCAAACTTTGTTTGCAGAATAGTTAACATGCCCACAACATAGAGCAGTGTGGTAAGAATCTAATCTACCATATATATTGTGTATCCACCACTTTACTATATACTTCCTACTTTTTCTAATACTGGGATTCACTTTATGGGAGCAGAGGTTAAAAATAATCTCTATTTTTTTTTTAAGAAACTACTACACACTGGACATTTTGCATCTATTATTTCTAAATCTTCTAACAATACAGTTCACCAATAACAACAATGAAGCTAAGAGAGTTTAACAAATGAAACTAAGATTACTCACCTAGTAAGATGGTAGTTGGAGGAACTAAGAGGTCAAGCCTGCTCTGTTGGACTCCAGATCTCATGTTTCCTTCTCTATTTTCTTTGTTAACATCTATTCCCAATGTTCAGCTTACCAGGCCTTAGGTAGTTACAACAGCCCTTGGTGCTCCATGGACTTCCTGGGGCATGTTCCTACTCATAGAACTGTCCCAGCTAACTAGACACTGAACTGGTGTTTTTTTCACTGAGAGCTCCCACCCTTCCCAGGGATTTCTCAAGGGGGGGGTGGGCTGCAAAGTGAGGGGGAAGCAAATTCCCTTAAGACAAAGCCAATAATCTACAAAGGAAGTTTACCTCGAACTTCCTCAAGAAGTCCAGCTGAGAGAAGGCTTCCTGTTGCCTAAAAACAACCTGGAGATTTTCAATTTTCAGGTCTTTCTGGAAAAACTGGGATGCCTCAGGTCCTGAAACAAGGTCTTCCTCTGAGATGTTTCGTAACTGTCGCCTCGGTGGATTAGGCTGAGGTAATGAGGAGAATCCCTCTCTTGAACACCCACAGCTTTACAACTCTCTCTCTCTCTTTCTCTCTCTCTCTCTCTCTCTCTCACACACACACACACACACACACACACACTTTCTTTCAGATTTCTTTGCAATATCCATTCCCAGTTCCATCATAGCAGCCAGCCAGGACTCCTTGATGGTTCACTTGACTCCTTTCCTTGGTTCCTACCACTTCCCAGGGCTTTGAGAACAAAGCACAAAAACAGCTTTTAATCCCAGCTCATGCTCTCTGATAGTGACAGCTAAAATGCTACTTGGAAGTTACAGCAGTTTTCAATCTTAAGCAGAGGAGGGTCCCATATATTATCTCATTTTATCAGACAAACTGCCACTCCACAGTTGCGTCCAGAAACCTGATCTTATCCTGTCTCTGTGTGTACCATGGCAGTCTCCTTGGCTTCAACTGCATCAGCTCTTGTTCACCCTTGACCTTTAGAGAGAATTTCCTTCAAGAGGATATCCTGCCAGGAGTTCTTAAATGGTACCCTCCCCGCAGCCATAGAGATTATATGAAACTGGACAGTTGAGTCTGGCCTCTCATCTTTTAGTGGTTAATATAAGCACTTCCATCTGTTCTCCTTTGTTGTGATGGTCCTAGAGTCTTTTGGGCTACACTTAGAAATGCCCTATTAAAGCTGTAGATACTGAGGGGCTTTTAGATCTAAGCTGGAGGAATAACAGCTTGCATTATCACATTAGGCATTTTCCAGGAAGGAAAAACACACATGTCTCCATGGCTTTGTAGTGTGAGGTGACCTACAGCAGGACAACACCTTGACCACAGTTAATTATTCGTTATAGAGAATATGCTGTTGGGGCACCTGAGTGGCTCAGTCGATTAAGTGTCCAACTCTCAGATTTTGGCTCAGGTCATAAGTCAGGGTCATGAGAAGGAGCCCCACACCAGGCTCTGTGCTGGCCTGGGTGTGGGGCCTGCTTGGGATTCTCTCTTAGTCCCTCTGCCACTCCCCCACCTTAAAAAAAAATCTGCTTAAAAAAAAAGAAAGAAAATGTGTTGTTTACCAATGTTTGTAGACTATCACTTTGAAAAAATTATTAAATTCTAAATATAGGGGCGCCTGGGTGGTTCAGTCATTAAGCGTCTGCCTCCGGCTCAGATTGTGATCCCATGGTCCTGGGATTGAACCCTGCATCAGGCTCCCTGCTTAGCAGGAAGCCTGCTTCTCCCTCTCCCACTCCCCATGCTTATGTTCCCCCTCTGGCTGTGTCTCTCTCTGACAAATAAATAAATAAAATCTCAAAAAAATAAAAATAAAAAATTCTAAATATATATATATATATATATATATATAAAATTTTTGCAAAGAGAGAGAATAAAAGTAAATGACTCTTTAGGACAAGGAATGCATGTAGTAAAAAGGAACTAATGTGACAGACCTCCTAGGAATAGAACCCCAGAAGACCTGGCAAGGAATTACATTCCCCCAAGAGTAAATCTGAAAGAGGTCCGGGTCGGCAGAGGGAGGTAAGAGCCCTGAGCTGAAGCCAATTAGTGTTCAATAAACAAATGTGAGTATTTTGCTTTCTGCCGAATTTCAGGCTGGCCTTCCAAACAGCTCAAATGATGAGTTCTTAAGGAAATAAATAAAAGTTCAGATTCCCATAGTAATTCAATTTACAAAGTGAATTCTATTTGATTTTTGGAAGAACAGCTTGTGTTTTGTTTTGTGTCAGAGCCTCTGAATGGCAATTCCAGAAAAAATGTGCTGAGTCATGAATCCCTAAGGGTAAAGGATTTTGACAAGAACATGTGTGGGGGAGGGCAATAGCTGTGAGAGCTGTACCAGTTAGGGATAACAGAAGGCTTATTCTTCCACTAAATGAGGCCCTTGGAGGCAAACATTTACCCGACACCTGTACCCAGGAAAACCTGACACCTCCCTCAGATACTGAGAGGCCGCACACTAAGGAATAACCATAGCAACAAAAATAATAATAGCTAATATTTACTGAACAGGTGCCAGGAATGTATATGGGTTATGTTATTTAATTTCCCTAACAGCCCTAGGACACGATTGACAGAGGAGGAAACTGAGGTTTTGAGAGGTTAAATGATATATGCTCACAAATCATCCAGCACAGGATCTGGGCTAGGATTCGAACCCAGAAACCATAACTTTAACAAATATATGTATTGCATCTCTGAATATATCCATGTATTCATACATCTCTGATCATTTTAACTGATTGTTAGTAGTTAAACTCCTGATCAAAAGAGGTTTTTATTAACTGGCATCCTTCAGACACAATTGACTACAGAGCAAAAAGTCCCAGGATCATTATTAATGAGAGAGAAACTGTATGGCCCTTCTTATGTAAACTGTGTACTTGATATGTTTAAAATAATACTCCTAAGTAAGAGAAAAAATGAGGCATTCTTTCCTCCAAAAGAGGGCTCTCCTTTATTTCCCAGAACATTGCAACTTAAGATAATCCCAGATTGATTGCTAGAAGTTGAGGCTTTCTGAGGTCAGGGGACTTTTCCAGCCAACACAACACAGCTGAGGGCCCCCAAGGTCATGACCTCTAAGAGCGTTAACTTCTGGTTCCTGGGAATGGTTCTTGATGGGGCTTTTAAAACTTGGTGGCTGAAACTTCTCTCTTGATGACATGGTCACCCTATAGAAAATTGGCTCAGCAGCTGGCTCCCGGGAGGCTAATCAGAGACTGTGAGGCAGAAGGCCGAAAGGAGGAAGGAGGGGCACTAACAAAGTCCCCAGCAAAGCCCCAGGCACTTGGAAGGTTAAAAAATACCATTTGAGTCACAAAAGAAAGATCATATTCTAATCAATGTAATTTCATTAAGTGTGGTTTTTTTCTTTTTTCTTTTTTTCATTAAGTGTGTTTTTAAATGTTAATTCTTGTGGCGCCCAGCAGGTTCAGTCGGAAGAGCAGATGACTCTTGATCCCGGGGTCATGAGTTCAGCCCCTGACACTGAACAGATGAAAACAGATACATAAACTTTTTAAAAAAATGTTAATTCTTGGGAAATGGGTAAATCTTGAATAATTATTCACATAAACATGACTTGTCTATTCACTAAAGGATAGGCTTAATAGTAACCCTCCTACCAAAGCCCCATTTCCTAGCTGTGTAGTAAACCCTGTCAGAGGGTTTACTAGAAACTTTCTTCATTTTGCTTTTGGAAGCTACTTATACATGTTGTCCATATCATGACCATTATGTTTTGTACCATACAATGAGGACTATGATCCCCACCTCACAGGGCTATAATGAAAGATAAATAATATAATGTGCCTAGAACATACTAAGAATTCCAAAATCTATCCCCTTTTTCTCAAAAGGATTCTGTAGGATTGACATGTTAGTGTTTTGGAAGGCAATGGTCAAAATAGTTTAGCAGATTGACTTGAATATGTTGCGGTCTAGTTACCCAATTCTGCGGTTTGAAGTGAACATGTGGTAATTAATTTTTTTACATTCAAGTGAAATGTCCCTGCAAGTTGGGGGGGAAGGATGGCTAAAGAAGAGAAAAAGCAACCAAACCAATGCAAAACAAACCAAAAAAATATTTTATTGTAACATAAAATTCATTCCCTAGACAATGGAAAATGCACACACTGGATGACATTAGTAGACAAAGTGAAAATGCATTTGGACAATTATCAACATTGATGAATGCGGGGATGTCGTGAAAGTTAAATTTTTTTCAGGTTATAGGATTTCCTGAATACAATGTTGGCCAAAAGGAACTTTTAACACAAAAACACCTAGTTTAACTTTTTTAAATGACACTTCTTTTATTTACTAATCTTGACAGCTATTAAAGAATGAGGTACAGAAAACTTTCCAGAAGTTTGAGTATGGAGTAGAAGTCCAAGGCACTTTGGAGCCCCATTATTGCATTATTGAGTAGGATTAACTCCATTATGAAATTCCCCCACACTCCAGGTTTACTGCATAGAAAAGTACTATTTACCTACCTCACTGAGGTGTGGTGGGGCTTCATGCTTATAAAGTGCTTTAGGCGCCTTTCAAGAAAGGCAACATAGAAGTATAAAATCTTACATATTTCAAAAGAAATGAAAAGACAATAGGAAGAGTGCATCCTATTTAAAGAACCACAGTTGGCCATTTCTAAAAACCCCTCACCTCAATGGTTTATTGCTTTTTTTTCACTTAAGAGAATGACTGTTTCTCTATTGCCAGTCTTATAACAGCCATTCTTGACCCGGCTGTGTTGTTAGAATTTCTTGAAGAGTTCACTAGAAATATTGATGCTTGGCCCACAGCCTAGACCTACAGAATTAAGATCTCTAAGAGTAGTAGTCAGGCAACTATATTTTTTAAACCATCTAGAGGATTCCAACTTATAGCAAAGTTAAAAAATATATTTCTTTAGAAAAATGTCCACTTATTAAACATTGATTTTCTTCCAGAAAGTTTTTATAAGATTGAATAAAGTTGGATCAGGGTATCAATTTCTTACCGCCTTTTTCTCTTCTTGTGTCCCACACAGACTTGGGAGTACACACACACACACACACACACACACACACACACACACACATATTTTAGTTCTGGCCTTGAATTAAAATTTAATAGTGGTAAAATCTGATAGTGGCAAATAAATGCTTCTTCACTGAGAAGTTATGCAAGGATTTGCAGTTCATTCCCACTGTGCCCAAAGCAAATGGATGATGCCCCTTTGCCAGAATGGAATGGTTTACGCATTTCCAATTTGGAAACAGGTAAAATCAGCACTTCCTGGGAAACATGAGTTATGTGGATGCTGACAGAGAAGAGTGAGTGTGGTTATGGCAGCCAACCATAACACAAGGCTGTGGTGAGGGGCCCCTATTTGGAGGCTGCCTGTCTCTCAGGAAACACCTTAGGAATTGAAACGATTTAAGCACAGTGGGTCCAAACATGGGGTGCTGCCTCAAGGTAAATAAAATCAAACAGTGAAAACTATTGACTGTAATTTAAAATATCTTAAAAAAAAAAAAAAAATCGGCTTGCTCCACTGCAATTCTTAATGACATTTAAGTAACTGTTTTCATGTACCAGCCAGTCTAACATTGAGAAGAATGATTTTTAAGTCCTTCATAGCCTTCACATGGATCTCATCATGCTGCCTGCATCAGGTTTAAAATAGAAGAGCCCCCTCTGGGTGCCTTGCAGTGGAACTAATGGAGCCTACAGAGAAATTATATCTCTTTACGCAGAGAAAGCTTTCTGAGGCGGGCCAAAATTTTTACATCAAGAACCCATGAGTCATAGTAAAACAGATTATTCCCACTTCTTACAAAAAGAAAAAAAAGGAAAAAATATACATAAGAGATAGAAGCTACATATACAGTACATAGAGAATAGGATTTGTTAAAAAAAAAATTCATTCAGACTCAGCCGCAGTGAAATTTTGCAATGAGACAAGTCTGTAGTGCCTTCCAATATTCCTCTAAACATTAGAGGTAACTTTGTACAGAAAGGTTGTTGGAGCCGGCTTGGGCAACAGCTTCTTGCATGTGTCCCAGGAGGGCAAGGCGGCCAGCAGCAGGATGAAGCCTCCCAGCAGGACGCAGAAGCCACTGAAATAAAATGCAGTGTCATAGGTCTGGGTCCAGTCATAAAACCAACCTGAAAAGAGAGTAAGAAAAAGTGAATTGGATAGAAAGCATAAGAAGAGGAAGCAGAAATTTTAGATAATTTCATCTATCTTAGATAAAATAAGGATTAGGTTATATATTACCCTATGTAATCTGTAGTGGACTATTAGGAGTCAGCAGAGAAGAACCTCCCAAATAATTTGGGCAAGTATAAACAGGTATTTTGAGTTTCTCCCAAATAAAAAAATGAACACAAATACCTGAGCAAGTATGCTGGCCTTTTCAACTCTATCACAGTGATTGTGAATAAATCATTACCATGAGATATCTATGCAGATTTATTTTGTGCTAATCTGCGCTACTCTTACAACTTGGATTTCTATATCCAGGGATGTTGCAGAGAGGAACAGTAAAACAAGTTGACTTGAAGAAATATCTTACCAACAATTGGTGGTCCAAGGCTATTTCCAAGTCCAGCAAAGAACATTAATATCCCATAGGCATGGGCTAATTTTTCAATTCCCACAGTCTTCGTGGTCACATATGGGAAGATAGACCAATTACCAGTCAGAAACCCTAGAATCCCAGAAAGTATTGCCAATGTGACATAACTTTTGGCAAATGGAATTGCACACAAGGCCAGGCCCATGATTATTAAGGTAGCTACATAAAGATATAAGGTATTAATCCACTTGAAGTCAGCCAGTATCCCCAAAAGGAGTTTACCCACTGCTGTCATAATGCCAATAATGGAAATAAGAGGCATAATAAGCTCTTCTTCTTTCACATTTGAACTTCTTGCCACATCTTCCATAAGTAATGAAGGTGGAAATCCTCCAATGTCAAAAAGAAAGATAGCAATGAAGAGCGCTGAAAATACTTTGTTTTTAAAAAGTGCCATAGTTTCTCCACAGTAGTTTTTATATAATTGCCACTTCCTCTTGGCAAGCTGTTTGCAAAAGTATGTCTGTTCTGCAACTTTCTTTTTATACGTTTCAGCCTCTTTTGCATGAGCCACTATTGTTGGGTTTTTGTGAAGTAGACTCTCCTGTTTCCGGCCACCACTGGCTAAGGTGCTCTTGCAAGTTTCCTCAGCACTGTAGCTCTTTCCAAGAATGTTTGTGCTTTCTTCCAGGTCTTTTTCTTTCTCACTGTAAACGGCATATCGATCTGGTACACCTTCCAGAGCTGTTTTTTCAGGCAAAGGGCAATCAGAGGACTGGAGGGGTCTCATCAGGCTACCACAGGCTAATATATTTAAAGCTAAGGCACCCACAATCAGCAGGCATCCATCCAGCCCGTAGAACTCAATCAGCAACCTCTGCAGAGCAGCATATATAAAAAGTCCGACACTTGAACCTAAAAAGGAAATGGGAGCCGTTCAGTCTCAATCTCTTATAATTTGGGACTCTCAGAACAACCATTATTAATATTGGCCAAATAAGAGTGGTAAAGGAAGGAGCATGGTTATATTCCGATAAACCTTTATCTATGGACATGGAAATTTTAATTGCACATAATTTTAATATGCCCTGAAATATCCTTATTCTGATTTTTTTATTAAATATACAAAAAGGTAAAAATCATTCTTAGCCCATGAGCTCTCCAAAAACAGGCAGTAGACCAGCTCTGGCCTGGAAATTTGTTACCATTTGTTACCATTTGGTAACATTTGTTACCAACCCCTGTTCACCATGAAACAAGATCACTTCCCTAAAATCTTTTTTTCATGCCCATGCTCCTTTTTTTTGGTAAGGTCACAATATTTCACATGTTTTTATTTTTGGTTTCTTTTCAATTTTTAAAAAATTCTGCCGTGAGTTTTGTTTTGCTTGTTATCTTTCACTGAATGTGAATGCTATAGGCTGAATGTCTGTGCCCCCACCCCAACTCATGTTGAAATCCTAACCCCCAACACGATGGTATTAGAAATGGGGCCTTTGGGAGGCGATAAGGTCATGAGCCCATGGAGCACTCATGAATGGGATTAGCACCCATGGCAAAGAGACCCCTGAGAGACCCCCTCCCTCTCCACCATGTGGGGAAACAGCAAGAAAATGACATTCTGCAGCCTGGAAGAGGTCTGTCACCAGAACCCACCATGCTGGTATCCTGACGTCAGATTTCCAGCCTCCAAAACAGAGAAATATATTTCTGTTGTAGATAAGCCACCTAGTCCATGGGACTCATTATCACAGCCCTAAAGGACAGAGTAGACCCATGATTTCTCCTTAATTTTACTTCAGTGAGTTTCTTGTGAGTTGAAACTAAAAACTCCTTAATTCTTCCAAAACTTAGGTGTCCAGAGTTGATCCACTTTCACTTCAGTGTTCCATGGCCCAGGCCCTTAGGCCCTCCTTTCCAGACTGAGTGAAATATTACAGCATACAATTTCTGCCATGGTAGACGCACATAAATTTGGACATTAAGGGAAACATAGGTCATAATTATAATACTCCATGATTTAGAGCCCTTGCTGTGTGCCTTACACAGATGCTCCTTGAATATTCCCAATAACTTGATGTGATGAGTCCTATTATTATCCCCATTTTACAGTTCAGAAAACTGAGGCTTAACTCAACAGTTAACCAAACAGAACAGTTAGATAACATGTCTGTCACCAGACAGCAAGTGAGTGACACAGGCAGGATTCAAAACCGGGCGATTTAGTTCAGTGTCTGTGTTTGCTGCTACACTACAACGTCCCCACAGAAATAAAGTACAGGTAAAACCTATTGTCCTTCAGGCTCATGCCTACCCTCAAGCTCCCTCCCACACTTGTGGGAGATCCTATAAGGTTTTTTATTTTGTTTTTTTTTTTTAAGATTTTATTTATTTATTTCACAGAAAGAGGGAGATCACAAGTAGGCAGAGAGGCAGGCAGAGAGAGAGGAGGAAGCAGGCTCCCTGCTGAGCAGAGAGCCCGATGCGGGGCTCGATCCCAGGACCCTGAGATCATGACCTGAGCCAAAGGCAGAGGCTTAACCCACTGAGTCACCAGGGTGTCCCCTGTAAGGTTTTTTGAACTGCATTCCAACTGCTTTGGGTTCTCTGTCTTCTGTTTTTGCTCTTTCTCCTCCCAGTTATGCCTTAACCTTAGCCGTGTCCTCAGAATCTGGCCCTGTCCCCTTTTAGACCACGATTCACATTTCTCACCCGGCAATGCTTCCTTTAACCACCTTCAGTAAATATCCCCGCTCCATTTAATTCAATCTGGAATCACTTTGTTGCCACTGAGTTAGCCTCAGGAATAAAACATTCATTTGGATTCTGTTGCCAGGAAGATCATTGAACTTGCTCGGTTTCTCTGGAAATCTGACCTCCCGGGACTATCTGCTCATTAACGAGCAAGTAGCATATGTAAATGTACAACTTTTACTAAACTTGGCAGCTCTGTCTCCTAAGCAGACTCACAAAGTTTTGGCCACGGAAAATTTTGATAAGTTCCCTTAAGAGTATAGGAAAAAAATCCATCTGAAAAGTGCAATGCCACTTTAAAGCATCAGAGGAAGTCCAGAAGTTTGGTATATTTACATTCCCCTCAGTGATCATCTCTTGATTATTAAAGAACAAGAGTCAACAGCCTGTCGTGAGGATATGCACATGGCCAGGGAGCTGCATTCATAAATCAGGACTTTCAAAAAACTGTACACTCTGCAGTCAATGGAGATGGAGAGATGGCAGCATCAGGCTTCCTGATGGAGCCCAGGGTCTCTACTTTCCTGGCATCTTTCCTACCCCTCTCAGAGAGAAGGGACCTCACCTACGTGCCCTCTCCTTCTCTGAGTAAAGCTAGCATCAGCTTGTGACTCTCAGTTGACTGGGCCCATCAACTTTTCTTTCCTTCATTATATTGGTCATCGAATTCCTCAGATTTTTTGTATAGGTATCCTAGGATTTTCTGGAAGCTGTACTTTTATTTACAGTAGAAAATAACATTTCCTTCTCAGGCTAGAGTAAAAAATGGTGCTCCCTTAAGTGGGAGCTGGGAAGTGGTTGGTTAAGCATCTTCTGACTTTGGGAACTTTTGACTTTGATTAGAAGGCTGGATAGTGATAATGCTATACTTATTTTGAAAATGTACCTGTTGAAATCAGGCCAAGGGCAAGACCTCGGTGGCTGTCAAAATACTGGCACGTAATGGTCACCGTTGCTGTGTATAATAATCCGCATCCGAGTCCTAAACATAAGAAGAAGACATTGCATAAATTAGGACAGACCATAGTCCTTCAATGAAAAAACAAAAAAGAATAATTAGTATCTCCAGTAGGTCATTCTGTTTCTGACTGGCTGAAACTCTTCAGAGCATAGATTCCTGGATCCTTCAGACATCAGTTGTGGAGCTCCAGTGAACATATTTGGGTAGGCTCAGTTCTCACTCCACACCCATCGTAAGGTTGGACTCAAATTAAAAAAAAAAAAGTCCAATTGCTGAAGCATGAATGAATAATGCCAATTTAAATCAAGACATCATGGACAGATAGAGAAAATGGTTAAGTTAGCAAATAGTAAAATTTTATCAAATATGCTTCCAAGTCCTTGACCTAAGCTCAGTGTCCTTCCTCCTCCAAGTACTCTAAACAATTTGAGAAAGTTCCCTTCACCGGTCCAGGCTGTTTTATTAGGGCTTATAGTTTGCACACCCCAGTCTACAAACAAAGGCCCCCTGCAGGTCCTCTGGGGTACTCAGATCATCCCATCGCAGTAAAATATGTATATGTAAGTTTTTTTCTTTCAGAGTTGCAAACTACCCTACTTCGGAGTAAAATATCTTTAACTTAATTTAAAATATCTTTATAAAAAAGAAAAAAGGAAGCAAATACAATATTAATAACTGTCAAGTTTAAGCGAAGTATACAGTTGTTTGCTATGATTCTCTACTTCTCTGTAGATTTAGAAATCTTTTGTAATAAAAATAAATACCTTACTCGACTTCCCTTTCTTGAGACTAAAGGACAATATTTATCTCCAGATCTTCTACAGGGCTTTTGTTTATTAGCTTAATCTTTTCTTCTCTATTTAGCACCCCAGTTTGTCTTTCATAAAATTTTCCTCTGGCTTCTAACTCATGACTTTTTCCCTTTCTTCTGCAATATTATCTGCTCTTGAGGATCATTCTATAAAAAACACATAAGCCATAGTTTAAAACCTGGATTTTAACCATGACCCATTAAATGAGTTAGATCATTTTCAGTACTTTTATTTGATACCTAAACTATGATTAGAAAGAATACATGGGCCTCACAAACATACTATGTGTTTTAGGAAATTAAGGCTTTAAACAACCTAAGACCTTGAGGATCATTTGGGATTCCATAAAGTCTTCTTAAAGAAATCAGATAAACTAAAACAATTACACTTAAGTAAATTTTTTATAATAAAGTGCCCTTTTTATAGGATTTAAGGGAAAAAAATATCAACTAAAAAATCAGTTGGACTGATTTGTACAGTTACTACGTGTATACGGGACACTTCAAGATATGAAATAAAACTGTTTTTAAACAATCAATTTCAAAACCAAAGAATGTCACCCTTAACTGAGACTATACATCAGAAAGCCTATGAAGGGCGAATGAATTTACTTTTCTGTGATTTGCTTGTCAGGGTTCTGTCAAATTTTAGGCATTAGAGACAAGGGGGAAAAAAAGACATTTCTGATTGCTAAATGTCAGTGTCAGAAAAGTTGAAAAAGCAACTTTTAAACTTTTAACCTGAGACCAAAAAAAGCCTTTTTTAAAAGTTATGTCACGGCCATGGGTTTCAGTTAAGTTTATTTCACTTTTTTTTAATGTCGCAGAAATTTGAAATGCTTTCTCCTTAAACTTTTCAAAAAGGTAGCATGATGCTTTCCTACCTCTGTATCAGTCTGACTGTAAACTGGAAGTTATTAAAGAGGGACCCCCAGAATCTCTAAGATCTTTCCAAGAGTCGATAAAGTCAAAACTATTTTCATCATAGTCATTACTAGTCCCTCACTTATCTGCAGTTTTGCTTTCCATCGTTTCAGTTACCTGCAGTCAACCACAGTCCAGAAGCAGATGATCCCCCTGAAATATAGTCTGAAGGTCAGTAGTAGCCTAATGCTACGTCACAGTGCCTACGTCATTCACCTCACTTCATGTCATCACACAGGCATTTTATCATCTCACATCATCACAAGAAGGGTAAGTACAGTCCA
Source organism: Procyon lotor (assembly GCA_028646535.1). Taxonomy (NCBI): domain Eukaryota; kingdom Metazoa; phylum Chordata; class Mammalia; order Carnivora; family Procyonidae; genus Procyon; species Procyon lotor. The sequence continues at coordinate 15,099,811 of CM053617.1, forward strand.
GTAAGGTATTTTGAGAGAGAAGCTACTTCACGTAACTTTTATTATATTGTTATAATTGTTTTATTTTATTATTAGTTATTGTTGTTAATCTCTTACTGTGCCTAATTTATAAATTAAACTTTATCATAGGTATGTACATATAGGAGAAAACATAGGCTTCCTTACTATGCATGTTTTCAGACACTCATTGGTGGTCTCGGACTATATCTCCCATAGATAAGGGGCAACTACTATTATACAGACATGATTTCTGTTTTTTTTTTCCCACTGTGTTTACATTTATGCTGAGGAAGAAAAAGAGAAGGTGAGTAAAACCACAAGGGCCTTAGCACAAATTAAGGTATTGATACCAAAATTTGGTATCAGGTTTTGCTACATAACCACATACAATAAAAACAAACAAAATTTTTAAAAAATGCTTTAGTTGGAACAAGATGGGATCAGGAGGAAGACAAACCATAAGAGACTCCTAAACTCACGAAACAAACTGGGTGGCTGAGATAGGGTGGCTGAGTTATGGATATTGGGGAGGGTATGTGTTATGGTGAGTGCTGTGAAATGTGTAAGCCTGACTATTCACAGGCATGTACCCTGGGGCAAATAATACATTATATCTTAATTTAAAAAATACTTCATTTGGATGACAATTGTTACAAGGGAAAGCCTTTATGCAATTGTTTTAGTAGCCAGCTCAAATAGCCCCTTTTCTCCTGCGTAAACATTTGTATTTGAAAGAATATCTAACAGACAAACTATGGTTACTCAGACTTGGGTATTTGGCAGACATCTTTCTGAAAACAAAGTAAGAAGGGAGACAACTGGCAGTAATTATTACCAATGATAAAATCCAAACATTCCAGAAAAAAATAGAATTTTAGAAAACTTGTATCCATGACCATGAATTTGAACAGCTTCCCAATATATAAAGTTTTCTGATGAGTCTGTTGGTGATAGTAACAAAAGTGATTTTTTGATGTTGTATAATGAAATTTGTCAATATTTATAAGTTCTTTCATAACTCAGTGAACCAATATTTTTCAAATAACCAATTCATGATATTACAAAATCGGGCTTGAATGAAGATCTATTCAAAGTGCAGAATATGTCATTTGCAAAGATGTAGATGGAGCTAGAGAGTATTATGCTAAATGATATGTCAGTCAGAGAAAGACAAATACCATATGATCTCACTCATATGTGGAATTTAAGAAAGTAAACAGATGAACATATGGGAAGAGGAAAAAGAAAAAATCGAGAGAAGGAAACAAGCCATGAGAGACTCTTAACTCTAGAGAAAAAACTGAGGGTTGATGGAAGGATGTGGTGGAGGATGGTTTAAATGGGTGATGGGTATTAAGGAGGGCACTTGTGATAAGCACTGGGTGTTGTATGTAAGTGATGAATCGCTGAATTCTCCAGAAATGAATATTGCACTGTCTGTTCACTAACTAGAATTTATATAAAAATTTGAAAAAATAAAAGTTAGGTATGGTAATAAAATCTTAAAAAATGAAAAAAGAAAAAGAAAAAGGTGCAGAATAAATAACTGGATTTAATATAACAGAGTATGAAAAGTATGCTGATTTGGTACCAGGTTTCATATTACAATTAACATTGGAAAATCATCACTCATCAAGTTTTGGTATAGTACCAAAGAAGAATATCTATAATTACTTGAAAGGGCTATTAAAAACTCTTCCCTTTCTACCTACATCTTTGTGTATGACAAGATTTACTTCACACGCTTCAATCAAAAAAACAGATTGCAACAGATCGTGTATGGAGCCAATATGAGAATTCAGAAGTCTTCTAAGAAGCCAAACATTAAAAAGATTTGCAAAACTGTAAAATAATGCAACTCTTTTCACTAAATTCTGTTTTTCTTTTGGGAAAATAGGGTATTTTTCGTAATAAGCACATTATTTATGTTATCATGTACTGGGTTTGTTATTATCTCTAAATGAGTTACTAACCAAATATTTTCAAATTTCTCAGCTTTTAATGCAGTCAATTTTAACAGAATAAATATCTACAAATATAATCCATATATTCAAAATATTCATGGGGTCCTACATAAAAGAGTGTAAAGGGTCCCCAGACTATAAAGTTTGGAAACCAGTGTCTTAAAGCATCCCTTGGTCTCCAGTCATTTTTGGTCAGACTCTAATCAGTAAAGAAAATCCTAAGCATCTGCCTGCAGTATAATTTTTAAACTAAATACCTATATTAGTAATTCAAAGTATAAACATTAGTGAAATATTATTGTTTCCCTTTACTTAAATAGGTGAAAACTAAATGTACTTACATGTTCTGACATTTCTTTTCCACACCTTATGTTCCATTTCACACACCTCAGGGCAAGACCACAACTTCAGCAGCCTCTTGTCCCTTATCTCCTCCCATCAAACCAGACACAAGTTCTTTATCATACCCACTACCTAAATTATCAGCCTCCCTCTGTGCCTCACCACTGCCTCCATTTACCTCCTCATCTTTTCTGAGCTGAATTCTGGCTTCCTGTTCAGTCTCAAATGTCCAGTACTTTTTTTCACCAATCTGTCTTCTTTTTTTTTTCCCCTTTTTTCATCAATCTGTCTTCTAAGCCGCTGTCATACAATTATAATTACATCACACTCCTACAGTCAAGTCTGTATAAAAACATTTTGTCATCCTTTGGTGCATACCATGCTTTGAGGTATTTGCACCTATCCACAAGACTTCTGCAGTCCTTATGTAAGGGCCTACTTAGCCAGAGCGGCTCCATCTTGGTTAAATAGTCACTTTGTTGTAAACTTAAATTGTCCCTCCCCCCCCCCCAGAGGAATTTACTCAAAAACAAGCCCAGGAAGATAAGGGCAAATCAGACAAGGTAAAGGCGTCCAATCAATAAAAAGCACATATGCAACCCCCTTAACCACCAAAGAATGTAAACCCCGCCTTTTGCCCACCAAACTTGTGCGCCAATTCTGACCAGAGTGATAGGCTAGTTCAAACAGCTACTATAGGGTAAATTGTAATTCAATTGGCCACCTGCGTGTGGCCTAACATGACTATGCAACTTTCTGTGTGTGTTACAATCTCATTGGCCACCTGTGTGTGGTCAGGCTTAACCACATGGCCTTTGCTCTATAAAAGTTAGTCTGTGAGGCTGGGAGGGGTCCCTCTCTCCATAGAGACAGTCCTGACCAGTCAGTATGATTCTCCATGCTTGGCGCGAAATAAAGCCTTGCTTGACCTTCGCTTTGTACCAGACTCGTTCCTTTGATTGCGGACCCCAACACTTAAAACAAGTATCTATAAAAACACTCTTATCCAGGGTATATCACACCTCTGAGCATTTGCGGTCCTGCAGCGTTCTCCTTCCACCTCCCTCATTCCCCTTCCAGGCCCAGCTCACGCATAAATTCCTGCATGAAGCCTGCTTCAGCATCCTCTCCCCCACAGGTACAAACAACACTAGCACGAAATGTTGGTTTCATCCACAAGTTGCCAATTTACAAGTTTATTCCCCCAACTAGACAATGAGCTATCTGAGGGTAGACTGTGTCTTATTCATCCAAGTGTCCTGGCGCCAGGTCCCAGCCTGGCACAGTGTTTCTAAAATCTGTTGAATGAACTCCCCACAGAAGTTAGTCTCCTATCCTTTCCCATAAATCTCATTTGAATTCTTACATTTTTCTCTTCGTCTGTATCTATACATATAACAAACACAATCACTCTATATATGTGTGTGTGTGTGTGCATATATGTATTTTTTAAATAATTTCTTTATATCTGTTCCCTACTTTAATGATGCTGATTTTTTTTTTACTTTTTACTTTAGCCAGAAACTAAATCTTAGCTTAAAAAATATTACAGATTTTTTTCTTTCACAATAACTAATTTACGAGTATAGCAACATTAGAAAGATAGAATTAGAATTACATGGCTTGAAAAAAGATACAACTTATTTGCTACTTTTATGCATTATAGAATGATGATGCTTTGGGCAAACCACACTTCCTCATTTTCTCACTTTTCTCTATCCTTACTTATAAACTAAAAAATACCTACATCAATTAAACTGATTTAGGTTTAATAAAACAGAGTTATGAGGAGGGGTGCCTGGGTGGCTCAGCGGGCTAAAGCCTCTGCCTTCAGCTCAGGTCATGATCTCAGGGTCCTGGGATCAAGCCCTGCATCAGACTCTCTGCTCAGCAGGTAGCCTGCTTCCTCCTCTCTCTCTGCCTGCCTCTCTGCCTACTTGTGATCTCAATCTCTGTCAAATAAATAAAAAGAGAGAGAGTTATGAGGAGAAAATATAACTGAAGTAAAACACTCTGATATTATAAAATGCTTCAAATTCAGAATAAATAAAGCAAGCATCTCTAAAGAACTAGCATATGAATAAGAGCATTCAAAGTGGAAGTCTGATCTATTTTAGGAAGACAAGAAATAGAAATCATGTATGTATTTTTGAAAATGTCTATGAATTTTTTAAAATATCCTTCCATTATATACATATTTTTGCATATAACTGAATAGATATCTATCACCCCTACATTTATATATGAAAACTTCTCCCTGCAGTATTACTTTTACAGAAAGGAAACATTCTAATAACAGTGCACTTTAACATGGCAATCTTAAGAAGCAATATGGGTGAAGCTACAGAATCCAGACACTGAATGGGGTCAGGGGAAGGGCCAGTGCCCAGACTATTGGAAGTCTCTTATCCTGGAAAACCTGTTAGTCCTGGGCAAACCAGGACAGTAGTGTGGGGACCTGTCTCTCAGTTAATTTGGTAGAATTCCCCTTCTGTATGTTTTAAAGCAAATATCTGAACCACCTCTTAGAATTGTTGAGGCAAGAGGATTTATTATCCTGACCAAAGTTTAGGACAGGCAACTACATATAGTGTTCCAGAAATATCTACTTCTAGAAATGACACTGTGGGAAGGTAACTTTTAAGGCACCAAAAAAGATAAATAAATTTAGCATATCCAAATGCAGGTACTTTTATAGCACTAGCTTCAAACATCTGCGTGGAGAGTTTAAAAGTGCAAGCGATTGGCTAGTGTTTTTAATAAACTGGCTCTAATTTTTGTAGCTTAGCATGAGTACCCTTAACATGACATTGACTGGTTATGAGCACAGGCTTGGCAATCAGGCAGGTTTGGATTCAAATCCGAGCTCTAACTCTTACTGGCTCGGCGACTTGAGGACTTGAGAGTTTACTTAAACTCTAATTCTTGGTTTCTTTATCTTTAAAACAATTTCATGAGATAGTTGTAAAGATTAGGAGACATAAAAAATGTAAAAGATTTAGTATCTGTGCCTGGAATATAATAAGTACTAAAAAATAACCATTGTATTGCTAATATGTTTTCACTTTTCACTGAGTATTATGGCATTATGTCGATAATAACCTCAGACTAATTAGGAAATCATAGTTCCTTATTACAACTGAGCATCCGTGAAAGAAAAAAAGACTATCATTAATGATATAACCATTAAAAACAAAATGGCTTATTAAAACTCAAATGGCTAAAACGAACGTCAGGAAATGACCTTTATCACATTTGCTGTAACTGAGCAGGAGAATCAGACTGTCTGCAAACATGGTCTTTTCCCTCCTCAATCTCAAGAACCTGAGCAGATTCAGTACATATGCAGATATTACCATGAACACACAGAAGGAGAAAACTGAATTTTTCCAAAAACCTAAAAGGAATAGTAAGAAAACACTAACCAGGTAGCTAAATAACAATACACTCTGAAGAAAAGAGACAAAAGACATTGATTTTGAGTTGTGCTTTTCAGGACAGCAAAAATAAATTATTGGGGACACACTTAAACAACTCATCCAGCACATATTTCCCACCCCCACCCTGCACCCCACTTTCTTTTTCCTGATTTAAGTAAGTAATTGAGAAAATAGAAGCCTGAATTCCCAGGTTTGGCAGTGCGGCTTACAGTTGCTTGAAGAAGGGGATAAGTTCATTCTGTGTGAGATATAAAAACTGAAAAAGATGGCATCATATTTTCAAAATGCTAGTTTTTAAAACATCAGGTAAGTGGTAAAACAGAATTATGCCCATTAATACACTTTAGTATCCTTTATGATATTGTGTATTATAATTAAGCTTACTAAAAAGCTTTGATTTCTTTTTCTATCTTCTTTTTTTTTTTTTTTTTTAAAGATTTTATTTATTTATTTGACAGAGAGGAGAGAGGTCACAAGTAGGCAGAGAGAGGGGGAAGCAGGCTCCCTGCCGAGCAGAGAGCCTGATGCGGGGCTCGATCCCAGGACCCTGAGATCATGACCTGAGCCGAAGGCAGAGGCCTAACCCACTGAGCCACCCAGGCGCCCCTCTTTTTCTATCTTCTTAATCTGTCATACAAATATTGCTGATTCAAAAAGCTTCCTCGGTAGCAAAAAACTGCTGCTATGGTCTTGAACTAAGTGTTCAGAAAGGGATTTAAGGGAAGGGATGTATGAAACACCTCCTTGTGCTTCTTATATACATTATCTCATGAAAAGGCATGATAGCTACATGAAATCAATAAAAATAAAAAGAGAAGCTCAGAGAGATTAAATAATTTTCCAAGGTCACAAAACTAATAACAATGGTTATGCTAACTTATATTTATTACATTACGTCCTCAATTCACAGAACCCAAAGGTGAATGTCATTATTACATTGTTTTGAAAATGAGAAAATAGAAGTTAAGTGACTTGCCTGGAGTCACACAGCTGGCAAGTGAATAAGATAAGGTTAACCCACATGGTTGGAGCCCAGAGCCTGCCTCTCAGTGTTTGCTCCTTCCCTCCACATACTCTTGCTCTTAAGAGACCATCTAGCTCATCCTAAGCAAAAGAAAATGCTTAGTATATAATTCTGCAGAGAACTGGTGCTCAATGAATATTATCATTAAAGTGAATCTTTCTTATTTTTTCTAAGAAACTCATTACAAAAAGGAAAATGCATTTAGACCATAATAATTTCCTGTCATTTCCTTTCCAACTGGATATTCTAAAGGATGATAGAATGGAACTATCATTATTCAGTATTATCTCATTTATTTATCCCAGAAATATACAAGGAGCCCTGGATTATGAGCCTACCAATGAAAAAAAAAAGAAAGAAAGAAACACAAAGACGTTGATCGTGGTAATAAGTATTAATTATCTGCTGGCTAGTAGTAGTTCACAGGGCCCTATTAATTACCAGGGTGTGCGATCTTTTTATTAATTGAAATCCAACCCAATTATTTTATTTGTTTTATGTTTATTTGTATTTCACTTGACTTTATTTAGTCCTCACAAAACCTGTGTGAGGTAGGCTTCCCAGCCTGCCTTCACAGATGAAGGGACAGCCATTTGTCATCAAGCTTACTCAGGCTCACAGAAGCTCTGTCTCTTAACCCTAAACCCAACACTCCCTCCATAAGCTGACAATTGATTCTTAATTTCAGGGATTCAGAACCTATTGCCAAATCAGTCTTCAGACATGAGCCTGTTTTCTGACCCAGAATCATTAAGTGAAGGAGGGACCGGGATTCCAGGATGAAGGACATTATAGTAAACACTATGACAAGTATGTAGGTAACGGTACCCTAAATACTTCTCCAAGTTAACTATGGCAACTTATTTAGATAATTGTGCACTCGAGAAAGTGGGATATGTTTTGACCATTGTTGGACACAAAACATGAGCTGGCAATGTTAACTAGGGGACTCAAGCATTTACATGGCCTTCCCTTAGAATGTGGTCATATGGGGCCCAGGTCTGGCTCACAGTGGATCCACTGAGTCCATGGACCCATCCAAGTTCCTGATATTTCATTGGCTCACCCATTCATGGTGATGGGTATAACCCTCTACATTGTTCCTTGGCCAAGGGGGTAAGAGATATCATAGTGGAGAAAGCCAAATGAAAGCTCTACACCACCACCACCAGCCAAGACCAATCTCAAGTCCTATCTAATTAATTGAAAATCATGGATTCATGGAGGTAGGGGTGGGGGCACAGTTAGTTCTCAAAAGGTTCCAACAACATAAGCCAAATCAAAAATAACTTTACAGGTTGATAAAGCTCCCTCCATCACAGAAATCGAAATTTAGTTATGGGAGTTAGTTAATATTGTCTTTTTCTTTCTATATATCATTAGATATTTTTCCAACACAATCAAATATATATAACTCTTGGAAATTGCAAATGACTTTTTTTCTTCTTAAAAATTTATTTTTATCTATAGGTAATGCAAATGCTATGGTATCACTCACTGCTCATCAATTTTTAAGTCAGTAACAACTTCATGTACCTAGATTAATCTTGAAACCATGTGGAGGAGGAAAATCCCAAGAAATTTTAAATGTCCAGAGTTGGGAGAAAATGCCCAAATCATATCGATGGCGTAATCAATTTTCTATGTAAAAAGGGATTTGTCCTAAAAGGAATAATCCAATATTCATGCATAAACACAGATATCTACATTTTTATTTTTATGACTTTAGACAATAATGCAAAATGATTATTCAGTGGAGACTCTCAGATTTTACACAAGAGATTAATGTATTTGTACCCACAGTCTAAAACTGTATTAAACACTACAGGAAATATAAAATACCAAAAATGTACTGCATGCTTTCAAAGAACTAACATGGAATTCAGGTCTCAGCAGTATTAGAGTATGTAGTTAAATTTAAAATACACTTCAAGGGTTGGAAAACACCAAAAATAGTTACGAAGATGTGAAAGAGGTCAGGATCTGGTGTCAGACTGAGTGGATTCAACCCCAAATCTCCTAGTTACATAGCTTCAGTTAGTAATTTCCCTTCTCTGAGTTTCACTTTCTCTCTCTGTAATGTGAGTTCTTGTGAAGATTAACTGAGGTCAAATAAAGAATTCAGCACAAAGCCAAAAACATAAGAAATACTCAGTGCATATTAGCTGCTCTTATTTCTATTACGTATTATTCAGGAAACAGTCTCTAGTGAAAAAAAGGAGTATCACTCGTCAACAAAATTAGGTTCTTTCAGACACTAAGAAAAACTTTGGCAGCTGGAATCATCTTTCTCAAATTCTCTAGCAACAGCCCCTAGGAATAATCTGATGATGTTGAACCTTGAGCACAATTTCTATAATACACCACAAAGGCCTCTGCCCCCAAACTGTACTCTCAGGCCCCGAGCCCTCTTATTTTTTCCTCTCCTATAACCAGGATCATCATTAGTTATCCCCGCCACTCCGTTTTTCTTCACTCGTGCCTTATCTTAAAAAAAAATAATTATTGTTATTATTATTATTTGTTATAAAATCTACTTTTATTTCTGCTGTAACTTTGTGATATGGGCCCTGGAAGCACAGGATGTTTAGAACACAAACAACTCAGCAGAGCCTTGCTGAACCAGCCAATATGAAAGGGACCACTTCCTAAGTCAGTGAGAAGTGCTGTAGTATCGTGCTCCCTGCCCCTTGCCTTTTTGTGCAGTGCTGAAATGAAAAACCTTGTGCCTCACAAGAGAACATAATGTGCATTGATAAAACATGTTTATCCTTTCAAATACTTTGATTCACTGGGCAGACATGTTACTAAGGCAGTAATCTTTGGTGACATGGTCATTGAAAGTAAATTATTTTCAATCATTTTCATGCCATATATTAACAGTAATAAACCTGACATTAGTAAAATGATGTTTAACTCTTGAAGCTTAGAAAAATTATAGTGACCAGGTTTCTTACCTACAACAATGCCATAGGAAAAAAACAGAAAGTAGATATTGGGGGCAAAACTGCTCAACATCAGGCCTCCAGCTACCATGAAGCCACTGAAGATTGTCACAGGTCTTGCTCCAAAGGAGGAGACACAGAGGCTGCAGACAGGACCTAAAACAATAAATGAAACCTTCACTTATTTAACAGTAACCTCCTTCCCACAATCATAGAATCCATTCCATCATAAATTTAAAATAATTTTTTCCATCATACAATAACACTAACAGTAAACATCTACGGTGTGTTTACTATGTGCCAGACACTCCGCGAGATGCTTCATATAAACAATCATATTTCAATTTAATCTCACTGCAGCCCAGGAAGGTAGATACTACCGTTCACCTCATTTTTTGATAAGGAAATTAAAGTTTCCAGATGGTAAGGCCAAATAGTTAAGAAACGGGCATTCTGGAATCAGACCTCATTCAAATTCGAGCTCTAATATTTGCTGGCAATTTGATCTTGGGCAATTTTTCTGATCTCTCTGTACCTCAGTTTCCTCATCTGACAACTGTAATGAAAGTACCACGACAAATGAGAGCACAGATGTCAAGCTGATACGAAGGCCTAACCCAAGGAAGTCCCCAGTCAATGCCAGCTCTTCAGGGATGATAATGGCGGCAGCAGCTACCAGAGTAGTAACAGAGGAAGAAGTAAAAACCCAGGAAGTCTGACTCCTGAGCTCAGCATCTTATCCATCATACTATGCTGAGGATTTTGCCTCCTGCACGTTCCATGCATTTTTCCTACCCAGCGCTCCTTTCCAGCACAAGAGCCATCATACATTGATGAGGAAAATAAGCTTGATGACTGACTGAACACAACCAATCATGACCCTATATGTGTGGGCTGTGGTTATTCATTTCCTAGAGGTTATTCTGGCAGGTGAGGCCAAATGGAGGAGCACCCCACCCATTCCAGTATGAGTCCATCAGTACCATTGTCCTACATTCTATGTGTAACCCGGAATTTGTGGGAGGAAGTACACTGCTGAGTGACAGGTAACAGTGACACTACCTGCATTTGTTCTATGGAAAATTGGGCAACATGGATAACTATGGTAAGTAATGGGATTTAAGTGATAATGAAATTCCTTCCCACTAGCAGTGCACCTAGAAAGCATCTACAACTACAGAGCTAAGCTTATCAAAAATGAAAAGACATTAAGGATTATTCAGCCCTAATGAGACTAATTCAGCCCATTAGTCTCATTTACATGGAAGGAAAATGAAGCTCAGAGACGTTGTCCAAGCCCATGGCTGAAGAAAGAGCCCAGGATTTGAAAGCAAAGAGAAGCACATCTTAATTAAGTTGACAACAACCTTTCAAGATACAAATTATTATTCCCAAATTATAAAAAGTACAATCACCAGGATGGCTAAGGAGAGACAAGAGTAAGTGTTAGCAAGGATAGGAAGCAATCAGAACTCTTATAAACTGTTGTTATTTTCTCCTAAAGCTGACTGAATATAGCACACTGTATAGCCTAGAAATTCTGCTTCTATGTGTATACTCAATAGAAATACCTGTACCAAAGTATATAATGTTCATAGCAGAACAATTCATAGTAGCCTAGAAACCCAGATGTTCATCAGCAATAGAACACATAAGTGAATTCTGGTATAGTCATACAAAGACTATTATACGGCAATGAGAATGAATGATCTGTAGCTACACATACAGAAGTACCTCATAAACATATGTGGAGTGAAAGACACTCAACACAAGAAAGAATATGTTGCATAATTGCATAATTTGCAAAAACAGGCAAAATTACTTTATGATTAGAAATCAGGATAATGGTTACCTTTGGTAATGGGTAGGGAGTTAATAACCAGAAGGGAGCACAGCCCCACTTCCAGGGTACTCCCAACGTTCTGTTTCTTGACGTGAATGTGCTTATTACATGAGGGTAATTTGTTTTGTGAAAAGTTCATCAAGCTATACTCATGATATGCACACTTTTCTGTATATATCTTTCATTAAGTAACCTCAAACAGAGAAACAAGTTTCATTGTTAGTAAGCGACAGAGCCAGGATCCAGCCACCCGAAGTCCAACATTCATGCCAATACCAGAGAATCTCTCAAGTACATACTTAAGACCAGGTTATGACCACTGAGATACCACAGACCTCTCAAAACGTACAGCTCTCCCAAATTTCTCCCTGCTCATGAACTGGCCCCTGACATTTCAGGCCTTCTATGTAAGCCACTATGGAAGAGCAGACTGATACAGTTAGATGATAAACAGAGGAGAATATTTTGTGCCAGTGTTTTAAAAGGAAAATCCACTTGAAAGACCAAACTTATCATCTAGTAGTAGCTAGCTGTCTGTATACCCGATGAGAAATACTCAGACACTTCAAAAATAGAAATGATTTTAAGGGTCAAATTTCATAAATGGATGTGTGACATCATAAAAGCATGATCCTTCTGCGTTGTTTACCAACCTCATTGACACTGTGAGTCAGTGTCAACAAATTTAACAAGCACAAAGGAATTAAAACACAGAGATTATTATTATTGGCATACCTGAAAAGTTTCAAGTTCCTTCCTCCAAGTAAGACTTTAAATCTATTCTCCTTAGTGAATGATAACTCCACAAGGAGAAGCAAAGTATGAGAAACTAGGGTTGTGGATGAAGGGTAGTAATTTTCATAGCATGTACAATTACACTATAACTATTACATGCTAATAGGTACATAATTATTATCAATTATGTGATAAGTTCATAAATCATTTTGGTCTAATACATGATTCTTTGAAAAAAAATTAAGCTCAGGGAAGAAATGAGCAGAAATTCTTTGATAAAAATAGTAAATTGAAAACTCTTTTTAAAAAAATTTCTCTACTTTCATACTGCCATCTGCTGTTTACTTAGAAAAATATCTTGATGTCAGAGATTTGAAACAGAATTTTAGAGCTGAAAGAGGCCTTGGAAAGAGTCCAAACAACACATTTTTAGAATGATAAAGCTGGAACTCAGAAAGATCCTGTAATTTGACCAAGAATCCATACCCAATCAATGACAGGGCTAAGGCCAAAGTCAGCTTAGCATTCTTCCCAACTGAGAAGTATTTCAACTGACACCTTAATTCTTTTCCTAAAAATCAAAATATTAGTAAAAACGCCAATGTACATTTGTTAATATTTTACAGCTTAAGTAGTGCTATGAATTTATGGCAGATGAAAATGTAACATTCACACTCATTTGATGTTTAAAAGTTCAGAGCAAATTATTTTATTCTCATGCTTAGAACCAGAGTATTCCTCGAATCTATTTGCATGGATTTAAGCTATAGTAGCCCCATATTTCATTGATAACAATCAGGGCAAAGTATAACTGGAATTGACCATTAAGTCACATCTGCAAGACATGACACATTTACATGTTTAGTTCTTATTAATAACAGGCAAGTTTCCCAAGATAAGAAACCATAGGATACTCCTCAGTGCTGGATTAGTTTCAAGAGATAAATTCAATGGAAGGATGACTCTCAGTGGAGATTACTTATAATGCTTCAGGTCTTGTACTTTACAGAAGGGGCCTTTGGAACAAAAGTTAGTTAACTCATAATATGATCCAGTGCTTCCACTTATGGAAAGTTGTAAAATTTTAGAAAAATGGAAGAAGAAAACTTCATCATCTGGTTGCCAGTTTCGTATTTTAACAAGTAAAGTCGTTTTTTAAATGTAACAACCATCTATTATCACTGCCATTTCATTTAAGAGGAAGAAGGAATCTTTTAATAAGGAAATAGTGAGAATATATCATTTGAGAATAAAATGTAAGACAGTAAGAACATACTAGGAACCTAATACACACACACACACACACACACACACACACACACACACACACACACACACATCAAGAATCAGTGCCTTTATATTCATTTCCCCTTTAGTGAAAATGTTTCTTGAAACTATAATTGTATGTATATTGGTGTTTGGGAGCCATTATTACTATTACTACCTTCCATCTGGGAGATTAATGTTGACAAGCTGGGTGACCTGAAAGTCCTTGGCTGAATGTTAAGTGGCAGAGCTGGCAGTGAGCACAGAATGGTCTAAGGATGGTAGATGGCAGTGTGGGGCACTAAGAGGGGAACAGCTCCCTCCTTCCTAGCGTACAGTCTTCAGGGCTCTTAGAAGATATTCTATTCTCCTAGCAACAATGTGTGGAGACATTCACTCAAAAAAAACCAAGAACCTGTACGTTAGCAAATAACCCTACAAACCAAAGTAAGGAGCAAAGAAAGTGAGGAAAATAAGGATGATATTTGGAGCACTGCAACCTCCTAAGTACAAAATGAAACAAAAGTACAAAATAATTCATTAATAGAGGCGCCTGGGTGGCTCAATCGTTAAGCGTCTGCCTTCAGCCCAGGTGATGATCCCAGGGTGCTGGGATCGAGCCCTGCATCGGGCTCCCTGCTCGAGCAGGAAGCCTGCTTCTCCAGCTACCATTCCCTCAGCTTGTGTTCCCTCTCTCGCTGTGTTTCTCTCTGTCAAATAAATAAAATCTTTAAAAAAAATAATTCATTAATAGTAATCTGCAAATCAGACTGATTGAGGTCATTTTCAGGCAACGAAGGGAATAAATAGGGAACTGAAAACGAAAATTGTAACTGAAATAGTGTTTTGTTATGATCACGGGTAAATTAAGAAACTGAGAAGAATGAATTATTATAAGGAAGTTAGAATGATATACAAGTAAGTGATGAAATTATTTCCTTCAGCCCTCAGGGTAATTTAGGAAGAAACAACAGAGCTACATTTTTGCTGGCTGTTCAAATCAGCATGGAGAAAGAATACACTTTTTAAAAATTTAAAGTATGTTGGTAACATTATATTTAGGTCTGTATTCATCAAACGAAAAACTAAATATTTGATCACTGTCATTCCTTCACTCTTCACCAAGCGTCCTCTAGAGCAACACTGCACAACAGAAATACAAGGACTCACACATATGAGCCACATATGGAACTCTGAACTTCCTAGTAGGCACATTAGAAAAATAATAAGAGGTAATATTAATTTTAGTAATACATTTTATCTGACTCAATACATCTAAAACATTATCATTTCAACACTGCAATATCATTAATGAGACATTTTATATTCTTTTGTTTTGTAGTAAGGCTTTGAAATCCAGTGTGAATTTGTTACACCTATAGCACATCTCTACTTGAACTTTCCACATTTCAAGTGCTCAGTAGCCACTTGTGGCTGGTGGCTGCTGTGTTGGACAGCACAGCCCTGAAGTCTCATATCATGATAGAAGACACAGAGAGGAGGACACACACTCCAAGACCTAAACCGGAAGACAAAATAAACACACAAGAGTTAACTTAAAATCCAAGGTCACAGACAAGAGGCACCGAAGAAAAGGCTCAAATCATGTGTTTGGGGATTTCAGCAAAGGGAGAGCGCCATGGGCCAAAAACTTGAGCCTTGAGCTGGGCCCTAAAGTATGATTATAGCAATGAAAAGGGATGAAAATTCTAAATGGAGGAAAACAGAAACATAATGTGGTTTTCCAATTTGCCATTATTATAAGATAGCTTTGGGAAAGAAATCATGCCCTTTGGGAAACAAATCAACTTCCATACATTTATTTCTCTTAAAAAGTTTCAGAATCCCAAAAGTGATCAGATGACCAGGCCTACTACACTGAAGCCATAAGCAGGCTGACAGTACAGTGAGAAAAAATAAATAGAACAGTAACCAGGTTGTATGCTGGCAGTAGAGCAAGCATTTCCTAAGAAAGCAGATGACTGGGCCAAGAGAGTCTTACCCCGCTACCCACAATGCAGGGAGCCCAGCAAACTCTTCTAAGTTTCTCACCCCTTGTTCCTGCTGAGACCAGAATTTCAGTTCATCTCCCTAAAGGAAGAGAAAGGCAACAAGGAGCCAAACCAACTCAAATCCTTGATCTTGTGCATACGGACTGCCATGCTTGTTGGTTGCTTTGCTGATCTATAAAAAGCATGGAAAGCTTAAGCAAAACCTGGAGCTATTCACGTAATTAATGATGTAATGTAATGTAACGTAACCAATCCTGGAAATGCCTAGCATCCTGGGAACTGGCCTAGACTTGGACAGTAGCTCACAGTAACAACAGCATCCTTATAGGAGGCAGAAATTCAGTTCTACTTGAAGGAGTTAACAGTGCTTGGGAGTAAAATCATCCAGATATCCTCAAACGCAACTCTTGCCAACACTCACAACTCACTCAGCAAGCCCAACTGGCTATATTGAGTCACTATATTAACCTGAGGATGGATTTATTGACTCATTATCAGTTTGCAGGCCTTTGGAGAAAATGAAGAGGAAGCGGGGGGCGGGATAAACTGTTAAATCTGCTGAGAACACAAAAGTAGAGAACAAAAGGTCTCCCTGCTGTTTCAGCAACTCTGTTGTCTGAAAAAAGGTCCCACCCTTCTTGAATTTGAAGAATGACGTCTAACTGAAAACTGTTTGAGCTCATCTAAAAACAATGCAGGGCCACGATAGCCCCTGAGTTCAGTTAAGTTCCATCCCTCCTGTATCAGTCACGTTTCAACCAGAGAAACGGAACCAGAAGATATTTGTTAAGAGATTTATTGCAAGGAACTGGCTTATGTAATTGTGAGACTCAGCTAGGCGAGTACAAAACTCATAGGGCAGGCCTATGACAGGAAGGGCAACTTGACACCCTCTGGCACAGGCTAAAGCTACAGCCTGAAGATGGAATTTCTTCTTCTGGGAAAGTTCATTTCTGCTTTTAAGTCTTTCTAAATGGATTGCATCAAGTTCACCCAAATTATCTATGATAATCTCCCTTAGTTAAAGTCTGTTGATGGAGGACTTCAAGCACATCTGTAAAATACCTTTAGAGCGACACATACACTGATGTTTGATTAACAGGGGAATACAGGCTAGCCAGGTGGACATTGACTATCGCATCTCCCAATGCAGAGATGTGATGCAGCCAGATTTACCCTACCAGAATGCATCCCTGCAGTGCAGGTTGCAGGACTTTGCATAGAAGGACTCCGTGTGGATGACCTTCTCCCGAATGGCCCACTATGCACAACCCATCCTCTCATCTGGACCTATCCTCTCATCTCAACCTATCTCTATAAAACTCCAGACATTGCTTTGCCCTTGCATTTTCAAATTATCAGTAAGCCTTTTTTCTCTCTCTTCCCTGAAACTAAAATCCCTGATAAGCACAGAGGATGTCTTCTGCTTTGGAATCCTGAGCGCGGAGGAGACTCTATGGATATGTGTAATGGAGGTGAGCTCATTCAATATATAATCCAAATTCCCAGCTTTATTTATCCCAAGGATCATGTGGACAAGCAAATAAATAAGATGAGAGGAAGAAGTATTTTCTCCTCAATTACTCAAGTTTCAAAGAGAAAGAATGAAGAATTAAGATGATGAAAAGTGTAAAGTAAAGTTCATGTCTTGCATGGTTCGAATGTGCTACTGTGAGCTACTGTCCAAGTCTAGGTTTGCCAGAGAAAAGGGGTGGGCCTTTAAATTTGAGATGCTCAGGCACAATCTTAGGAAAGTTCCAGCTCTCCCTCCAGCTCATCGCCCCAGAAATATCTTCGTCTCTCATTCTAAAGGGTCCCTTTCTTTTGCAGCTTCCACAGTTTCATCTGAACTGCTTGGAAAAGTAATTTTATTTGTGGCTGGTTCTTGTCCTCTAATGGCTAATATTTGTTGAGCACCTGCATTCAATTATATCAAGCACCTTCTCAATTATTCTATACAACAATCATAGAAGGTAATACTTTTATTGTCCCCAATTTAAAGATGAAGAAATAGGTTGAACAGGTTAGCAAAACTGGAGCTTGGGTACCACTATTCCTCCTAGAGAATGTGCTTTATCTTGGGCTTCATCTTCACGTGGGCATCTTAGGTACTAAATCTTAAGGACAATAATGCCTATGTCAGCGCACTGTTGGGAGGATCAACTAAAATCAAGTACGTGAAAGTGGCTGGTATTGAGCCAGGCACACAAAAGGTAAGGGACAAGCACAAGAACCGTAGAATTTAGATGCTGCTTAGCAAAAGTACTGACTCTTCTGTGCCTTGCTCAGTTATAAAACTTCAGACATTGGATCGCAGAACTGAGGATGAGACCTGCTATGTTTTCTCTTGATAAAACTGGGTAAAAACAATAACTCACATTTCTCAGATATAATATGGCCTGCCTGCATCATAACCATCTGGGTAGCTAGTTAAAATGAAGACATCCAGGACCACCCCCCATCCCCACCCCACTGCACTGATAAGTAGGAAATTGCTTTTTTAGACAAGCTTGAGTAATTTATATAAACTCCTGCATTTAAGAGCAAATATACACACACACACACATACATGTATGTGTGTGTATAAAGCCCATCTTTATTAAAAGAAGTATGAATGTAAATATATATACACATATGTATACATTATATTTATCAAAAAGATGCAAAGATGTCCATTTATGTGGGGTTTTTTTCACCAGAATCAGTCAGTGAACACAATTTTTCACGTTTTACATAGTATGAACAGTGCTACAACCAATCAGAAACCTACAGTAGCTCCATTTATAAATAAGTCAAAGCAAATCATACGTTGGAGAATTCTCAAAAAGTGCAAGATTGAAATCTAAGCCGAGAGGGCCTTAGCCAATGGTAGTTCCCAACTGAAAATCACTTTTCAGGCTTATAAAAATTCACATATCGGGCGCCTGGGTGGCTCAGTGGGTTAAAGCTTCTGCTTTAGGCTCAGGTCATGATCTCAGGGTCCTGGGATCAAGCCCTGCATCGGGCTCTCTGCTCAGCAGGGAGCCTGCTTCCCTCCCCCCCTCCCCCCCCACCCGCCTCTCTGCCTACTTGTGATCTCTCTCTCTCTGTCAAATAAATAAATAAAATCTTTAAAAAAAAATCATGTATGTGGACCCCATCATAGACTGACTGAATTAGAATGTCTGAGGGTCGAACAGAGTAAACTTCATTTACTGCTCTGCTCTTGCTGTCTTGAAATTCTTAATTTTTAACAAGGGCCCTTGCATTTTAATTTTGTAGTGGGGACTGCAAATTATGTAGCTGGTCCTGCCTACAAGTTAAGGAGGCGTCCTTGAAGCGGAGGGAGCTTGGAGAAAGTGCAGAGCTTCAGTTCAGTTTGAGTCTCAGCCTGAGCTCTGACCACCAGGGCCCCACTCATCCCTAAGGAGCTCTCAGCTTCTCTGAACCTTCAACTCCTATGTGGACAGACTTAGTGAAAAAATTTGTTCTCTGAGTATGTGTTAACTGAGATATATATCATTTCCATTATCCTTGACCCTTCCTGGAAGATGAAGTAATGACATTTCTGTTTAACTTAGTATTTGCTAATAGAAATGGTGACTAATTGAGAACATTAAAATATTCTGTCCTACTACAGACAAAGGGCTGATATCCAAGATCTATTAAGAACTCCTCAAACTCAACACCCAAAAAACAGATAACCATGTCAAAAATTGGGCAGAAGACATTAACAGACACTTCTCCAAAGAAGACATACAAATGGCTAATAGACATGAAAAATGTTCATCATCATTAGCCATCAGGGAGATTCAAATCAAAACCACATTGAGAGACCACCTTACACCAGTTAGAACAGCCAAAATTAACAGGACAGGAAACAAGTGTTGGAGAGAGGATGTGGAAAAAGGAGAACCCTCTTACACTATTGGTGGGAATGCAAGTTGTTGCAGCCACTTTGGAAAACAGTGTGAAGATTCCTCAAAAAATTAAAAATAGAGCTATTCTATGACCCAGCAATTGCATTACTGGGTATTTACCCCAAAGATACAGATGTAGTGAAAAGAAGGGCCAATGTACCCCAATGTTCATAGCAGCAATGGCCACAATCGCCAACTTGGGGAAAGAGCCAAGATGCCCTTCAACAGATGAATAAAGAAGATATGGTCCATATATATAATGGAATATTGCACAGCCATCAGAAAGGATGAATACCCAACTTTTGTATCAACATGGATGGGACCAGAGATTATGCTGAGTGAAATAAGTCAAGCAGAAAAAGTCAATTATCATACGGTTTCACTTACTTGTGGAGCATAAGGAATAACATGGAGGACATTAGGAGAAGGAAAGGAAAAGTGAATTGGGGTAAATCAGAGGAGATGAAGCATGAGAGATCGTGGACTGTGAGAAACAAACTGAGGGTTTTGGAGGGGAGGAGATGGGGGATGGGAGAGCCTGATGGTGGGTACTAAAGAGGACATGTATTGCATGGAGCACTAGGTGTGGTGCATAAACAATGAATCTTGGAATTAAATTTAAAAAAAAAAATTCTGTCCTCTTCATACCAGATTTTCTAGAAATCGATACTTGCAAACCCCTATATTAACATATCAGTTATCATCCATTTGTACTTTTTCAGCTTTGCAAACAATCCACATTTTGAAAAACTCAAACAAATCTTGAGCAAACTCTTCCTGTTTCTCTTGAGTTCATAACGACAGTATTATTTTCATTTGTTTAGTTATGTTTAGTTGTCTTATCTGGCATGAACAGATGATCCAGGATTGTTTTTCGAGTCTTGCTTTTAATTTAACAAGGTAATCATTAATTGGAAGCAAATGTTTTGTTTTGTTTTAAGAAATCTCTTTTAGAGATCAGGAAAGACAACACACTCAAAAGAAGGTACGGCTAGTGTATTTTGTTTTCATGAAATCATTTCAGAGCTGAAAAATACCTTACAAATCACCACATTCAAGGTCCTTATTTTCTCCCTGTATTCCCACAGAACAGAGATTGTGATTTGTTCAATGAACCATGTCAACTTCATAGCACACAGGAAGAGACTCTGAGGCAACTGACCCCAAACCATCCTAGCACACCTGTGTTTAGATAGTTCCAAGTAAATTACATGATCATTAAATACTGCTGCAGAGTTCAAACTATTACTTCAGAAATAGAAGTACAATATGATTTTCATCCTTTAAAGGTAAATAAAAACCCTCTACTGTTCTTTCTAAAGATGATAGGAATCACATTACATCATATATAAATGTTTATGAAGAACATTACTCTCATAAACATTATAAAAAGTCTTTTGGAGACAAAATACATCACATCTACATCATGCATCACATCTATGTCACGCATAACACTGCATTAGAATTCTGAATAGCATCACAATTGTGAGATGGGACAACCCCTTGCCATGTCACACCTCTCTTATAAAGGGGACTCAAATGATGTTCATACAATTTGATCACAGTGTACCTAAATCACAGAGGAGTAATTTTGAATCATATAGGAACTGCTTAGGACTGCCTGACATCACGTGGTCTTTTGGTCACAAGCATTCACTGGACATGCCTGGATCTATGCCCCCATCTCTCTGCGTCATTCTTACTCATGGAAGAATGTGTGTCTCTCACTAAACACTGAGTCCCTAAAGGGCAGGAACAGTGTGTTTACTGTTCATCTTTTTATAACCAGGATCTAACACACTGACTGGCACATAACATCAAATAAATGGACAAAGAGATGAATGACAATCTTGTAGAACCCTGTATTTTCACATAAATTTATTATAGTGAAAAGGTACTATAATCTCAATGAAGGCAGGGAAATATGTTATATTTTAAAGAAAACATATCTTCCTATGCCTTGCACTGTGTTAGTGAGGCAGCAAATTTAATTAAATGTTAAAGGAGTGAGGAGAAGCATATATTTATCCACTTACTTGCAAGCAAGCCAACTCCACTTGCAAGGGATCCGACCCAGGCTGTTTTTCCTTTTCCTTCACCAAAGATGTCCAGCCATTCTATGTACAAGACTCCAACAGCCAACGGTGATCCATAACACAAAAACTGAGTGAAAAAGGAGACAAGCACAATCACCCAGCCCCATCCACCATCAGGTGACTTTTTAAATTCCATCATAGGTTAGAGGTCAAGGAGGTGTTCCTCTGTAGGTCCTAAGTGAAAACAAAAAGGAGAAAAAGCATATTTAGAGTGTGATAAGGTACAGTATTTTGGATTAAAAATATCTTCTCCTAAATTAACTCATAAAAGGCTTCTCTAAAAATTCACATGGAAAAGCATAAAATATCACCGACATATCAAGTTAACTTTAAAATTTTTACTCCTGATTTGAGTAAGAAATACATCCACATGGTTCACAAAAAAATTTTTTTTAATTGCAAAAAGGCACAGTTTGAAAACCTTGTCCCCATTCACCGGCTTTGGTCTCTTGCCACATGTTGACTTCCCCAGGAATAGTTTTTTTAGAACTATTCTTTTCCTATGGAAAGAGGAAAAAAGTAAGCAGCCATGTAGTGTCAAGGAAGGGAACTTCTAAAGCTGGAATGCCCTTCAGAGTTGCTCTGAGTTGGGCATGGAGAGTTGGCCATCATACCCCCATGTTGGTCATTCACCAGATTCAGGCCATCCAGGGAGTGGGCATGACCCTAGGTGAGGGGGCTCCCTTCAAATGAAGCAGTCATTCCCGTAGGGCTGTCAGCTGAAGGCACCCTGCCAACAGTACTGTGAGCAGCTAGGGCAAGGAATCTCTCAGTCCCAAAGGGAGTCTAGAGGGAAACTGGCAGCACATCACAATATCCACCAACTTGAGTATCCTCCCAGACTTTCTTTATGAATGTACAGGGAAATTTCCTCTTATTTGACAAAAAAATAGCATATTGTACATTCTATTCCAAACCTTGTCTCATGCCCTTAACATCCCCAAGAGTTTTCCCTATCGATACATAGACAGCATCCTTAGTCATTTTTTTCTTAATAAGCATAAATTATCTCACCATATGGCTACACACTTGTTTATTTAGTTACCAAATAGGCAAAACATTACACAGCCTTTTAGTCTCTTTAGATGTTTGGCTATTGTTATATGTTATCTAGTTTATCTGTATTATTATCTGGATTATTAACTAATTATAATTATCTGGATTGTTATCCAGTCCAAGAATGAAAAAGAGGAACCAAAGGTATATAATCCACACCTACCTGTTTCCCACCTAACTCCCATTTATCCTCTGTAGAAAACCAGTGCTTCTTGTTTCTTTTATAGATCTTTCTAGAGTTTGTTTATGCATGTGTTGCTAACTCAAATATAGATGTCTTCTATTTTTTACACAGAAAAATTACTATATATATATGTGAAAAAAAAGCAAGGTATTTTTTTCACTTAACAAATATCCTGAAGATCTTTCCCATTGATGCATAGCTTAGTCTCTTCTTTGTGCTGCCCTGTGTTTCAGTGTAGGGCTTTCTTTTAATTCAACCAGTTCCCTGTGATTTACAATGAAAACAAAATTGCAGTGTATAACCTTACATAAACACATATCTTTTTGCATATATGCACATCTGTTAGGTAAAACCTAAAAGAAGCATTGTCCAATCAAAAGATATGTACACTGTAATTGTAACTAATGTTACAAAATTGGCTTCAAGGGATTAAACCAATTTATGTCATCCTTAGCAATTTGCAATGTGTCATAAAACTTTTGGATTTTTGCCAATTTGGTAACTGTAGAACAGTATTTCATTATAGATTTAATTTGCATTTTTCATCATTCCCTAAATTTTGTGTGTCATTTCATAGATGAAAAGCCATTTGTAATACCTATCTAACTCTTGGGAATGTATACATGGGTGTATTTCTGGATTTTCCATTCAGCTCCATTGATCTGACTATTCACTCACCATTACCACATTGGTTTAATTACTAGGTTTAAGGTAATTTTTTTCACTTTTTTTTATTTTTTTATTTTTAAAATGTTTATTAACATATAATATATTATTTGCCCCAGGGTACATGTCTGTGAATTGTCAGGCTTACACATTTCACAGCACTTACCATAGCACATTAAGTTTAAGGTAATTTTAAGTATTCTATTCTTTTTGCTAATATTATAATTGGGATTATTTCTTTGTCTTTTGTTTGGGTGTGTAAAAGTTATTGATGTTAATGTTATATGTTAATTTTGTGTCCCACTACCTTACTAAATTCTCTTGTTTGCCGTAGATTTTTGGAAAATTCTCTTAGGTATTATATACAATATATAATACAATAAGGTTACGCAATTATCTACTAACAATGATAGTTTTACATTTTTATTTTGAATTTTTATACTTCAAATTTCCTTCTTTTGCCTTTTCATCAAACAAAGCTTATAGGATAATGTTAAATAATAAAGGTCTATGTTTCTGTCTGGTTCCTAACTTAGTCCGAACACCTTCAAATGCCAAGGTGCTGCCTCTAGGGCTTAAATAAATTTATCTCACAAAATTAAGAAAACATATATTTCTCTACCTTTGAGTGTTAATATAAAGAATGCTTACTATGTTTTATCAAATGCATTTCTGGTGCACAGGGAGATGATTATGATCTCCTCCATAGAACTTTAAATGTAATAAAATCTGTATTTTCTTTTCTTTTCTTTTTTTTAACTTATTTTTCAGAAAGACAGCGAGTGCACAAGCAGGGGGAGCAGCAGGCAGAGGGAGAAGCAGACTCCCCACTGAGCAGGGAGCCCGGTGTGAAGCTCAGTTCCAGGACCACAGGATCATGACCTAAGCTCCACTGAGCTTAACCAATGGAACCACCCAGACACCCCTAAAATCTCTATTTTCTACTTTGAACCATCCTTGAATTATTGGATTAAATCATCCTTGGTTCATGCACTATTTTGATTATATCAGCCTATTTGGGAGATAGGGGAAGGATTTTTAAATTGATAAGTGAGATTTGTCTTTTTTGTTTTTAATTTTTACTAAGCTTTCTTTTATCAAAGTGATTTTTTTTAATTTTTGAAAATATTACTTCCAAAGTTTTAAAAAGTCTCCATGGCAATGGATTTGGAGGCCCAAGCCTTGACTTCCCTGACCCCACAGGGCTTCCCACTTAATCTACACTTCCTATGTCCCTGTAACGTCAGGTTTACAGTTTCAACTGTCTTCTTTGACCACAGATTTTTCTAAGCCATTCCCTTGGCTGTGGTTTTATCAGATAATAGCTAAAGACAGTGGAAAATAACATTCATCCATTCATGCATGTCCATAAATTAAATGGTGGAGCATTTGGCTATCTTAAGAGAGTCATAGTTACACCCATCAATTTATCTGGGCTTCAGTGAATTTCTTCACTTTGACATTTGGAACACTAGGCAAAAATCACATCACCACCTGCCACAAGCCTTTGTGTAAATTAACTTCCAGTGTTTCATAACTGAAACTGGAAGATGTTACAATTTGTACACAAAATTGTAGAGTCTAAAAACCAGCCTCTCAAACCAAATGATTGTGTTAGCAGACAGAATACTGCAAACTTCCAACTATCTAAACCCTTTGAAATAATCAGATAGGAACCTTCATCAGAAATTAACTCTTTCTAACACCTACTCTACTATAAAAGCAAATAATATAATTCTGGTCCTTCTAATGACAGTTTGGTACTTTGCAATTTTTCTTGGTCAAAATTCCTCTTAAAGAAAGTATAGTCTTGATTCCCTAAACTAGATACTGTATGATAGCAATAGCCGAACAACTAGAGAGACTAAAAGGCTGTATAAGAACAAATGCATATGAGACTGTCCTTCATTTAAATCTTCAAATTACAGAATTTCAGGAAAAGTACATAATTACATAGGCAAAGCACCAGAATCATGAAGAAAGCCAGTATTTTCTGGAGGGTGGGGAGAGTGAACGGGTGAGGAGTATCTCCCTTGCCAGTGTGCAGACTTAAGTAGACAGAAATGCCTTTATACACAAAATACCTTGGCCTTGCTTTACTTTGCCTTGCCTTGGGTGACATTTCAACACTTAGAACTAGAGCCAGAGAATTCTTCTCACCATAAATATTTGGGAGAACAAACTTTGAAATACAAAGCTCCCGTGTATATCAACTCTAACTAGAAAGACAAGTTTTTATAAAGAGTTGTCTAACAGCTTCTAAACTTTAACTGTCTCATAGTTTGATATACATTGTAGTCTCAATAGAACATGCTAGAAAATGCCATTTTGTGATTTCTTGTTTTCTGTCAGGGTAACGAATACCTTTCTCCTATTGTTCCCTCTATTCCTTAGATGTTTCTCACCTACTATTTCTCTGACACTATATATTCCGCAAGGTGATTTCAGAAATAGACTAATCTTTATTCCCCTCCTTCTGTAATGGCTCCCAATTTCCTGTGGGAGACTTGGGTCTTCTCTACGCGTAGACAGTTGGTAAGACTATTGATCAAGATTCCTTGATCTTGACCCATAAGATAGTACCCAACCCAAGCAAGGGCAGCAGAACCTCTCTCCCAGGTTTCTGAATCTTAAGTGAAATGCCATAAGGAAAAAGATAGACATTTGAAGTTTACTGATTCCTAAGATAGCACACTGAAGAGACCCTCTGTAAGTTCCTACTACCTTGACTACCTAGAAGATACCCAAGATTGGTTTCTCCAATCAAGTCAAGTCAAGTCAGATACCAAGTCAAGTCAGAAGAAAGATGACATGGCCTTAAGATAGCTTCTGATCTTTGAGTTCCAAAGAGGTGCCTGGCTATTAAATGTTTGGGAGTCCGAGGGAAATGAAAGCAGGAGTGGAAGGACTCATGAGGTAGGTTGGTCCTAAAGAACAATGGAGATATTCAGGAAAGCGTGGGTCTCTGGCAAGAAAAACAACATGAACCTGGGTGTGGAATCAAGCAAACACCTGCTGTGTTTGGTGGAAGGTAGAGAAGGCAGGTGTTGGAGGACTTACAGAGGAAAACAAGATTAGAAAGGTAGCATCCTTAGTTGAAATTTAAGAAGAAAGTATCTCAGGAAGCCAATACTTATAACCCCAAGATAGGATTTTTTTCATATTTTATGTAATATATGCTGGCATTAATAACCCATTTATATTATCTAAGTGATGGATTTTTTGTCCTAAAAAATAATAAGATCTGTAAATATCAGAGAGTGTTGTTTTATTTAGACTAGTGTTTCATGAGTATATTCAAAGTTTGGGGCTCTTACTCATGTAACTGTATGAAAGTATGCTTCTAGGAACACATACATTGTAGTATATAGCATAGAGCATAATGTATATCTAGTACATTCTTTGAAAATTTGGAATCTTCTTTAATCAAAGTGTTCACAAACCCAGACGTTGCATGACAAGCCACCTTATAAAACTCAAAATTACGTGCCATTTTAAGAAGACCATTCTTTGTCATGCTACAATCTAAGGGAACATCACAAAATTAATGTTAACTTATCATTTAAGCTTACTTCTTGTTTTTAATTTAAATATTAAGTATGTTCTACATATTATAAACCTCATTTGGAGTGGAGAGAGAGGATAGCATGAAATAAAACTCACCATAGCAATATATTATTACTCAAAAAAATCAAATTATCATAGCATAAAGGACAGTATATTTGTTAACTCTAGAATTTGTTTTGTCAAAGGCAAATTTCAACTGCTGATGAAAGTCTACATTTTACTCATGGCAATTAAGCTCCAATACCTTAGACTGCATTTAGTTCTGTTCAAATAATGCCAATCCTTTGTTATTTCCTTAAGCCTACACTGGCTGAAAATGTCTATTCTCCACATATAGGATCCCAGAACTGCATATTTGACATTTATGAACATTCACTGTTGACACAGAAGCTTTCTGTCCCTGAAGTGTGTACACACATACTATACTATTTTTTGCCAAATTGAGTGATTTACAATTGATCTTACTTTCAGTTGATCACTCTTGCCTTTGTTCCCCCCACAGTAATCATTCTCTAATAACCCATTTTTTACTATTACCTATATCTCAGTAAAGATTCCTAGATATATTTTTCGCTCAAATCATAGGAGGTAAAAGAGAACTTTTTTTTTCTTTTTTTTTGAATCTCAATCACTGCCAAATTACTTGGCATTCAAGCACTTTTTTTTTTTTTTTAATTAGGAGCCTAGGATCACATGACTACATCCTGGCGGGGAAAATGGTTGATTCCAGGTTGGTTTTGTCTTGACCTGGTCATCCATCAGCTCTGTCAAAAGTCTAAGTCATCCTGGGCTTCATGACCTTCCTCAGTTACATTGATGCTTCTCTTGTTAAATGAAAGGCTCCAAACCACAGGCCAAGATGAGGCAAACTGAAACCCTGGCATGTCACTGTTGGGGATGAAAACATGGCAGCCACCGTGGAGAAGGGTTTGACAGTGGGCATGAGTGTGGACTGTCAAGGGCACAAGGTTTCTTTTTGGGGTAATAAAAATGTTTTCAAATTATTTTAAAGTATTTTTAAAGTAGATTATGGTACAGCTTGCACAATTCCTGAGTAAAATCTATGGACCTGTATACATTAAGGAGGTGTGCTTTATCACAAAGCTCTTAGAGTAAAACACATTCAAAAGCTACTGGATATTATGTTTTGGTTCTGACTCCAATGCAGGAAACAAGTTTCATCAACTACTGCTCTGTGGGAAGCAGTTCTAGCTAGCACTGATACCGCTCTTTCCTGATGGTGACTTTTGCCTTCCCAAATATCCATCACGAATTCTCCACCACTGCAGTTTAGGCCCAGGGATGCGGGAAATTGAGGAAAAAAAAACCTGGGGGCCATTCTCATAAAAAATATAAGTCAACAAATCATTCTTCGGGTGTTTAATAAAAATGAAGATAAGCAGGGGCGCCTGGGTGGCTCAGTCGTTAAGCGTCTGCCTTCGGCCCAGGTCAGATCCCAGCGTCCTGGGATCGAGCCCCGCATCGGGCTCCCTGCTCCGCGGGAAGCCTGCTTCTCCCGCTACCATTCCCTCTGCTTGTGTTCCCTCTCTCGCTGTGTTTCTCTCTGTCAAATAAATAAAATCTTTAAAAAAAAAAAAAAATGAAGATAAGCAAATCACTATTTGGGAATTGTAATAAAATATAGGTTAAAAAATACCCCTTAATACATACTGAAGCTCATAATTCAAATGTAAGTTCATTAAATTCCACTTAATAGGACACAAGCATAAGAGAAGCAGTTCAGAGATACAAGTAATTATGCCTGTGGCTGGTGCCCAAGTCCGCCTCCAGCTCGGCTAGGACTCCACTTCTTTCACTTTCTTATTTCTCAAGTAGCTTTGTTCTACAGTGTTCGAGGAGTAAAAAGTGCAGCATGTGTAGTCATCACTTGCAAAAGAGTCAACACACTTATGACTGATTTTTAGTTATTGAGGAGTAGCATAAAGATTTAAAATAGTATAAATTCTCTCTGGGCCAATAATATAAACTTTCAAGTGAATCTACTCCACTTGGTGATTCATATGTTAGTGAACACAGACACGTTAACACCAATGTTAGTCCTTTAAACGTTATAGTCAGTGGATGAATTTTGTCACTTTCCAATGATATTTCATAATTAGTACAGGTTAGGATTTCTCTTCTAAAGTAAAATAAACTTAGTTCTATATCAAGGTCATTTTTAAAGGAGAAGAAAAAGAACCCATCCTGTTGTCCTTCTAATAAACTATGAAAACTGTAAAATCATATTGAGATAGCCTTATTTTATACACACACATACATATAGTTCTATATTTACAATTCTATAAGCATTTTCTACAAAATGGCAGAGCTATAAAAGGAAGTCAACTCCAAATAATAACTTAGTACCACTGTGAACCCAATTGTGGTAGCCTTAATCAGATTGTCTCAGAAGTTAAGAGAAATAAGCCATTTCAGACTTCTGATACATTAAATATGGAAGAAAAAAAGCCAAAATGAGGTTAGAGAAATCAAGATATCTATTAGAAGTTTACATTTTAAAAATTCATGCTGTCAGCCAAAAAAGTGCAAACAACCCAAATGTCCATCCACTGATGAATGGATGACTGAAATGGGGTCTAGCCACACAATGGAATATTACTCAGCAATAAAAGGGGAGAAGTGCTGGTTCATGTTCCCACATGATGAACCTTAAAAAAATGATGCTACATGAAAGGAGCCAAACACGAAAGACCACATATTACATGATTCTCAATTATATGCAACTTCCAGAAGAGGGAATCTAGAGACAGGAAATAGATTAGGGGTTGCCTAGTGTTAAGAGGTTTGGGGGGGAAACAGGAGGTGACTGCTGATAGGTATGAAGTTTCTCTCTGGCGTGATGAAAATGTCTTAGAATTAATTCTGATGATGGTTGCACAAGTCTGTGAATATACTGAAAACAATTGAACAAGCTTTAAAAAGATAGGGTATGTGGATTATATTTTAATAAAGCTGTTATTAAAAACTTAATGTAAACTCCAACTGTATATATCTGTCAAAAGTCATTATATTATACACTTAAAGCCATTGAATTTTACTATAGGTAAATTATACCTCAATAAATCTGACTTTACAAAGGAAAAAAATTAATTCTATAAACACACACAGGGTTACAATCACCAGATATATGACCTGATTTGGAGGCAAAATCAACAATCTTTGTAGGAGGTCTTTCACCCACATGAGGCCCCTCCCCCAGGCCATTAGTCCTTCTGCCCCCCCTCCCACACACACACTCCCACGACACACACGCCCAGACTTCTAACCTAGAAATAGGTTATATGACAGAAATGAAATCAGGAGACGATGTTTTGCTTATTTCGATGTGTAGCTCCTCGAACAAAGGAGTAACAGGAAACAAAACTGCTTTCTGTTCAAGTGCAGGAGTGACCACACATCATAAAAGAAGAACCTAAGTGATGAAAGCGAAACATAAATTCAGGGTTTCTGGAGTCCATCATGGTGTCTGGATGTTTTATGTCTACACACAAGAAGGACGTAAAGAAAATGATATGAAGCAAGTTAACATTTTCAATTGCTTAATAGCTTCTCTTTATTCATTTTTTTTGTCATAAAGATGAGGTAGAGAGGAAGAGGGAAATTTTTCTAATTATGTAGTCCAGAATTTCAGGAGCTTTGTTATTACGTATATATATTTGGCTTTTAATCTAGTCTATGCTACTTACCATGTGTTTTTGAGCCAATGACTTAATATCTCTGAGCCCCACCTTTCTCGACTCAAAATGAGATAACAATGAACTTCAAGCGCAAAGCTCAGTGCCTAGCACGCAGTAAAAAGGTTTAATAAATGTTAGCTATTACTTTAAAAACCATAAAGGATTTCTGATCACTTGATAGCCTCTTTAAGAAGTAGTTACTAGGGGATGCCTGGGTGGCTCAGTGAGTTAAAGCCTCTGCCTTCTGCTCAGGTTATGATCTCAGGATCCTGGGATCAGCCCCACATCAGGCTCTCTGCTCAGCAGGAAGCCTGCTTACTCCTCTCTCTGCCTGTCTCTCTGCCTACTTGTGATCTCTCTCTCTATATCAAATAAATTGTGATCTCTCTCTATCAAATAAATAAATAAAATCTTTTTAAAAAAAAAGAAGTAGTTACTAGTTACTCACGTGAGAGTTTTATAGCAACTAGTTACTGAATCATATTTAAATCTAGGGTCCCTAAGACTTTTTAATTTTTAGTTATCTCTTAATATTCAAAAAATTTAAACCAAGATCTGGATAGTACCAGATTCCAACTTAGAATCATCCAAAAATCATGCTTCCTACCAGATTTAGTTTCCTTTTATTGCAGGTTCAAGGCCTAGGCATTTTTAGTGTGTTAGAACCACAGAAATTGCATTTTTTAAAAATCACCCTGTGATTCTGATGGAGGTCATCCACAGACGCACTCTGAAAACCACTGCCCAAGCACTGTGGTCCTTGACTGGAATCATCTGGGGAGTTTAAAATACCTGTGATGGACGGCCCACCCCCCACTGCTCTGGGATAGGGCCTCCGTTTCTGTCATTCCAATGTGCAGCCAGAGTTGAGAATCACTGTCCTGTAAGAGAGAACAACCTCTGAACAACCATCACATCTTTCCCGGTGGAGAAGGAATACAGGTGAGGGAGAGAAGTTAAGAGCTGGGGATGAAGGGGGAGACAAGAGCATGTGGAAACTCTTACCTAACTAAGCCCGCTCACCCCAGTGCAGCTGCCAGCACTTTGCTGTCCTTTCAGCTCACCCGTCACCTATAACATGGTCAAGGACAAAGCTTATTTACCCCCAAAGCTCCACTGATCAAAAGCAAAAATTCCTATAGGAGTGACCATGATGACCATGACAAAAGTATTTTCTTGATTTTCTATGAAATGTTCGAAAAAGTGCAAAGGGGGAATCATTGCCTATGATACAAAATTTAAAAGACAATTACATCCATTTATCTGAAGGTTTGCAAAATGTTTTTTAAATGAAAATAGGAGAATAATAGTGTCAGAAAGTGTATCAACTCAAAAAACAACCTCCAACATGTTAATGTGCCTTACGGAATTGGAAAGCTATAGACAAGTAAGCATCGCTCTCCAAAGAATCCTCTTTACAAAACAAGAGAGGAGAATAATTGGACCTTCCCAGGAGAGCATGGTTTTTATTTTTGTAACCACCCCAGTGCACAGAGGGAGAACAAAGGAATGGATGGTTGCCTGCTCTCTCTTCATTTGTGACACTTGGCTCTGTCCCCCACTGGTGGTGGCCATGTTACTAACCCCACACTTTGATGTGGCAACTCCCCAGCAACTCCCCAAAATCTGTTGGCTGGTTTCCAGCTGGAGAATGAGCCGAGTTCCACTCTTGTGGCTCCAGAGAGAGCAAATATGCACCACTGCCAGCCAGAAGAGAGAAAATTTTTCCTGTCTTTTTCCCTCCATCCCAAATGGCCAAACCCGGGCACACTACTTCTAGAAACTCATTCAATCACCCATAATGCCACACTTCCGTAGCACAGCAGCCCAGGAAAAACCTGGGGAGAAGCAGCTCCAAAAACCTCCAAGTAGTTAGTGCCAAAATGGTCACCCCACCTCCCTGGGTCCAAGTCACATGCCCCAACAGAGGACATCTGAAGTCCCCAGCCTCTGCAGTCCCCAACAGAGTAGGGATGCGGGTGGCAGGTGAAACTCTGAGCAGATTCTAATAATGATGGTAATGCCGCTGCTGATGGTGATAATTCTAATAAAGCTATCTGCAGAAAGATGGTGTTACCTAGTGATTTGTTCACATTGGCCAAGCAATCTCTCAGTTTGAGGAAGGTAGTAGGAGAGAAGCTGGGATCTTTTAGAAATGGTATTCTTTGGTCCTCAAGAGTGGTTGATAGGATTTCCACTTTTCTGTTATGTCAATAGCTATAGCTTCATACAAGTACATACACAGATATTTATTATCTATAAACACAAGAAGACCTATATTCTATCAGTTTTAGCATAAGGGATAAGAATGTGGGCTTGTGTGCACATCCCATCTCTGATATTAGCCAAGAGTGTGACCTTTAGCAAGTTACTGCAAGTAAGTTACTGCAATGTAAGTGCCTCACTTTCTCCATCCATAAAAGGGGGGAATGATAGTATTTACTTCATCAGACTTCATGATGATGAAATGAGTTAGTTTACATAAAACACTTAGCACAGTAGCTGGCACACAGTAATTTCAATGTACATTTATTATTTATCTTTTTAAACATAATCGTTTGTCATAACGATGTTCTTTTTTTATCTTTCAGAGATCCTCTCAAAATCTGAAAGTACTATCCCCACAAACACTGCCGACCACAGCTCCCCCTCCTTCCCTGTCACAATAGTGTACACGCACATGCACACTCACACTCAGTCCACTACCAAATTCCTCCCTCCAAAAAAAAAGGATATGGAAATGACATTTTCCACATCGTGGATAATTTCCTGACAGTAAGAAAAAGTCAAAAAATGGGAAGAGGGAAGTCTCAGTGAGGAAAGAACACAAGGACAAGAACAGTTTGCTCTTAGGTCATCAACATCAAGAAAAGACTAAACAAAGAGGTGCTGAAGTCCAAACAAGGTTTGCTTTCATCTCCTTTCTTTTGTTCTCTTTCCCCCTTTCATTTCCTTCCTTCCTTTTCTTCCCAACTCAGGAATCCACAGTCTTCCATCATCCTTCCCAGCGGTTGCTGTACTTGTGGGTAGAGTGGAGGTGAGCACTGTTCATCAGAGTTGACAAGTGACTTTTTTTTCTGTATTTCTCACTTCCTTCAGGTCACTGCATAAATGTCATCTTTTTTTAACTAACATATAATGTATTAGTTGTTAAAATCAGCTCCTTTGCCTCTCTAAGCACTACAAGAACTCGAGCTCCTCTTTGTTTTCTTCACACCCGAGTTTTCTAATCTTCCCAGTTCAAAAAACCCCTTTCTTATTCCAAAGACTCCTAAGATCTTCCTTTCTAAACCAGTTCTCAAAGAAAGGTGGTAACTCTGTGTGCATCCAAGGAGCAAATGAAGAATCCCACTTTAAGGCTGTATCTCCACTTGAGCTTGTTTCTAATCATCAAAGCATCCTAAGCACAGTTACGAAGCACATACTTACATCCTAAGCACTTAGCACACTAAGACCTGCAGGGGATTGCAAACCTGACTATACAGCAAAAATCACCTTGGGAGCTTAAGAATGACCCATGCCCGCCTGGACCCACCCTCCAGCAATGAAAACAGAATCTCTGGAGGGGATGCCAGTTGTCAGATAGCTCCAGGTGATTTTAACATGTGGTTGTGGAGCAAAAGAAGGGGACAATAGTACTACAGGCCATCTTAAATAATTGCACATCCTAAAGGACAATCATAAAATGAAAGACATGGCTGCTTTTAGTCATTTAAATTGATTTTCTTTTTTTTCTTTTTCTTCTTTCCCCCGCCCCCACTTCAATCATGGCTATGGAAAAATATTTCAAGATGTCCTTCATCCCAAAAATGATATCCTACTTTCTTAGGAATCCCCTAAACAGTGGACTTAAGAAAATTTTCTAAGGTTTAAATGTACTACTACTTAGCCATATCATGGAATAACTTCTAATTACCACTTTCTATTAATACTTTCTGTATATCAGACACAGGGCCAAGGACTTTTGAATGTTATCTTTTTTAAAAAAGATTTTATTTACTTATTTGAGAGAGAAGGAGAGGGAGAGAGAGAGAGCATGAACACAAGAGCATGAGCAGGGCTGGGGGAGGGGTACCAGGGAGAAGCAAACTCCCTGCTGAGTAGGGAGCCTGTCACCCTCACCAGGGTCTCTATTCCAGGACTCTGGGATCAGAACCTGAGCTGAAGGCGGAGGCTTAACTGACTAAGCCACCCAGGCACCACTCAAAAGTTATCTTTTTAATCTGCATACAACTCTACATAAAACTTAGGTACTTATTAATAATTCTCATTCTACCCCAGCGTCCATAGGCTTTTTGTCTAATTCTTTTTGAAGCTCTCTCCATTTCACCTAAGGAGTTGTCACTTAATGCAGGTTCAAAAAGTGGTCTGTATGGTTGAATTCTTTTACTTCGAGAATCTCAAGCCCACTCCATGGTGAGCATGGAGCCTGACGTGGGTCTCAGTCTCACGACCCTGAGATCATGACCTGAGCCAAAACCAAGAGTGGAATGTTTAACTGACTGAGCCACCCAGGTGCCCCTTTAATGGATATACTTTAATATGACTGAATTTGCTAACATCATCCAGGGGCTTACACTGAGCAAAAGGATGTCTAAACAATAATAATATTTTGACCACTTCAGGACCTTTGAGAAAAATACAGAGAATATCATGGTCTTCAAATCTCCTCTGGCCTCTATTCTTAAAAGCTTTTACAAGAGGCAATTCTATTAATTTCATAAAAGTTTTTTTAATATTTTCATAGCACAAAAAACACTAAACACTACTAGTCAAACCCATACACATTTAGAACCAGTACTGATTACCCTAGGCTTCTATGCTATGTTGCTTACACCACTCTTTTCTTCTTATTTCATTCTGGCGTGCATTATATTTAGCCATTTACTCACCTTCTTCCCTTTCTCTTCACTGGCAAAAAATTCCCGGGCTCAGGGCACATCTTACATTCTTTACGTTCCTTCTGCATCTATGTATAGAACAGGCACTCAACTGATGTTTGTTGAATGTAATAGAAAAGAGTATTAAGCTGCAGTTTGGGAAGCCCACCGAGCTGTGGACTAGAGCAGTGTTGTCCAAACTCTGCACTGCATCAAAGGTCATGAAATCAACTGTGGATTGTGAGTACTTTTTTTTTTAATTGGAGTTTAAAATAGAACAAAATAGGTAAGAATTGAAAATGTAAGAACAGCTCCTGCATGCATGTGGCAAGGGCTCAGTGGTAGTCTGGGAAACCGTGCTTCAGTGTGTGTGTGTGTGTGTGTGTGTGTGTGTGTGTGTGCAGGGCTGGGCCTACAAACACATCACACTGCCGGTCACCGTCAAAACCGCCACAAGTCCCTGTGCTAGAACATGAACCCTGGAGTCATTTCTCCAAGTTTGTGATTGATCTCAGCCATGAGCCATGTGACTCACAGCAAGTTCAAGATCTTCCCAGTTTCTTCATCTATAGAATGGAAATAGTAAGAACTCCATCCTTTTAGGATTTTTAGGAGGAATATAGGACACAGTCTACAAAACACGAGGCCTGGGGCTGGGCAGAGAGTGAGTGCTTACAGTTCTCGTTACTGTTGCTGCATTTTTCACAGATTTTCTGAGAAATACTTGAAAGAATCTGTCCCTGTCTCCGCTTTCTCACCTTCTGCTGATTCCTCAACTGTTGTCTGGTCCCCATGTGTCCACACATGGCTGTGGGGCCCCCATCGCCTCAGCGTGAAGTCAAGTCGGGCTTGCAACCACCCTCCTGACGGTGTCCCCTCTCTCTTCTCTGCAAACCAGTGTCCCCTGGCCTTCCAGACCCACGTGACCCCACAAGCTGTCTAGTCTCACCAGGAGACCGCATGTCTGCAAAAAATGGAGTCTCAAGTCTCCATCTGTAAGCCTGATCTCTCTTCTCCAGAAGAACTCCAAACCCACATGTCCAACCCATTTCTTATCATTTTCTATGTCAAGATCCCACCTGCCTGGGCTCAGGCCCCTCCCACTCAATGCAGCCATAATCCCTCCTCTTCCTTCTCCTGAATTTTATCTGGAAAACCAACACAGCCAGGCTTTCATTTGCCTAAGCAGAAAGCCCCGTCTTCATCCCATCCCTGTTCCTCCTCCCCTGGGTCCCAGGTCAGCCAGGACCAGGCCTGCCGACCACGAGCTCTGCAGTCGGACTCTCCCTCTATGTCTTTGCGAATCCCTCACAGCCTCCTCGTCATGAACCCTTCTGCTCCTGCTCTCTCCCTGCTGCAATGCATGTGGCAGCCTGCTGCCAAACCAGGCTTCTCATCATCTCAAATTCTGCCTCCAACTTCTCAGATACCTCAGCGATTCCTCACCACCTACAGTTTATCCACTAGCAGGGCACAAGTTTTCTGTTTAATTCATTAGTATAAGCACATAAGACAATCCAAGATTTTGGAGCTAACTCGTGGAGTTAACAGTCCCCCATTGATGAATAACATTCAAAACTTATACATGAAAATGAAAAATTGGTTCTAGAAATTCAAGTTTTGTCCATATATTAGATATTTACATGTTTAAATACCCAGCAAGTTACTAGATTCCTTTTGTTTTCCTCTAATGATTTGCAAGAATCCAGCCCCCAAATACACCCCTTTAGGAGGTCCCACAAACCTGTGGTTCCCAAGCAATTGTCGCAATTCAGCACATAAGCCCCTCTCCTTCTGTCCTCTAGAGAGGGGCCGTCATGCCTTTCTCCAACCTGCCTACTGACAAACTCCTGCTTTTCCTCTACGACTGAGCCCAAAATGTCTCCTCCTACTTGATGCCATCTTGACTCTCCAACAGTCAGTCTTTCCTCCTCTAATATCTCACACCAATTTGGACAATCTTGCTATTACAACATCCACCCCAATATACTGTTATTATTTTTTACTGCTTGTTAACCTACAAGCCTGTCTCACATCCCAAACACTAAAAATTGTGTTGGGCCCATAGTAAAAGCTCAATAAATCTTTATGAAATTAATGAATGCTAGAAAATCTACCTGCCTAACTCTCCTACATATTAAAATGATTAATCAAACGCCTCTCATTTAACGAAATGAATTAAGTGCATTTAGAAGATATTGTGCATTTATTTAGAAGAAAATGAATTAGAAGGCATGGTGGAACCAAGACCATGTTGCCCCCGCCTCCATGGAGCTTAGAGGCTGCTTCCATCATTGAATCTGAAGGACTAGCCAAACAGGTGAGTAAAAATAAAGAAACTGTGGAGGGGTGTATTCAAATTTTTTTACCAATATAACATCAAATGGTATGTCTTTAATGCTCAGTTACCTGATTCTCTCAGATTTGGTTTTAAATGTTAAACAAGCTTGAAACACTGAAATGCAATGGGAGGAGGGAGGGGGGAGGGAATCCTGAGGGGGGGGGGTGCTGATGCATTCCTGGAGCCAGAACAAAGACAAACTGGGGCTCAGAACTGTCATCCAGAGCCTTCTATTTGTCCTCTTGATCAGCTCCGTCTCAAGAAGATATGTGGTTTCTCTAAACATCACATTCTTGTTTTATTTACTCAAATGTTTCCTTTTCATTGTCAACAACTGTTCTGAACTTTTCAGTAGAGTCAGACTCTCATTTATAAAATAGCTCATTGACAAAGTGAGGAACACATCTTAGCTAGTCAAATCCAATAAACTGAGCTTTAAAAAATTTATATTATATTAAAGAATTTTCACAGCAGAGGAACCGGATTTATTAAAGATAATTTTGGATTGGAATCATACATAAATGCATTACTTTTTGTTTTCATTTTTACTTTGGGGTCCATATAAATACGTTAAAAAAAATGACCCTGAACTGCTGTATTAGCACAACTCAAAAACCAAGCTCTTTAATTCAGTTTGCAATTCAAGAACATTCCCAAATACTTCTAAGTTTAAAAAGAGAGACAGGCTGCACAGTGAAATTTTGCCAGGGTAAAGACAAGGAAGATTTCTTTGTCCAAGCACCATAAGTCAGGCAACAAATCCAACTTGCCCAATGGGGAATCAGGATCAATTTTCCAACGGGTTACTATCTCATATTGGGATGAGAAGGAAGGAAAATGTTTAGAGAAATAACTCTGGACCCTCGAATTAAATCACATTAATCATCCCCCAAAGAGATAATTAATTAACACAAGTAATTAACTGCTGGAGCCTCTGAATTGTAAACAGCATGGTCATCAAAAATGGACATCTTTTCTCTTTAAGACCTTACAAATAGATCACCGTCCAACACTTAGCAAAGAGCGCCTCCAAAGCTAAGTTATCCTCCAAAGCATGACTTAGATATGGTGAGTCCTGGGCTATGTTCTAGCAAAGTGGAAGAAATAGGTTAAAGATAACATGGATGGGTGTAAGATCAGGGAAGCTTGAAGCCAGGAGCCTTAAGAATCATCTATCAAATAGACAGCCTTCAGATCACATCTTATCTCTAGATCTCCAGAGGCATTTTGTTGGCCTGCACAATTTTTATTTTATTATTTTATTTTTTAATTTATTTTTATTTTAGTTTTGGCAGTTCTGAATGAATTTAAAACTGGAAGATTTCACATAAAAATATGACGTTTGGGATTCTTTTGAAAATCCATCAGATCATCTGGCAACACTGGCCCCTAAATCCCACATAGCAGCTGGCTGGAATTGGGTAGCTTTCATCCTCACTAAATGGACGTGTTCTATCCAGTTCCTTCCACTCCCTAACATCTCCCGGACATAGGAACAAGGCTAATCTGCATTTAGAGTTTCACCTGTGCTCTCTCCCCCGTCTACCCATCATCTGCTTTGCCTGTCTCCCCTGGCTGAACCCTGTGAACTTGCTTCCACCAATCTGGGGGTAGCGTGGTTAGAGAGGCCAGTACCAAGGTCCCTCACTGACCAATCAGTGAACAGTCACCTACTTCCAGTACTGCTCTCAGGCTCAGAAGAGAAAATGGCTGAATTTGGAAACCACTCATAGTCTGAGAAAAGATGGAAAGATCTAGATTTAACAGAGTTAAGAACAGGCAATATAAGAGCAGACACTTAAACACAGTTGGTATCATCATTTCCCTGCAGCCCATACTCTAATCCTGTTCCCTGTGCTACTGGGCTTTTGTTTCAGCTTTTCTCTGAAGTGGTAGCTACTACTTGGGCCATGCTTTGAGTGATATGGTTTGTGCGATGATATCTACGCTGGTGTGTTCTTTTGCTTAGTATATGTTTTGCATAATTTGTACATGATTATGTAGAGTCCAATCTGAGCACGCACTTGAGTATGTCATGCACAAACTAGTATACTTGCTGTGTCACTTTCAGAATAAAAACTCAGGATACAAGGCAACATATATGGGATGCTAAAACACAAAAGATCTGATACGTTTGGGAGGGTTATTGAGAATAAGGAGAAGGATATTTGAAATTGACACTCTTCCAGAGAATCTAGCAGATCTGGTCTTTGTGTTTAATACTGTCATATTTGATAATGTTTTACTCATCCATAACCTACCTTTTCTCAAAGTGCTGAAGAGTTTCTTTTGAGTGCGTCATAAAAGCACAAGATCCTAGAATAGTTTGAAGATGTGTTAAAACATTTAAATGGAGCTCCCTGCTCAGCTAGAAGACAGCTTCTCCCTCTCCCACTCCCCCTGCTTGTGTTCCCTCTCTCACTATCTCTCTCTGTCAAATAAATAAAATCTTAAAAAAAATTTTAAATGTTCCACCATTAATTTGTAAAGCAAAATTAATCAGAATGATGAGTAATGTACAATATGATGACTATAGGTAACATACTATATCATGCATTTGAAAGTTGCTGCGAGAGTGGACCTCAAAAGTTCTCATCACCA
This sequence comes from Procyon lotor, assembly GCA_028646535.1. NCBI lineage: Eukaryota > Metazoa > Chordata > Mammalia > Carnivora > Procyonidae > Procyon > Procyon lotor. Next base: position 15,140,370 of record CM053617.1, read on the forward strand.
AAAATATTATATGTATGATGATGGGCATTAACTAAACTTATGGTTGTAATCACTTCACAATATATACATATATCAAGTCATTATGCTATACATGAAAAGTAATACAATGCTATACATCAACTATAACTCAAAAAATAAAATCAGAATGAGGGGAATGAGGATGCAAATTTAAAAATACATAAACACTTCTACTGGTAGCAGGCTCAATTTCTAACTTCTTTTAACAAGTTATCCTGTATTATGCCCTTGTTACGTGACAGCCAACAACACTTCAAAGGATGGGTTTTTGAGAAACATTTCTTGGCTTCAAATCCTGGTCCCATCATCTACTTAGCTGAGTGACCTTATTAAAATTATCAGCCTGGGGCGCCTGGGTGGCTGAGTGGTTAAAGGCTCTGCCTTCAGCTCAGGTCACGATCTCAGGGTCCTGGGATTGAGCCCCGCATTGGGCTCTCTGCTCAGCGGGGAGCCTGCTTTCCCCTCTCTCTCTACCTGCCTGTCTGCCTACTTGTGGTCTCTCTCCCTCTCTCTCTCTGTCAAATAAATAAAAAAAATATTTTTAAATAAATAAATAAAATAAAATTATCAGCCTAAGATCAAAATTATGCCTTCTTCCTCAACGAAATAAGGTATGTGGCTCACATGACATATCATCTTTAATAAACATTAATAATAATTATTACTATTGGCAGTAGAAACAGAGAACAGACTGGCTCTACATTGCATATTGCTCAAGAAAATGGAGGTGTCTTCCTATCCACAGTTTTCATCAAACTAAGAGATGGTATACCATAAGGCTGCAGATTTGGGGGAAAACTGTTGGATTTATATAAGGCATTAAAGGCTATTTGAAACACATCACTCTTTTACAGTAATGTTTATAGGAAGCAAATACCACTAAGATTTTATCCACTTATTTATTTTAGGGTATAAACAAAACCGAACTTCAAGGTATAAACTATAGTTAAGGATGCCAACATTGCTGGTATAAATAATAACAATAATAATGATGTTTAATCACATTTTTAATTTCTTCACATGGCTTGCCATATTCTCCCCAATCTAGCCCCATCCTACCTCCCAGCCTTATCTATGTTAAATTTCAGGTGCCAGCCACTCCAAACGACTGCTTCCTTTGGACACACTGGACTTCCAGAACTCTGGGCCATTCGCTCGTTCCAGTAAGGCTCCTTTCAATGGAGGAAATCCTTTTCCTTCTTCAAATGCCAGCCCAAACGCTACACCTGCTATGTAACTTTTTTTTAGTTCTTAACCTTGAATGAACCTTCCCTTTTCCCTGCCATTCAATAGCACACTAATGATCTTGCTGCTATATGACTCCATTTCTACCAACTTTATTGTAGATATTTGTAAACATACCCATTTCCCACTAGACTAAACTCTTTGAAAACAGGGACCATGTATTCTTTGCTTGAACTCAATTGTTAAATACTAGTTCAATCTCATTAGCTACAAGGAATACTCTGGTATCTACAAAGAATCTCCCAAAGAAAAGACCAACTAGCTCAAAATATATGCACTCTTGCAGTCTTTAATTAAAATTAAAATTAATTTCACTCCGTGAAACTTTCCTGAAAAGCTCTACTTACATAAGCAAGACATTGTGGTTTTTTGCACCTTCTCACTGGCTTTCTATACTCAATTGTAGTCTGTAAATAAAATTCAAGAGATATTTCACTTGAGTAAGAGATCACAAAACTGGGGGTTCAAAAGATTGGGGTGAGGAAATTAAGCTTGAACATCTGACCCCATCTTTCTAATTGTCCTCCTGTAGCCCCAGGTTCGTGACCAGATCCAACCCAAAGCACCCTGGTCTGGTCTGTCTCGGTACAGATTCAGACCCCAACCAACACACATGCCACCTCCATCTCTTCAGAGTCACAGCCAGAAGTTGGAAGGGATTTCCTAGTGGTCCTGATCCACTCTCCCAAATCACCTGCCCTTCCCTATAGTCATCCTATAGATATGAAGGATCCATGTTCCCCCACATGCCTACACACAAAAGGGAAACAACAGAGGAGGATCTTTTTAATGGTGCTAAAATGATGTATTGTCCCAAATTTTCAGGCTGAACTATTTTATTATGTAATTTCCATTTCCTAGGGCCTTAAAAAACAAAAACTTATTTCTAACAACGCTACCAGTACTAACTCTGTTAGTCATATGTTATTTAATAAAAGAAGGTGGGATCATGTAATGAATATCGATACTTTCCCTTCGAAATCTTCCCCAGCTTCTGGAATTGTCCTTCCAGAACAATTTCTCAGAGTTAAAGCCAACCTGAATCTAAGAAACTTTCTGGACATACCAAATTAACACAATTTGATGGAAAACTAAATATGCTACTTGGGGGGAGGAGGAATCCATCTGCGATCTGAACTACTACCCAGATAATTCGAGATTTAAGAAAAAAAAATACACCCAAACTAATTGTGACCCAGGAAATTGGTCCCAAAAATGTTATATTAACTCTATAAATATATCATTTACTGTAAATCCCGCCTTGACAGCCTGGATGGATTGACCTGTGCTGAATTGGACCTGGCAACCTAAGAAGCACTGATTTGTTTTTGATGACCAGGTTTTTAAATGGTTGTCAGCTCTTTCCAGAGCCTCTGGCGCCGCTGAAGGCTGAGCAGGTTACCCGGGGCGAGCCACAGATGGAGCGGTAAGCAGCAAGTCCTCCCAAGTTCCCGCCCGGTGTGCAGGCGGCCAACGTGTCGTGCCTCCCGCCGCGGTCGCCCGGACTGACCCGGTGGTGCTGAACCTGGCGCGGCGGCATAGAATCCGCCAGCCCCGAGCGCTGCCTTTCCCCTAAACCTCTCCCCAGCCCTGGAGCACCCGGGCGCCCCGGCCACGATCCTCCCGGGGGCAGCAGCGTGCACCAACTCCCCAGCGTGGTACCTGGACGCCTCTCTGCTCTCTGAGAAACAGGGGCGCATTCCCCCCACCACCTGCTCTGTTCCGGGCCGGACCTCCGCCCTGAGCCCAATCCGTAGGACCCTTTCTTTCTATCTCTCTCTTCCACCTCCATGCAAAATGCCGCCCTCAGATTGCTGGGAAAACTTGCGCACCGCGGAGAAGCACCCTTCCATAAGGGCAGGTAACCAGAGCTGGACGCACCGAGGACGCTAAGTCCCCGGTACACACCCATAACCAGAAACCTGTTCCAAAGTGCTTGGCCGCGGGTGACAGCGTCGCCGCCGCCGCCTCCCGGCTCCAAGCCAGAGGAGTTACTTCTCGCCTCTGGGAGGCGAAGCAGCGCGGGTGGCCGCCGAGCCTTGGCGCCCTCCCGCGAGCTCCAGCCCTTTACCTGGGTAGCGGCCTCGGCCGGGGCTCCGGGGCGCAGCAGCGGGCGCAGAGCCCCGGGCGAGCCGGGCCGGTGGTGCGGTGAGGACCGCGGCCGCCGCTCTCCCCTGCTGCTCCGGGCCTGCCGGGCGGTATTTATCCCGAGGCCCGGCCCCGGCCCCGGCCCCTGCCGCAGTATTGGGCAATCGGTCCCGCTACGCGCGGCCCCGGGAGCCGCCGCCCTCTGCCCCCTCTGAGCCCCGCGGCAGCGGCGGCCGCGTGCAGGGAGAGAGGGAGCCCGCCCCCTCCTCTGGGCTCCACCTTCTCTTCCTCCTCCTCCTCCTTTCCGGGAAGTTGTTCCCCGCAGTTTGCCCCCTGCCTCTCTCCTTTGCGGGGCACCCTAGCCAGTCTGAACCGGTTGTGACTGCGCGGGTGGCTGGGGGAAGGAGGAGGAGGAGGAGGAGATGGAGGCGGAAAAGCGGGCGATAGGGGCGCTGCTCCTGCTTTCGCGGCTTCGGCCTGTGTCCGGTCGACCAGGCGGAGTGGGGGCACCGCCGGGGCCACCGCTCCCGCCCGGCCCGGGCCACCAAGGCCTCCGAAGAGACGAGCACCGCCGGCCAGGCGCCCTATCGGTGTGCACACGCGCGCGTCCCCCGGCGCCTCCGCGCCCCTGCCGCCCACCGCGTGCCCGCACCAGCTTGCCAAAGACCTAGTGCATTTGGGGGAAGCCCGGGTCTAGAGATGAGGGCGAGGCGCCCCCGGTCTCCCAGGCTCCTGGGACCGCCGGGCGCCCTCCTGGCCAGAGCTGTATACCCAGCTGGCCGTGATCCCAGAGAACCGGGCACCAGAACTTTGTGGAGTCGGTGCTCCTGGGCAGTGAGGAGTGAGGATGCCAAGTGCTGTCCTTTGTGACAGCTCCATGGGAAAGGAGGGCGACCCTGCAGTGCTCACGGCGTGCTGGGGGAGAGGGTGCATCTAAGTACGCGTTCCGTCTGTCGGGCAGGTGCACTGCACTAACAGTACACGCCTATCTTTGGCTGAAAGGTAATGGACGTGGGAGCTGAACTGGATGTGTGCTGTATCCCCACAGAGAGTCACTGCAGCAGACAAGGGACAGTTCCTAGGTACCAGAGGCTCACTGGGTGAGGGGACCCCCTAAAGTAATAGGCGCTTTCAGAAATATATATATTCCAGAAATATATATATTTCTGGAAAGGGGCCCCATTCCTTCTACCAGCTTCTCAAAGAGGCCTTGGGCCACCACTCATTACCTGGCTGAGAATTCCCTTTATACCCTGAAGCCTCTGGTTCTGACCCAGACAGACTCCATACTTTGCAAACGTTTGTTTTCTGAAATCCAGATTAAGCTGCCTTACTTTCCTGAGCCTCTGTTTTTTCATCTTGGCTGCATGGTGTGGTCTACCTGAAAGGAGAGCTCCAAAAATCCTGAGGGCCCATATCAGGTTTTCTTACAGATATGGAAAACAGTGGTTCATCCCTTTTGCCTCACATCATTCCTTTTGACCTGATTTACTGGCTTTCAGGTTATGGGGAAGAGAATGGCCAGGGCTAGTTGATATTGGGTGTTTTGCTTTGTCCTAAGAGGACGAAAGATGGGGGCCGAGGAATGAAGTAACCGTGAAAATAAGAGGGAGGTGGTCCCAGGAATGATTCTGGAAGGGAAAACAAAGAGGTGATGCTGTCAACACCATCAAAAACGTATTTCAGGGCACCTGGGTGGCTCAGTTGGTTAACCAACTACCTTTGGCTCAGGTCATGATCCCAGAGTCGTGGAATCAAGCCCAGTGTAAGGCTCCTTACTTAGCAGGGAGCCTGCGCCCTCTGCCTGTTACTCTGCCTGCTTGTGCTCTCTGTCAAATGAATAAATAAAATTTTTTTAAAAAGTATTTCTGAAAAGGAGAGAGGATAGAATAAGGACTTCTCACTGTGTTCTATTTTTGAGCTGGTTTGTGGTTACTCAGTGGTTCACTTTATAAGAATACATTGACCTATACATTGATAGCATGTGTACTTTCCTCCATATGTTTTGATAAAAGATATTTTAGGAAGTTTTTTCTTTGATTCAAATACCCTCTAACCACCAAAGCAAGTGTCATCTTGATAGTTGGTTGAACAAATCCATGTATATAAAATTATGTTTTGAGGACAAGGAAACCCTGCTTGAAAAATAGTTATGTTCACCAATTGGTTTGTGAAAGTGCCTTGTCCCTATTCTCATCTCCACCAAGATTTCCCAGATATTTGTTTTTTGTTTTTTAAGATTTAATTATTTATTTTTAGAGAGAGAGAACACCAGCAGGAGGGGCAGAGGGAGAGAATTCTAAGCAGACCCCATGCTGAGCAGGGAGCCTGACATAGGACTTGATTCCAAGACCCTGAGATCATGACCTGAGTCAAAACCAAGAGGCAGTCACTTAACCAGACTGCACCACCCAGATGCCCCTCCCAGATTTCTTTTACAGGGAGTCTGTGACCAACACTCCCATGTCTGCTCAGGCCAGTCAACATCTATCAACTAAGAACTGAAAATGAGCTCATTCTTGCACATGGGAGCATGGCCCCAACTTTAGTGTAGGACTAGATTCCAAAGACTGGGTCAAAAACTCGCGTGGCTAGGGGTCCAGACACATATTGTAATGGATGGAGTGGGCAGAAGCAGCCCGGAAGACTTCAGGAATTTGGAAGGTGGCTCAGGGAGCAGTGGCCACTGGCTTAGGGAATTGCTGCAATTGCTAGAATGTGAGAATTGCCCCTACCCCCTTGCGAAAGTTCTTTGTTCAGTCACACCTCAGGAGAGGCAATTAGACATGCATGAGAACTCAGAAATCTAGTCCAACCCTGACACTTTACCCATGAGTGGAATTTGACCCAGAGAAGCTGGGGATGTTCTGATCACACACGTGCTCCTACCACCCCCACAGTGCAGAGGGGTTGGAGAGCAGGTTGGCAGAGACAAGACCAAAACCACCTCTCTATCATCCAGAATTTTCATCCCCAGTAACTGGAAGAAGCAAGATTTGCTAGCAAGGTGAGGGTCAGATGAGTTTCAGTGTTTCTGGCTTTATAGCTCTATGCAGCTCTTGCCCTTTGGGCCTCTCTTGGGCCCAAAAGCGTGTGTACCTACAAGACAGAGTGAGAGAAAAAGACAGGTCATCAAATAAGCTAGATTTAATAAAACTCCCTTGGGAAGAAAGAAAGAAACCTGAATGTGCATTTAAAGAAAAATTGATACAGAGGAAATGCCCTGGACGAAGAAGTTGGTCTTTTACCTTGTATTATTATTATTATTATTATTATTTATTCTTTGGAGCACTTATTAAGAAGTTTGTGATTTGTGAGACAGCCTAAGGTCCACCCTCTTTTAGACCATTTGCTGATTCAATCTTTTAGAGAAAAGACAGAGAAGTTAACCTAAAATTGCTCTGCAGACCTCACGCCAGCCAGGAAGCCAGAAATGTGGAGGGAGGGTAGAAGATCATCGGGGGTCAGGGGAGGGTGGGACACTCGTGCAGCACCTGAGTCACCTGTCCAATGCCTGCTCACCCGAGCAGACTTTCCTTCCTGACTTACTACACCAGGATGCTTCTCTTCTTTTGTACATGCTGCTTTTCCCCTGTTTATGAATGACAGAATAGCTACATAGACACTATGCTTGAAAATAAAAGCAAAGAAAATAGAACGTAGCATTTTTACAGCAGTTAGCTCAGATCTAGAGATCATTCTAGGAATTCCATTTCATTCACTCACACTGTAACAGACAAAAGATAAAACAAACAAACAAAACCTAGAAGTGGATAAGCCATTCTTTCACATACAGCCATTTGTTTTAAAGGACAAATTTTCAAATGTTAAAAGTGACCTTAAAGACATACTACATCATATTTTTACTTGTAGTTCTCCAGAATACTGTTTCTTGTTTTTCTTGTCTTTATTTTTATGAGCCTTTTGGGCTCAAAAGGCTTTTAATCTTAGGGGAGGGATAAAGAGGGATAAATGCTGTTCTTTGAATGCCTGGTAATTGCCAAGAACCATGCAATCTCATGGGGTTACGTATTGTTATTTGTTTTACAGATGAGAAAACTGGAATTCAGAAGTTAAGTTACTGGCTTGGTTGGTAGCGATAAAGTAGGACTCTGGCCCTGGTCTGGCTGGTTACTAAGTCTAGACCTTTCCCACTCTATCTTAGGAAAATGACCCAAGGCTGGTAAGAGCTAACACTGGGGACTGTCAGCTCCCTAGGCTCACTACAACCCACAATAAACCTCAGTAGGTGCTATTATAATCATCTATGTTGGCTGCTAATGAAAATGAACCAGAGAGGGCGCCTGGGCGGCTCAGTTGGTTAAGCGACTACCTTTGGCTCAGGTCATGATCCCGGAGTCCCGGGATCTAGTCCCACATGGGGCTCCCAGGTCCACAGGGGGTCTGCTTCTCCCTCTGAACTTCTTCCCTTTCATGCTCTCTTGCTCTCTCAAATAAAAAAATAAAATCTTTAAAGAAAAAAAATGAACCAGAGAGAAGGTAAACAATTTGCCCCCAATCACACAGTTAATGACAGTTGGGCTGAGTTTTATTTTAGGCATCCATTCTTGGAAGCACTACTCTATATCCTGATGGAAGTGGAAATCAGAAGCTTATGTAAAACTACTTAGGATGTGCATCCTTCTGTGTGTGTGTGTGTGTGTGTGTGTGTACACATATATACACTTTCCACTCCACATCCTCCTGACTTGTATTGCATGGTTTCAAAGCCATAAAAAATAATTACATTTTTATATGTACCCCTTTCCAGAGCACCCAGCTTTTATCCACATATGGAATTCCGGACATCTATAATGTACTCATTCTTTGCACAGAGCAACTATAAGATCCTGAAAGCAGGTACCTGGTTTGTCCTGTCATCACTGCTCCCTAGGTCACAGTGACAACAATAGGGAAGCACTTTGCTTAATGAACTTTTGTTGAATGAGTGAGTGGCCAAATGAGCAGTAAATGCATGAATGTGTGCTCAAACTGTTAGTGATATTTTTGCAGCAACAGTGGCCTTACTCTGTCAAGCTCTATTCTATTATTTTTTTTAACTGAAGAACAATTGGCATGCAATATTGTGTTAGTTTCAGGTGTACAACATAGTGATTCAATATTTGTATACAATTATGAAAGAGTCACCACAGAAAGTCCAGTTACCATCTGTCACTATACGAAGCTGTTACAGTATTGTAACAACTGTGCTGTAAATTATATCCTCATGTCTTATTTATTTTTATAACTGGAAGATTGTACCTCTGAATCCCCTTCACCTATTTCACCCATCACCTCCCTCCCCTCTGGCAACCATCAGTTTGTTCTCTGTATCTACAAGTCTGTTACTGTTTTATTTTGTCTGTTTTGTTTTTAGATTCCACATATAAGTGAAGTCATATGGTATTTGTTTTTTTCTGTATAACTTCTTTCACTTAGCATACTACCCTCTAGTTTTTTCCATATGGTCACAAATGGTAAGATCTCATTCTTTTTGTTTGTTTGTTTGTTTTTGTTTTCGTTTTGCAAAATCTGTTTTCAGGTATCTTTTTTTAAAATTTTTATTAACATATAATGTATTATTTGCCCCAGGGTACATGTCTGTGAATCGTCAGGCTTACACATTTCACAGCACTTACCATAGCACATACCCTCCCCAATGTCCACAACCCAGCCACCCTATCCCTACCCCCCCACCTCCCAGCCACCCTTAGTTTGTTTCGTGAGTCTAGGAGTCTGTTATGGTTTGTTTCCCTCCCCATCCCTTCCTGTTTCATTTCTCTCCCCCATATGATCTCTCTGATATGAAGAATTTGAGATCTCATTCTTTTTTATGGCTTGCTAATATTCCATTGTGTATATATGCCACATCTTCTTGATCCATTCATCCATCAGTGGACATTTAGGTTACTTCTATATCTTGGGTATTGTAAATAATACTGTTATGAACACAGTGATATCTATCTATCATCTATCTATCTGTCTATCTATCTATCTATCTATCTATCTATCTATCTATCTATCTATCTATCTATCTTTTTCCAAATTAGAGTTTCCATTTTACAGATGGGAAACTAAGGCCCCATGAGGTTCAGTGAGCTACCCCAAATCAGAGGACAACAAAGCAGCAGAGATGGAAGCAGACAGACAGCATGAGTGCAGGGGCCACACTGGTGAGATGAGGCTATAGGGCTTCTGCTTGTCCCTGTTCTTAGTGTTATCTCAGGATCCAGCACTGTGCTTGCGCATAGGAGACTCTCCAGAAATGTATTGAAAGAGAAAAGGAGGAAATTCCCTCGTGTGTCCAGGACAGTTTCAGACCATTTCTCACATTTTAATTCACTCTTAGAATTGGGTCTGTTACAAATTCAGCTCGTATGATTTATGATGTAATCTTACTGGATGATAGATCATCAGAGAAGGCTTTAATCCCAAAGGCAAGCTGTCAGGTTCAAATATACCAATGAATTCAATGTCTTTTTTTGAAAATACAGGTGGAATTGTTTAATGTTTTAAAGTAAGCATAAGACCATCAAACTGAACCTTTTTGTGAAACAGTGCCTATTTTGCTCATGGGCCTCTGCCGTGGTGTCTGACTTAACATATCATTTCAGACAGCTGCAAACAACATTTCAGCCCCAGATGGGAAGTCTTAACCTCCTCTTCTGCACCACACGGTGTAGGTGAAAAAGCCTGACCTCTACTCTATGCACAGGGTCTATGCGGTGCAAAACTGTAGACAATCCAACTAGTTTACCACATGGTTTCAGCGAGTAAACATTTGGGGGAGTTTTTTGAGTTTGAAAAACTGGTCACCTCCTTTGGCTTGTTGAGCCTGATTTCAAACATGGTAGCTAACCTATGAAACTAAAGTATAAAGAAAAAAATACACCTTTGAGGGACAAAAGGGTGCAGTCAGGCATGTTCTGTAAGAGTTTGGGCACAGGCGGGAAAAAGTGCAGGTGGAATCAGCCCAACAGTGTGAGCAAATTGCTCCCATGACCACGGGTGCACTCACGAGGGAAAGTGTGCCTGGCTATAGCCTCCTACCCACACACTGCACAGCCTCTTCAACTTTCCATCTGAGTACTTGGCAGTTGTTCCAAACCACAGGCAAAACAGCCAGTCATACAACAGAAATGTGTTTGAAGTCCTCTGCTTTATTTTAAAGGTAGATGTGAATCCTATTTTCTACTCAATAGCCATAAACGTTTTAATATCATAAAAATATTTAATATTTAAAATGATCTATTTACTCTAATTTACCTATGTTCCATTTATGGTGTTTTATATTCATTTTTAAATTTAATAATTAAACATTTAATATTAATAATTAAATATAATAATAGTTCACGTTTTTAAGCAATATTTATATATACAATGTATTAGTCAAGGTCCAGGTAGGAAACAGAAGACGTCTCAGATAATCAAGTGAAGGATTCTTAAGGGAAATAATTTTAGCACTGTGGGCAGGGTTAAAGGCATAAACAAGAGGCATCCAAAGACCAGACAGTGGGACGTGATTGCTGCTGCTGGGCCTTAAGTAACAAAGAGAAGATCTAGTGTTACCGGTACCTAGGAAAGCAGAGCTTGCAAAGGATGGAACCCCCGAGGGGCCTGGAATGGGGAGACATAGTCTGAGTGTCAGAGACAAAGTGCCAAGATGAGTGTGGAGAGAATACCCCTGCCTCTCTCTGCCCTCACTCCTCTCAATGGTGCTCACCATTGGCCAAAGCCGAGCAGAAGCCAGGCAATGATCAGACTACTGGGCCCAGAGCGGGACAAAGAAGGGCAGAAATTGAATTGAGTGGGAGAGACTGGCAAATGGAGGTGACCAGAACCACTAGGGGCTGTGCTGAGCACTTAAGGATACTATTTCCCCCATTTTACAGATGAAAAAAACAGAGATAATGGAGTTTAAATTATGAAAAGATAAAGGGACCAACTTGAGAGATTAAAAAGTACCACATGAGGACTGGTAAAAATGTCTAACTCTGGCATCTGTGCTCTTAACTACTACACTATTTAACTAATCTGTATTTAAAATAATGTTTTAAAATGACTACCTAGTTTTTTAAAAAAAAAAAAAAAAGTCTTAGCTAGTAAAACAAATGTTATGTATTTGTCACAAGACTTAGTGATCATCGCCACTCTTATTCTGATAAATTTGCCTTAATCTCATCAGTAATTTACCTGATACAATTTATGTTGCATGCAATTTATGTTGATTCTATGATCTACGTCCTTGGAACCAGTTTTCTGAAATCTGTTGTCTAACACAAATCTCCATGCATGAACTACAAAATATACTGTCAATTCTTATTTATTCTTATTTACTCATTCATCAAATAATTTTTTTTTTTTTTAAGATTTTATTTATTTGACAGAGAGAAACACAGCAAGAGAGGGAACACAAGCAGAGGGAATGGTAGCGGGAGAAGCAGGCCTCCTGCAGAGCAGAGAGCCCGGGGCCCGATCCCAGGCCCCTGGGATCTGACCTGGGCCGAAGGCAGACGCTCAACGACTGAGCCACCCAGGCGCCCCTCATCAAATAATTCTTAATCAGTTATTTTGTGTTGGGCATTATACAAAAACAAAGGGTCCTCCTATCTAAGAGGGAATACGGACAGGTAAATAATAACAAGAATGTGCTAAGTACCTCAGTTAAGGTACCCACGCTGCATCAAGGGAACACAGAAACAGAAACACAGCTTGAATTGAGAGGGAGGCATCCCAAGACAGAGGGAAGAACGTTTACGAAGTCTTAATGGCAGGAAAGCCTCTTATGTTAGGGACTACATTGAGTACTACAATGGATAATTACAAAGGATTAAGGATAAGCATATCTGTGGGAAGTATAAGGTAAACAGGAATAGAGCTTTTAACTGCAAGCAACAGTTCCCATCTCTTGGCAGGATTGCATAAATAGAGAATGCAAGAGGACATGAGTCCACTTAAGAACTAATTGGCAGGGACTCATAGTCTCATCAGCAAATGAATAGGCTCTATTTTCTCCATCCTTGTAAGATTGTGTTTAAGATTCAGAGTCCCAGAGGAAAGGGTATTACTGTCCTGGCTTGGGCAAGATAACCATCTCTCAATTAGGGGAACATGAAGCATTCCATGGAGTACCCATTGGAGAAGGGGTAATTCTCCAAAAGCAAATTGGATTGCTGACTATTCAAAGCACAACAAATGTCTTCTCCAATCAGTTAGACCATGTGAGTTCTTGTTTCCATCTGAAGGCTTTATCCAGGAAGCAAAGAGGAAGCACTGAAGGATTCTAAACAGAGGGGTGACATGGTTAGATTTGTGTTTCAAAATGATCAATCTTCAAAACCATATCAGAAGATAGACTGAGAGGGAGACTAGTTAGGAGGCTGATTAAACAGCTGAGGAAAAAATTATGAAAATGTAAAACCTATGAAATTATGAAAAGATAAAGGGACCAACTTGAGAGATTAAAAAGTACCACATGAGGACTGGTAAAAAGAAAGGTTTATGATGGCCTCTAGGTTTTCCCTAAGAGCTTTAGAAGGAATTGTTGGAAAAATTAGGGACACTAATAGGAAAATATAGGGACACACTGCTGGACCCTGTACAATAGGCCAAATTTCAAATATTATATTCATTGTTCCAATAAAACACGAAAAATTTCCCAAAAACTCTAAATCTAAAATATGTCTCTGAGATTTATTTTGCAATTTGAAATGGTACAAAATTCTTTGGAATTCAAGTTTTCTGTTTCTTGGTTTGGATAATATGGTCATAGATGCATGAACATAGGCAACAGAGACAGTGAGCAAGGAGCCTATTCAGAACCAGTACAGTGAGTAGTGGTATTGCAGAGAAAATGCTCAAGTTTCCCTAGAAATAGACCTGACTTGAACAAGAAGAATCAGGGTTGATTATTAGGCTAAAGAGACCTGAGAGGAAGGCCAGATCCTTTGGCAGTATCGAGCACACATCAGTCAAACTCTAGGTATCCACCTGGCTCAGAAGGAGGCATCCAACAGCCCTATTTACCCACAAATCCAGCACTCTGTACTTAGAGAAAAATCGTTATGTCTCTAAAACTAGAGTGGTATGACCCAGAGTACAAATACTTGGATTGATCACACAGACTTTGGCACCCACCAAGGAAAAGCTGAATGAACTCTCAACACTCCATACAATGATAATTATGGGCATTTCCTTCCATTGAACCTGGTCCTCCAAACATCTTCAGAAGCTTGAAGAGGCTGCTTCTGAGTATTTTAACATTCCCAGGATACTTTGTGGCTTAACTATTTCTCTTAGCCATCCATGGTCATAAGTGCTTCTTTTGAGACTGCTAAATCTGAACCAGAGTCTTAAAACTGGGATGGGCCTTGGAGATTCGCAGGTACAACTTAGCACTCAACAATCTACTAATCATTCATATGAAGAAACAGAAGCTCCAAGGGGTTGAATAATAAGAAGCATAAGGAATAGAGAATAGAAGCACAAGCCAAGATTCCCTTGTTATCTTTGTAACCTTGATGAGGTTCCTTATCCTTCCTGTGCCTATTCTCTCATCTGTAAAATGAGTAAAATAATCTCATATGGTAGTTAGCCTTAAAACCAAGAAGACTCAAATCTTTCCTCAGGTGTCAACGTGAGTCCATTCTTTGTCAACTATGGTCTTAATGAACTCAAGGATTGAATTCTGGCTTAGATGTAATTCTTGGAAAAGCTGTTAGTTGAACTTTTTTTTGGCTGGTCAAGATTCTTTTTCAGCAAATTCTTTAGCCAGTAGTGTTACAATATACCACCAGATAAATCAAGAAATGAATATTGCTGTGGGGTGGATAAAGAAACACCTACTGCAACTCTCGTCATGCTGACAATGATAATCTGCAGTAAATCAGACTCCTTATGTGCAGCCCAAATAGTATATGTTATAGAAAATATGCAGGTAATGAATACCAAAAGCCAAAAATTTAAACTGCAAAGGGTCTGCTTATGGAAAATGAACTATAAGAATCATTTGTGGGGCGCCTGGGTGGCTTAGTCATTAAGCGTCTGTCTTCAGCTCAGGTCCTGACATCCTGCTCAATGGGGAGCCTGCTTCTCCCCTCTACCTCTGTCCTTGCTCCTGATCATTGTCTTTTTCCCATGCTCACTCAAATAAGTAAATAAAACCCTAAAAAAAAAAAAGAATTTATTCCTCCAACCACATAACTAATAAAGTGAACCTTCTGAAGTAGAAAGCAGAGAGGAAAATATCCAGCACCTTGAACATGCCTGGCTTAGAGTAGGTATCCAATGAATAGTAATCAAATAAATCTAATCTCAGGCACCTGGATGGCTCAGTGGGTTAAAGCCTCTGACTTCAGCTCAGGTCATGATCTCAGGGTCCTGGGATCAAGCCCTGCATCGGGCTCTCGCTCAGCAGGGAGCCTGCTTCTCCCTCTGCCTCTGCCTGCCTCTCTGCCTACTTGTAATCTCTCTCTTCTCTGTCAAATCAATCAATCAATCAATCAATCTAATCTCCATCAATGAAAAAGTATCTCACGTTAACTTGGATTTTTTTTATCAGACCTAAGGTACTTAAAGGAAATGTCAGGAATTTTTTATGTAATTAATTTTTTAAATGAAATGGGTAATAAGGAACGCAGATAGCAAGTTGTGATTGCAGATAGCATAAAATAGATATTTAAAGAAAATTATTAAAGGTTTTAAAACTCAAATCAAATCTAGAGGAAGGGGCAGATGCTTTAATCTTTAGCCTTTGTTTCATGATCTATCTATTTAACATTTGAAATCCTGAGAATTATCAAAGTGACAAAAGTCATGGTGGCTCAGTCAGTTAAGCATCTGACTCTTGATTTCAGATCATGATCTCAAAGTCATGGGATCAAGCCCCACACATGGGATTCTTTCCCTCTCTCTCTCTGCTCCTCCGCCACCACCCACCACCCCGCGCACACTCTTTCCCTCAAATAAAATTTAATATATGTATGTATGTATATGTGTGTGTGTGTATATAATGTTCTTCTCCCCCTAGAGATCAAAAGAAAACCTCTTCAAAAACTATAGATGTGGGGCAGCTTCTTTGTGAAATAGCCTGGCAGTTCCTCAAAAGTTTAAAAGTTAAAAAAAAAAGTTTAAAAGTAGAATTATCACATAACCCAATAATCCAAGAACTGGTAAATATCCAAAATAAATGAAAATATATGCTTTCGCCAAAAAAATGTATGCATGAGTGTTCTTAAAAGTACTATTCAGGGGCACCTGGATGGCTCAGTGGGTTAAAGCCTTTGCCTTCGGCTCAGGTCATGATCTCAGGGTCCTGGGATCGAGCCCCACGTCGGGCTCTCTACTCAGCAGGGAGCCTGCTTCCCCCCCTCTCTCTGCCTGCCTCTCTGCCTACTTGTGATCTCTCTCTGTCAAATAAATAAATAAAATCTTAAAAAAAAAAGCACTATTCATCACTGCTAAAAAGTGGAAAAAATCCAAACGTCCCTCAACTGATGAGTGGATAACTAAACAGTGATGTATCCATGTAATGGAATATTGTTTGACCATAAAGAAGCCAAATACAAAATATTATATATTGGATGATTCTACTTACATTAAATGCCCAGCAGAGGAAATCTATAGAGACAGAGTGGGTCAGTAGTTTCCTGGGGCCGCTGGGGGAGGGGTCATTGGGAGCAGCTGGGAATAACTGCTGGTAGGTGCTAATGGGGTTTCTCTTTAGGGTGGTAATTTGTTCTAAAATTAATTGTGCTGATAGTTACACAGCTCAGTAAATATACTAAAAATCACAGAATTGTACACATTGTTGATGAATTGTATGGTATATGAATTATAATAATAAAACTGTTATTTAAAAAAACTACAGTAGTTACAATTTTTGCTCTGTGTATGGTTTCTAAAAAGCTGCCCTAAAAACATGACTTTTAAAATTAACTAGTCAAGAGATGAAGCTGCCTCACATTGCAACAAGTGAGGGGCCAGATACAGTCAGCCTGGAGTAACCATGGAAAAATCACAACCTCAGAGAGGGTCTGTTGTCTGCTCAATATTTGTGAGTGTGTGCCAGTACAAAGGACACAGAACATGAGATATGCTCACATTCTTTCTACAGTTTGCCATGAGAAAGTTTCATCCAAGTTTTGCAACAAATATTAAAGAAGTCGTATAGAAGCTGGTTTTTATCAATGCTGAAAAACTAACTCCCTACTTGTTCACACTGGTCTTCTTAATGTTTTGCTGATCTCTGCCTACCTCAGGGCCTTTGTACGTACTGTCCTCTGTACCTGAAGTCTTTACCCTCAGGCTGCTCGTCAGTGGAGGCTCTGCTCCAATGTTTCTTTCTCAGGAAACATTTCTTAGATCCTCCAAGCTAAAACAGTCTTACCCCACATAAACTCTTTCTCTCATTGCTTTATTTCCTTCACAGCATTTAGAACTATCTGAAATTCTCATGAGTTTATGAGTCTGTTGTCTGCTTCCCCCACCAGAAGGTAAGCTCTGTGAGGACAGGGCCTGCGATCTTTCCCCGTGCCTACTGCACTACCAGACAGGCAATGAGTCCTTGCTAAATATTTATTGAGCAAATGATCTCCATAGTGCAAGTCATAATCAACTTTGTAAACAACACCTAAAGGTCAGTGTCTGTATCTTGAGATCACACCAGTCCAGGGACACTGACCATCCAGAGAACAGTCTGTAGCCAACTCCTGGCTAAAAGGGCAGATGTCCACGCTGGAAACCCAGTTGGCCCTCAAGGACTTCCCATGCTCTCTCACTAATCTTCTCTCGCCATCATTTCGGGTCAGAAGGCAGAGCACACTCAAGGGGCCTTTCCTGTAGGTTTATAAATAAGTCTGGGCTCACAGCTGATCCCAGACTGGCCTACATGGCAAGGAGCCCTCACTTTGCTCAGTTAGTAGGACTGCTCCCAGTCAGGTTCGCAAATAACTGTCGCGCAGAGAGTAGCCCAGAACAAAACCTGTTCTGCATCCTTACGTAGACGCCACATGTTGAAGATTCTGTCTCAGACCTCAACCCCAGTGTCTACAGAAGCAGTGCATCCCAGTCCTACCCCACAGGGCTAAACTCAGCATGGCTACCTGGCTTCTTTTTTTTTTTTTTTTTTTTTTTTTTGTGAGTCATTTCATTCAAGTAAACACTGAAGTAATGTGAAAACTGTAGAGTGCTTGTCACTCAAAAGATGTTTTTACTAAGCCCAAGCAATTGGCACATTTACCAAGATGTCCTTCTGAGTTCTTTGGGGACAAATTGCTCAAAATAGTATTTGAGATTTTTCAATTATTAAGAAATTGACAAGAAATAATTTTATGGACATGACTTCTATTTCTTTGTATGTCGAATGACTTCTATTTCTTTGTATGTTGAATGCAATGCAATAATCCAAGACTTCCTTTTTTTATAAAGGCTGACTTCATATTTGATAGTATGCAACAATGGGGCTCAATAACTGGAGAGTCCATATGCCATTTTATTATAGACAGAAGCCTTAGAAAAGACCGGCGCCTGTAAGGTGGATAGTCAACCCACTGCAAGGTGTTACAACACAATAGGTTATATGCAACAGGTTGCCTTTTACTTGTTGCTTCCCTCAGTGTAGGATTAGGCTGCTTCATTTAGTGCAAACTTCTTGCTCTTCCTAGTGAAGAGCCAGTGAGGAAATTAACCTCTCTGGCTTGACGTGAGGATAACTGAATGGTCAAGAACAGGGTTCCGGAGGCAGATCATTTTGTGTCGAGGGTCTTGGTTCTCTCACTTTCAGCTGTGTCACCACAGTCAGGATATCCTGTGTGAACTTGAGCATTGTACTTAATTCCTCTGAGCATGTATCTCTTCATCTGCAAAGTGGAAATACTTCATAGATCTGTTAGTACAAATTACATTGCATAATGTATGCAAAACATTTAGCACAGCCCAGTCCAACTTCAGGTGTTGCCATTTATGAATTAGGAGGATTCTAGCAGGTAACTTCTGACCTCTCTTCTGAAATTCTTCAAGGACTGCAGAACTGGGAAGGATGCACAGGCACTTGAGTTGATACCAAGATTATGAAATTGACAGCGTGTAGACACATGAGCTCAGGCACAGCCAGACGATTCATACGTATTAGCAGCAAGTTAAAAAAAACACTATCCAGTTCAGCTGGAGGATTGACCATAACAGTGCCTGTGGACGTTAAGTTCTATGGAACTCCACAGAAATTCATCCAAGAAAACATGTTACCTAATCCAGGCAGCAGGCATGCATCCATGAGGTGGATATATGGTTGCCATTTATGAGAGCAATCCTTTTACAGTTCTCCTAAAGGGAGTCATGGGCCCCTTACCTCCCAGAGTTACTCCTGTCTTCTTGATGTTTATGACATCTTAGGTTTATATAACTTTTCTGTAACACATTTCTATGTGTTTCCGTTTAGCTCGTTTAAAATTCACAATATTTCTATTTATGTAGCAAAGCAGGTAGTGTTTATGCCATTTTTGGTATTTCTTCATTCTGTTCTATTTTAATGCAGGAGTATGAGGCCCAGAGAGGTTAAGCAACTTGCCCAGAGGTCCCATTATCTGTCCACTAACCAGACTGTAGGAACACTTAGTCCAATGAGCTTCCTTCCACATAAGTGTTTCTCCAACTATAGCATGCATATGAATCACTGGGGATCTGGTTACAGTGCAGCTTCTGAATTCCGTAGTTCTGGGAGGGAGCTAGGGTTCTGCATGTCTAACAGGATCCCAGGACTCAGTGCTGCTGGCAGGCCCCAGAACGTCCTCCACAACACCACAACCTCGGTAACACCCCAGGCATGTTCTGTCTACTACTCACCCAATTGCAATTGCACCCTTTAGGTATCCATTCATTTTCCCCTCACTGGACTCTGAGCTCCCTGGGAGCAGAAAAACTACACTTTGTTCACTACTTTGACCTGGCTGTTCAGCATGATGCCTGGCAAAAAGGAACTGAAGGAATATTTTTGAACAGTGAAAAAAATATATTTATAATTATAAAGCCAAGACTCTACTTATTGCAAAAAGATATTTATCAACGTTCCTTTGTTGTCACAAGTCATACTGTACCTAGTTGTAATTGCCAGGTCCCCAAATAACATCCCCAAAGGAGGCCTGCAGTGTCAACGGGTTTAGGTCTACACCTCGCCCAAAACTATGCTGGGGCCCATGGCAAGCAGTCACACTTGCAGGGAAGGGGTTAATGTGAGGTCGTTCTGAGGAAAAGGAAGGCGTGTTGGACAGGCAGGTGACTGAGACCCACTAACATTCAGCTGGAAGGAAGCCAAGTCACTTGAGCTCCCCTCTGAGGATGCCAATAACACCAGTCTTTCACTGTTTCTGATTTTTCATACACCAGGAACTGTGCTAAGCGCTTTGCACCAGTCATTTCATTTCATCCTCTCTACAAACCTATGATACAGACGCTTGCTTTCAGGGAGGGGAGACATAGGGTTATTAAACTGTAGGAGGAAAAGCTCAGATTTGGACTCAGGTAGGCTGGCTTCAGAGTCAATGCTTCTAACCACATTGTCTACTGCCTGGAAGTGGACGGGGGGAAAGAAAAACGATTTCCAGAAGATGGAGTGACTTTACCTTCCTGTCAGCAAACTGATAATAACAGGCCCCAACAAATCCCAAATAGAGGGAAGTAGGGAGAAACCCATTATACATCAGCAGGATGTGACCCTTATATCCAAAAGGAAGGGTGTGAATACACAGTATAGAAGAAGTAGGAATTTTTGTTACAGCGAATGTTCAAGGAGTTTGACTCTGTTTGGCTTATAGTTAAATACACACCACTGAAAGGTTAAATAAGAGTCAGTTAAGTAATAAGTCTCAAAGATCCCAGATTCCTTTCACACTTCATTAGGCCTCTTATGAAATCTTGCATTAATGATTGGGCCAAATCTGTGAAAGTGGTCAGCACATGGAGGAAATCAGAATTTTGTGAAGCATGTGTGTCCAATGTAAAAAGTCAGAAAATCTGAAGGACAGAGTGATCTTTGCTTTGCAGAAGCTTAAAAAGCAGAAGTTCCAGAGTTATATTTTAACACTGTCAGAAAATGAGGAAATCAAGAAAACAAGTAAAGAGAATGCACTGTCAAATAGGGTAAATGATATTTTTCTTTTTCATAAAAGATTTTTAAATGAGGAATAAGAAAATAAATAGGGGTGATGCAAAAATACAGCCCTGAGGACTTGACTAAAACATTGTGAAAAGAAGCTGAGCTCTGCAGATTGGTTTTTAATCACACTCGTCTTATTATTATTTACTTTTCGTGGCAACATAATGTGGATTGCAAAGGCCCAAGACCTGGTTCTGCTCCTTCCTCGTTTTGGTCTCAAGCTAGCATATTTCTCCCAACATCCCATTTTCTTCTGTAAAATGAGGGCAACAAACCTGCCTCCTAGAATTATTGTGAGCCTTACATTAAATGATACACTGGGAGCCTTTAGACCCAAATAGAAAATTAACACCTTACACCTGTTTTCTCTCCTCTCCTGTAAGGTCTATTTTCTTAAAAGAATCTCTTTACAGTATTCCTATTCCTAAATCTAAGTTTTTGTTGATAGAAACATAAAATTGTCCAGGGTTCAGAAAAATAAACCTACCTCTACACAGATAAGTGTATAAGAAAATGAATATAAACTACTGGCATATCGTATGGAAAGATTATCATATGTTAAGCTTGGTGTGTTAAAAATAGAACCATATAAAATTTCATGTAGGTATGCATCCTGAAAAAAATCACCCATACTTACACTTACAAATTTTAGTCAATCTACCAAATTACAGTCATGTTAAAAAGTCAAGAAGTTTTATGACACAGTAGTATAGATTTCTGGGGGGGGAACCATTAATTTTTATAATGTGTTATAAACCTTAAGGTACTAAGCAATACATGATATTGCTTTGATTGTAAAGTCCTTTTGGCTTCTAGAATAACTGGAGATCAAATGAAAATGACTCAACAAGTTAAACTACAAATTTTTATTCAGTGGAATTAATGTGAAATTTACATTAAAGCAAGGGAATCCAGCTCTTTAGGAAGTTATAATGACATATATAATAGATATAAAATCAACAAAGATAACAAACAAAATTTTTAGAAGTCTTCCAACAATTTCATCTTCCGGACTTGCGGGAATAGTAGTAGACATTAATATCCAGTTTTTACACATCATATCCAGAATCCTCTTACTCCCTGGGGGGAAAAAGAGAAAAGGATCCTGAAATAAACATATTTATAACCCCGATTCTTTAACTTCAATGGAATATTTGCATTGTGAAGAGACAGTGATGAAGGAACATCTGTACACATCTGTAATCCACCAATAAACTAAAATACTTTCCCCCCAATGAATTAAAATATTTTCCACCCACTCATTTTGATCACTTTATGCCATAATCAGACATTTTTCTACATGTCAAATATGCTTTTCTTTCTAAAAAGAGACAGCGTGGGACACCTGGGTGGCTTAGTTGGTTAAGCCTCTGCCTTCGGCTCAGGTCATGATCCTGGGGTCCTGGGATTGAGACCCTTATTGGGCTCTCTGCTCAGCCAGGAGTCTATGTCTCTCTCTGCCTGCCGTTCCCCCTACTTGTGTGTTCTGTCTCTGACAAATAGATAAATAAAATCTTAAAAAAAAGAGAGAGAGAAAGAAAAAATAAAAAGAAACAGCTCAAAGAACTATCAGAATGACCATTCTCTTGTCATGTTATCAGTAATTAGTTTTTTATGAAATCTTATCTACAAACTCATTTACCATCATTTCTACTGGAATCAGTGAAATTGCCATTCTTCCCACCTGTATGGGCAGCATCACCAGGAAATGAGAATTAGAAGACATGGAAAAAGAGAGGTGATAAAATGTTTTTTTAATTAAACAATGAAAAGTCTTTTTCATTGTCTTGATCTTTCCTCAAAGTCCTCTCATTATTTTGGTCACTTAATAAGATATCAAACATTTAATTTCCTCCACATATCTGCATTAATCAGATAGTTTTTACAAACAACAGCAATTTCAAAAAATATTATGGAATTTTAAAAGGTATTAATGTGAGTTCTGTGCAGCACATTGTTGGAACATTTTACCGAATGCCTGTCAGGGAGGGAGTTTAGAACCATTCTGAACTCCTTTTTCAGGAATGCAAGGTCAAATAAATCAAGCAATTTTCAAAGACTTGCATCAGAGCTCCTTTTATACACTCAAAAGGACCATCAATACTTTTTTAAAAAGTGGCAGTGTTGAAGTAGAAGAATATTTTTTGCTATTTTCACTCAAAAACCAAAAAGGCAGGTTGAGTTGTAAGAGAGAGGGGACTAGGTGAGGTTTATACAGTATTGTCTTCTCCCATTTTACAGTCTGGGTTAAGTTCTGTAATAACTAGCCCCATTCCGAAGGGAGGGAATGGCATGCCCCAAATTATGCAGTAGTCACTGGCAAAGTAAACACCTAGAATTTCCCTGACATTCAACGATTCTTTTTGCCTATGTTTCAGAAACAACAGGTAAGAAGAATATACAAGTTTGTAAAGTGATTTCCTTTGCTCCCATGGCCTCCAATGGCCTCCAGCTTGTGTTTTTTTAATCTGTGCTCTGAGGGGCACCTTTACTTTCCCCCAACAATAGCAATAGACTGAAATAGGAAGTGTGGGAAAGACCAGAGAGCTGGTGGGAACTGATGAGTGAGTAGAAACCCATTTCTCACCTGACTTAATCCCAGGTAATGGTAGATAACCCTGCTCCTCGGTGTTCACTCCATAAGCTCTCGCTAGAACAAAGTGCATTCGGCACAGGTGGTCTCTTAGCAACCTTGGTCCCTGTGTCAAAGCACATTGAAAGGTTTTATTGAATAGTGAGGTAGTGTACAAAGTGGAGGGGCAGGGAACCTGCTTGGAGAAACTTCTAAAAGAAGTCAGAAAGATGTTCAAAGAGCGGACTTCGGAAAATAAGACACTTTAATTTTAATTTGTCACAGATTTGTGCAGCTAAACACTGAAACTTTAACAGAAAGGTTAAGCTGAATGCTAAGGTTTTCCTGGCAGGGAAAACATTCACCATGTTTTTTAAACATTTCTCTCCCTGAGAAATGTTTAAAGGTACATACTTGCAACTAGTAAGTTCTAAGGACTTGCAACTAGTAAGTCTAAAGACTACCCATTACATTGATTATAGACAATAAAATTGTATTATAAACATGAAACTTGCTAAGAGACTAGGTTTTAATTGTTTTCAACATGAGAAGAAATGATAATTAGGTGATATGATAGAGGTATTAGCTAATATTACCATGGCAATCATACCACACAACCTAATCAAAAACTTCTCTAAGAATTATTTTAAATGTATTTGCTTCAATACCTTCTATGGCAATGAATGAAATACCACTGTCTATGTAAGAGCATAGTTCTTATGACTGTATGTCTGCTATAAATTCTATAAGTTTTAAGATTTTGTATCACTTTTATGAACAAATTAGAAAGTGCGGGAGTAAATTTATTACAAAAGACCAGGCTGTAAAATTTAGGCACAAATGAAAGATTATTTATCCAATAAAATGGTGGTTATTACAACTATGAAATAATAAAAACACTACTTATAAATTTATGTTTAATATTAAAAATGATTAAAACCCATACCTTATGACTCCGAGGTTTCTACCAAATGCATGGATATCCGCATTAGGGCACACACTATTCATAATATTCTCCACTCAGCAACAACCCAAATGCCCATTGGCAGATAAATAGACAAAATCATATAACACAATACTACACAATAATGAAAATTAAGCTACTGCTACATACAAAAGCAGGGGTAAATTTTATGATCCTAACATTGAAGTTTTAAAAGGCAAGGCACCAAAAGGGTGCCTGGGTGGCGCAGTTGGTTAAAGTGTCCAACTCTTGGTTTTGGCTCAGGTCATAATCTCAGGGTCACGAGATCATGCCCCACCTCAGGCTCTGCACACAGTAGGGAGTCTGCTTGAGATTCTCTCCCTCTCCCTCTGCCCCTCCCACTGCACACTCTCTCTCTCTAAAATAAATAAAATAAGTCTTTTTTAAAAAGTGCACAATTTAGGGGTGCATATGCAAGTAAGTTCTTGCAAGTCCTTAGAACTTACTAGTTGCAAGTAAGTTAGGGTGCAACAGTGTAGGAGGTAAATTTATCAAGAAAAACAAGGGATTAGCTACCATATGTCAAGATGGGGTGACTTCAGTGAGGGGAAGGGAAGGGATAGGTGGATGAGAAGCTCCCAGCACTGTTTCATTTCTTGTCTTGGGTAGTGGTTACACTGGCAATCACTTTTTAACCACTTGTTAAATTGTATAAGTTTTATATGCTTTTTTGTATGTACATTAAATTTCACAACTGAAATATGAAAAAAAAAAAGAAAAGGAAAGAAAACCAATAAATACCTACAAGTGATCACAGAGGCCAAGTTTGGAAGGAAGGACTATATGTGATATTTTTTGTCCTTGCTGTTTCCATTTCTCCCGTTTTCATTTAAAAGGATATTGCTTGCTTCTATAACTTTAGAAAATAAGAAAAATAGTTTCAAAATTGCCAGTCTTCTTCCTTCTCCATATATAGAAAAATAATGTATACTGATTTTATTTTGTCAAACCAATCATTTAAGCAAGTATGAACTTGAGAAAATTAGATTTATCCATGAAACATTTTAATTGAAAATATGTAAGTAAAAATTATATATTTTCAATTAAAATGTTTCACTGATAAACTTAACTTTCCTTGAGTTCATTTTAAGTCTCTTTTGCTAAAGAACATGTTCTTTTCTTGTTCAAAATGCTCATGATCAGTAGGAATATGGATGGTTCCTGTTTGGTTCTTCTACCTGATGATAGATCTGCTTTAGACCTAGATCATTGGAAAGAGATTTGTATCACCACGAGCTTACTAACGTGCTCAGATTTTACTGTGGATTAAAATTATGAGTGTCATTGCACTTTGATTTATATTTTGTCTAATTCTTACTTGGCTAGAAGCTTTGTAATCAGGTGTTTTTTCTTTGGGATTGGAGGAACATTTTTTGGGGGGGAAAGCTACTTAGCAGCAGCAAATTTCAAGGGGAAAATAATTTCTAGTGTTTTTTATTGGATACAACATGCACCAAAAACACAAATTTGTTTGAAAACAAATTAGGACACTTTTAAGAGTGTGGTAGAACATACTGAGTGTGACTTTTTCAAGACCATGGTCTTATCTTGAATGTAATATTTAAAAGTCATAACTCAAATAACCTCCAGTTTCTGATCTAAGACATCCCAGATTATTTTGGGCCTAATTTCATGTCAAAATTTCAGAAGATTGCAAATAACTTATCATCTTATTTGCAATGCTTCTAGCTACCTTTCTTTTCCCTATTTCAGAAGATACCAGGAATTAATTTATTATTTTACAGAATGTTGTACTGAAAATACTCTTATCTGTTTTTTTAATTTGTATTTATTTTATCTTTTGACTCTGGAAAAAGTCCAAATAATCTAATTCAAAGTGACCTCTTCATTATTTATCGAGTGGCTGAATAGTGGTACCCCACAAAGTAAGTTGGGCAAATGGAAAGTAGCAATAAACTTTGGTCTCTGGGAATGGAATTTCACTGTATACCCTGTTCCTCCTGCCATCAGCTTGTAGGCTCTTGCTCCTTTTTTTTTTTTTTTAAGATTATATTTATTTATTTGACAGAGAGAGGGAGACAGTGAGAGCAGGAACCCAAGCAGGGGGAGTGGGAGAGGGAGAAGCAAGCTTCCTGCCGAGTAGGGAGCCCAATGCAGGGCTAGATCCCAGGACCCTGGGACCATGACCTGAGCTGAAGGTAGATGCTTAATGACTGAGCCACCCAGGCGCCCCGAGGCTCTTGCCTTTAAAACCTTTACGATCTTGTTTTTATATAAAATAGGGCTTCTTGAGTCAACTCTGACTTCTGCATCCGTAAGAAGCAGTGGATTTGCTAAATGGCTTGCACCTCTCCCTGCCAGGTAAGACATGACCATTTTCTCAATTTCTCTCAACCTCTACTATTTCCCCTTATTAGGCATGAATTCTTAGTCAAAACAAAGAACAGAACATACTTTGGAAAGTCTCTTTTTCAATCAAAAGAAAAACACTTTTCATTGGATTCAAGTTTGTAGTCTTAAACTCTTAAGTCAGAGTTCAAAAATATTTTCTTTTTTGACAAAAATTTGTTCATCCTACTCCTGTTTCTGTCAATATCTAATGGTCAAGATAATGTTGAGCAAAGTTGCCTAAAGACACATGTTGAAAAATGACACATAATTGAAATCTGTCCATTTTTACCTAAAAGGTCACTCCAGTAAAGTTCAGTAATTCCCATTTATTGAGGGGCTAGCCTGTGTCAGGCTGTGGTTACACGTTATTAGAATATGGAGCAACTTCCCAGGGCCACTCAGTGTCCTCTGCTGGGTCCTAGATTCTACTAGACCAGGGCTCCAAATGGCACCGTCTTTCAACTATATAGATGTATAATATTTTCAAATAAAAAATTACTTTTGAAAAGATCTGTATTACAGGGGAAATTGACCATACTGATGTGGAAATATCCACAGATAATTATTAATGGCCATTCTTCCTCTTCGGTCCCTGTTCCTTTCTGTGTATGTGAACTGCTGGTCAAATAATGCCATGTACTGTCTTGCAATGATGACCCTTCTGGGAGAGATAACCCTGAATTTGCCAGGATATCTATACAACAGTCAGCTGTTCATTTACTCACATCAAAATATCCTGCTCTTTGTGAATGGGACATTCACAGACCACCAGTGTGAGCTTACTCTAGCAACCAGGTTTGCTGAAAGTATAGGTTTTTAAAATCTATTTATTAGCTCTTTTATTCGTAATTTTATTCTGGTTTATTATTACTTTGTTATCTACCCACTGATCAACCTTTGACTGACAGGTCATTTTCCCCCTTGACCTCCTTACCCTTAGTTGGACAAAGAAATAACAAGAATGTTTTCTGGACATGGTGGTTGAGTGATGAGTGTAGAATCAGACTAATGGGGTTTCACTCAGATCTGCTACTTACCATGAAATCTTGAACAGGTTATACGAACTCTCTGTGCCTTAGTTAGCAATTCTATAAAATGGGGATGAAAATAAAAGTACCTATTTCTTAGGGAAGTATGAGCATTAAAAGAGATGATACTTGTGCCTACCGAGTACAGATAATAAGCAATGGTAAATATTATTAAAATTATAATCTAGCATATTACTTCCTAGACGGTATCCTTGAATAAGTCATTCTTCTCAGACTCTCTTTAAATACCTAACCACACAAAACTGCCACACACCTTTGAAACCCAGTATTACCTCCTCTATCCTGACTTCCTTGGGCAGAATTTAAGCCAGCTTGTCTATACCACATTTCACTCACTACCCTATAATAGTATGGTTATTTGTTTGCATATACCACCCCATAAACTGCAGATGTCTTACTAGAAAGTGAGGATGGCTCTACCCACCTTGGATCCCAGTGCCTCATAGTATCTAACACCAATCCATTTTCAAAAAATAATGATTTAATAACTGCATGTAAAGTAGAAGCTTTTTCAGAAGACAGGAAGGTCATTTTGTTTAAATGACGATTGCAACAAGAAAACACATGCATTAGGTCTACCTTTTCTAGCACATATTTAAAAGTAAAACCCCAAAGTTGGGTGCTTTCTACATGGAAAATGTCTCTTTTGAAGCTTATGTTCAATAAAATTCTTTTAGAAACTTCAGAAATCATACAGGAATTAGGTCTTGTTGGTGTTTTTGCTTCTGTATTTGTTTTTTTGCTTGTAATTAGGGAACCAAGTCAAGTTGCTGGAAGGGAACAAAAATTTGGCACTGGTCATATGGGGTTTTAGGATAGGAAGGTCCTGTTAGGGTGGCTACTGTTTCTACGGCATAATGGAGATTTGTCCCCTGAGGTGTCTAGAAATGGACACCGGTGTGGCAGGGCAGGAGACTCCTCAAATTTGAGTCATTCAGAAGTTAACTAAAAACTATTCAAAAAAAAACCAAAAAACTATTCAACAGTAAATGGGTTTTGTGCATTATGTAAGTTTCTAAAATTTGAGTTCAGATTGAATTTTTTTAACTAGTTAAGCTTCCGTTAGATTCTGTGCAAAGCTGAATTATATGAGAAACGAAACTTAACGCACATCTGAGAAATTAATTCATCAATGATACAAGTCTTGTATGAAAGAAATCTTGTTAAATGAGAATCATGATAAATGGCATATGGCTTTACACTTAAATGACTGCCAGCATGATCGTTGTACCTCGTTTCCTGCTTGAGATAGGATTTCAAAGAGATTTTTCTCTTTCCAGCTAAGAAAAACAACAGTAGTGAAAGGTCTGAAATATGACAGAAATGTTGGCTCTGGGAAAGATATTTGTGATTTTGACACTTCGCATCAGACCAGCGAGGCCCAGAGAAGGATGAGAAGTCCAGGACTTGACTCCCCTTCATAATGACCATCACAATGGCCCCAGCCATTTTTTGACATTTGAGATAAATTGGTTTCTGCATTTCACTCATCTATTTGGAGACATTCTACCTTCATCACCTCCCAACTTCTCTGGTTCGGGCCAGAGTCAGACCACAGAGTCCAAACGAAGTCACAAGTGAAAACTGAAACACTTGGCAGGTCACAGCTTGACAAAGTGGACTTCGACTGAGGACAAAAACATGTGCATGGTCACAGATGGTCAGTCAGCAGAGTGCAGCGAAGAGAGAGCATGGGTTTTAGAGCCAGACCAAACTAGTTTTAGATCCCGGTTCTAGCTGGTATGACCCTGTAGCCTCGGACCCCACCCTTAACCTCACCTGCTACCCAGAGATGCTCTCGGTCTTGCAGGGGATTGAAAGGATTTTATTTGTCACTATCATTAGGAAGAGCCTATGAATGCTTTGATCTTCATCGCATAAAACCTAATACCGAGAGTAATTAGCACTCCTATTTCCTTAGTTCGAGAAACAGAAGAGCAGAGAGGTTAAATAAACTAGTTCACATCACACACCAGGGATAACTGGGGATCTGAACCAAGGTCTGTCCGGCCCCACAGCCTTCACTGCTGCTTTATCTCAGGATCAGGAAGAAGGGAAGCCAAGAGCCCAGCATGCTGCCCGGCGCTTGAGCGAATAGTGGTTGTTGCAATGAAGCAGTGGAATCAGAAATGTGCCCACTTCCCCGTGCCCAACACAGTGGAAAGAGAAGAGCAGTGACTCCGATGGAGGAGAAGAGACAAGTGGATCTAGAGATGGAAAGGGGCAGTGGAGGGAGGCGTGCAGGCGTGGGGGCTAGATTGCCTGGCAACACTCACCAGGGTCCCCCTGAACCCCTGGGAGCTGGGAGGCTCCCCGACCTGCATGGATCTACTCTACTTCTCTTCAACTCTCTTCCTCATGCTTTCCTTTCTGTGTCAATCCTGTGCAGTTGAGGCCTTCCTGGGCCATCTCAACCATGTCTGGAATGCTGTAAGTAAATATCCTGGCCCTAAAATGAACTATTTTCAACACATGAACAAACGTCTCTTGATCATCCATTACCAAGACTTCTGAAGGTTGAGATATCCCACTGGCATATTCCTGCCCCAAATAAGAGATTGTGCATTGCCCCTAAGAAGACATAAATTGCCCAGTTACAGGCATTTAACATGAAGAAATCTTCTGGAACCACACTAATCAAAATGTTATCAAGCTTCTCCCTGACAGGTTTCCCAACGCTCTCTGTAAATCACAACTGTGGTGCCCTCTTACAAGGCCGGATGAACTGCCCAGAGCCTGGCTGGGGACCAGCTCGGCAAGGTTTCAGGTCGAAGCCCCAGCACATGTTTGTCCTGCTGTGGTGTGAGGAAGCAGGAGTGAGACTGAGGCTATTTGTTCGTGAGATCTGTGTGTTTCATCCGCAGAATTCATACAGCTAAACAACGACCCGTCCAGGCTGGGGGCTGGTGAGTAGGGGAGAGTGGAGGCCTGTGTGGGGGCCTGTTGGAGTTCTAAAAAGCATCTGGCAAAATCTTACAAAGCATCTGCAACGCACACTCTGCATCAATTCTCTGGTGGCAATTTTGGATTCATTAAGGCACAGATTTGATTTCTGAAACCAGTTAAGTGTTTTTTGGAGTCAAGTTTGGCTGAAAAAGGTAGATGGCTAGGGAGAACAGAATTTCAACTTAAATGAAAGTCCGTGACTTTTTTAAAGGCAGAACTGTACTTCCAGCATTTAACACAGGCCTTAGAAGAAAACAGGTGTTTCATAAAAAGTAACTGGGGGCGCCTGGCTGGCTCAATTGGTTAAATGTCTGTCTTCAGCTCAGGTCATGATCTCAGGGTCCTGGGATCCAGGCCCATGTCAGGCTCCCCACTCAATGGAGAGTCTGCTTATCTCTCTCCCTCTGCCTCTTCCCCTGCTCATTCTCTCTCTCTCTCTCAAATAATAAAATCTTAAAAAAAAAAAAAAAAAGGGAATTGGAGGGTAGAGGAGTAAGAATGAAATTCAGCTTTAAGGTGCTGTCCTTCTATGCCTCACCAGCTCATTACTTAGAAGGTGAATCTTAAGAAGAACCCTGAAAATTCCTGAATCATTTTCCAAGAATTTGCAGCCTTCCAAGGGGAAGTCTAACCAGCAATGCCTGTTTTTGATGGATCGGTTTTGGGTATGAAGGCCTGAGGCATCTCTGGGCCTTGTCTGTCTTCTGTCTGTACTTCTCATGTACCATGGAAAAAGCCCATTGTGACTTGTGCCCGAGTTACTCACAAAATGACTTCTTTCCCCTACTGTATAGATTCGGAGCTTACTGGTGCCTTGCTAACCTAGCACGAGGTCTTGCACACAGTAGGAATTAAATAAATGTGTGCATGATGAAAGTTTGTAGGGGAAAGCAAAAATCTCATCTCCTGAATTACAAGAGAACACTTTAAGAAGCAGGTACTCTTTGAGACCACACTTTCTGTCTCCTCCAGGCACAGAATCTATCTAGCAATGGAGGGAACTAGTCCCTTCCAGCCATAGAAGCACATAACCAAAAGACAAATCTTAAAATACTGGTAAAGCAGGCAAGTTTATGAAAATACTAGCTTATACTTTGAAATTGTTTCGGGAGGTTTGTCATTTTCCTTGATCTTAGCTATAGCCTAATGTCCTGAACTGCCAACTGTATGCCTCAGCCTTGACCTCCATACAACTTGCCCATCCTAAAGATGAAACCAATTATTGTCTCTACCATTTATTTTTTTTCTTTCCTTTTTTTGTTTCTTCTAAGATTTAATTTAAATTCAAGCTAGTTAACATTTAGTGTAGTTTTGGTTTCAGGAGTAGGATTTAGTGATTCATCACTTACATGTGACACCCAGTACTCATCACAACACGTGCCCTCCTTAATGTCCATCACCCATTTACTCCATCCCCTGCCCACCTCCCTCCCTTGTCTCTACCATTTAGATTAATACTTTCTGTCAAAAACCATGCTGGGGGTTCTAGATTTGAATCCAAAGCAAACAAGAGATGATTCAGAAGATTCAGGAGAAATTCAAATGGATTTCATAAATAACGTTCGTATACTTGGCCACTTCTATACAGTATGAATAAACCCCACTCCACTCAGAGAGGTTGAGGACTTACTTAAACTCACACAGCTGGTTCGTGTTCTGAGCCAGGACTCCACACCAGGCACCTGCCTCCTTCCAGTTCGCTGTACTGCCCCCTTTACACATGTCACTTAGATGCCCGGTGCCAAGTGCAAGAGCACTGAATACATGTTACCAACGCAGGAAGCTGCATGAATCTGCATGAAGAATGACTGGATTCTCTGGTTTCAGCTGAGCTCACAAGGACCAAGCATGTCCCCGTCTTTCAGACAGAAAAAAAACAGTGACCTACTTTTCACACAGCTAAACAAGGGCCACTCCAGGCTGGGGGCTGGACTCTCCGAAGCAACCATTAAAAAGGAGGCTGCAAAGACAAAGCCTTCAGCTAAAAGGAAACAAGAAGGCAATGAATCTCTGGAACAAGGCAGGTGCTGTGTCTGAGCGAGGACTCCAACACGGGAGAGCGACAAGACCCACATCTCCTGGGCAGCCCTCCGTGTGTATACCTTCCCTGGGTGAGGTTTCTCTTCGCAGTCGCTGGAGTGGTGGGAAGACCAAGCATACCACCAGGTGTGGTCAAGTAATTTAGGATGTATTAATCCCTTGCTGCTCCTCCCGCCTTTATTTAGCCAGAAGGAAATGAGAGGAAGTGAATTCTAATTCATGCATCTGTCGTGCAGGCTCATACACACTGAAGGGAGGTTGAAACAGAGTGAGAAAAATTGGCCTTAGGAGTCTAAGTTTTGGCTTACTACATTCTCCCCCTACAGAGGCAAACAGGAGTTACACTAAACTTCCCTCCCACATCAACATTGCAAAACGTCCTACAGCTCAAAAACCCAACTTACTGGTCAGGGGCTCGATGAGCGAAGTCCAAAGTCAAGGAGAATGATCTCTCTTCTCTTTTGTGAAAAACACCATATGGTCTTAGGTGGATCAGGAGACGTGCTGGGCTGTTATTAATAACTGGCTTAGAGCTTTATGAAGAAACATGAGCCAGGCTGTCACGGGAGGAGGCAAGTGGAAAGGAACTGACAGGCACA
The DNA here is from genome assembly GCA_028646535.1 of Procyon lotor. NCBI lineage: Eukaryota > Metazoa > Chordata > Mammalia > Carnivora > Procyonidae > Procyon > Procyon lotor. The sequence goes on from CM053617.1 coordinate 15,173,413, forward strand.
GGTGGGATAAATTATAACAAAAATATACTTGGGCCCACACAGGAGCTCAAACAGCCCATAAGGAGGGGCACAGCTCCCCCTGCCCCAGTAATCAATAGACTCTTATGTCAGATGCTCTAAGAACTAAACCATAACTAACAAGAATACCGTTCTATGCTCTTGGAGAACACCATGACTCATTTAATGTCATACAACCCTTTGCTCTTCTGAAGGATTCTTTTCCACGGATACCTTAATATCCTTTCAAATGTGTACATTTTGCTCTGTTTGCCATGACTTCCTCCTGTTTTTAAAATATATAAACAAGTGGATTTTCAAATGCACTTTATCACTTTGAGATCTAGTTACCTGTGAGCACATCCCTGTCTTCCCCTTAAGGAACTCGCAACAATTCCTGGCAAAGTGTGTGTATGTGAGTGTGTTGGGGGAGGGGAGCAGGCCTCGGAATAGTGTCACACAAGGGACACTGCAGCATTGAAGTCCGAGGACTAGAAGGGGAATCACAACCTGGCTACTGGTTGTAGGATTTCTCCTTTTGAAAAACTGTATTTCACAAAAAAGTCCAAAAAAGAGACACCTCCCCCTGCCCCCAACAACTGATGTCAGATTGTTTGGATCATTAGGAGGATGTCTTCAGACCTAAATTATATTAAACACTGGCTCTGCCTATCTGTCTGGGGTGTTGAAAAGGAAACTGGTCACTAGACAAAGTTGATTAAAAACTGAAGGAAAAAAATCTCATCAAATCACCTCATTCTTAAGGTTCTAGCTACCTGTCACCTTGGCTCAGGCCTGGTGACTGTCCTTTTTCCAAACTAAACCCTTTTCAACCAAATCCTCAGGGTGGGGGGATATCAAAACCCCTCACTACAAATACTGGAGTGCTATTTACTGAGACAACTGTTAAAAAGAGAAAGTAATACACCAGTGACCACCAGTTTAAGGGGTAAGAGAGAGCAGAGTAGGTACAAGTCCTTTATTTTTTTCTTATACTGATCAGTTACAGTTCTTGAGTACCCACTGAATATATGTATCTTTATAGAACACATTCATGTACTATTGTAAATACATGATGTACATTTTAAAACACAAGTGGAATTTTTTTAAAGATGAAAGTTACAAATAGACATTCTGATATTGTCTTAACATCCCTCAAGGTCCATTTTGACCATTGCCTGGGGCCTGAAGATCCCACTCTGTCGATGACTGGGGGGTTGTTCTGAGCCCTAGCTCCATCACTTACTACCTGCTGTGGGTTGAATCGTATCCCTCAAAAAGATATGATCAAGTCCTCCCTCCCAGGACCTGTGACTGGGGCCTTATTTGGAAATAGGACCTTGCTCATATAATCCATTTTAGGTGAGCTCTTACTGGATTAAGACTGGTAACACGGGCCCTAACCCAGTGACTGGTGTCCTCAGAAGAGAGGGCAGTTTGGATCCAGAGAGGCACCCGGGGAGGACACCATGTGACAAAGGAAACAGAGACTGGAATGGTAGGTCTACGAGCCAGGAACACCAAGGACTGCTGGCAGCCACTGCAGCGATGACAGCACTAGGAAGAATCCTCCCCGGGTGACTTCAGAGAAAGGAGAGCCTTGTGGACACCTGGATCTTGGACTTTCAGTTTCCAAAACGGAGACAATACATTTCTGTTGTTTTAAGCCACCAAGTTTGTGGTCATTTGTCCTGCAGCCCTAGGAAATAAATAAATATATTATGTGATATTAGCCATGTGACATTAGCAATGTGACATATTCTTCTTGTGCCTCAGTTTCTTCATCTGTAAAATGAGAATTGAAATGTGATCAGATTGTCTCAAGAAGTAAGTGACATAAGACATGCCCTGTCCTCAGCATGGCTCCAGGAACACTGAAAAAACAGCTTAAACTTCAGGAAGCTTTATGAGTGAGGACAGGGCTAGCCAAGTTTGGTGGAGCACTCCCTCAAAAACTCGTCACTAGGCAACTTGTGTGTGGAAGAGGGAGGGAGAGCAGGTGCAGGGACGTGATACTGTTGGGCTCTACCTGAATCCTGTGCTCCTGAAACTCCTCTCCACTATGTGTTCCAAGAAGAGATTTACCGCAAATATCCACCCTTCTTCAAATGACTTCGATCAGACCGGTGGGTAACTAACTCCCTTGCTCACCTCCAGCAAGCCCAGACCCAGACCCTCTCTATTCCCCTCTGTCTCAGAAATGGTCAGCTGAACCGTTTCTCCCCACCTACTGACCCGAACAAAATACCCACTAACGTGTCTCTACCGAACTCTCTACTCAGGCTTCTTTCCCCAGACAGTCCCCTGAACTTTGACCCTTCTGCATCAGAATACAGAACAGCCCTTCCTTAGCGAATTTTCCAAAAATAAGCTGACCACAAACATTCTCTGATCAGTTGTCTAATCATACGCCCTCTCACCTAATTGTGGACACCCAGTCCTTTCAGCTTTGTTTACTCCTCTTTATAAAAGAAAAGGCCATTTTTCTTTTATCCTTTAAAAAAAAATTTATTTATTTGACAGAGAGAGAGACAGTGAGAGAATGAACACAAGCAGGGGGAGTGGGAGAGGGAGAAGTAGGCTTCCTGCTGAGGAGGGAGCCTGATGCAGGCCTCGATCCCAGGACCCTGGGGTCATGACCTGAGCCTAAGACAGATGCCTAACAACTGAGCCACCCAAATGCTCCAAAAAAGCCCTTTTCTGCCTGACCTTTGAGATGCTTATAGACCTTTTGGTCAGTGTTTTCTGAATTTCAATGGGCCCCTGCTATATTATGTCTTTTTTTTTTTTTTAAAGATTTTATTTATTTGACAGAGAGAAACACAGAGAGAGAGGGAACACAAGCAAAGGGAATGGTATCGGGAGAAGCAGGCTTCCCGCAGAGCAGAGAGCCCGAAGCGGGGCTCCATCCCAGGACCCTGGGATCATGACCCGAGCCGAAGGCAGACGCTTAACGACTGAGCCACCCAGGCGCTGGTTGTCTTTTCTTTTTAATAATTTAAAATGTTTTTAATTGTGGTAAAATACACATATCATAATCTTAACCATCTTAATAATTTTTTAGAAGATTTTATTTATTTATTTGTCAGAGAGAGAGAGAGAGAAAACAAGCAGTAGGGGGGCAGGCAGAGGGAGAATCAGGCTCCCAGCTGAGCAATGAGCCTGAGGAGGGACTCAATCCCAGGACCCCAGGATCATGACCTGAGCCAAAGTCTGACACTTAACTGACTGAGCCACCCAGGTGCCCCTCATCTTAGTTACTTTTAAGTTTACATTCAGCATTGTTAAGTATTTACACTATTAGACAACAGAGTCCAGAACTTTTTCATCTTGCAAAACTGAAACTCCATACCCCTTAACAGCAACTCTCCCCTCTCCTTTCCCCCCAGCCCCAGACCCTGTCAACCACCTGCAATAGTCTTTTCAAATAAAGTCTCTTCTTACCTGAAGCTAGATTTGTTTTTCTTTGATGGTTTTCTGGTGCCGTGTCTTATATAGAGTGCTGACCATCCCTCGGACCCCTCTGTCTTCACCCCAGTATTCAGGCTGGCTTCTCAGGCTCTCTGTCCTGGGAATGTGGCATCCATGATGGTGAGAGGATCTAGTGCTCTGGACATTTGTGTGTTGTAACACTTTAAGGAGCTACACTGATTCTTTCAGGCAAGGGGAACTTTCTCTGTCTCTTCTAAGGCTTCTTCTGTTCTTCCTCTGTTTCTCTAATGGTTTATTTTGTAAGGAAGTTCCCTCAGCTCCTCCACTGAGGTTTGAACAAGGGGTGGTCAGGATTGTGTAAGGAGCATTAAAGGAATAAGACAAGTAGTATCTTTATTGTCATCTTCAAGGTCTTATGTCTGATTAAATCATCTAATCCCCTGGGTTATGAGCTCTATTAGTTTCCCTGGGATATCATCATAAAATACCAGAACTAGGGGCTTAAAACCATAGAATGTTGTTGTCTCACAGATCTAGAGGCTACAAGTCTGGAATCAGGGGGCTGAGGCCAGGCGTTGGAGCTGTCCTCCTCTGGAGGCTCTCAGGGAAGAGCCCTCCTTGCCCCACCTGGCACCACAGTCACCTTCTCCCTGTATGTCTGTCTTCTCTTCTTATAAGGACAACCAGTCATAATGGATCACAGCCCACTCCAATGACCTCATCTTAACTTGCTATCCCTACAAACACCCTATTTCCATGTAAGGCCACATTCACAGTACCAGGGTTAGGACATCAACATGTCTTTGGAAGGGACATAATTTGATTCAGGACAATAATTTTCTCTCTGGCACTCCCCTCCTTCTCTCCCTCCCTCTTCATGCTTTGCCACCATGGCACTGATTCAGTTCAATATCTTCAGTAATGGCCAAATTTTCCTGAAGACCCCTTGGAACTTGAGTGACCTCTTGAGGAAACGAGAAAACTCCTCAGTCTGGTCCTCACCTAAAATCTTCTTCCCTGTCATCTCCTGCCCCTCATGGCTCCTTCTTCCTCCTTTTTTCTAAGTCTGACCTTCCTTTAAATTCCCTTGAATCGATCGATCTGTTCCCCTTCAAAACCCTTCTTTCTCCACCCCTCTATCTACCCTGCCAGAACCTTCCCCTTCCCACGCTGGCCCCTCAGCTCCCATAGTCACTGGAGCTTGAGATGGCCCTCCCCTTGTCAGGAGGCCCTGACGAGGCCCTCCCCTCAAGGGGCTCAAGGAACCAAGAGCAATCACCCGAGGCTGAAAAAACGAACTGAACACAGATGGGATATTTAAGACACTTAGATGGGGTTTGGAGACACCCAAAGGGCCACTTGGTCCTCCTCAGCCCTTTGTCCAAAATTTAGTTCATAGTTTAGAAGATGGCATATCTCTCCCTCTCTCTCTTTCTCAAATACAAAGAAGTTACCCTTGAATGAGACTCTCTGAAAGACACAATTGCAGAGAGAAGTAATACAAGGTATCCAGGATGCACACTTGTTAAGGGAAAGGAGAGTAGATTTGTCCCAAAGTAATGACTGGGTGTTTAAGAATGAGGAAGAGAAATGTGTAGGACAAAATCTGAATGGATATAGAAAGTTGTAGAAGTTTCATAGAAAGATAATTTTATTTGTCATAGTCAATGTCGGAGAAAGTTTGATGGCCTTATTCATAAGTTTTTCTTTAAAAGAGAGTTAGTATCAGGGCGCCTGGGTGGCTTAGTCTATTAAGCGTCTGCCTTCGGCTCACGTCATGATCCTGGGGTGCTGGGATCCAGCCCCGTGTTGGGTTCCCTGCTCAGTG
>CM053617.1:15178769-15197996 GCA_028646535.1 Procyon lotor
ATGCAGGGATTGATCCCAGGATCCTGAGATCATGACCTGAGCTGAAGGCAGAGGCTTTAACCCACTGAGCCACCAGGTGCCCGAGAGAGAGAGAATCTTAAGCAGGCTCCGTGCCCAGCACAGAGCCTGATGCGGGGCTCAATCTCACAACCCTGAGATCATGACTAGAGCCATGCAGGTGCCCCATACCTCCTTTTATTTTTTAATCTTTTTTGTCACTTTGATTTTACATTAGACGTCTTATTTTGTTTTGCCTGCCACAGGAACAAACAAATTTCCTTGCCAATTGCATTATTTTTTAAATGAACTCTTATCAGGTCTTTCACTTTTGAAAATTATCATTAATAAGCTAACCCCAACCATTTTAAGTCTTCTGTGATCTACCGATAGTTTGTTTTATTCTGATGCTTCCCTTAACACGTTTGCAAATGAGCTACAGGCCAGAGTGCTTTGACTCTGACAAAGCATGGTCTCAGGGCCACAAGGGAAAGGGCTCAGCCAAGTACCCTGAAGCACAGGCTTCTAATGTCATTGTTAAACAATTTTGAGACCATACCACTGGACTGAGTCTGGATTTTTAGCACTAGCAAGGAAATAATGGGTTCATGGGATAGCTAATCCAAAATGGAACAGAACAAGAATTACACACAAATGAGTAAGCTGAGGGATGAATTATTTGGGTTTTGTTGTGGTTTTTTTTTTTTTAATTTTACTAACACTTTAATATTCTCTTTTCTGGATATAAGGAACTCCTTTTTTCTTTTCTCTTAAGCTATCTACAGTTTTAAAGTCTATCCTTTAAAAAAATAGAAATGAAACATTCTTAATGAAACATTTTTAATGAAATATTATCTTTTTCTCTTTGATTCCTCCAAAATTTGGAAACTCTTACTGAGTATTCTTATTTTCATGGCAATATAACTATTTGCATAGGTTCAATAAGAATCTGACCTCTTTATTAATAGGATATAATAGAAAACATTGGTTTTACAACAAAGGCTTTGCCCAGAATGTTATATTTGAGAATGAAGTAAGTGTGACCAGTTAGTTTTAAGGAAATAAAGTTGAGTTTTTAGAGCCAATGCTTACAAAGCCTTCTTTCAAAAACCAGCCCATGGTATCTGGCTTACAGTGTTCACAGACATACAGAGGAGTAAGATGTTCTTTTCCTGACAAGCTCAGAATATAGGTTATGTGAAGGACTTTGAGAAGAGAGGAATTCACCCAAATCTATGTGTAATGCAGGTGAAATCTGATGGTAAGTTCTTGGCTTGGCTTTCGAGGCTCAAGAAGCTTTTAAAAGTCCATTCTGAGATTTCTTATGAAAACTTCCAGCAAAGCAAACTTAAAAAGGCCTGCACATTAAATCATCGTTCTTGTTGCACCTCCACAAATAATCAAATCATATCTAATGAGACTAGCTTTATTTTATGATCAAGAATGATCTTTCTTTGTTATTATCTTTGATCAAAAGAGAAATAACTCTAGAGAGAACTTTTGTGTTTCAGTGGAAAACAGTAGCACAACCTGTGGGTTATCAGATTCTGGCCCTGTTCATTGTTTCTGAACTAGCCTGAGCCTCTTTGTAAATTGCACGTAACTGATGGATATGCACTCATATAAACTGAACCAGATTCTATCCTCTAGCACACATTGTCAAACCTTGTTAAATTTCGCTTCTTTTGTTTTCCTTCACTGTCTACAACAATCCAAACTAATGTTTCCAATTTTTCTCCCCCTCTATTGCCTTGGCATCACCAAGAACGAAAATATAACTGAGCAGATCCTCCTTGGTACATTGTCTTTGGCTTTTCCCCCCAGCATCTGAGGCAATAGTGCAATCTAAAGCCTCTATAGACCTCAAAAGACATGGCCCTGCATCAGCCCATGCCCAGGCCAGATTTCTCCCTGGAAAGGGCATTGTCTGGGCTACCAAAGAAGTCTGGTAAAATGCTCAGGTCATGTGTGCCTTTATAAACAAGGCAACCAAGACCATGGACAGCATTTCCAAGAGCACTGACATCTTTGCTTTGACAAATGCAATGAGCAGTGCTGGATTACCACCTGCCTCTCAGAACCTACTGGAATACAGAGCCCCAGAGCAACTCCTGGCTCTTTACCTAAAATAACTGTTTATATTAATATTTCTCTACTTCACTCTAGTCATGCTTCTCTTAAAGTGCCTGATCAGTGGGACTCTAAATCGACTGATCTTATCTACTACCTCTCAGTAGATGACTTAGCTGATTTTGCAGAAACAACACCAATGAGAGTCTTCAGGAAACTATTTTTTAGATGATATTTCCACTCAGAAGATTTAAGACTGCTTCTGAGTTGTTCAGTGATAAATGATATTTATTCATCTTGAACAAAAGGAGAGAGTGATGTGGGGGCATGTCAGTGGCTCAGTTGGTTAAGCATCTGCCTCCGGCTCAGGTCCTGATCCCAGGAGCCTGGGATTGAGGCCCCACATGGGCTCCCTGCTCAGCAGGGAGTTTGTTTCTCCCTCTGCATCTGTACCTTCCCCTTGTTTGTGCTCTCTCTCTCTCTCTTTCAAATAAATAAATAAAATCTTTAAAAAAAAGAAGAAAGAAAGAAAGAAAGAAAGAAAGAAAGAAAGAAAGAAAGAAAGAAAGAAAGAAAGAGAGAGAAAGAGAGAAAGAGAGAAAGAGAGAAAGAAAGAAAGACAAACTACTGATAAGGTTGAATTTTCAAAAAATTTTTAATGTAGTTCAAGACATACAACATTAAATCTACCATCTTAATCATTCTCAGGTGTACAGTTCAGGGTTGTTAAATGCATCCACATTGTTGTACAGCCAATCTCCAGAACTCTTTTTGTCTTGCAAAATTGAACTTTAGGTCCATTCAAAAATAACTCCCCACTTTCCTCTCTTCCCAACCTCTGGTAAACCACTTTGCTACTTTTTGTTTCTATAATTTTGACTACTCTAGAGACCTGGTGTAAGTGGACTCGTACAGCATTTGTTTTTTGGCCACTGGCTTATTTTATTTACACAATGTCCTCAAGATTCATGGGTGTTGTAGCATGTCAGAGTTTCCTTCCTTTTTAAGGCTGAATCATATTCTATTAAATGCATTTACCATGTGTTGTTTATCCATTCATTCATCAGCCGGTGATAATGTTGAGCCCTATGTTCCTAGAAAACAGTATTCAAGAAATCTCTCTATACTTTTGTGCTTCAAAATGGCTTTCTACAAAGAACCACAGTTCATGTGACTTAGATAAGACCCATGGATGCCCTCTGCTTACCTAAGACAAGACCAGACACAGGCTCTCCAACTTTCCCTTCCTTGTCTCACAAAATGATTAGACAAATTGTTTGCCTTCACCAACCAATCTTGATAGAATACTGGCTAATGTGACTTGACCAAACTTTAGTCAAGCTTCTCCCCTTCCCACAGGCCCCTGAACTCTGACCCCTAGATCAGAACACAGAACAGCCTTCCCTGACCACCCCAGTCTGCAGAAACTTTTGAGACTCTTGCAGATCTTCCGTTCAGAATGTTCTCACCATTGCAACAGTCTTCTCAAAATTTCTTCATATGTCAGTCTAGATTTGTTTTTATATGACTAGAGTTAGTGAGAAAGTGCTGAGAGGTGTACCGCTAGATGCAAACTTTGAGGACTGTGGACATGGTCCCAGCCTTTATGCAGATAATATTTTCTAGGTAATAAGGTGGAGTTATAAAGAAGGCCAAAGGACACGCTGACAGTCCTACCTCTGTGACAGAGTGGGAATCTGGTGCTATCGCTGATCTTAACAAAACAGTGTCCTTTCCAGCACGAACATGCCTAATCTTGGTCAATGTTTGTAGATGATGAGAACATTCTCCAGTATTCTAAGAAAAGGGAACTGGATCCAAGAGTGGGATAAAACAACAACAACAACAACAACAAAAACAAAAAACAAAAAACAAAAAACGAACAGAATACCCAGAGCTTAAAGGAACCTTGTTCAATCTGTGGCCTGAACTGATGAAAACCATCCAAATGAGAACAACCAAGTCTATATATTGAGAGGCTGCTCCAGCAAGAGAGTTGGCCACTGTCACTTACACTGGGTAGAGACTCAAAGGCAGGCAGAAGACTGGGAAAGTTTCATAGTGCATAAAAAAGAAGGCCTCAAGTGTGCCCTGACTGAAGGCTGGAGGCATGGGGATGCTGTACATAGGCTAACTAGAGGTGGGGAATCCTATGTGACTGGTTAGGGAATGCATATTGGCTTTCTTCCATTGGTCCTAAATGAGAGGTGGATGCAAACATGAGGCAAGCTGTCCAGCACAGAGCCCTGGTTGTCTAGGGCTGTTGGCCACAGGGGTTATGAGCTGGCTCCCTGGACTAGTTACTGTTGTAGCCGGTTGGCTTTCTGGGCTGATTGCGGCAGGTTGTAGGTCAGAGTCCGATTTTTATAGATAGTCTGATCCTTGTGTATTCATTCTCTCAGGTCTCTCAGGAACTCTGCCTCCATGCCAGCCCTGCAAGTGATCCCACACTCAGACCAGGGAGGCTTGTCCCTTGTGGAGGAGAGAAAGCATGTAGAGGCTAAGTGTATTTCAACAGTCTTCACCCCCACCCCAGCAGCCTCCTCACATGGCCCTTACAGTTAGCAGACGGGGGGAGAGTTCATTCCAGAGATTACAGTGCTTGAGTTCCAGTCTAATTCTGCTGAGACCTCCTTGAGGCAGCAGAGGGAACTGGATGTCCTCAAGGAGCTCGGCCAGTGGGTGAGATGAGTGAGTACACACACTGCACACGTTCCCAGACCTAACACACGCTGTCTCAGCTCTGAGCTCCTAAATGCTGTTCCGTCTATCTAAAAAAAAAAAAAAAACCTATCTGTTTCCTAATTCCTCACTGTGAATTCTCTTTGGCCCCTCAGTTCCTCGTTGTAGCATTAGCTCTAGGATTACTTTACCACACCCCAGACTCCTCAACACACACATATGTCCCCACAGAGTACTCTATGTTCACCTTTTCTGGAGTGCGTATTCTGTTCTGCTCTGGAACTTTTAGCCTCTTTGCCCCAAATAATCATAAGATCCTGAAGACCACCCCTCAACTTAGTTCCTGTTGTCTGTCTCATTCCTAACATTAAACAGCCCCTCAGACACGTGGAGGTGTGCGACACAGAGGGGCGTGCGGCGGAAAGACTTGACTGACGGAGGAGGCGTGCCAGAACCAAGTCCAAAAGTGGAGCTGGGACCTCGCCCAGGAGTCAAGGGGGCAGAGTCACCTGAGGCAGAGCGATGAAGAGGAGCAAAAGCCTGGGGAGGGCAGTGGGTGCACATAGGGAGGGTGAGAATGGCCTGTAGCTTGCCTTGTTGGAGGAAAGGGACAAGGCAGAGGCAGCTAGACATGGAACTGAGATGTGAAGGGTCAGGGGGATGGGCACAATGGGTGAAGGGGAGTGGGAGGCACAGGCTTCCAGCTCTGGAATGAATGAGTCATGGGGATGACGGGCCAGCATAGGGAATAAAGAGTTGGTGATATTGTCTAGCGTCGTATGGTGACTGACGGTAGTCAACCCTGTGGGGAGCACAGTGCAGCACTGAGATGTTGTAAGCCTGAGACTAATGCAACTTTGTGTCTCAACTGTACTCAAGTTTTTACAAAACTAGACTAAGCAGGGCTCTGTAAAAACCTTTATGTTCTGCTTCACGGCATACTAGCAGTTGAACTCCAAATAAGGGATTTAACCTCTCTGTGCCTCATGTTCCCCCCTCATAAAGTGAAGATCATAACAGTCATCCCCATGTAAAGTTGTTGCAAGGATCGAGTGGGTTCCCATGCATAGAACACTTAGAAGAGCCCAAAGTAAGAACTAGGAACATGCTTCCTAGTTTTATACTATGTTAAGCACTTCATCCCATCGGCAAGAGGCTTCTATTCTCAGCAAGGGTGAGATAGGGTCAGCTTTGTCCAGAAAGACAAAAGGAGGAGGGTTGGAGGATCGGGACTGGAGGCCAGAAAAGGAGCTGGGAAACCATTTCTTACAACAGTGCAATTGGTGCTGAGGACAGACCTGACCTGGGGCGGGAAGAAGGGTTGAGTTGCTTGCTGGGGGTATACAGTTGGCAAGATTTAGTGCCTCGCCCGGACTGGGTGGAGAGAAACTGCAAGAAGTCCAGGACACACCCCAGATTCCTGGTGTAGGCAGCTGGGTGAGTAAGACACAGAAATTCAAAGAGTCTGTGAACCCTTCATATGTATCAGACCCAGAGCTAGACTTAGAAGCAAAGATGCTGAGGAATTGGTCCGAGGATACAGCAAGCCAGCCTGTGGCCACAGGAGACTTGAAGTTCTGTCTCCCAGTTTATGCACTTTTCCAGCGCATCCTCATGCAATCCGAGATAGGGATCCTTCCCAGGGACAAGACTTCTGACTCGCACATCACAGTTCCGCACAACGGGGAACGTTTGGACACAGAGGGAGGTGGGGGAGGTGCTGTGGCTTAGCAAGGGCAGGCCACGCCAAAACAATAATCACGCCTAACCTCTAGCCCCTCCCTTCTGGCAAATTTCTCTTATCCCCTTCATTCTGATGCAAAAATGTTACATACACTTTGCCTCTAATTCCCATTTTTATCATTGCTGATAGCTCTCTACTGTTTATTTTCTAAATTTCAAAAAGGGTTGTAGTTTAAAACTGCTACTGAGGTGACATAGTGAAAAAAAAGTCCTATTGGAATTACGTATTCAAGCTGATTTTTAAGTACTTTTCCCGAATGTCATCTCAAAAAGCTATTTGGGCTTTTGTTATTAAGGAGAACTGGACTTGATAAATGTGTGTTGAACGAAGAAGTCAGTGAGGTTAGTAAGAAAATGAAGCAAATCCTGGATCAGTAACATTCAAGAACCAACGTGTCCCTTCTCACAAGCCCATGGCGCCTGCAAGGACTCTCAGCACAGCAGAAGGAAGTGTTCATCAAACACCAGGTTCCAAACATCCCTCAACAATCCCATTAGAGTCACAGAGAGCCTGTGCATGTTTTTACGTGGTGGAACACGCAGGGTCCCATGTAAGCACAGCTTTGTTTGAAGAAGGCAGACTAGCTTCTTGTAGGAGCTTCATCCAAAGTGAGGGTAGCTGGCAACCTGCAACGGCCTGTCACTTCTTGATAATATTTGTCAGGAAGCTAACTTCCTGTCCTTAATCCGTCCAGTATTTTTTTTTAAAGCGGTGAGAATGGCCTGGGCATAGTAGGGGGCAGTGGGGAGGAAGTGACAAAGAACAGTAATCAAAAGCTTTTGCCCATTGTCTCTGCCCCGTCGGCTCCATTTGGCCCAGTTTCAATTTCTGGACACACTGGGGGAGAGTGAGGTGGCTGATAAGGCCGGCAAGCCATGGAGAGTTCTGCTCAGTTTTCGGAACTGATAACGTCACCACGTTCTGAAGGCAGGAACTTCATAAGAATCAAGCACCTAACTAATTCGTTAAGAAAGCACAGGACTCCGGAGGAGTTTATAAATGACTCAGAAAAATCCTGAAAAGAATCTTACGTATTTCAGATGTGGTATTCACACGGCACTACTGCCAACAGAAGATCAGTGGCTTTGGAAGAAAGCCATTGTCTTTTTTTAATTGCATGTTCAGAAAAGAAAAACTTAGAGAGATGACAAGCTAGATGGGCCACTTTCATCAGAACTTAGGATCGTGACAATCCTGGTGTGAAAAAGTGAATAGAGGAATACATCATTAACATTTCTCGTATCTTGAGAAATTGCTTGCTTATCTTTAAGTTCGTGAGTTCCAAGTCCCTGTGGTGAGAGCAAAATAGAGAGGAACATACCTGTCCCACACACTCTATGAGGAAGTCTCAGGAATGGATGCCTAGTGGTTATGCAATTCATTCTGGGATCTAAGAGTCCACAGATGCTCACACTCATGCTTTCTAAAACAAAAGCAATTCTGATACAAAAAAAGAAAAGAAAAAAAAAGCTTAAAAAAAACTGGAGCCACACCTCATATCAACTGAATTGTTTATTCTAGTCTCCCTATTGCCAGATTTGATGAGACAGTAAATCCAAGAGAAGGGAGCTTTCCGCTGCCCTACTCCTCACCCTTCCGTTTTTCTTCCGCGCACACACAGCTCTGGCCATCTCACACTTCTTTCATACCTCAAATACCCTATGCCACCAGTTTGCAAACTCGGAAGCCTGCAGGGACTACGTGACAGGAACTTGGACGCCGGGCCCCGAGGAGGGGCAGCTGTCCACCCCTTTTCCCTGTGCTCGTAAGGGACGAGGCCCTGCCGTGATCTTATTTGTCAAGAGAGATCAGGAATCTGGATCTTTGTAAAATAAGAATTTCCCTGGTTTTAAGGTAAAAAGATTAGAAATTTTCATAAATTGTAACTACGGGAGGTGGAGATGCTCACCTCCCTTACTGTGGCAATCATTCTACAGTATATACGTGTTATCAAATCAGTACACTGTGGGTGTAAAACGTACACAATGTCATGTGTTCATTGTTTCTCAGTGAAGCTGGAGGAAAAGAAGGTAAATAAAACACATTGCGTTTCTCAACTCCTGGGAAACTGCCCCCCCCTTTTTTTTTGAGTATTCTCGGCAAAAGCAAGATGGTGAGAGGTATTTAGCTCTCAGGCCACCAATGCCAAGCCTCCCAACCTCTCAGCCCACCTGATTTCACCACACTCATGCACCTTGCCAACAACCCTCATTAAACATGAGAGGTCACTCTTGGCTTTAGTGCCTCAGGCTTTTGAGAAAGCCTCATGCACAACCCAGAAATTCAAATGGGGGGGTGGTTCTCCCCAGGACACCTTTGGCCAACAGGTGAAAGGAGTTGGTGAACCCAAGTCCCTGCATTCCTGCTCTCTGGAGGGACAATTCTAAGGCACTTTTAAAAGATTCCTCAGGGACAGCCCACAGGTTTGAACTCCAGGTGCCCACAAGGCTGACAGGCTCACCAGCACACCCTTCAGTGGTTGACTTTCCCTGAGTTCTCATTCCAGGCCCTGGAGGGAATCCTATGTCCAAGCAAACTTCCTGCACCCAAGTCTTTGTCTCGTTTTGCTTTCAGGGAACCCAAACCATCTACAAAGATGGATGCTTTTACTCCAGGTTTTCACACATGCTGTCCCCTCTATCATGAACATTCCTGAACTGCTTTTCAAGAATCTATTAAAGATCAGTTCCTCTGGAAGTCTTCTCTGACCCTCCTCTCTTCCAATGCTGTTTCCCTAAGCACATCACTCCCATACTTGCAAACTCTTATGAAGCTACAATAGAACCTTATGCTCTGAAGTTTTAACAACATGTTCATTGGATCCTACTAACCCTATCCCCATTCCTATTCTACAGGTGAGGAAAAGGAAGCTCAGGAACCCGGACGTAGGCTGGACTTAAACTCAGGGGACATCGTTCAGGGTGCTGGCTCCCTTAAACCTGAGGCTTGGTGCCCAACATTACAGTGACTAAGAGGAGGAACTGAGGACTTGCCAACAGTGGCTCACCAGCACCCAGGGGAGGGGAGGGAGGAAGGTAGGTCAACTAGGCTGAATTTGAATTTCAGGAGTTGCCTTTTAAAGGAATATTTAGAGAGCACAAACAGAAATCCACAGATGTAAGTCGCAAGTTTTTTGTTTTAAATTTCAGATATTAGATTTTTTTTGTCTCTAGAAGTTCAGTCTGGGTCAATTTTATATTTTACATTTTTCTTATCATGCTCACACCTTCTTCTGCCTTCTTGAACACATGGAGAATGGTTTCACATCCCTGTCTACTAATTCTATCATCCATTTCACTTCTGAGTCTGGCTTTTCAAGAAGAAAAAAATTGGGGGGGCGCCTGGGTGGCTCCATAGGCTGGGCGTCTTCCTTTGGCTTGGGTCATGGTTTTGGGGTCCTGGGATGGAGCTCCACATTGGGTTCCCTGCTCAGCAGCGAGTCTGTTTCTCCCTCTCCCTTTGCCCCTCCCCCCACTCTTGCATGCTCTCCCTCTCTCTCAAATAAATAAATGGAGAAAAATCTTTAAAAAATAAAGATGAAAAAAATTTAAGTAATTACTAAGATCCCTTTTGGGGATAATTAGTAATCTTGAAAGTTTAATTTAATAATTTAATTTAAATAAACATTAAAACAAAGACTTGGGGGCTCCTGGGTGGCTCAGTCAGTTAAGTGCCTTTGGCTCAGGGTGTGATTTCAGGGTCCTGGGATCGAGCCTGCTCAGCTGGGAGCCTGATTCTCCCTCTCGCTCTCTCTCAAATAAATAAATAAAACCTGAAAAAAAAAATGACCCAGATTTAGGTAGAGTTTTATTTACATAAACTCAAAATTTCCATCAACAATTTCAATTTTAGAGGCTGGTGGACACACACCTCTAAAAGGCATTAAAAGAAGAAAAGGAGTACACACATAGCTTAGACTTTACTTGTTAAAGCATTTTGTTTCAATCTTTTCATCACATTCTACCTGAAATAAGAATGGCTATCCCCACTATACAGGTTAGAAAACTGAGGTTGGCCAACGTTTGGAATTCAGAGATCCTGGGCCATTTCTTGGGCAACCTTTTCCACTAAAACCTAGTAGCTGCCAAGAGTAGAGGCCTTGATTGAAAGTCAAATTAAAATCTTTCAATAACTCATAGTGAACATGGAATCTGACATTAGCCAGAGTGAAATCAAGGGTCACTCAAAGTCCATTTAGTACTTTTATTCAGAAAAGGGCCTAGATTCCAAGTCTGCCCCCATGAGATTGTATCACAATCAGGTTCTTGAAGACTATGCTCCAAAGACAGGATCCTGCTTGGTACCATGCTTTTCGCCACCGAATGCTAGGAGCTTATGAAAATTCAGCTGACCAATGATACAGCCCCCAAACATGTGTAACATGTCTCCCCAAATACCCATTCTGACTTTCTTCCCAAATGAATGCATATGGGACTAGTGTGTACCCTCCCGTGTGAAGGGCTGCACTCGAGGCTTTCATCTCCCGAGTTCTCATTTTAGCAAGGCAGAAAACCTTGCAGGGAAGGAACTGGACTTTCAGACGGGTTAAGTAACTGGCTCAGTTCAAGAGCTGGTACTCAAACCTGCAAGTGATTCTGGAGCCGAGCTTCCTACAAAGTAGAGGGGAAACCACAGAGACAGACTTGAAGAATAAGCCTGCAAATATATTGGAGGTCAGACCCAAAGCCTACATATGTGTGTGCACGAGCGTGTGTGTGCACATATGTGTACACACACACACACACACACATATTTGTTTATATGTAATATAACAGTTTTGGGTATGAGTGTCAGTTTTCATAATCTCCTAGGTTCGTGGTTTTAAATTGATATACAACACAGACTTGGAACAGTGCACAAATCATAAACATACAGCTCAGTGACTTTTCAAAAATTCAATACATCCAGGTAACCGGCACCCCATATAAGAAACAGAACAGTACTAGCCCCTTCCATGTACTGTCCTTAAGTTCAAATTTCTAAGGCAGCCTTTAGGATTAGAATCAAAGTCAGATGTCCATCAGAAGCAACAGAGGAACAATGTTCATTTTCCAACCCAAAGACCGGAAAGAAAGAAAGAGATTTAAAGCTCAAGAGGTGCATTTTAAAAAATTATCTTTATTTAGGTTTCTGATTCAGCACATGTATCAAAGACTAATCAACATAAAGAAGTAAATAAGACATTAATCTGAAGTCTTACATCTCTCTAAACTCTGACCAAAAATGTCAAGATTGCCACTATTACCAGAACTCCAACCTAGTCAAGTTGTAAACAAGCTACCATGAACATACAGTGTGCTCGGAGATGCAGAGGCAAAGACATGCTAGCACTTGGCTCTCCTCTCTTCCTTGTTGATGTCTTTCCACTTGACAGTCCATTTTTGCTTTCCATGCTGAGTTCCAAATCAAGTCCAATGGCTCAGGGTTGACCTGATCCAAACCTCTTCCAGAGGAATGCATTCTTAAACTGATGTGCCTGCAACTTTGTTTTTGCCAGGATGAAGTTCAGATCAAGATGTACACTACAATCTCGATGACAGTGCAGACCGAGTCAAGAAGTGAAGTTGAGCAGTAACCCAAGTTAAGGCATGAATGCACACACACACGTGCACACACACACAGCACCCGTGCTATCCTGAACATAGGATTCCACCCACCGCCTCACAAGAGGCAGCCAGGGCTTGGCCATTAACCACGACTGCTGAGCATTCTAAAAAATGTTCCCCATGATGTCATGCTAACAGCTGTGTGTGTTTAAGAAAAAGGTAGAAAAGAGAAAACAAGAAACTAGAAACGAAAACCTAAAAACCCCTTAATCTTACAATGGCTCTTGAGCATGGAACTCCTGTAGCAGCATCAATGGCTGGCTCTTTAATAAATTTGGAACTAAAAGGTTGTTTTTACTATGTATTTCTTTGGTAGTTACCACTACAAAGTTTTCAGTGTTGGTTACCTATAAGACAAGTACTAGACAGAAGATCAAGTTACATAGAAATGATTCTTCCATACTGGTAAGATAAAAAGATTACACTCTTGAAGCACAAGTTACTACGCTTTTTCTTGCCTTAATGGGCATCCTCTATAAGCAAGGCTTTGTGCAGGAGAAGTTCACGTCTACCTAACAGAGGGCAGTACATACTCTATTTTCCTATAATTGAACAGTTAACAAAAATTCACATTATCAATGATCTCTGGTCAAATCAGTTAGAAGCCAATTACCAAAGGACAGCAGCACTCGGTGCCAAAGCCACATTCTGGTCACACATTCATCCCATGGTTGTGGTCAGTATCTCAGGAGCTCAGAATTTAAAACTCCTTTCAATTAACGAGGAGTAAGTTAAATTAAATCTTTAATACTTCCACCATCTGCCAAATTTCTAGAATTCTGTCCAGAATGCCAGCATGCTTGATGAGAGAAAGCAGTTCAGAGCCCAGAGAGGTGTCAGGTATTAGAGAAGTTAATTTGGTTTCATATAAAAGGCATGGTAATCTGGCAACAGAGTACTTATCCTATTAGCAGCACAGTGGTAGCCAAGGGTCTCTGCCCAAAAGACAGGGAAAGAAAGCTCCTGGAAACTCCTGGTACGCCCGCCTGCCCTCGGGCCGGCTCCTGACTGGACAGAGGCCTTCAGGGAATCACTCCAGGGTGCCCCTGGGCGCGGGGGCCACATGAATGGCAGGAACCATATTCAGCTTCCATGAGAAGGGCCCGTGGTTAAGTCAGCTTCCTGTGGGTGAAGGGACTCTTGCCTCCATGGGCGGGAAGTCTGAATCTGATGGGTCCCTGATGGCTAAACAATCACCAAAAACACCCTTGGCAGGTGCACTGCCCGTGTGTGACAGGCACTACCGGGGATCAGAAACCACTTGAGAAGGACCTGAAACAGCATAGATTCAAAAGAGTAGTGTTTGTTCTATCAATTCTGAATGTCTGCAGGGAGAGGCAACTCATTTATGTTGACAAAGTGCTGTTTGAAGGAGCTGTGTTTTATTCTGAAATGAAATGACGAGTCTAGGGGAACCAGCACACTCCATTTCTGCAAAGTCTGAAAGTCAAGAACCTGTTTCTAAAAGGCATTTGTCAGAAATGGTTTGCTCACACCAAGTGCTTTTCCATTCACCATATGGCAATGTCTCAACTTTTGTGCTTTCGGGAGTAGCTCCATTGACAGGAAGCGGAGGGAAGCTCGTGACGTTAGGGACTTTCTCGTTTGCGTGCAAGCCACTACCCAACAGCACTGAATTCTATCAGCTCACAAAAAAGTCTTGTAAACATAGGCCATACTTCTCCTATGAGAAAAACCAAGAACTGTACCATGAAGGCAAAATGGTTTGCCTCCTCTCAGAATTCCTCAGAATGGCAATGTACCAGGAGGGGCAGCGGGCTGTTGGTGAGATCCCCAGGTTTGCCAGGACCCCGTCTGATCGAATTAAAAACCTAAAGCCTCAATAATTAAAGGCCAAACTTCTTCCCCTTATTTGAGAACTGTACTATGATTATGTATATTACATATAGATTAAATAAAATTTAGATATACCAATTGGGGCGTTCAGAGGTGGAAGCAGGAAGAGGTAAAAAAAATCCTATTGTTGCTTTTACTCTCAAGTTCTTAAAATGCTAGTCAAACACTATTTTCCAACAAGACTTGCTTCATTTTGTAATTCTTAAATATGCATTCGAAGGCAAAAATGGAAGTTTCTATACTGTACACTATCAAATATCTACAATGTCACGGTTCCTTATTTTTAGGAGTGTGTTCAATAAAGAGCTAGCTATTAGAGATGGGTGTCACAAAACATGGACTCTTAAAAATTACTGATAAATTAATTTTCAGTTTTCTGATTATATCCAACAGATACACATTCTCATCATAAAATATACATTCTCTAGTAAGTTATTTTCGTCCACAGCATATATAAATATGCAAACACAGGTGGTAAAAATCACTTTACTACCAAAGTACAAAACAGTTACTGCTGAAAAGCAAAAATAAAGATGTTGCAAGTATTAAGAAAAGAGTGACTCACAGTGTTCCACTTCCAAGTGAAACCAAACAATTTATTTGTGCTAAATTAATGGAAATAATGTACTCAGAGTATACTTGTTTGTACACCTCACTCGCTGATACTGGGCGGCCCGAGCACTGGGGCTCATGGGCTCTTTTCTTCTCACCTCTGGTCTTTTCTGCCAAGCAACAAAGTATTCTGTGGCCATTAGGCCAAGATATTCCTATAATGTTCATTTCAAATAGTACTTTCTAATAGCATTTTGCACCTTTAAAATATTTGTTCAAACTCTATTTTAGGAGAACATGAAGAAGAGAAAGGGGAAAATAGCTGTTTTTGTTACAATCACATTGCTTCTGCAGCAGAAACCAAAGAGTGTGTTCTAATCTGCCATCAAAACCATGAGTGGACAACATCTGTCCACTCGTGTTGGAGGGGCCCGTCTGGATAGGTCAACACTAAAGATAAGGAAGGAATCACACCTTAATATACACTAATTATCCACCCACATTTATGTGGAAAGGGTACAGCTGTGTGATCCATTACTGTAGCCTGTTTCACAAGAGACACGATGTTGACAGATACTAAAAATAACCCATAAAAAGTGTATCTGTAGAAAGCTCTATTAAAGAGTATATTGTCTTGGGCACTGATGCATCTACCTTTCCACTCTACACCGAAAGCTAGATTTTCAAAGGTCTGAACTGTAGTGCTGAATTACTGGTACGTTTGGTAAACACCATTATAATGGGGGCATGGAGTGGGGGGGAGTAACAGCTCAGTAATTTTCTGCAAATTCATGAAAAAAAATATAAAAAAGATATCCCTTTTTATTTTACAAACCTAAAAGCCAGGAAAATGAAGCTCTGGGGCCAAGCAAAAATTGCACACTGCTGCTGAATTACCAAATATTGAATAGCAAATGTTCCAGCCAGGGAATGGACGTACATGTAGATTCAAGTAAAACACTGATGGAAAAAGTCGTCTGTTTAGTGTTGTAGACCCACAACACTGGCTGCGCTTCCGACAAACACTTACAACACAATTAATAGTGAAGCCTAGATAACCTCAGTGCAAATCAGTCAGATCCAAAAATGCCAGGGGAGGAAGCCTTTGGCGTTGAGTAGACGGCTCCGCTGAACGAGTCCCAATGTGAGATGCGGACTAAGCACATGCATTAAGGCTGGGAGGAGGGGTGCGCCGGGTGTTGCGAAGGGGCGGGCTGCGAGGCTGCCGAGGGGGCCGCGGGCTGCATGGGAGGCGGAGGCGGAGGCGGAGGGGGCTGGACCGGGGTCTGTGTGTTGGGAGACGGAGGCGGCGTGGGCCGCTTGAATTTGTCAGGACTGCTGCTTCTCCGCGGTGAAGGCCTCTGTAGACAGGACAGAAGAGTGGGTCAGTCTGGGTCCAGAGGGCTCATTTTTAACAGCCTGACGAGCGGGGGGCCGGTGAGAAAGGGGAGCGACAGAGACAAGAAACTAGCGAGCTCCCTGTCTACCCCTACCGGTTTCTGAACTACGAATGAAAACTTCAACAAGGTGGAGCTCGCACCTACACCCTTGAAAAAGCCGTGCAAGATTACCCTGAAACGTGCACTCACCAAACTACTGGACTTGGCCCTCCGATGGGACAG
The DNA here is from genome assembly GCA_028646535.1 of Procyon lotor. Lineage (NCBI taxonomy): Eukaryota > Metazoa > Chordata > Mammalia > Carnivora > Procyonidae > Procyon > Procyon lotor. Next base: position 15,194,900 of record CM053617.1, read on the forward strand.
TCCTACAGTTAAGAAGCAGCAGTCTCACCCTCCACGCTAACCTTTTCTGTTCACTGTATGTCCTCAGGTTCCACCCATCCCTCAGGTAAGCTGTCAACATCCTGAAAGCTGCAGCTCAACCAAACGTTTCTTTTACATAAAGCCCAGCAAACCAACAAGAACAGCGTCAGGACTACCTCCTGCTTTTGCAGAATAAGAGTCTTCTTTTAAAGATTCCCTTATTGGAAATCCCCTCACTTCTCTCCTATCCTGGAACCCCCCTGTTAGCTACATTCCTAACTGCTCTATTAGTCAACTTAATAACCAGCTCTAAAGAAAAAACTCCCCTGAGTGAAGTTGGAACCAAAGCCACTTACGGCTCCTTCTAATTCCAGGAGAGAAAATTCTGAGTGAAACCAGAAATAAGGCTAATTTCAAGAAGAATACTGAGGATCAGTGAACCGTGAAGATGCAGACAAGAAATATTTTAGACGTTGTGGCAACCAGCAATAATTCGTTATGGCAAAGAGCTGGCCGGAGTTTAATTAAGGCACTGGTGAGAGAGTTCAAATTACATTTCACAAAGCGCCATTTTTCACAGAAAGTGAAGCTGAAGTTTGGTCTCCTGGGAAGGATTTTAGTTTCCACACCAGAATTCGGTATCAAACTGGTGGAAGTCTCTATAGTTTGAAGGTGAACTGATCGTGGGAGGGAGAAGAGAGGGCAAGGTCTAAGGGCATCACCCCTGCTCTCTTGAGGAGGAGCTGCTGCCACTATCCACAGAGTCAAGTGTGGCTTCCTCCCCTCTGAATACTTACTGTGATGCCGTGGGATGCTCCCATGTGCTGCACATGAAGACCCGGGGAATTGTAGTAAGACATTCCGGCTCTAGTCAGTGAAGTTGGTGGCGTGAAACCAACTGTGTGACTTGCGTATGACAGACCTGAAATATAACCATAACAAGTATTATTTTAAACTCCATTCTCTGCTGTCTTCAACCATCTAGAAGACTTTAAAATGCAGAAGTGTTCAGTCACCAACAAAAATGAACACAGAGAAGAGTGGTGGGCTCACAAAATAGCCTCTTAGATAAAAGGGAACGTAAAAGTCAAGTCCTAGAATAGAACAGAGATCCCAGAAATAGGTCCACCATAAATGGTCAAATAACCTTCAGCAAAGGTGCCAAGAATACACAATGGGGAAAGGGCAGCTTCTTCAACAAACGGTACTGAGAAAATTGGATATCCATATGTGAAAGAATGAAACTGGACCCCCATCTTATACTATACACAAAAATCAACTCAAAATGGATTAAAGACTCAAACGTAAGACCTACAACTATAAGCTCTTAGAAAATACAGAGGAAAAGCTTCATGACATATGTCTTAGCAATGATTTCTCAGATGTGACACCAAAAGCACAGTCACAAAAGCAGAAAATAGACAAGTGGGACTCAAACTCAAAAGCTTCCATACCAAGGGAAATAATAAATGGAAAAATAACCCATGGAACATGAGAAAATATTTACAAACCATGTATCAGATAAGGGATTAGTATTTAAAATATATAAGGAACTCCTCTTACAGTTCAATAATAAATAACCCAATTAAAAAATGGGCAAAGGACTTAAATAGACATCTCTCCAAAGACATACAAATAGTCAACAGGCATAAGAAAAGATGCTCAACATCATGCAACGTTATCCACAATAGCCAAGATGTATAAGCCACCTAAATAAAACTCAACACCCCAAAAACACAAAAAATCCAGGCAAGAAATGGGCAGAAGACATGAACAGACATTTTTCCATAGAAGACATACAAATGGCCAACAGAAACATGAAAAAAAGCTCAACATCACTCGGCATCAGGGAAATACAAATCAAAACTACAATGAGATACCACCCCACACTGGTCAGAATGGCTAAAACTGACAACTCAGGAAACAACAGATGTTGGCAAGAATGTGGAGAAAGGAGAACCCTCTAACATTGTTGCTGGGAATGCAAACTGGTGCAGCCACTCTGGAAAACCTTTGGAGGTTCCTCAAAAAGTTAAAAATACAGCTACCCTATGACCCAGCAATTACAATACTAGGTACTTATCCAACAGATACAAACATGGTGATTTGAAGGGGCACAGGCACCCCAGTGTTTATAGCAGCATTATCAGCAATAGTCCAACTATGGAAGAGCCCAGATGTCCATCAACAAATGAATAGATAAAGTGATGTGGTATACACACACACGCACACACACACACACACACACACACACACACACACACACACAGAGGAAAATCACTAAGGCATCAAAAAGGCATTGCCTTTTGCAATGACATAGATGGAACTAGAGGGTATTATGCTAAGCAAAGTACATCAGTCAGAAAAAGACAAATACCATATGATTTCACACATATGTAGAATTTAAGAAACAAAACAGATGAGCCTAGGGGAAAGGAAGGAAAAATAAGATGAAAATAGAGAGACGAATCATAAAAGACCCTAATTATAGGAAACAAACTGAGGGCTGCTGGAGAGGAGGTGAGTCGGGGGATGGGATTAACAGGCATTAAGGAGGACACTTGAAGTAATAAGCACAGTTCTTTAAGTTGTTAAGGATACTTTTGAGTTCCATGGCTGAAACATGCAGCCACCAAAGCCTACCTTTATGTGCCTTGTCCCAGAATTTGTGCCCTCAACATCTAAAGTCAAGAATTTATTTCATTTCCTGATTTGACTATCAAATACTGCTTTCTATTTGGCATGTTTCCATTCCAATTGTGGATGTGGGGTTCCCATTTACAAAATGGAGGTTTGGAGTAAAGTCTGAGTCCAACTAAGTGGCTGTTTATTTTGACCACAAGGACTTCATTCAGCTGGAGGAGGAAAGAAGAGATTTTATTAAAACAGCTCTGACGTGGGGCACCTGGGTGGCTCAGTGTGTTAAAGCCTCTGCCTTCGGCTCAGGTCACGATCTCAGGGTCCTGGGATAGAGCCCCACATCGGGCTCTCTGCTCAGCAGGGAGCCTGCTTCCCCTCTCTCTGTGCCTACCTCTCTGCCTACTCATGATCTATCTCTGTCTGTTAAATAAATAAAGAAAATATTAAAAAAAAAAAA
>CM053617.1:15198496-15259785 GCA_028646535.1 Procyon lotor
CATCGGGCTCCTTGCTTGGCAGGAAGCCTGCTTCTCCTGCTACCATTCCCTCTGCTTGTGTTCCCTCTCTCGCTGTGTTTCTCGCTGTCAAATAAGTAAAATCTTTGAAAAAAAAAAGTGATGAAACTTAAGAGACAGGGTATGGGGGCGCCTGGGTGGCTCAGTGGGTTAAAGCCTCTACCTTTGGCTCAGGTCATGATCTCAGGGCCCTGCATCAGGCTCTCTGCTCAGCGGGGAGCCTGCCTCTCCCTCTCTCTCTGCCTGTCTCTCTGCCTATTTGTGATCTCTCTCTCTCTCTAATAAATAAATATTTTTAAAAAATTAAAAAAAAAAAGACAGAAGTTCACAATAATAAAAAAAAAAGATGCAGTCTATTTTGTAGTATTACAAGGTTAATTATTGGTATGTCAAACACGAATCAAGAATCTTCAGACTCCCTATTATCTACCTAAACTGAAAGGAAAAAAAAAATCTTTTCTCTGGCTATCATAAAGGCCTCCGCACTTGGCTCCAAATTACTATAGGTCACTCTCCATACAGAGTATCAAAGCCCTCATTCAGGCCCAAATGAAATGATATCAGAATCTATGGGAACAGGGCCTCAGGACAGCGCGTGGTAAGAACCACAGTGACCTATCACTCTTGATTCTGACCTCTACTTCAGTTCACACCATGCCTTTTGCCTGCGGTGGCTTCTCTGTACTTTTTCCCCTGTCAAGCAGGACCTTAATCAGCCTCTGAAGAGACAAACAGCCTAGACCCTAGAGCTGACGGCCATATTAGCTCTAGTTCTGCCACTTGGCACTGAATGACAGTGGACTTCAGATCCATCAACTGTAAAATGAGATTACTGCAGTGGCCTCACAAGGTTGCTGTGGGGATGAAATGAGTAAATATCACAAAGTGGCTAACGATGGCCTCATTAAGCTTCGGCTCAGGAAGCTCCTTTATGGCCCATCTCAAAAGTGCTCTAAGCTGGTAGCTCTCTCTTCTTTGAGAGATTCTATTTAGATTTTTTTCAATTATAACTTTTTATTTTTAAGCCATTTACCACTCGGATGAAATTGCAAACACACTACAGGGTTCCACCAACGAGTTCTTCCAGAAGCACAGCACAGTGTCAATCCCAGAGACTGACACAGGTCCCCGGCAGTGACAAAGGCACAGACTGGAGGTGGACCTTATCAGTGTTTACTGTACTCTTCCTGTGTGCACGTGTGTACACAGCTCAAAGTAATTTGATCACACGTATAGGTTCAAGTAACTTATCACAATCAGCTGCAAAACTGCTCCATCACCACAAAGAAACGCCCTCATGTCAGTCTTTTCACGTGTCACACCTTCCCTCTCACCCTAGGCCCCAGCAATGACTGACCCGGTCCCTGTCATTGTAATATTGTCACTTTGAGAATGTTCTAGAAATGAAATCGTATGGTATATAACCCTCCACGGAGTGGACATCCTGCAGTTCAGCTATTTCACCTTCTTCACATAATTCATTACGCTCGGCCTTGTAAAGTTTCTTGTATTTTCCCCCAACCCCTTCCCCAGGCCCTACTGTTGATGATAAGCTCTTAGGCCATATCTCAGTACTTTTTGTTTTCTCTTAAGTTCTAATCATCATGCATCTGACCCTCTGGCCCACAAATATAATACAGGATGAGAATCCAAAAATACCTGGGTTGAAAACGCCAAACCCCAAAAACCAAGTACTATGACTTTTTAAAGCTACTACTACAATAAATTTCTCTTGCTCTCATAGAGAAATGCATTAACTAAAGTGAAAATGGTAAGACCTATTTTGCTATCCACAAGCTCGAGGCTGCAACTTTAAAAGATTAATGAAAATCAATTCATGACAAAAAACACTAAGCAAAATGAAGCAAGTACAAAAGTGTATAATCTGGTATGAACATTGCAGAGGAGGGGGCAGGAAAAGGAGACATCTGAAAACATAAAATACTCCTACCACCTTTGGATAGAAGGATTCTAGATGACTTTATTTTTGCTTATACCCTTCTGATTGTCCCCAAATTTTCTTTAGTATCTTTTTGCTAATGAAAAAGAAATGTAGAGCCAAACTAAAGACAGATACCTTTTCTTCCTTTTAAGAGTATTTATTTTAGATTATAATTTTAAGATATTTTAGTTCTATAAGTTACACCTAAGACCACAGTCTTTGCAAAACTTCAAATACAGACACAATTTCTTCTTTAAATCTCCCTAATCCAGCTCCATCCCAATCACTCCATCAGCACCGCTCTTGCAAGGTTAGCAGTGTTTCCGAGCTGCCAGCTGTGACAACCATTCTCCACTCCTCATTGTACTTGACCCTTCCACTTCCTAGTAGCCACTTCCCAATCTCCTTCACCAAGTTTTCTTCCTGTACTTGACCTCCAAATATCACAGTTCTTCAGGATCAGACCGGAGGGCTTTGCTCTGCTCCTTTTATCTACTAAGAGTAAGCGATGTCTCACCTATTTCTGCGGCTTTCTTTTAAAATAAACATTTAGAGGCTCCTGGGTGGCTCAGTGGGTTAAAGCCTCTGCCTTCAGCTCAGGTCATGATCTCAGGGTCCTGGGATCGAGCCCCGCATCGGGCTCTCTACTCAGCAGGGAGCCTGCTTCCCCCTCTCCCTTCTTGCCTCTCTGCCTACTTGTGATCTCCCTCTCTCTGTCAAATAAATAACTCTTAAAAAAAATTAAACTTTTAATTTTAGAGTAGTGTTAGGTTTACAGAAGAGTGGCAAAAGTAATAAAGAGAATTCCCGTATGACCATGCTCAGATTCCCCTATTATTAATGTCTTATGCTAGTATAATACATTTGTCACAACTAATAAACCGAGGGGCACCTGGGTTGCTCAGTGGGTTAAAGCCTCTGCCTTTGGCTCAGGTCATGATCCCGGGGTCATGGGATCGAGTCCCGCAATGGGCTCCCTGGTCAGTGGGGAGCCTGCTTCTCCCTCTGCTTGTCACTCCCCCTGCTTGTGTGCTCTCTGTCTGACAAATAAATAAATAAAATCTTTAAAAAAAGAAACAACTAATAAATTGATACTGATACATTATTATTAACTCAGGTCCAAACTTCTCTGGATTTCCTGAAGTTTTACCTAATGTCCCTTTTTGTTCTAGGATCTCATTTGGATGCCACTTAATATTTCATCATTGGGTCTCCTTAGGCACCTCTTGGCTGAGACAGTTCCTCAATCTTCCTTGTTTTTAATGAGCTTGTCACATTGGAGTCTATCAGTCAGGTATTCTGCAGACAGACTGTCCCTCAGTTGGGATCTGTCTGACGTTTCCACATGGTTAGACTGGGATTATGCGTGTTTTGGAAGAAGTCTACAGAGGCGAAGTGCCATCTTCATCACATCAAAGGTACATGCTACCGACAGGGCTCCCCACTGCCGACATGGACCCTGATGGCCTGGCTGAGCCCATGTCTGTCAACTTCTGCCTTTGTAAAGTTACTTTTTTTCCCCTTTTCCACACTTACTCTTTGGAAGGAAGACCCTCTGTCCTCCCACATTGAAAGAGTGAAGAGTTATTTCTACTTCCTTGAGAGCAGAATATCCACATAAGTTCTCTGGAATCTTTCAAAGGAGAAATTTGTCTCTTCTCCCTTGTTTATTTATTTATTCCATCCTTTATTTATGTTCATATGAACTCATGGATATTGATTTTATGTTTGGGTTATAATCTAACATGACATCATTTCTTCTGTTGCTCCGATTATTCCAGCTTTGGCCTTTGGGAGCTCTTTCCGTTGGCACCATTGTGCAAGACACCCATGCGTCTCTTGCACATACCTTCATCTTGCTGTGTTCTTAGCACCACCTTACCTTACTTTGCACCATCACCAGATTTTCCAGGCTCATCCTGTCCCCTGCCTGCTCCAAGCCCTAGAAACAGCCATGTCTCCAAGGAGTTCCCAGTTCTCTTTACTGGAGAACAGAATTAGAAACCAAGATCTGGGCAGTGAGTACGCTTGGATGTGGCTAGTGGGGCGTAGCCCCTTTTTCGAACTTCGTTTTTCCTCATCTGTGATTAAGGCACATCAAAATATGCTAATTGGGAGCGTCTCGACATTAGGGTGCTTAAAACAATGGACAACCTGGAAGATAACTGTTGACAATATTCTCCCTGTATATAATCCACATATGTAAGTCCACACATTATTAAGAAGAGGATCTTTGATAAGTTCTTGGAAATATATCTTTCAATCAAACTGAACAAGAATTTAAAGTACTTCAACAACTTGATGAAATGCAAGACTGCCAATGTTAATCAGAAATGGTAAGGGAAGAAATGAGCCAAAATGATTAAAATGGAAATGAAAACTATATATATATATATATATATATATATATACACAGACACACACACACACACACAACATAATTCCACTAAGAAAGTGATTAGATATTCTTAATACCAAGCACCACAACTTCTTCCAATAAAAACTAAATTGAAAAGCAAACTTGAAAATTCAGGTTTTGCTGATGTACTATGTATAGGACTATAGGGACTACATTAGGAGTAATTCTGCCAAATAAGAGATAAAATCTACTTTGATGATATTATAGAACTTAAAATAAGACACAAAGGTTCTTCTCACTTAGGCTGGCTAAAAAAAAAAGTCTAGGTGTTACTTATTACTTAGTTTAAGGAAAAGCAAACGGCCCATCTAACAGGCAAGTCACTGATGAAGGGACAGGGACAGTGATAATCCAAGTTATGTACACAGAGTAAGACCTTCCTGCAGAATATCTGTTACAATAGAAGTTAATATTCCCAACCAAGATCTGACTTTTGCTTTTTCTTTATTCAATGACCACAACATTAGACTTAATGAATTGGAAAATATATGCCTCTAAGGATTTCTTTAGGTTTCGATAAAGCAAACAGAAGGCTAAATAAATTATACTGAATATAAATCAGCACCAACATCAACTATAAAAGCCATCCTCCATATTGCTTCTTCCTGATGCGTGCCTACCTTTTACATCAATAAATCAGAATGCAAAGACCTTTATCACAGTAATGAAACCCGAGTGCTATTTGGGGAAAAGTGAGAGGCAGCAGGGAAGGGGAACTTTTGGAGAGATTTAAAGGCCATGAGAGAACAGGAGGCACAGATGCCAGAGCATCCTTGGGGCAAGAACAAGGGGAGATGATCATGTACTGATCCAGGATACGAAGCCCTTTTGGTTTGCTAAGAGCTCCTCTTTACACCTGAAGCTGCCATGGTGGACTATCTTTTGATTTCTGCTCTTACGAAAAAAGGAAGAAAGGTCACAGCAGCATAGCACCGGGCAGGAGCCTAGCCTCGGTGTGTCTGTGGCAACATGCACTGCCGCGGCACTTCCTTTCGGCCCCTGAAGGGCATTCCTCGCAGTCCATGGCTACAACAGCCCAAGGGAGAGGGCCCTCAACACTCAGAGGTTCCACTCTCCAAACCCACAAAGCCTTTCCTGCTGCCACCCCTCCAAGCAGGCCACTTCACTTTATTCTACTTTATTCTGCTGTGAAACTCCACCTCCCAACCACACACACACACACACACACACACACACACACACTCTCTCTCTCTCTCTCTCTCTCTCTCTCTCTTTCTTGCCAGCTCTGTTTAAAATCTGTTTACCAGCAAGCACAAGAAACTCAGACTTGTCCCTTCAGTCACAAGATGCAATCCTTTGGCTTGCTACCTTTTCTTTCCTCCCTCCACTCTGCTCGCCAGTCCCCCGCCCCTGCTTCCTCTTTCTTCCTTACTGGATCATTTACTTGCCCTCCTGCCCTGAAAGCCCCACACTGTGCTGGTTCTGAGCCAGAGACTTTGGGGGGGGAGGGAGCTTTCAGGGTCAGATGAAGACAAGCACCCCTTTGAGGGAAAGGCTTGAGGAGCAAAGCCAGATGCAGGAGCAAAGCCAAAAGCAAGGCCAGTTTCTTCTTGCAGGGCCTGCCTACTAGGGCCCAGTCCCACTCAGCAGTCACCGGGAATGTCAGGGAGCAGCTTGTGCTTGGGAAGGAAGACTCGGCCCGCCCAGCCACTTCCCAGACCTGTGACCAAGAGCCACTAAACTTCTGAATCATTGCTTCCTCAGTGTGAACATGAGGAAAACTATGCCTACGTTACTTATTCTGAGGGAAAAATGAAATGATATACGTAGAACACAGTAACAGAACCCACAGGAAATGCGTTACAATCCATCTTAGACATCTGTCCAAGGCTTTGTCAATCCACAGGCACTTAAAATCAGTCAAACACAGTCTTTTTAAAAAGGATCTTTGGAGTTAAATTCCTTTTCAACAACAACAAAAAAATTAAAAAACACCAGCTGGCACTGCAACATTTACGCTTAAAAATTTCAGGCTAAAACTCAGTCTTGGTGGTGATTTGTTTTTGATGTTTCTGAAAAACACATGAATGTTCTCCCTCTGTTTACAAGTTTTTATATGCTAGAAGGGAGCATATTTGGGGATGCCTATTAAATGTACCAGAGATCACTCGCAGAAGTAACTGAGAACCTGTACTCACCGGGTGATATGGGCCTGCTTGAACTCGGAGAAGGTGTGTAAGGGATAGGGCTGGACACAGTGCGAGGTCTCAATCCTTGGGCAGACATCTCGTTAAAATACCTAAGAAGAGAAGGGGAAAGTATAAGAATTGTGTCCTTTTCAGTAGTTCTTAAGGGAGCTCCTGTGACATAATGTTTGGGGTTCAAATCTTGAGGTCAAACAGCAGGATATTTGGAGAGTGATACTACAGCTAGGAGACAAGGGTAAAGCAGACTCGGGTCACAAGGCATCGCTCAGCCCCTCTCCCCAGGGGTAGAGGTGTCCTAACTCCAGGGGGAAGCCTACCAACAGAACTGTGTCATACATCAGAGAGGGCTGGGCTTTTCTTCCTCATACGACAGCTAGTAGAAATCTACCTCCACCGTCCCGATGATTACAGACACATCCATGTTTTGATGACTACATTTAAATTGTTATTTGAACCCTCTAAGATTTAGGTCATCAAATTAAAGCTTACAGGTAACAGGGAAAAAATACATTAATAATTAAAATAAATTAAAAAATAAAAACTAAAATAAAAAATTAAAGCTTCAAGGTCACGGTATTCCCACGAACAAGAGGTCAATCATTTACAAGGTAAGCCTGGCTTAACGAACAGCCACCCATGAGCACAGTGAAAGACCCAGCGCCCCACACCTACAGGAGTTGCACTGGGACACACCATGCCAGCTCGGACTTCTTCCTTGGACGTGGAAGTCACACCAGACCTGAGGAGCCCCAGGCCTGACAGTCAGGAATGCCAGCCTTCACTCTGTGAACGAGCACAGAATGCTGACAAGAAGTCTCTGCTTGAGAGACTTGCCAATCAGCTGCCCTCCACAGGCCTCGCAGCCAAAGGAAGGAAGAGCCACACATGCAGGCCTGCAGGCCGCTCTGTCCCGGGAAGATCTTGGCCCCACTCTCCTCCGTCGGTTTGCAACAAGAACATTAACATGGCCACTTCCTTGCTGGGCCGTTGGGCTCACAGAAAACCAGGCGCCCCAACCTGCCACGGGCTGTCAGCCAGACAGCCACCTGCCACCTCTGCCTGCCCTCTCGCAAAGCTCACCTTGGTGGCACCAGGTCCTGCCTCTACCCGTGTCCCACTAGGCAGCAAAGACTGCCTCTTGCTCTGTAAAGAATAGACACACTTGTAGACACCTTAAGTTTCCAAGTATTTTCTTTCTCCCCAAGGTGACATCATCATTCCTAACAGGGAGAGGAGAAGCCTCAGCTGGGCCGCGGGACTCTAGCTGGGATAATGTGACCAATGAAAGGGCAAACCTTCTGAAGTTGATACCAGTTCTGGAAAATATATATATAAGTATCTATCTATCTATCTATCTATCTATCTATCTATCTATCTATCTATCTATCTATCTAACTGAAAGCCTGAAGTAGCTCCACAGTCAGAAGACACTGTCCCTCAGAGTGTGTCCTCAAAACCAAGTACAGGGCACTGTGTAGTTTTGATAACTGGTCCGCTCCATGTCCTACAGCAGTTAATAAAATAGTTATCTGGTAGTCTAACCTTTGTTTTTAGTCAAATGGCTGTCAGAGGCCAAGAATTTCAGAGAAAAGGGAACACTGTTGGAAAGAAATCAGTGAAATTCAAGGTCAAGATAACAGTTTTAGGGTATAAACTTATGAGAAAGAATCATCTTTATTCCTTTCAAATGAGGAAGCACACAGATATTTGAAATACAATAACCCATTATTCTGTTTTTATAAGCTTTTTATTATAGAAATATAGACCTTCATTATAAAAAATCTCAGATTTTTCTTAAAATGATAATACCACCATCTATAGCAAGTTTGACAAAAGCTTTGTTAATAACCCTCTGGATCTATCCATCCAGACAGATCTTGATTTTGATGTGTTTTGGCGTGAAGAGTCAAGATGACTCACCGTGGTTTTTAGCAGACTCTGGTCTCTGACATGACTGCCCAGTCCTGTTGGAGGGAACACTCAAGGCAGCTCGGTCTCACCCCTCACACTCAGACTCAGATACATACGGCCAAGGCAACCCGGATCCAGAACAGAGCATTTCCTTGCAGAAATGATCTGGTTCAGAGAAAGCCCAATTTCCCAAACGCTGGGTTTCTCTGCCGATTGAACAATATTAATTTTTTCAAGTTGGATTTGCTGCTTATCCTGACAATCACCTCACTCCCCAAGTTCTGGGGGTCTGTGGGAGTGGGGAGGAGGGTGGGGAAGACTCTGGACGAGAGATATTCTCTCTAGTCCTCTAGTCAACCAGAGGGCTTGACACAGACTCTTGAGCAGATACATGGGATGCACTGGGTTTAGTTTTTTAAAGTAGCTGCAATAAGGCCCAGAAGTTTCCAAGTTGTTAAGGCAAGGCCTCTGCCTTTCAGCAGCCCCCACCTATCTCCTGCAGATCCCTCAACCCAGGCACGTGTGGCTTCCCTCAGGCCGCATGAAGCCTGCTTATCCACATCTAGGATGTAAGATGCTCCCATACTTTAAACAGACACAGTGCAGGAGGAGACAAACTCAGCAACTAGGCAAACTCTGTCTCTTATACATAACCCTCCATTTCTTTCTCGACCACGTGATTTTGGAAAGGCAACTTCTTGGTCTTTTTGTGTTTCAGGAAAATGGCCCACCACCTCCCTTTTCCCCGTGCTCAGCCCCTACTTTCACCACTTGTCACCACCACACGGAAGCATGGGAGCCGTCTCCTCACGCATCTGACCGGATGTGAATGGAGACCCTTTGGAGCCTGGCTTGGTTTGGTTTCCTCATAAGGCTCGTGAGACATGCGCACACCTTTCGTCATCCATTTCCAGGCTGGACTCGCTCTCGGACAGCTGTCGACACAGGGCTTCCCTTCGCTCCATCTCTCTCTGCAGCTTCCTCTGCAGCCGCAGGTTCTCCTCCCGCATGTGGCGCTCCTCCTCCAGGTACTGTGCCATTTTCTCAGAATCTGAAAGGCCAGAATTCTCAATTCAACCATATTTCGTGCAATCACCCTCAAACCTGAGCTAAGAAGACGGCAGCCAGGCTCCGTGCCACAAAGAATGTGCTCCCTCTCCCATGCACACACGAGGAGATCTGGATTTAAAGTTTACCTTACGTACCCCAGTTCACCAACAATCTGCATTTACAAAAAAATATAAGACACGGCATTGCATTGGGAGGTTAGGTATCTTTGCTTCCACTTGGGTGCCTTCTACAGTGACGCATGTGGAAGAGGAAATGGTGGAGTGGCAGTGACCAGACCCTCCACGCTCCTGGAGCTGACAGGGGCGGGGGCCCAGCTAGGGGGGACAGACTCAGCCCTGGGCTCCCCTCAAAGAGGCACCAGTTCTGCCACCCCTCAGATCCAGACACAGTGGAGCCCGTCACACTGGCCAGCACACCAGCGAGGACTGCTGCACTAGAACCCACTCGGTAAGTTAGAATTCTGTTTCTGAAAATAGGAACTGACGCAGTAAACAACCTTAGATGAGTATGTCAGGTCGAACTTCTGGTGTGTCTGTGAGACTATTTTCCAGACCCCTGCACGGCCCCTCCGAGTCGGACGGCAGGTCAAGACCCAGATACCTGGCCCTCAGGCACTGCCCCGGGTGACGAGGGCTCAGTGACAGTACTGGTTTCCTGGCCCAGAGCTGATTGGCTTCAGCGCGAGACACTGAACCCAGCCAAGTCCTGCAGATTCGCTCTACAGGAATCTAAAATGTGGGGCTGCCGTCTCCATGAGGCTCTAGAATCACCTTGTGCCGAGTTCCCTGAAGCTTTCCCCAGCCCTGCCCTCCTGAGGGGACTCTGTGCCAGACTGTGGGCCAGCACCATTCCAATGAGTGGTAAAACTTGCCCCACGGATGACAGAATATGTTAAGTCACCAAAATAATATCAATATAAAATTCAGTATCGGCCCATCTTCTTGCTTCCTTCCTTTTTCCCCTCTCTTAGCCAATGAAGTTGGGAAACGTAAACTCTCCATCTACTTCTTTTTTCTGAAAAACAGCTACAAACTCAAGAGTGGTCATGATCATGTTTAAGAAAGAGTCCCACAGGTTACTGCTCCATATTACAGCCCACTCCAAATTTATTTAAGAAGGAAGGAAGAAGTAGAATTCCACACCGATCACTTCTTTCCCACAAAGTGACCCTACTTCGACTCCTAAGCCCATCCAATTAGTTTCAGTTGTAAGTACCTCTATGAAAGTCTGGTGTTTTAGCAAATAATGACTTCTGATGGTAAGTATTCGATGATTTCCAAGACAGCATCATTTCAGAAACTATAAAAGCTCTTGAATATCCTTATTTTAGAAATTCAAATAAAAATACCAAAAACATTAAGTTATTAAACACCATTATGTGCACCAAACACTAAATCCCTCAGTTGTTTTCAATATAACCAGAAACCCTGCTGTCTAATCCAGATGCAAAAATCTCTTTAATTGAAGGCAAGCTGGGAAAATATTTACAAAGTACACTTTTAATATAAACGATTTAAATTATTTCATCCCAAATATGCAAACCTGCAGAATTTTTCACTAGCTCTACAGGAAGCACAAAACTGGGCCCTTGGAGTATTATTGTTTCTAGAACAAGGGGCTGGCTGTTGGAGCAAGCTGCCTTTCTTTTCCATAAATAGGAAAGCTTCAGAGAAATGAGGATTTATGAGGCTTCAAGAACAATTGTTTAAGAGAAAACACTGTCTTTGTCCTTCAGATGCAATCCTTCAGCATCTGGGGATATCAGCAGGGGAATCCATAAGCAATAAACTATACATAAGAACATCAGTCAGCAGGAGTGATGGCTGGAGGACTTTCCTGGTATCTGGGCAATTAACCCAGAAGCCAGAGGCCCATCACCTCTGGGTGCCACACACGGGCCTCAGATGGCTGACACCACGGTATGCCTTGGGTGCCCTCTGCTGGCACATCACCACACTTGACTTCAACATTGGATTTACTCCCGAGTCAGCCGGTCACCTTCTCTCACACAGAGCTCCCTAAGACTTAGGGGCCACAGCTGAGGCTTCTGTCATCTTTAGCCATCTTGAAACACTTGGTCAAAGACGGCATCAACAGAGGGTGACTTTACAGACTCCAAACAGGTGGGTCTCCTGTGATCTGAAGGTGGCCTGTACATCGTACATCCCCTTCCAAGCTTACAGCTAGATAGTGCTGGTGCCCAGACCCCAGACCCAAAAAGATTACAACCCCATGGATGAAGCCTCTCCACTGCTGTACTCAACAGTCCCCAAGGGATTCTTATGTTCATCCCCAGCTGAGACCCACAGGGAGACAGGTTCAAGTTCTGATACAGCCAGACCTGGAGGGTGAGGAGACAAGTATCCAGCAGTAGCCCAGGTAGGCGAGCTACCTGACCTCGGTCACTAACTCATCCTCTAAACTAATCCAGACCAGCTGTGAGCCAGCCAGGTGCCACGTGTCCCTCCTTCCATTCAGCCTTCTCTGCCCTTACAAAATCAAAATGGCACTTATGGGTGCCTCTGCCCACATGGGTAGTCTCTTCAAAGACCAGATATTGCCACAGGAACAAAGTAAAGGGAATGAAAAATTCTTCCTCAATTTCTTCTAAAGGTTGTGTCTGGAGCACAAGAAAGAAAAATGTAAGGTGATGGCACAAAAAGACCTCTGTCCGGCACATCAAAAACTCAAAAAAATATCCCTAACATATCTAGTATTTGAGAACTCACTGATTTGTTTTCATAAAATGTATGTCATGCTTTTCAACCCAAGGGTACAAATCAGAATTCTTTGTATAAAAAACAACAAAACCCAGAGGACTGGTTTCGACTCCTAGCGTTAAGCCTAGAAACCATTTGAGATTAGAATAACGGTCCCCTAAAGATGTCCACATCCTAATCCCTGAGGCCCGTGACGAAGTGACCTTAGGCGGCAAAAATTACGATTAAGTGAAGGACACTGAGAAGGGAATTTATCCTGGTTTATCTGGCTGGACAGATGTCAGGCCAGGGTTTTGTACAAAGGAGGCAGGGGTTCAGAGTGAAAAGTTGTGCTCGTGGGTGCAGGCAGGAGTGTTGCCCAAGAGGGGAAGGGGCTATGAGCCAAAACATGCAGGCAGCCTCTGAAAGCTGGAAAAAGCAAGGAAACAGTCTCCCTTAGAGCCTTTTACAAGAAAGGTTCCAAGGATGATCCTGAGTCACCAACCAACCAGATGCACTACTGGACTACAACTTGAAATGAACTTTAGAGAAGAAAACATAAAGGTAAGAATCACCAAAACTTTAAATGCACAGTCACTGGACTCCATTAAGTCCACTTCTGGAGTTTATCCTGAAAGTGTTCTTGCTCAGGTGTCAAATGTGGGGACATAGATGCTCACTCTGGATGCAGCATGACAACCAGAACGGGACTGTTGGTATGGGGCTAGTTAAATAAATGACATACAACATCCATGGGCAATGCCTTCTAAGACCCCCAGTGGATGCCCAGGACTGAGGATGACCCCAAACCCTGAATATACTATGTATTTTCCTAAATATACACACCTATGACAAAGTTTAATTTCTAAATTAAGCACAGTAAAGGTTAACAGAGTAATAATAAAATAGGATAATTATAACAATACAGTGTAATGAAAGTTATATGAAGTGTCCTAGTCTCTCTTGTAGGGGCCCAGGGTAGGCCACTCCAAGATAGGCCACTTTGGCAGGAACAGTATTTTGAGGTAAAGCAATCCACACCCAGCAGATTCAGGAAAAGCTCTTTATCCCCACCTCAACTGCCTGCCTTCCTAATAAGGGAAGAGAATTTATAGAGACGCTTCTTTATTTACAAAACTTATCCATATAATAGGGCAACCTTTGTTTTCTAAACATCTACTCTCACCTTCCTAAGGGTCTGTCTCCCCTTGTATTGTCAGCCCCCCACCCCTCTCTTTAGCTCATATAAGCTTCCCGTTGCCTGACTGTCCTTGGAATTTCCTTGGAATGTTTGTGTGGAGTCCCCATACATATGCTATTAAATTTTATTTTCTCCTGTTAATCTGTCTCATGTCAATTTGATTCTTAGTCCAGCTAGAAGAACCTTGAAGGGCCTAGGAAAGTCTTCCTCCCCAACACTCTCAAAATATCTTACCGGGCTGTACTCCCCTCATTGTGATGATGTGACATGATACAATGCCTACGTGAGGAGATGACGTTAAGGGGAATGACACAGGCATTGTGACCAACCATCAGGCTTCTGCTGCCCTTCCGAGGGTACAGCAGGAGGGTCACCACCTCCTGACTGGGCTGAAACTGTGAAGTGAAGCTGTGTGGATAAGAAGGCACTGGCATATTCACAGAACCGAATACTAAGCAGACTTTTAGGAAGGGAATCCGAGAGCTCTCTACATGTATTGGCAAGGAAAAACTGGCAAGATACAGTAAGTAAAAATAGAAAAATACAAAAGAGTGTGTTTGCTGTGCTGCTTTTAGTATAAAATAAGTTTATCCAGAAACATATATGTACCTGGAAGAACAGATTAAAAGTGTCTAACTGTGAGACATGGGCAGCGGGGTCAGGGGCGAGAGGGAGAGCTACTCTTCCCCTGTGCACCTTGCTTGGCACGGTCTATTCAAATGCCTCTGAGCAGCCTGCACGCAGAAACAGCAAAGACCCAAGCAAATGCACAGTGACTTAATCAAGTGTTCAGAAATCTAGTTCCCCTGATTTCCACCTCAACATCTGGACATTTTCCCAAACAATAAGGATACATTTTTAAAGCATTTATTCTTCAAGTGCGACAAATGTTAGCTGACCCTAAAATTTAGTAGTAAGGATGATAAACACTCTAGTCTCTGCCTTTGTTCCCCAAAAGTACATTTGTTACTATAATCCTAAAGATGAACACAGGGAGAAGAATAAAAATAGTACCAGATTCTGGACCCTCCTACAATTATTTGATTTTCTAGAAGTATTCTAAACTATTTGCCTACTATAACAATTTAAAAACAATCCATTCCAGGATAGAAAGATTTCTATACGCATGTTTTGGTAATGGAATACAGGATGGATTTGATCTATGCAAATTCAACAGTAAATACTGGTAAAAGCCTGTGCTTGGTAACTGGGTTGGTCGTGCAGAGGACCAGGGAAACCAGGGGCTACATACGCTGTAACTGAGCGGCTCTCAGCTGCTTCTTCAGCCTCTCCACTTCATTCTTTAAAAACCTGATGTGGCGCATCATGTTTTCTGGAGAGTCTATCTCCATGGAGATGTCTCTAGGCGACGGGGGAGCAGAGACCGGCTGGTCTAATTTCTCCTGCAGGATTCTTCCATGAAAAGAAAAAATTCCAACAATGAAAAACAGTTTGCCTTAAAAGACAAAACAACATACTAGCTGGAGGGTTTGTTTTCATAGCAAGCTCCTGCGAATCACCAGAATTCACAGGGTTGAGAACTCAGGCTCTGCCCATTTTATACCCACTTCCGGTCTCCCTTACCTAGTATCCAGGTCAAGGTCAAAGGGCAGAGCTGAAGGATCCACCCTCCTTTTTTTCTTTCAAATGACCACTGGTAATTAAGCATTAGTAAAAAAGTCTCCAGCATTTGCTTCTGATTATTATGCCTGGCATACAGTAGGCACTCAGAATTACCTGCTGACTCAATGCATCACAGCGGTTTGTGGGAACAGAGATACTAAAGAAATTTCACTCTCAACGCTTTCTGGTAAACGCTTCTGAACTCTGTATGAGGGTCCCCCTTGGAAGGTGACACCACCTGGACTCTACTTCTAAAATTCCCTCCTAAAAAACCAGTCTTGAGGGTCGGGCAAACTGGGCTGAAGGCCCTTTGCTTCTGTTCAGAGCACAAGTAAAAAGATAAAGAACAAAAACAAACCATAATCACTGGGTTAATAATTGGTGGTCCCACTTTCTCTACCAATTATCATTAGTTTGAGGCACAAGGAATGTGAATATTCAACAGCTTTTCACTGACCAAATGGTACTTTATATTGTTTAACAGAATACTTTGGCACTTATACATATAAAACCTCTAATTGTGTTCTGCAAAGGAAGAGAGGTTGGCAATGGTCCCCTAGGTCCCCTTTCATAAGCTGCTAGGGTCTTGGTTTGATTTGGCTTTTAACATTTTACCTTTAAGTTTGCTCAGCTGCAAATTGTGACTCACCTTCTGGCCTGCCCTTGTTGAGAAAACTTCCATACTAAACATTGTAATGGTCCCTGCATTTACTGTATTAAATACTCTTTCATAATTCAATTTATTAGTATCACTACAATAATGCAAAACATACCCGATCCAACAACAGCTTGAATATTTCCCTAGAGATATAGCTCTAATTTTCACTTCTCTTAAAGCCTGTGATAGGACTGTATTTTGCAAATTTAAGAGATGAACTCAAAATAACTTATGGATGTTCATCCAAACCAAATACAATGGCAAAAGGACTCTGGCTAGCAAACAAAAGATCCTAGTGAAGTAGATTAATGAATATTTTTTAAAACTCCCTTTCTACACCCAGGCACACACATCCCACATATAGAGCCCTTGTCATTCTTTAAGTCCGGCTCCATCACCCAACGTATGCAGCACTTAAAAATTAGGGCACAAAAGGGTTCAAGAAATGTCTGCTGTTGAATGATGTTTCATATCCATGTACATACATTTAGCACAACAATTCTCAACCTTAACTATGTATAAGTATTTACAGTAAGTTTTCACGTCAGTAGATAATAATTTTTCTATTAAAATCTCAGCCTTCTTGTTGAAGGACATTCCAGAGATGTGTAATAATTAACCATATGCAGTACAACATCTGAAGCACTTGAGAAAACTGGGGGGGGGGGGGCGCCAGTTCAATAAGGTAAGAAGCTGAAATTGCAATGATCTTTCCTGAGCCATTTAAAGGTGAACAAACAGCACCTTGACTAATTTCTTCACAGCCTTTGTCCCAAATGAAAGGAAATTTTACTGGGACTAGAAGAGAGAACTAGAAAGATGTGACCAACATGAGAAGAGTTCAGGAGGCTTTCCACATTTTTTTGGTTTGGCAAATTACAATGACGTGCATCACCCAAGGACTTAAAATGCCCCTTTCTCATCTGTCCACCACACAGAGCATCGCCCTCACCATGCACATGCCCCACCCTGAACAGCAAGACTAAACAAACCGCTTTTCAGCTTCAAGTTTGTCCATCCTTTTCCAGAGACGATTAACTAGCGCTTCTTGTTCTTGTTCCAACGTATTTTCAAGGTCGATCTTCTCTCGTCTCAACTAAAGGAAGGAAAAAAGTTTTACTGAGAACAGTAAGCCCTCTAAACTTTGTTAATGAGATTTTTTTGATTGGACATGAGGGCCCCCTTACTTGGAGAAAACTGCAAAGAAATGGCTAATTTCCTGGCACAGTCACATGAAGTGCATCTAGTTCTTAAACTTTAATTGAGAAAACCGAGACGGGTTCATTATCTGATGTGAAAGCTTAATTGCTGTCTGGTACATGAATCACACCGCTTGTTTCAGCATTTATTCAGGGCACATGGAAAGTCTTCCTTAAGGTTTAGGGGAGCCCGGCTTACCACTAATATCAGGACTTCTCCGGATTTGTCCCCCGACCCCAGTGCTGCATGTAGTTCAAGGCTAAAGCAGAAAGGTTGTATCACCGTTTATATAAAGAACTCAACACCTGAAGACAATTTTACATAATACTAGTTACCGCTGAGGAGGCAGGGAAGAGAAGGTCTGATCTGGGGGGATATGCAGTGCCAAGGAAGCCCCCAAATGCACTCTACTTCATGAAAAGAAGCAAGCATGGGAAAATTCATTTACTCAACCAAGACTGGGCAATACGCAAGTACGGTGAACAATGCCAGTTACTGGCTAATAGGGGTGTAGCAGGGAACCAAAAAGTCAGAATTTTTTGCCTTCAGGACACTCACATTTTAGCGGGGTCAAGAGAATAAATGAAATAAATCTTATACTTTGGTGGAGAGTGAAAGAAATATGAAGAAAAAGAGGGCTGGCAGGAAGGATAGAAAGTGCAATGATCAATTTCACAGCAACATGCAGAGGGAATGTGTTATATCATTCTTTACATTTCTCTACATGTTTGAGATATTAAATAATTTTAACAGAATTTTTCTTTTTAGGAGAGAAAGGTTATGGTACTGCTCCTATGCTGTCTGTTATAATAGCAACTCACCTTTTCAATCACTGTAATTTTTTTGTACTGTAATTTTTTGTATTGTAATTTTCAATAACAAATTATTTTTGATTGCACAGCTACAAAGATTTCCTTAGCAGATCACAGAGGCAAGCTCCTCACTGAAAGATCCCTGTACAGGGGCGCCTGGGTGGCTCAGTCAGTTAAATGGCCACCTCTTGATTTAGGCTCAGGTCATATCTCAGGGTCCTGGGATCAAGCCCTGCAGTGGGCTCCCTGCTTGGCGGGGAATCTGCTTGTCTCCCTATCTGCCACACCCCCTGCTCTCTCTCTCTAAGATAAATAAATCTTAAAAAGAAAAAAAAAGTCCCTGCATATACAGTAAGATGAGATCAGCACTACGTATAAACTATAGTCTTTTAAAGCAGACTTTATTAACAGTGAATAAGCCAAGATCACATCATATGGTAAAATGGAAACACAGCTTGGAAATACATTCCCTGCCGATGGGGGTAAGAGGGCTCAGAACGAGCCGGAAGCATTCTGTGCAGTGAAGCTGGGAGCACGCTACTGCACAAATGCCCTTGGGAATGTCAGACACTTCCTACCTGTAGCAAGGAGGAGAAATTCTGGAATAGCTCTCAGAATTTCTAGCCAACTGTGTGATGCTCCGCACTGACCACATGCTTATAAGCCAAGCTTTGAAGTGCAATTCAGAGCCTTTTTTTTTTTTAAAGATTTTATTTATTTATTTGACAGGAGAGAGAGATCACGAGTAGGCAGAGAGGCAGGCGGAGAGAGAGGAGGAAGCAGGCTCCCCGCTGAGCAGAAAGCCCGATGTGGGGTGCGATCCCAGGACCCTGAGATTGTGACCTGAGCCGAAGGCAGAGGCTCAACCCACTGAGCCACCCAGGTGCCCCAAGTACATGGATTTTGAGGAAGAAGCTGGATTTGGGATAAATCGTGTTGCGGCTCGGGAGCCAACAATTCTTGGGAGCATTAGGGCAGAGAGTGGCTTCAGGAGTCTGAGACGATGCCAAACAGGTAAGAGAGCGGGAGAAACAGCTGAAAACATACGTGAATCACAGGTTCTTTGTGGTACCTACTGGTAGGGCTACAAGTGATCAAGTCACTCAGTGAACCACTGCCGCACCAACCAACGCTCTACCAACTTATTTCCAGGAAGCAGAGAGCACAGGACCCCCAGCCCAGCGGCTCAGATGTGGGAGTTTCATTCCACAGGCTGGCAGGACCCTAGAGTCCATTTCTCTTCAGCCTTAGAAAGAGTGGAGTTTCCTGGGGTACCTGGGTGGCTCAGTCGTTAAGCGTCTGCCCTTGGCTCAGGTGATGATCCCAGAGTCCTGGGATCGAGCCCCACATCGGGCTCTTTGCTCAGCGGGTACCCTGCTTCTCCCACTACCGTTCCCTCTCTAGCTGTGTTTCTCTCTGTCAAATAAATAAAATCTAAAAAAAAAAAAGAGTGGAGTTTCCTTGTGCTTTCAGTTTTAAAAATTACAACTTTTCTAAACATAAATACTAAAAAATTACAAATCTCAATTTTTCTGCAATACCGAGGAATTCTCATTGACACTAAAGGGCAAAGAAGTTGGAGGAAATGGCATTATGATTATGATTATGATTAATTGTGATTATGATTGATTCCCCCTTGAGTTCTTTATTAGAGTTGCCTCTCCATCACTTGCCTGCCTAATTCCACAACCTCTGTATTTACAGCCAAAGCATACACACCAGCTCTGCCAACTCAGACCAAAGTTGATCTTCTGTGATTACATTGTCCTGAGCTCAGACAAGCTTCGAATCTGACAGTTTACATTGAGTGTACGGAGCAGTAAGTCAGAAATCCTTGCCAATGGAAACTTTAGCCCAGTGACACACACTGCTTTCATTATGCTGGTCTTACTCTGTCATACTCTCGCCCTCTTCTTCTTAATAATATCTGATGGCTTCTCTCATTCAGTGTTTGTGCAATAGGCACCCACACACCTATTGCCAACATCTTATTCTCAGGTGCGAAGTACCTGGGTGGCTCAGTGGATTAAAAGCCTCTGCCTTCGGCTCAGGTCATGATCTCAGGGTGCTGGGATCATGCCCCGCACTGGGATCTCTGCTCAGTCGGGAGACTGCTTCCCCCTCTCTCTGCCTGCCTCTCTGTCCCTACTTGTGAACTCTTTCTCTCTCTCTGTCAAATAAATAAATAAAATATTAAAAAAAAAAAAATCCTCAGGTGAACACAAGCCCCTTCTTCCCCCCCCCCAGATCTCATTCATTCATTCAAGAGGGCATGTATGAACACATGTGCCACCAGGTGGAGGGGAGGGGCGGGGCGGGGCAGGGGGTGGGGGTCGACAGAGGAACAAGCAGACACCACACTGACTGCAGAGCCCAACTTGGGGCTCGAGTTGGACACTCAACCAACTGAGCCATGCAGGCAGCCTAAACCCAAGTCTCTTCTGGCTGCTTATTCTGCAAGTACCCAGCATAAACGTCTATCACTGACTTGTGTAATACTCATCTGAAAGCCTGCTTTATAAATAAGTCATTTCAATGGACTACCAAATTCTTTTCTTCTCTTCAGTAGCTCTCCCTCCCACTGTAAGTTAATTAACGTCAGACCAGGAGTTCTTATTACGTTCCCCAAATAAATACAGAAACTTCAGGAGATAAACTTAAGTGCATAAAAATCTGTTTCATTTGACTTCACAGCCCCACCTAGCTCTGTCTTCTCAGTGGGTAGATACTGACCCATCACCAAAAAAGCCAAAGGTGGGGGGTGGGGGGGCTGAGACATGGCTCCCAGCACCACCACACTTCTTTCTCTCTGTAGCATTTTCCCATGTAAAGAGAACCAGGACACTGGGGTGGGGGTAGAGGTATGGGAAAGAACTGGTTGGTCAAAAAACCTGATGAGAACTTTAGCCTTTTAACCACTGTGCTCAACTATAGAATTTTGGAAGGTTTTAATGGATTTTTTCACTCTAAATTGAAAAGTTTTACTCTAATCACATTATCATTGTTTCCATGGGAATCATGTATCACACACACTTTTTTTTAAAAAGATGTACTTATTTGAGAGTGTATGTGTGTGGTGGGGGGTGGGGGGCACAGAGGCAGAGGGAGAGAGAGAGAGAATCCTCAAGCAAACTCCCAGATGAGTGCAGAGTCCAATGCAGAGCTCAATCCCAGGACCTTGAGATCATGACTTGAGCCGAAATCAACAGTTGGACATTTAACTGACTGAGCCACCCAGATGCCCCACTTCTATGGGAAAATATATTTTGAACCCCAAACCTCTGGCTTACAAAACAAATTCTGAAGGCAGCTCCTTACAACTAATCCAAGATAATAAAAGAGAGGGAAAAGCCCATGAAATAAGGGGTACCATAAAAACAGAACACAGACACAAAGTTTGTTACAACACACAGTAGGGGGCACTTAGATGGTGATGATGTAAGAACAGTGCCCAGTGTTTTTAAAAAAGAAATCAGAGTCCTCTAAGATCTACATTAACCAAACTCTCAGTTGGCTAGATATTTTTTTCCTAAGAGAAAGAGATAAATCCTAAGAGAACAAGTAGATGCTGGGGATTAACGTGACAATCCCCCAAAACCTTCCAGGTTAGGTAGTATATGAAGGCTATCAATAGTTTAGCCCAATAAATCAATAATTTAGCCCAATAGTTTAGCCTATCAATATGTTATGTAACACCATTAGATGTTCAAAGTGGTTAACCTGGAGATACAGAATACCTAAAAGCACAATATTTAGAAAATGACTAAATTACAGACAGAAAAATGAACATTTTTGCAATGGTTGAATGTTTGTGTCCTCCCCTAAAATTCCTATGTTGAAGCCCTAACTCCCAGTGTGATGGTATAGACAGGTGGGGCCTTTGGGAGATAATTAGGTTTAGCTGATGTCATGAGGTCGGGGGCCCCCATGGTGACGAGATCTGTGTCCTTTCTACGAGTCATGAGAGGGGCACCTGGGTGGCTCAGTCGTTAAGCATCTGCCTTCGGCTCTGGTCATGATCCCAGGGTCCTGGGATCGAGCCCCGCATTGGGCTCTCTGGGCGGCAGGGAGCCTGCTTCTCCCGCTACCATTCCCTCTGCTTGTGTTCCCTCTCTCGCTGTGTTTCTCTCTGTCAAATAAATAAAATCTTTAAAAAAAAAAAAGAGTCATGAGAGACTTTGCAGCTTGTTCTCCCCACATGAGGACATAAGAAGTCGGCACTCTACAACCTGGAAGAAAGTCCTCATCAGAACTCCACCATACCATCACGCAGATCTTAGATTCCAACCTCTAGAATCATGAGAAATGAGAAGTAAATTAGGGTTGCCTTTTGAGTGAAAGGAATATTGGTGATAATTTCTCTTCCTGCCTTTTCCTGCTCCCACCCAATTTTGTAATGAACATTTACTATTTTTGTAACAAAAAATTTAAAGACATCTAATCTTAAAAACTGACAATTTCCAATACAATTTAATAGTATATCCATTAATTTAGGATATCAATTTACATATACAAAATCCAGAATAAGCCAATAAACTCTAAGGATAAAATGTTAGCTATTTGAAATATTCTGAGAATTCTCCAGATAACCCAGAGTTGACGTTCTTTACCAAAGTTTTCAAATATTTTTCCTCAAAGACTGTGTTCCTATAAAAATTAGATTTGTTCTTTGAAATGAACATAACTTCAGGACAATATTAATATCCCATCAATATTAACATGTGAAAATGACATTATTTCATTACCTACCAGTTCAATAAATTTTGTTTTTGTTCAGCAATGTTGAGAAACAAAGTCCTTTCATGAAAAAAACACATATAA
Organism: Procyon lotor; assembly: GCA_028646535.1. NCBI lineage: Eukaryota > Metazoa > Chordata > Mammalia > Carnivora > Procyonidae > Procyon > Procyon lotor. Next base: position 15,221,040 of record CM053617.1, read on the forward strand.
TTACTCAGCTTTATATGGTTTCTGGACTCGTGTTCATCACTAACATTAGCATAAGAGCATATAAATCTGCATAGTGGGTTCATAATTCTAGGGGACTTTTGCCAATTAAGTACCATCAGTGGAAGTGGGTGTACATCCTTTTGCTACATCCAGAGTGCTGTGGAGAAGTCCACAGGAAAGAGATCCCCTCAAAGCGATGCTGCAAATATGCTATCACATACATCAGTGGCTACCACCAGTCTGTCACGTAAAATGAGCTTAAGAAAATAATATTAGGGAAACTTTTCCAGATACGCTTTCTCCAAAATGGAAGCTTCTGTGATAAATCATTACTGCATCCATCCCACTGTCTTACACAGGGATGATGGATTTACTTAGCCATTCATTCATTAGCCATGCACATTTAGCTAAGGAGAATACCCTTTCTTAAGTCATCAACTAAATTATTGTTCTGATCATAAACAGATTTCATGCATTTCAAAAATCACAAAGTCTGAGTATAGTAACTCTGGATTTTTTTCCTCTTACTGTAGTATATCAATGGCCTTCAATTTAACCGGCAAAATCTTTACCTCCAGGGCATGACCAGAAACACATCCTATTGGGTTGTGATGAGGTGTCTCTTTCTTTACACACCAAACACATTTTGAATTTTCCCCCTGCCAATATGTAACATCTGTACCAACCGTTCCACACTGCAAATGTTAACCTGATGCTTCAAAATAAAGTCTCACCAGATGGAAGACAGTGAGTTTTTCTACTTAATCGAAGTGAGATCTAGCAAAGGAATTCTGAGGGATTGTTTCCCCCACACCCCGTAGAGAGAGCTCAGAGGATCCTCTCCCAGGTCTGGAGTAGGGACCTCTCATCAGCTTCAAGACATCCTGACAGCTTACAGATTACAAAACAAATCCACTGGAAAGAGAGCCCACTATAGCTTCCTCTGAATGCTGAGGATTGCCCCTAGCTTGCCTCTTCCCAAACACAAGATGCGGCTCACGTGTCAGCTCTGCTTGGAGGCTTTTTCCTACCTGTCCCAAATAAGCAGTTGGTAAGATGCTTGCACCCAAACTTCTCAAGCAACCTGAACATCCTCAACAATTTGCCATAATCAAATTGCTATGAGCAAGCGGACTTCAGGTATTACTATGATTATTATGTCTGGCTGTGCCCCAAGGCAGCTTGCCTACATGTGCAGACACAGGTTACGATGTTTCATTTAAAACAAATTAAAGCAGGCAGCAAATGATAATACCTTGTTGTTTTTTGTTTTTGTTTTTAAAGGGAAGAAGAAAGAGGAAAAGGGGAAAAGATAAAGAAAACAGTCACCCGGGGGGGTGGGGGGGGGGCGGTTGGATTGTAGTCTAGGTAATTTTTTTTTTTCATTTCTTTACTACTGTTTTTCCCAAGTTTTCTTGAAAGAGCAATGGATCACTTTTCTAATATATTTAATTAAAAACTCCCAAGATTTCCATAATTTAAAATTAGCATTTGAAATCAATTTTCAAAGCATACAGTGGTCACTAAATTTCATGTCCTTAATGGAAGTGAACCCTCCAGTCACAGGGTCGTTCCTTGGGGCAAAATGGCCCAGAGAAGCTGGCAGGGACACCCAGAGCCACTGCGGCAGGGTCCTCACGGCGAGACCCTGCACAGGCAGTGGGCAGCAGAATGAATGCAACTGTACCAAAACCAGGAGAGCCACACTCCCTGTGAACTTTAAAAATACCTTGTTCCATAGCAATTAAAAAAATCAACCAAAGATGCAAAACTGGTTTGTATCTTGAATGAATCACCATGTTCACAAGTAAGGCAGAAAGGCCATCCTGTATCCTGAACTAAGAATAACTGTTCTAAGAGCTGGAAACCTAAAACCTTCTTTTCTTCTTAATAGCACTTAAAATATACTAAATTTTATTTGTGTTTCCTTGTTTCAACTAAAAAAAAAAAAAAAGAACAAAATTAAATCTTATCGTAAGGCTTGAAGGCTGTCACTCTAAACCCCAGCCCTGTGATTTCTGCAGTCACAGAGGGTAAGAGACCCTGGGATATGTGGGTGTCACGTCTGTAGTGCTCCTGAAGCTGCAGGTCTTGTCGGGCCTCTGTAGTCACCTGACATTGCCAGGTGGCTGAAGGCAAGCCCCCAGCACCGATCAGCACAGAGGCCTACATTAGGCAAAATGCTGCCTGGAAAGACAGGCTTATGCTCTCAAGGACACCATGGAGGCAGACCACCTCAACCTTCTCCTTCCTTGCGCAGGAACAAAGTGGAGCGGTTCAACCTCATATCCTCTTCACCAGCTCTGTTCCGTTTCCAGCATCTCTGCTCCATGCAGGCCCTGCACCCACTTTTTACTGCATGTCTTCTCTCCCATTCATCTCCTCCCACCTCCCTGCTCCCCTACAACAAGGCTGGACTTAGACCTATCCAACCATGTGTGTCAATTAACAATTAAACCAGATGCCAAGAAGCTTCAGGGCATCTCCTGTGATTGGGGGGCAGATGGGGAGAGAGAACACTGCTGCAGGGTGTCACACACCCCTCTCCCTGACAGCCATGCACATAGCGTCCCTCCTCGCTGTCCACAGATCCACTGGCCTTCCCGGACCAGGAGACCAGCCTTCATGAGGCCAGGGACCTAATATCATCTTTCTGAGCAGAGTCTGTGCAGCCAGCAGGCACACAAACTGAGCGAATACAGGCTCTGTGCCATACAAATGCACTAACTGCGCATGGGCACAAGAGAAAGCCCAAGGAGCTGGGTCACACGGGTCATGTGAGCACATATTGATTCATCAATTGAAGAGAACAGGTCAAGGAAGGTGGTGAGACATCTGAGGCTCAGATAACATGCATGCTCATTTTCCTGGAAAACGGGTAGGGCAAAGTACCATAGAAAGTAGATGGAAACTTTCATTATTAACAGCAACTGCTACAGTTTTTGGAGAACTTACTAGATGTGAGTCACTGGGACTTGGTGGTAAGGTGAACATTGTGCCCTTCCTCCTGTAACTTACTAGAAAATTTATAGGGAAGAAACACTTTGTTTAATTGTTTGCTAATTGTTGTTTGTATAGCAAATGTTAAGGGGCACAGTGCTGAGCATAATGTGAACCCTTGACAGCACACCCCTGACTGCCTGGAGAAACGGATTTATGGAGATCTGGGGGCAAGAGAGCATGGTGCACAGCACGGCATGGTTTTCAAACTGCAGGTCGTGAACCATTATTGGAGTGCGAAATGAGTCCACTGTGACCTACATTTTGCTAAAAATGAAACAGAATTCAATAGAAAATCAGTGCAAAGCACAAGAAACACTGTTTTAGGAAAGTTGTCCCTGTCACATATACAGTTGCAAACACCTTAGTGTCTGAGTTGCCACGTTAACTTCTCTCTTGTCCACACTGGCACAATCTGGGGGAGGGATGAAAGAACCTTGCTATGTGTGGCGTGTGAGGAGAAGTAGGATGCAAGAGTAATCCTCTGAACAAAGCTACGAATTTAGTATTCATGTTGGTTTCACAAAAGAGCTCAAACTGCTTGCCTGATGTCATACAGGTTCTTCAGATGGAAGAAAGGTTGGAACACAAGGAAGTTTTCCTATGCTGCATGGGCTAAGATACTGTCATTTGTAAATGGATGCTAATGAATGAAATTACCATTCAATTCTGAATCCAACTTTAGATGAGGGTGTCTCTGCTTTAGAGATTCAGGGTTATCTCAGATAAAAGGAGACACCCCACGTTCCAGAAGTTAACAGCTAGAGAACAGAGGAAGGGCATCTGGTACGTGGCCAGTGAGCCTGTTCATGATGCAAGGGTTCGCTGAATTACAGGACTAATTCATTCCAATCTTCCTGTTGTACTTCCTAACAATGGTTAAGTACCCAGTCCACCTGCTTATAGCCACTGTCTCCTCCTTTTCCACAGTTTTCTACACCAATTGCACAGAGGGCTTGCCATAGCTGATGACTTGAACTTCACTTAAAAATTAAGCTAGTGATGCCCGCCTTTTAATGCTAGTTCTCCTTCTCCAGAGAAAAATCCTTCCTGGTTGGGAGAAAACATTCAAGGTCAATGTTTCCTGACACTAACAGAATATTCCAAGTTCTAAATGTTCTTACTGTCACCTAAGAAAATGTGAATACCAAATAAGAAACTAACAATGACCATGTTTGAACAAAATTTTTCAAATAAGGGGGCGTCTGGGTGGCTCAGTCATTAAGCATCTGCCTTCAGCTCAGGTCACGATGCCAGGGTCCTGGGATCTGGGATTGAGCCCCACATTGGGCTCTCTGCTCGGCGGGAAGCCTGCTTCTCCCTCTCCCACTCCCTCTGCTTCTGTACCCTCTCTCACTGTCTCTCTCTCTCTCTTTCTCTGTCAAATAAATAAATCTTCAAAAAAAAATTTTTTTTTTCAAGTAAGGGTTTTGCAGGCAGTGAGCACTAATTTAAAAAAAAAGCCCATAACAATACTAAAGTCATGCTGACTAGACTAATCCTAGACTACAGTGAGGGCCTCGTGGCCAGGCATGTGAGTTGCAAATGATATCTCTGATAAGGGAATTGTATCTAGAACATATAAGGAACTCATACAATTCAGTAATGAAATGATCTTGAAGGACATTTTTACAGAAGATATAAAAATGCCCAAGTAGCACCTAAAAGATTCTCAAAATCATTAGCCATCAGGGAAATACAAAACCACAATGAGATACCACTTCACATTTACCAAGCTGGCTTTCATCAATATGGTAGGACCACTTTGAAAATATAGTCCAGGGGCACCTGGGTGGCTCGGTTGAGTGACTTGTGATTTCAGCTGAGGTCATGGTTTTAGGGTGTTGAGATTGAGGCCCACAGTGGGCTCCGCACTCAGCACAGAGTCTGCTTCACTCCCTTTCCGTCTTCCCTTCCCCCCGACCCCAGCTCACACACACACACTCTTTCTCTAAAATAAATAAATAAATAGATAAATAGATAAATAAATAAATAAATCTTTAACGAAAGAAAAACAAAGGTAAACAATCTAGCAGTCACCCCAAAAGGTAAACATGGAGTTACCATGTAATCCACCATAGGTACTTGTAGGTATGTACCCAAGAAAAAAGAAAACATACTGTTCATGAGGGGGACCTGTGTGGCTCAGCTGGTGACCTGAGGGTCGTGAGATCAAGGCCCATAGCGGGCTCTGCACTCATCAAAGAGTCTGCTCTAGATTCTCTCCTTCTCTGTCCCTCCTCCCCCGCCCCCCCACTCATGCTCTCTTAAGTGCATTCTCTCTCTAAAATAAATATTTTTTTAAAAATTGTACAGGAACACTCACCGTAGCATTACTCATAATAAGCAAAAGGCTGAAAACAACCCAAATGTCCACCAAATGATGAATGGATATATGAAATAAGATATATCCATGCAGTGAAACATTATTCAGTCAGGAAAAGGGGTCAACTATTGATACAGGCTACAACATGGGTAAAAGCCTTATACTAAGTGAAAGGAGCCACTCGCAAAAGAGGACACACTATATCATTCCATTTTTATGAAGTATTCAGAATAGGCAAATACAGAAACAGGACGTTGAGTAGTGGCTGCTTCGGGGGAATGGGAAATTCAGAGTGACAGCTGAAGGGTACACGGTTTCTTTCTGAGCTGATGAAAATGCTCTAAAATCGACCATGGTTATGGGTACACAACTCTGAATAGACTAAAAACCAATAAAGTGTGCATTTTAAATGGAGAATTTTTATGGTATATGAGTTTATCTCAATAAATCTGCTACCATCATCATCACCGCCAAAAAGAAAGTGACCTAGGATATTAAGCAGAAGAACCAGACTCACGTCCAGTTCCTCTGGAATCCAGAGCCCAGGCCCTGAATACTACACTGTATCTCCTTCCAAAACATATATGACCACTTCCCAGTTACCTGGCCAAATCTGTGCTTAAACTCTTTCAACAAGGCAGTGGTAGACCATAAGACACATGGGATAATTGCCTCCATCAGCTTACAGTTTAAAAAATACGTTTATTGTCAGATAGATGAGCAAAGGCATATACCACTGACAAATCATTGTAGTTTATAACGTAGTACATGCCTTTGCTTTTGATAATGATCAATAGTATAGGATATATTCTGTAACATAGACTGTGACCTAGAGTATATCATATGGAGGATAATCACAAGAGAGGATCAGATTACATTCATGGAAGAACAGAAAAGATCTATTTCTACTGGAGGAAAAAAAAACATTCCCTCAAAGCTGAACAAAATAAGATCCCCAACACTTAATTATCATGGACATACCCAAAACAAAGAGGGGGAAGTTTCATGATGATGTTAAATTTCTCCATCTTAATTAAAATAGGAACTTGATATCTCAGATCTGAGGTTTATTTCCAGGATAGGGCTTTGCAGTACATGTATTCCATCGTGGAACTCCATTTCTTTATTACTAAGGTCTGAAATAACCCTGAAAGTGCACGGTGTCATTAACTTGGTGAGAATGTATGCCTGGGATCATTTTAAAGGGTTTCAGTTACTGAAGTCCCCAGAGAGTCTTTTTTTTTTTAATTTATTTGACAGAGAGAAACACAGCGAGAGAGGGAATGGAAGCGGGAGAAGCAGGCTTCCCGCCGAGCAGGGAGCCCGATGCGGGGCTCGATCCCAGGACCCTGGGATCATGACCTGAGCATAAGGCAGACACTTAACGACTGAGTCACCCAGGCGCCCCCCCCAGAGAGTCTTAAGACAGTGCAACAATCCATTCTCTCTCCCCCACGGACTCTAAGATCAGACTGTCCTCTCTCGGATGCCAGGCCACTACCCCCACCTTGTGGCCACAGCTAAACCCTGAGGGTCACAGCCCCAGTCCCAAAGTCTCCTCAGCTTCAGAACAAATGCAAGAGAGAAGCTGTTTCAATTCCTGACAGCCACCACCATGAAGGCTGTGACCAAGTGAAGCTCTCACAACACCTCCACCCAACCCCGCCATGAGAACTTCACTTGGTCACTTGTTCAGCTCTTGATTAATAAGTTCCAATAACAACTATTTGGTGGGTCAGGGACTTAAAACAAGATTCTTCAAATCTTTCACTTGAAGGAACTTGTTATTGCCTATCTTAGGAATTAAACAGGTGAACTTTGGAATAAAATGTTTTTAAACTGTGTGTCGAAGGCGTTTTCTAAATTGAGATACTGCATCTGAATTCCGAAGACAAATGTTAAAAGTCTACATTACTCTGGATATGTATAAAATAGCCAACCTCTGAAAACAGAACTTTTTCTCCCCTTTACCTGGAAGGGACAGATAAGTGTTTTTAGGACCATTATTCCGTTTTAGAAAATGCAGTGACATTCCTCCCTTTGATATAGAGAGATTCGAGAATAACACAAAACAGAAGTCAGAGTAAAATCAACCCTGACTTCCTCTCAAAGTTGACATTCCTGTCACCACTTCATTCTCAGGGACAATAATGAAACTAGAGCGGCCCTGGGGGTGATTTCAGAACCAGTCAGCATGAACTGAGATGTACAGAAAGACCCTAAAGTTGGGATAAATCAGATAACTTTGCATGAATGATTAAGCCAAACTACTGAATTAACAATCAGGGTTTAAATTACAAAGAGCTAGAAGATCTTCATCAATACACTGAATTTTACATGGAAACCAGGTCACAGTACACTATGGTCAGCTTCTTATAATTTCTCTGAGGGCAAGTAAAATCTCAGAACATTAGATTGAGGGAAAAGCATCAGGGAGCACCGAGGCTAGAGATAACAAGTACTTCTGTCTGACGTACCAACTTGGATGGGCAGATAATGGCTGTCCACCGTTCTGTGTGTGTTGAAAAGCATAAAGACAGGACTAGACTCCTCAGGCAAGGCCCGTGCTCAAATACCAATGTCTGCCAAGGGCAATGGACAAAGGGACTAAACTATTACTTTCCACCTTCCGTACCTGGTTAAACTTGCCATTCCTGAATTTAGTTTGTCATTCTCCGTTTACAAAAGGAAAACTTGGGCCCAGAGAAGTGAATGAAGTCAATGCAAGACCATACGACTAGTTAATGGTTGAACCAGGATAAACAACGAAGTCTATGACTCCATATCTGTATCAACAAATTGAGCTGGGAAAAGATAGGGTCCAAATAATACTCCTAAAAATTGCTAATAATATTGCTACTAATTCAAAGAAGAAAAATCCTGTTTGTTCTAAAGAACCCCTGAAAGAAAAACTTTAGTTCCACGGTCACACTATCTCAGGAACTTTCACAGAAACTATCCTGTGGTTAAAAACACATTGTTTCCCCTCAGTAAAAGGAATCTAACATTTCTTGCCCATAAATCAGTACATCACAACATATCTCCAGAAACTTTATTAATTGCAGTTAAAAAAAAAGAGAAAGTGTGTGAGATAGAGAGCAGCTCTGTCAATGCTTACTTCAGAAATGAAGTCTCCACTGTGGGAAGAAACAGCTGAAAAATATTTTTTATTTATGTTCCTCAGGGTATCTAAAGGCCTGAAGGAACAAGTTGATAACGGGGGAAAAGTATATGGAGAGAACTATATCTTACCTGTTCTAATGTCAGCTGCTTAGAAATGGTATCATTCTCCAGTTTTTTAATTTTCTTCATCAGTTTGTTGACCTGGAATTCCTGCTCCTGTTCAAGATGTTGTTCTAGTTCAGCTTTCTCATGCTGCAACTGGAAAATGGGAAAAACACAGACGTGAAAATCAAGACACTCAAAAGCCAGGGAAACACGGGCTCTAGAAGCTGGTTCCACTGAGGAAGAGGAATCCTCACAGAAATTACAACCTTCATGTCTGCTGATATCCAAGTGTACAGCTACGAGCAACCTGCTCCTAGGTTCCTCTAACTTGCAACCAACAATGACAGCAAATGTACACAGGCAGCTGGCCTGAGCCAAAAGGCTGAAAATGACAAGGCAGATACACCCAAGAATCAAACTATGAGTAAACCCGGATTTCGGGTGTTAAAAACATGTAAGTGGCTGCCTCTGTAGGGAGGAATTGGGAGGCTAGGGAATGAGGCAGGGAAGGAAACTTGCATGCATACATGCACATACACACACACACACACCCCACTTTGGTACTTTTCAAATTTTATACCATGATAAAAATTAAAAATAGAAATTTTACATGGTCAGTTTTTCTCAAATGAACTAGTTTACTCAGATTTATATAAATGTGTGTAAAGATGTTACAATCACAAAGCATACTTAGTAAATTATTCTGAATGCTATTTCCCAATATATTAATAAGCAACCTTTGGCAAAAATCGGTACAATTAATTATCTTTCTATAATGAAAACATACGTCACACCTCCTACATCTTTGCTAAAAACCAAGGGAGGAGGCCTCTTATTTATGCAATTAAAAATAAAGTTATGGTGTCATTGAAAAGTGTTTTAAAGAATGTACTCCAACCATCAAAACCAAAAGAGAATAAAGGAAATCCATTAGACATATGACTACTGGGGTTCTCATTAAGAGCTATGCACTATTTCTAACATTCCCAACTGGGAGGTTGTGCTGATCCACAGCAAGGGTTGGATAGACTAATAGCAACAGGGTCTGGTATTTTCAAAATCAGGGGGACATAAAGTAAAAGCTATTCAAAACAATGAAACACACACAATATTATGTATGTATCTATGAGGACACTGCTCCCTAATTTTACCTTCAAAACCATTTCTTCAGGCAGCACAATATACCAGGTTCTTTGTGTGCAGTAGGCAAGCATGACCACCCCCACTTTCTATGTGACAAAAGAGGTGACCAAGGTAATTCAGCTGGATGGTGGCAGAGTCTGGGACCCACATCCTGCCCCGAACCCCAAGCCAGCGTTCTCCCACTGGACCCTGAGGAAACCTAAGAGGAATTAACTTCAGACTCCTCTAGAATCTGGTGCATTCTCGGTGCTTAAAAAGTCACATGATCAGAGACACCAGTAAGCCATGCATGCTCGCCTGGAGGATGGAACATCTCTCTGTAAACCCTGCACATGGCGTGATTAGCCAGCCCTGAGCAGCCAGCTGCACCCAGCCCTCTTCACCCCGGACACAATTGCCACTGCTCTGCAAGCAAGCACATTCTTGGTTAAAAAAAAAAAAAAAAGTTTAAAATCTGACACAGTGTTCTAACACTGGAAATGTTGACTAAACAGATGCTGGTTTTCCTCCAACTGTTTCTGATGTGCAACTCCAAAAAAAGCTGGTCACCCTTGAAGGGACCCAGAAAAAAAGCAGATGCGAGGAGGTGCTTACAGTGACAAGTCTATTTTTAGCTCACTCTTTAAAACTCAGGTTCTGCAAGATCAAGCAGTAATTAAAATAAGAAACTGGACAGAGAACAAGAAGAGCTCCTGCATTTCAGATACAAAGACCCCGATAGGATGATTACCACTCATGAGGAAAAAAACAGCAAAGCGTGCACATCTCCACCTAACATTTTTATTCTATAAACATTATCTGTAGGTCCTACCTTAGGCATAGACACTTAATTTCTAGTGAAGATATCATCCTTGTCCTGAAACAGTTCATTGCTACTAAGCTTAAATGATATCTACTGGTTTTAGAAAAATGAACTTTAGTCTTAAAACCTTTAAACCCTTTACAAAGTCTTTTTTTTTATATTAGTTGTTTTCCTCCAATATGTTTTCAATTGCTGCCATATTGATTTGAAAGAAAACCCCCCCCACCTTTTTTTTCAATAGCATTATTCTTCTGCCCTGAGGTAAATGAAAACAATAAAGGATGCAATCTAATGTTGAAAAATGTCTGGCCCACAAAGCCGCATTTGTCACAGAATGTTAATCTGAGAAAAGATAAGGCTGTCTTTGGCTTACAGGAAAATATTCCTATTTAGACAGATGGTCTATATTGTCAATATCTGATTAGGTATTCCCTTTAAGAACACAGATTAAACTAGCAATAAAAGCCATAAAAGCTCTCAATTTTAAGAGGCTTTTTCCTCTCAAGAGCTATATCCTAAGGAGAACTTAATGGTAAAGCTGTTGTTGCCATAACTCAAGTGAGGTCCCTGGGTTACACTAACCCATTTGGAACAAATCAAGCCATCCTGAGATCTGTTCGCCAAAGATTCACAGTGCTCATCATCCCCCAAAGACAGAGCTGGAACAAACAGTTTTGCTGCCTGCTTTGTTCTGCCATCTCTCAGGTGACAGGCAATTTTGGAGCAGAGCTTGAAGTCTCTGAACAGAACACTAGAAGCAGAAAACAGGGTTCTTCCTTGGAACAAAGAAACCACCAGTACAAAGAGACAGAGAGAAATACAGAAACACCCGCACCCCCACCCTTCAAATCATGAGAGGATTCAGATGAGCAAGAGGGAGGGGGCAGAGCAAGGAAGGGATCTTGAGAAACTAACAACCACAGAGCTGACCTGAGGAAAATTCAGAAACTGTTTTAAGCAGATACCATGTAAATTCAAGCCATTTGGCCCTAACAGGGCTTGAACCAACATCCCGAATCCACGGGCCTGTGTTAAAGCCATAGCTCATGACACCACAAACAAAAACCCTACAGGGAGCCTGGCTTAGGCTGACAAAAAGACCAGCTATCAGAAATAAATTCCACTTTCAGTGGCATATTCAAAATGGGCACAAAATTCAAGGCATGATTTTAAATTTCTAATCAAAGGTCTTAATTTATGAGCAATTTTATTTTTTTTAAAGATTTTATTTATTCGACAGAAAGAGAAAGAGAGACAGAGATCACAAGCAGGCAGAGAAAGAGAGGAAGAAGCAGGCTCCCTGCTGAGCACAGGGTAAGATTCGAGGCTCCATCCCAGGACCCTGAGATCATAACCTGAGCTGAAGGCAGAGGCTTTAACCCACTAAGCCACCCAGGTGCCACCCAGGTGTGCAATTTTAAATTTTCCAAGAAGGTCCGTGATCCGGAGCTAGAACAAAAAAATCATTCAAACTAAGAAGTAAATAGTCAAGCAAATTCTATTAATGTGTTTGAAATAAACTCATGTGTTCACCTTAAACATATCTAAAGCAAAATGCTTATGTAGATTAATTTTTTTAATCAGAATTTTCTATAAATACACCTTATAAAGTCAATCACAAAGATTATGAAACAGTTTTATAACTCCTCCTTGTGCAATATATTATTAACATTAACAAAAAACCCCTGTAGAGTGGAAATTATGTTATATAACAGATGATCCACTGGCAGCATATTTTTGATGGAATTAAGGTTATATGAACAAAGGTTTGTTCCTTAGGATTCAGCATCAAAAAAAAAAATCAACATAACCGAGAAAGCCATAAGCAAAAATACAAACTGTAAACCTATAAAACTCTTAAGTACTAAAACTTGAGTATTTTGTTACTATCTCCACTCATTATATACTGAGCCAAAAGCAAACTTCCAGACTATTACAAAATACAAGTATAACATTATTTTGATCTAAAACAGGCTAGGCTTACACATCATTCAATCACTTGCAACTGCCATATTTATTATAATTTACAAAGGCTTTCTGGAGCCACTTCTGTGAACCAGGCCTCCTACATAAGAGATTCAAGAACTCTTCACTGAAGAGTTGACTCTCTAGCAGGTAGAGACCCTGAAAACCGTTCAGCTGTGAGAACCACCACAGGTGCACCAGTAGGCCTGAGCCAAGGCTCCCACTCAGCATGCAGCAAGTCTGCCAAATCCCAATCTGGGCGAAGTGTGTGTGCAAGTCTGGGTTTGTTGTTGGTCCAGCCAGTGCCAAGGGAGGCAAGCCTTCTAGCCACTGGCCCCAGGACCCAGGTTTTCATGCAACTTCTGAATAAGCTCAAGATGCTCCCACCTCGGTTCTCACTAGTCCACGCTAATACTTCTGTGTACTTACCACCCAGTCCTGCAACTGACAGCCTTGGTTTACTGACAACCAGCAAGGACTAGAACTACCTGCACCTGCACCAAGTAGAGACCCTGCCCCCCAGAGGACAACAACTACATTAAGTCATCAGGTTGTCAAAAACAATTGTTATTCATACAAGTTGTGCAAAAAAAGTTCAAAACTATCTCTCACAACATTGAGTTTTTTATGAACCAACTTTTCAACCGCTCCACTGAGCAGCCTGAGCAGAAAGACAGCCTCCCACTTCAAATCCATTATATCACCGCTAAATGCCTCTGGGGCCCACACTTATTCCCACCTCCAAACCCCTTCTGTTACTGGTACCACTATCCTCAATCAACACCTCATATCTCATCAGTTACCAATTGGCAGTAAGTCAGCCTCCATAACAGCTGTCAAACGGTGCACCCTCTTCTTCCTGTGCTCATGGCCCCAAGTATGATTACTACATACATAGTTCAAGTCTTTCATTCTTCTTCACTGGGCCACTGCCAAAGCCTCCTAATGGATCTCTCCAGATCCAGTGTAGGTCATCCTGGCAGACAAAGCCTAATACTTTAATACTTCACTCAAAACCCTTCCTTGGCTCCCTACTACTTGCAAAGGTATAACACGCCAAAGCCTGACATTCAAGTCCTTCCACGATCCAATCCCTCTGCAAGTTTCCCATGCTTTCCTCATGGTGTTTCACACTCCCAAATGACATCCTAAGGTTTTGCAAACCTAAATGCCTTCAGGGTCCAGACATCTAGCAAAGAAGGGATGGGCCTCAGCACAGGGAATGGTTGTTAATTGTGGTTAAAGGCAAAGTTCAAGACTCTTTTCCTAAGAAATAAATTTTAAAAAACTGAAACTCATCATGCTGGGCAAACACTTGTGGAGACCACTCCAGTGCAGAGCCTACCAGACTGCATATGGGACCACCGTAACACAAGCTGCTGTGCCCCTGCCCCCACAACCCTGATCACGCTGCCCGCCCTGGTACAGTGACTGAATCTCTTCCTCCAACCTCCTGCAAGTGGGGGCCGGCTCAGAAGAAATCATCCAGAGAGCCTACCCACGTGTCCTCCTCCCTTCTTCAAGCTGTGAGGAGCACACTGTACTTCCCCTGCATTATAATGTCTAGGTCGTGGTGTTTCCTATCGTATTATTACTTCCAAAAGCAGCCAACACTTCAAGGCTCCAGTTACTATGTCCCAAACATTTTACAGTCATAATGATGGCTACTATCATCTGCATTTTACAAAGGATAAAACCACAGTGTAGGGAGGTCAAGTACCTGCCCAACGTCACACAGCTGGAGGGTAGGGGGAGGTCAATCTAGGATTAAAAGGAACATCTCTGCCTACATGGCCTTTGTCCTTTGTCCTCTCCCCGGATGTGTGCAGGTTCCCTCGAGCATCGGTGCACATCCTCGATCACACTTAAGGACTGCAAGCTCCACAAATAGCAGTGGCAGCATGCACCGAATTCCACTCCAGATCATACAGAAAATGCCTTGTCTGGGCAAATGCTGACTGGAGAGATAAAAGTCTCACTTCCTTTAGACTATTTCCCCTAGAAGCAGCATCAGGATGAACGAAACCACTATGCAAGTATCAAGGGTAAGTATGATTACTACATACATAGTACTCTCAGGTGACCGGCACCAAAATCAAGAAATAAAACATTGCCAGCTCCCCTGAAGCCTCCTGTGTCCCTTCCAGATCACAGCCCCCCATCCCTGAGAGGTAATCGCTCTCCTGTTTCTCATTAGGGTAAGAATTTCTTGCATTTTCCTTAAAAAAAAAAAAAACTATTGCCTATATATTTCTAAACATTAGTTTTGCTTGGTTTTACATTCTTTGTCTAGCGTCTTTTGTTAAATAAATGTGTGATTTCATTTACCCACGTTACTGAGTCTAACAGTATTTTTATTGCCTTATAATATCCCATTGATGAGCCCATCACAATTTATCCACTCTACGAACAGTAGGTGTTGGGTCATTTCTGGTTTACTCAGATGAACAATGCCACCAAGAACATTCTTCTACACATCTGGTGCACATGTGCACACACTGTGAAATATACCCAGGACTGAAGGTGCTGAGTCACACACACTGAATATTTCCAGTATCATTAGCTAATGCTAAACCATTCTGAAAGCAGTTGCAACCATGTCCATTTTCTGACAGCATTCAGAAGACTTCTCTAGTAATATCTTGTAGTTTATTCTGCCTTGATTACTAATGTGTATTTGTCCATTCCTTTACTGCTTATTTGGCTATCTGCTTATTGAAGGGCCTGTTCAAGTCTCTGTCCATTTTTCTTTGGCACTGTCCATTTTTCTTACTAATCTGTAATTTTGTGTTGGTTATATAAGGTTCCAAATATCTCTTCCCACCCTATGGCTTGTCTTTGCACTCTTTACATGATTGCCAATGGTATGTCTTTGTTCTTCTCTAAGCAAAATATCTCTGTTGGGAGAATCTGTCCCGCTGCCTATCTGTAATTACCATGTGGATGCCTAGGCATCTTAAATGAACTTCTGAGCCTAGTAAGCATCTTCTTTTCTCTGGCTTACTTTATTGTAAAAATATGGTATATAATACAAATGTGTTAATTGATATGTGATCAGTAAGGCCTCCAGTCAACGGCAGGCTACTGGTGGTTAAGTTTCAGGGGAGCTAGAAGTGATACACAGATTCTGATCAGGGGATGGCGAGAAGGAGTTGGACCCCTAACCCCTGTGCTGTTCAAGGATCACCTGCATTTCACCCTTGAACATCTGGTACAACCCTCAGTGAAATTGTTCGAGCCTGCAATTCTTTCACTAGGAAGGGATGTTTCTCAGATTGAATTTCTCCAATGACTAGAAAGCTCATGTTTTCTAGTTCTTCCTTATCCAGTTGTAGAAAGTTATGTTTTTCTAAGAATTTGTCCATTTCATCTAAAATTCCAAATGTATTCCCATACACAATTATTCATGAGTTATTCACTCTCCTTTTGAATGTCTGTAAGAAAAGCTGTGATGTGTTTCCTGTTTCCTAACAAAGATGTCAAGCTTGGTTTTTTTATTTGAATGCAGTACACATGGCTGCTTCAGAGACTACGTCTGATAAGTCCAGTATCTACAGTACCTGTGAAATCCATTTCTGTTCTTTTGTTTTACACTGATTTACATCCATGAAATCTCCCATCCTCATGTCCCCAGTTCTCCTTGTGTGCTGGGCAACGTATTGAACTTATATTTTAGGCGAAACCTGGGGCCTAGGATGATGGTATCTTCCTCCAAAAAATTTCCACCTTCTTCTGCCAGGAACCAGAAGCCTAGGTCTACCTTAATCTACAACAAAAGCTTCCCGATCTCTTCATGACCAAATGCTGCAAAACCGGTTTGTTCTTATCCTGAGATGTAGCTTTTCAGGATTCCAGCTCCAAGTGGGGGTCAGTTATCACGGCCCCCATCTTTGGCCAGCCCCAAGCTCTGACTTCTGTAACCTCAGCTTAAAAGCATAGCTCAGCCTCAGTTGTTCCACAAGGAACAGCAAATGCTCTCAGGACAAAAGCAGCCCTGGGAGCTGCTGTCTTCTCAATTCTGAGGGGGCATAGGCCTGCAGGCCTTCCCCACTTTGTTAGCTCTTCATGCTTTTTTAAAAAATTTAAGAGCATTCTGTCTAGCTTTTATTTATCCTCAGTGAGGTTTTCTAAGGGGGAAGGCACATGTAACTTTTGCAAGGGAATAGCTAGGTCTTTCCAAAAAATGATTTTTTAGATGTTATTTTCTTGTCAGCATCCTCAACACCGAGGACAGGCCCTCACTTCGGAGCAGATGGCTCCAATACAACTTCGGGCTTCCCATCCACCCAGAATACCTAGTGGGCCATGTTTGACTTTCCCGTATCCTCCCAGAACACAATGGTGCTGAAAGCCTTTAGAGAAATTAACGACTTTTGAGAAATCTAGTCGGAGGAAAATTTTTAAAATATGCTCCCCAGGGTCGCCTGGGTGGCTCAGTGGGTTAAAGCCTCTGTCTTCAGCTCAGGTCATGATCTCAAAGTTCTGGGCTCTCCGCTCGGCAGGGAGCCTGCTTCCCCCTGTCTCTCCGCCTGCCTCTCTGCCTACTTGTGATCTCTCTCTGTCAAATAAATAAGTAAAATCATTAGGAAAAAAAAAGATTTAAAATATGCTCCACAAATAAGATAAAGAAATCCTTTCAGCTCTGGAGTCGGCCTACTGCACTGAAAATCCATTGTCAAAACTAGCACGTTCTTCTGAGGACTAGAGTGTTCATTCAGCCCAAAGAAAGAACTTACTCTAACTGGAAACATTACTGTGAGTTAAAAAGCCACACCTTTATGAATAAAGATGAAAAAAGGAAAGTAAAGGTAGTTAACTCTGAATTTAAGTTAATTACTGATTGGGAGGACTATAAACAGTTTTGAAATGAAAAGAGAACCTACCCAAGAAATGCAAAACATGGCAACATCCCTCAGTACAAAATCTTAAAGTCATTTAAAGCTAAAGGCTATCTACAGCAGAGCCAACAGTCCTTTGCTAACACTCATCTTTTCAACTAGAAATAATAATCCTTACTCCTACCCTGCTGAGTAAAGCAAGCTCTACTCCAGCTTCATCTAATTATTTTTAATGTCATTTTCCACCTTCTTATCTTTTCTTTTTTCTCTTCTTTTCCCTCTACCTGTGTTTTCCCACATTTTTTCAGGAAGTCAGCATGGGAAGCTTGAAAGCCTTTACTCTTGCCCTAACGTTCCTGGGAGTCCCTACTGGCACATCCAAGCTAGCCCTACTGGCAACACACAAACAGACACTTGGGAAGAAACTGATTTCTTAAGACTAAACAACTGTATCAAGTTTATTGTGTTTTCTAATCATAATGCAAATTGTGTTGGACAGAGATTTTTGGCAGGATACTAAACAGGAAAATTCTGGCTTATAATTTGGCCTCTGGAGGCCGCATGATTTAAAATGCATTAAAAACATCCCAGGAGCCCTTTGCAGATGTATAAGCCCCTTGCTCCATGAAAAGAAACAAAGAACACACAAAGCTTAAGTTCAGGTACTTTGTAATAACAACACCACCACCCACCCACACACCCACACCCACACCCACACCCACACACAGAGTCCTCTGATCAAACTGTTCTGTAAGCTATAGGTAATAGCAAATTTTTCAGACCAGCATTAATAGCCTTGAAAAAAGCCAAGAGGGTCCAACTGCTCCGGCCACCGTAATGGAGAACGTATTTCAAGGTCTCTTCTCCTCCATCATGGGGAAGGCAGGAACAGTTTTCCTCTGAATGGAGGCAAGGGCATCCTAGCCTTGGTGCCTTTAAAATGAACTAGAGCTTCATCCATATTTATTGGCTTGACAGGTGATTTTGCTATCGGCACTGCCCTCCTAGTGACTTGGCAAACTTGGGGTCAAAGGCAGCCCCAGACTCTGGTGCAATGCTGACACTCTGCTCACCTGAGCCTGCGGGCCCACCCACTACCCAGACACATAGCCCTTCTGGGGTTTCGGAAGCATCCACTCTAGAAAGCCACGACCATTAGGATGGGGCTGGAAGGAGACACTACTTCTCCAGAACTAAGGGGAGGAGAAGGAAAGGGTGAATGAAGCGGTACGCCTCTGTCTACATGAACAGGCAGATTCAGGGACTCACTCAAATTCTACCTCTCAGTTTCATTCCCGTGCAAACCAAGGTGGAAGAATAACGCCGCTGCATGCCGTCCCTCAGCCCCACACCACTGGACGTCCTCTGGTTGTGGCAACCTCCACAGCCGCATCCGCCCTGCCCTCCCCTCCCCTCCTCTCTGTCAATCACCTTTCCATGGACGCACATCAACTATGTGCATTCCAGAAGGCATTCTAACCTCAGGGACCAAGTCAATAACAAGAAAGCCACGCCGCTGAACAAGCATCCAGAAGACTTTTATTCTCAAGTACTCTGAATCATCAACAGGAACGTGCCCTCCCACAAGGACACAGTAATTTCTATTAGAGCTATAGTGGCATTATTTTCCAGAGGACCAGATCCAATTTCAAATGTGAATCAAAAGTACAAAACTATTGGGGCGCCTGGGTGGCTCAGTGGGTTAAGCCTCTGCCTTCAGCTCAGGTCATGATCTCAGGGTCCTGGGATCGAGCCCCACATCAGGCTCTCCGCTCAGCGGGGAGCCTGCTTCCCCCTCTCTCTGCCTGCCTCTCTGCCTATTTGTGATTTCTCTCTCTGTCAAATAAATAAATAAAATCTTAAAAAAAAAAGTACAAAACTATTAACCTATTTATTATTTTAAGGTCTAAAATTTAAAAGTTGGATTAGATTGAAAAGATTCAGAGATATATGTAATACCTGGTACCCTTCTTATCTCAGTCCTGTTCCAGGGTTTTAAAAAAAGAAAAAGTATTCATTAACTCTTGGAAGCAGTACTGGCTGAGAGAAGACTGCAGACAAGAACAGGACTTCCCAAGGAGCAGGAAGTAAACTTGATGCATCAGGCTTACATAAAAGCCAAGTGAAAAAATCCACGACTGCTAAAACCACTATCAATCTCAGCAATGTCAGGCCTTCCAGTTGGCACTGGTGATTGGTAGTTAACAGAGGAGTTAGGGATTATTTAAAAAAAAAAAAAAAAAGTTTTAAGACTGAGGACCAGTGGAATAAATCATATCAAGACTGACAAGACAGTTAAGCTAGTCGTTAGAGCATTTTCATAACACTAGTCATTAATGATCTGAGCATTCCAGAATCTCCTATCACCTGCAAATGGGCCCAAGTCTGCAGTGGGCTTCAGTGCACTGAGCTCCATGACAGACACAACTATGACAGAACTCTGCTCTCAAAGCCAGTGACACAGGAGGTTTGAAAGGTAAGAACAAAAAAGGCCTAAGAATTTTTAAATTTCCTTTTTAGGAAATAAGACATTTTCTAATTACAAAAGTAATGCATGTTGTTTTTTACAAAAGGAGAAGGAAAGGGATATAAGAAAATTAACATAACCCATAAGCTCTGCACCCTAGTATAACTACAACTCTTTGGAAAATAGTCTTTTAGACATATTTCCTAACACACATGCTATATATCAAAAACTGATGAAGAGGTTGCTTACAAAACATTTCTTGTAAATTTTAATTATAAATTATGGTAAAATACAACTTGTCTTTGAGGCATTCCAGAGCTGAATTTAGTTCTGATGCAATGCTTGTGATGGACTTAAGAAAGTGCTAGAGGATTCTTTTTAGGACCGTTCTCAATCAGATAATACCATGGCTCAAAAGGATGCAGATTTTTCAGGCAACTTTTCATAAAATGAAGTATAATTTTCTGGCTACCCAGTGGATATATACAAAAGCAAGAGAGAAAGCATGCTTTTTGTGTGTTGTTTCAGTGATATTAACATATTTGAAAATATTTGAGCTATCTCCCAAACGATCTTCTAGGACAAAAGGATTTCCTCTCATCCACACTTAAATAAACTTCCGTTTTTAAAGATATTAGATAACCAGTTCCGTCATGGCAAATAGGAAAGGAAGTGTTTCCTCCACAGCAATAATCTCAGTTTGTCCTCAGACCCAAAGAATCCCTTTGAAAGGCACACAAAAGCACTATCCAATCACTCTGAGAGACGATAGTCAAAGCATGGTGACAAAACCAAAATTGTTCTACCAACAGCCTCTCAGTGGCCTTTGGGTGAAAACCCTAAGCAAACACTTTCTTGGTTAACAGGTCAATGGTCTCATTTGTTGATCAGGGACACCTGCATGAGGTTTCTTTTGCAAGCTTTTCAAAAAAGGTCTCTCTAGAAGCACCATCCTAGAGAGCCATATTAAAGTAATTACACAATTAGGAAAGTCTATTGGTACCAATTACTCTAAAAGCCTCCAGATGGAGATCCGTTCTTCTACACTGGGGGGCCGAAAATATGAGCCTTCCACAAAAGACTGGCTGAAGTCCCTGAGGCAAGCCTGGGGGAGGCACCACAGCAGGGTGGCCTTCTTCCCTGCAGCTGTCCCAGCTCTCTCCAACCGGCTAAAACCAGAGGAGGGCTTCAGGGATATTCGCCACAAAATGGTATGCTGTGATACCTGATGTCTAAAGTGAGAGATGACACAAACCTAGAATGTGCCAGAGACCTCAACCTCAAACTCCTCAACACCTATCTCCTTTCAAGAGCCTAAGAACCAGGAGAGGGGAGTGATAAATCAATGGGTACGGAATCTGGTTTTCAAGAAGTTCTGGGGATGAACAGTGGTGGTGGCTGCACAAATGGCTGAAATGTTAAGTTTAGTGTTGTGTTTACTTTGCTACAATGTATGCATGTGTGTGTTTGTATAAACATATATAGCCCAAGAACCACACTGGGTTGTCTCAGAGACATGCTGATCATTCATTGGTCCAGATCCTGCAAGTTAGACCCAGAACAAGCTACAGTCTCACCAAGAGCTCCCCCAACCACAGAATCACACCTTCATAGGCTATCCTTTGTTTTGACAGAGGGCAAACCTAAGGCTTGGCCACGTGGAGACTATTGGTACATGTTATATACTACTTTCAGCAAAAACAATTTATTGCACTGTTCAGTTCATAATTTCTTCAATCTCTTGAGAAAGAACCATCATGCCCCTAGGTTTTTAATATATGAAAAAATTTTTTTCTCCTGATCAAGTAAAACTACTTTTTTTTTTTAGATAGAAGAATTATGAAAAAATAATCACTGTATTTCTCCAGGTTATAGCTTTATTTATAGGATGTTCAGAACTTAAACTTTAAATTCAAACCTTTTTATGTCAAGGGTATTATAACTAACTCCCTTTTCTGCTGCACATGGCTCTTATTTTCTCATTCTTATTGATTGGTGTCTTATTTTAAGGGACATCAATGTCTTTGGGGAAAAGGTGGGTTACAGTAACAAACTACACACCACAGAACCACTCACAATGAAGAGGAGTCTTTACAGAGAAAAGGAGCATGACCTCGCTAGGTTTGGGCAGCTTTATAAATAATTTGGTAAAAGACTCTAAATACTAACAAACATATAGGTTGAAAACAAAAAATGTCTCTTGCAGGGTTAAAAATTAGAGCACCTGATTACACACTGAACTCAGAACAAACCGTAATTGCGTCCCTATAGTTCTAGAAGCAACATGCAAAGTAAGTGGTCTGGTGTTGCCCCGGTGAGAGAGTGCCAAAGGTCAGACTAACCTCCTCCCCTTCTCTTCCTCTAAGTCAGAAGGTACCATGAGTCCATTAAGAGTTTCCGCACAGAAAATCTGTCATAAATCTCTGCTGGACAATAATGCCTGGTTACCTCTCTTCTTCACATTTCAACAGCCGCCATCTAAATCAAATTTTGTGCAAGAGTATCTTGCACAACAGTATCTTTGTTGTGATACTGATGCAAGAGTATGCAACAGTATCTTTATTCAGTAATTAGGTAGAAAAATGAGAATGAAAGAAAGATGGGGTCCCCATAGGACCACTGTATGGTCTTAACACTAGGGTTTCTACCCCAAGCTTCCAGCCTTCTCTTATAGGACTGTCTATGTTGGAAGGTTAGAAAAGGATTTAGGACTTTTTTTTAAAAGCCTCAAGTATCCTTTCATTATAACCTCCCTAAAATGTATTCTTCAACCAAATCAACGAATGGAGTGGTTAGTGATGCCCCTGAACAGAAGATACAAGGGAATGCACCTACCTCTCTTAGTCACCTGACAAAGTGGAATTACTTGTCCTCCTGGCATAATTCTAGACCTGCCCATGATCTTGGACAAGCCGTGGTATATAATGAAAACTTAATATCCCATGTATTCTTAAGTTCATATTAAGTGAACCACAAAATAATTTGCCCTAAAACAAATTTTACTTTTGTAATTTACTAGTAAGCATTGAGGGGGGAAAAGGAGTCTCTCCGAATTAGGAAAAAAAAAAAAAAATCAAACTTTCCTATATGTTTTGTGTTGTATCTTCTATAAACTATTAGTGATTAATGTTAAGTTATAAGAGCTATCTGGTATCTGTTCAGGAATATATTACTCATCCATCTGAACACACCTAATTGTACGTAATTTTAAAAACAGATCATAGGTATCTTATATTTCCCCCTCAAATTGACATTTCACTTTTTGTCCTCATATTTTAGTGCAAAAGACCCACTCCTGCTGCAAAAATGCTTATGTATTCAGTATAGATTCAATGTATTAAGGAGGAAGAAGTCCCACGCTTAGTGTTAACCTTCATATTTCCAAAACACTACATATAGCAATTACTCCTGTGCTAAGGCTTCAAGCTCATTAGCAACTTTGAGAGGTGCTCAAAGTATAAAATATCTTCCCTTACCTAAGCAGATGAGTCACAGAGCCAGAGTCTTGAGTATTACATCGCTGCCATCTTTACCTGGTATTTTTAATCTCCAAAGAACTTTAGCTACAACCTCATCAGCAAATGTTTCAAGCAAAGTGCTCTATCAAAGTCATTTCTTCCTAGAGAGGAAAATAGGCAGGGAAAGATGTAAGGGGAGAAAAGATAAATTTACCTGCATCAATTTTCTGGAGAGCTCATTAGTGAGGAACTCTTCTTCCTTCTCATAATTTACAGCAAGGGTTTCTTTCTCCTTCTGCAAAGCCTGGATTTTCTTGAATAAAGTGTTACTGATGAATTCTTCCTCTTGCTCAGCCCTGGCTTGCTGTTTTAAAAAAAGGGAAAAAAATGAGAAGAGAGCAACAACAACTACAACAAAAATGCGTTAAGGAATCGGGAAATTTACTAATTAAAATATAGTTCGTATTTGCAGAGAGGGCACCCATTTTAAGGAGATTTCTATTTTTCACTGTGAACCAATGCACCCCCAAGGTGCATAAACCAGAGGGGCTGAGTTGTAACCCAAAAGCAAATCTGGCTATACCTCCAGAGGGCCTCCCTGTCTATGTACAGCCCCTCTTCTTAATGTGATGTTTCAAAGACATTAATAAAGACTGTTTTACAGTTTTTAGAATCAATCCCAAGTCAATCACTAGACTACAGAGAGCTCCTCAGATGGCATACAGGTCCAGTTCTGGGGTATATGCCATCCAATCGTGGTAACTCCCTGTAAGTCACTACATCTCAAAAGTTTATAGCTAAAATATCTAGGCGACAAGTTTTACTAAAGCAGAGAACTTCAACTTGCATAAAAGTAAAGTCATGTCACCTCTTTAGAATGTTACCGAAAGGGTTTGGATATGCAATTTTTAAAAGCAGTGCAGATCTACATGCATTCGGTGACATGCTCAATGAATAGTAATCATAAGGAAAAACACGAGTGGCTAGAAAGTACTACTGAAGTAGCAGGAATCCAACCAGTAAAAAGTAAGGGTGGATGAAAGGAGTATTATTTTTTACTTTATTAATTTCCCACTGGGAATTTTTTGGAAGTGAAGGCAGAGATAAGCATATTTTAAAAACAGAAATTTTTAAAACAGAAGAGGGTCAGGATAATTCGATGAAAATATTCTTTTTTCATCAGGAGATGAAAATATTCTTCTGTAGCACTGCCCACCCCATGCTATCTAGGTTTTATCAGAATAAACAGAAAAACCTAACCATCCTTAAAGGAAATTAATCTTTTCAGAAAAACCTGCTTTGAGTGAACTCAACTCTACTCAAAGCACTTTTTAAACCACATCATTGTGATGCATTAACCCCAAATAATGCATTCCTGTTTTATCAGCCAAGTCGAGGCAGAAAGAGCTCCATCAATTCCAAGCCGCCAGCACCTGTCACTTACAATAATACGAAAGCCAGAGGGCAGGAGACAAAAGGGCACCAGCACTAAATAATTACCACCTTTTATTGTAAAACCTCTGACAACCACCCCCAAGTCTGGTGGTTTAGATTTCTGTACATATTCGCTCGCTTCCCCCAGCGCCTGTACCCTAACAGCCATGGTTTCCGGGGAGCCTGTCCTCTGTGCTCCCTATCTCTGTGACCGAAAGGAAGTAGTAACCCCAGTCCCCAGAACTGCTTGTCAAGGAATTCTACAAGAGAGCCAGAAGGAGTTCTTCAACTGAAAAACAAAGCCTCACAAAGAGTGGGAACTTTGGGAGAAGGTCCAGTATACTCGAGTTCTTAAAGAAACCACCTGGGATAGGTCAGGAGAACTGAGCACCTAATGGCCCGTCTCAGCTAATAAATGTTTCTTTCCATCCAAGAGCACCAGGGAGAGGTCTCTAGGTCCCAGGGGGTTCCCTCACACCTCATGTCTTATTAGCCTTTCCTAGTGCCGTGCTCTCCACCACAGCCCAGAAAAATCTCCTGGGGACTGGTGCTTCCTCTTCCCCCTTGAAATGACTCCCCACTTCTCTTTAAAACTCACATAGGTCCAGGTGTCAATACTAGTGCAATGGGCAGGAATCCAAAGTATTTACAGAGGCACACTTGACACATATATCCAAGCCCACAATCTGTTCAAGCTGCTTGTTTCTCTGGTTTTGATGGACAACGTCCTACATGATTTGATTCCTGATTATTCTAAAAGTTACAGAACAGAAAGGTAGAGAGGAACTATAATGCTAGTGATTCTGCGCTTAATTTTTCAAGAGTGTTGGCCATACATTATTTTCATTATCGGGTGAGACTCAATTGCTTACCAAACGCTCAGTATTTTAGACACCTGGTGTATTTTGTCACTAGCAGTGAGGGGGCCAGACTCAGGCCCCGCAGACTACCCTCCCCTCTGCACTGGGGCCTGGAAGGAAGAAGCTGCAAATAAGGCATAAGTCCTAAATGTTGCCTCGTGGACCTTCCACCCCTGCCTCCCCCTTCATCTAACCATTAAGTTTCAGGGACAACAGATTTCAGTGTAATATAAAACAGAACTCTGTGATGAAAAGTAGATTTGTGTTTGCCAGGGGCTGGGGGCGGGGGTTGCGTGGAGGATGGGAATGACTGCTAATGAGAGCACAATTTCTTTTTGGGGTGATGAAAATGTCCGAAATTGTGCTAACGGTTTACACAACCCTGTGAATATACTAAAAATCAATGAGGTGTACACTTTAAAAGGGTGGATTTTATCGTATGTGAATTATAGCTCGATTAAGAAAAAGCACTCTGAATAATTAGCAGGGTCTGTATTTCACGGAGCACCTGGCTTCCTTTGCAATTCCTCCCAGAGAAAGCAGCAAAATTTTAAAAAGGATGGGGGCAGGGAGGCGTTGAAGAGCACTAGATCTGCTCTAAAGTGCCTTCCCAAGTAAGTGACACATGGCCGGTCGTGAGAGGCTGAGGCTTTAGCTAACAAAATTATTCACCATTTCAGAATAGCCACTTAATTCTAGGCAAAGCCCATTAACGGAAAATGCCGCTCTCAGGACCCCTGAATAACATGCGGAACTGCTCTGTGGAGGCTTGTCAAAGCCTCTCTAACTTCACAAGGGCTAGACAGGCCCTCACACAGACTCCCTCAAAGGCCTCCTTTGGCAAAGTTTTTGCCACGTTTTCGTCCGGATCCGGGGTTGTTGGTTAGTCTGCCTCCCGCAGCATCTGACATCCAGAGGAAAACCACTGGGAGGACAAGATTCCAGGTCCCCAAAATGTAAAGCCGAGTTCCCCCTTCTTCTGACTGGTCACGAATCACTGCAGGAATTAAAACACATACAAGGACAAACGGCAAGGTGCTGTATAGAGTAGAGCCTCAGAGAAAATTGTTTGAAAGATCAGACAGAGCGGGCAGACAACCAGGGGTAACCTGCTGATCAGAGTCTGCACCTCCAGCCACACAAAGCAGCCAGCATCCGCCACACTCCCCGCAGCCGGCTCCCAGGCGATGGGCCACGTCTACCCAATGTCAGTCTGAGGCCTGGCTCTTTCTTCCCCTAACTCCAAAACAGCCCTTTTATTTAAGCTGTAAGCAAATTATCCTTCTAATTTATCCCCCCCAAAGGAGACAAGAGCCTGGGAAACAGTGGCCTAGGAGCAAAGAAGCACAGCCCAGGCACCATTCACCAGGGGACAGAGAAGAGATAAAACAAGCCACTGCTTCCCTTTTTATCTGAAATGCTTGACAATTTCAGCATACCTAAAAACATCCAAATTCAAAAATAAGACTGTAGTTCAAAAGCTAAATATAGGGGCACCTGGGTGGCTCAGTGGTTAAGCGTCTGTCTTCGGCTCGGGTCATGATCCCAGGGTCCTGGAATCGGGCTCCCTGCTCGGCAGGAAGCCTGCTTGTCCCGCTACCATTCCCTCTGCTTGTGTTCCCTCTCTCGCTGTGTTTCTCTCTGTCAAATAAATAAAATCTTTAAAAAAACAAAAAAAAGCTAAATATAAAAATCATGTAAAAGTCAGGAATGCTTTGAAGGAAGAAAACTTTTCTCTGTGTTCTGCCTATGTCTGTAGAGTTGAAGACTAGGAATTATAATTCAGTAATTATAGCTGCATGTTTAATACGGTTCTAGATGCTGTGTTTAGAAATTGAGCGGCTCTGGCATAACCACATTCACTTATTCCCCGAGCAATAATCATCTGAAGTCTGTAAATATGAGGACCACAGCAGAAAGCATCCCACTCTTCCCCATCCTACCAAAAATCCACACTAAAAAAAGGGAAACAGTTAAGAAATAGGGGAAGAAGCAGGACAGGAAAAATTTACCAAGTACTCTGGCAAAAATAAACACCAATGAAATTCTTAGAAGAATTATTTTCTCCTGAGTCACCACATATTTAGGCAATCATATTCTGAGCACAGTTTTCTGCGAAGAAGGAAAACACAGCTCATTCTGACCCACTGCTATGATGACCAGGGCATAAATCTGATAGGAGGTTCCAGTGTGATTGTTTAGGGGTTCTGTTTTTTATCAGCAGCATTTTGGAGATGAAGGATGGGTGGAGAAAGGAGAATTCAAGTACAGCAGCATTCACTGCTGACAAGAAAAATTTGAGTGCCAAAACCAAACTCATGTAGGATGATGCAATTCCTGATCTGTCAAGCATGTGAAAAAGAACAGCTTTCCAAAGCAGGCAATCAATACTTGATAGCAGCCATAGGTAGAGGATATAATCACGAGAAGACACGAATGACTACCAAGATAACACATTAGCATTTGTTTTTTTAAAAATTACTTTTAAGTTGATTGCTGACTTGTTTTAATGACAAAAAATCATAAAGATTACCTTGAAGCTCAAATGCTTAAGAATCCAGGCTGGCTCTATTTATTATTTTAATTATCTAAATTTATGAATCTATTTGAATATGTTATTTAAATTCACTAGTTTGCTGCCTAGTCACTTACAATCCATATATTTTTTTTAAGATTTTATTTATTTGACGGAGAGAGAGAGAAAGATTTTATTTATTTATATGATGGAGAGAGAGAGAAAGATTTTATGTATTTATTTGATGGAGAGAGAGAGAGGCAGACAGAGAGAGAGGGGGAAGCAGGGTCCCTGCTGAGCAGAGAGCCTGATGCGGGGCTCCATCCCAGGACCCTGAGATCATGACCTGAGCCGAAGGCAGAGGCTTTAACCCACTGAGCCACCCAGGCACCCCTACAATCCATATTTTAATGATCTTAACAGCTCAATTTGAAACAACATCGGAAATCAAATTGTTACAATCGCAGGAGCCACCCAACACAAAGCCAGGCAAGTGACTGAAACCCTGCACGATCTCCAATGTCATTTACTAGGGTCACCACAGCACATTGCGGGGAGGTGCTATGGTCAACAGAACCCATGCGGGATGGCTGGTGCCGCTCAGAGGATTTAGCCTGATAGGATTCCTCTCAGATGTACTGCTGGGTTTGTCCACAACAAACCACTGTCCCATCGCGGTCCTGCTGGGTCTGTTTAACATTGAAGTACCAGTACCACAGGGGTGGGTGACACAGAGGATAAGTCCATTTAAGTACCTCCACTTCCTCACCTCTAGAAGAACTAGACAGATGATTTCAATTACATGTGTGAGCATTAGAATCTCCCACTTAGTCTGTGGAAGCACTAGGTTGTATTGTGTTTCCTCCACATACTGCACACCACCTGGGCTTATAGTAAGAACAGTTAATAATCAGTAAATTCAAGCACTTATTTATTCCATTCCAACTGCCAGCACATCACTGAGTACACAGGGATCAGAGCAGAATCCCTGTTGGCCCTTGCGACTGGGCTATTCTACCCCAGGTACTATGCCCAGGCCATCTGCAGGGCTGCAGGGCAAGAGAGAAATAGCAAGAAAGGGTGACTTGCAGGACAAGAACTCAGAGAATCTCAAGGTTAAGAAGTACTCCAACAGCTACCAAATTTTATCAACCTGCTGTGCCTCTCAGACCAGCTTCCACGGAAGACTGGTCCTTACCACTCTGCTGTAAGACCGCCTACTTTACAAGATGCCCACCTCCAGCTGAGTGACCCCAGAGGAGCCATGTGACCTCTCAGGACCACTACTTTCTCTTCTGTAAAGTGAAAAGAATGGCACCTCTTTCTGGGCTGGTGTGAAGATAAATTCATATACCTTACAGAAAGAGCTTAACATCTTGTATAAGGAGGCATTGAAAAGATAGTTACCAAAAGGCCTGGAGAGAAGCATATAGAAGAGGATTAATGAGAAAACACTGAAGTCTTATGGAGTCTCCCTTCATTTAATGAAAAGTTGAAATGGACATAATTATGGCACATCCATAAAAAACAGCAGAACCATCAAAATATATATACATATTTATATATATAGCATATATATGTTATATAACATATATATCTCTATCTATATATCTATATATAGATATATATATGGTTTGCACTTACCATCGTGAAAAGATATCCAACAACAAATGGTTAAGTGAAATACTAAAATGGATTATTTATATCTAAAGTAGAAGGACCCTAGGCTGAGTTCCCAAAGAAAAACCACACATCAAAGACACAATGCACTATGAATAAATTAACATAAACAATCTATTTACAGCTCCACACATACACACTAACTACCCTACCCTCATGATCAGCAAAGGCTTCAGATACTCAAGTTCTCAGAAACTATAAAATAATTTTATCTGAAACATTACAAAGAAATAAAATATGGTAAAGGAGCAGCAAGAGAACAGATCAGGCAGGTTTGAAAAAGAAAACAGAACTTCTTGAAATAAATGTTTAAATTCCTCTTGCATTTTGTATTTCAATAGCAAATTTGACACAGCTGAAGAGCAAACACTGAAAGACATAAAAAATTAATCCAGAATATCACACAAAGAAACAAGAAAATGGGAAATGGGCAGGATATCAATAGATACAGGAAGGAAATGAAAAATCTGACACATATCTCACTAAAGATTAAGAGGGAGAGAATATTTGAAGAAATGATGGTTTCAGATGGTATTTCTCAGAAATACCACCTGAGAATTTCCCTGAACTAATGAAAGACATGAATCTATAGATATAGAAAAGTACCAAGAATTGGTACCTAGACACATTTTAATCGAACTGTACAACATTAAGACAAAAATCTTAAAAACAGTCTAAAGAAAAGCCAGATAATCCATAAAGAAACAAGCAGACTGACAATCACTTCTCAACATCAACAGGGAAAGGAGACAATGGTATATTCTCAAAATGCCAAGACAAAACAATTCGCAATCTGTACTGGGATACCAAAAAAAACTGTCTTTCAAGAAAGAATCAAAACTCACATTTCTAATATAACCCAAAACTGAGTTTATCACCAGTAGACTTACACTAAGAAGGCTTCTGTAGGATGGACTTATCCCAGAACTGTCTACAACGCACATAGAACTGATGAGCAAACAAACCAGTGAAAATGAAGGATAATCTCAACAAAGATAAGGTCTAGTCTGTGAGGTGAAAATGTCAGTGAGCCCTCTTGCTCAACTACAGACCCTAACAGTTAAAATCGGAGGGAGACAAGCCCACTCATGCTCTAAGTATAACTCACTGTGCTGATTTCTTACCACATTTTCTTGAGGCATTGAAGATGTTCTATAATGACCCGAACATTCCAACTGCATGACCAGAACTGCATGCTTAGAGGACCACACCCCACGAATCCCCTTCCTTGCCCATGATTACGGGCTACACACATACCAACCCCACCCATAACCATGTGCCCCCTGCCTACTTTCTTGCAGGACCCCTCAGAACCTCTCCTATGAAACTCCAGGGGTCTACCTTATGGAAAGTCAGTTATTGTAGCTTGTTGAGCCTGCCACCTCCCCAGCCTGCTAGCATCTGAAATAAATTTCTCCCTTTCTCTTTTCCAAACCTCTCTTGAGTTACTGGCTTCTCCTGCAACAAGTTTATCCGACAACAGGGTTGGCAAACCCAGCCAAGGGATGTGCTCTTGATTTGTCCAGCCTCCTTGGTCCTACCTGGCTGGAGTGGGTGATGACAGCCAGGTCCTGGGACTCACTGGTTCTTTCCTGTGCTAGCGGCTGTGCTAGATCATTCAGAAACAAAAATATTAAACTAGCACCCAAATACTGAATAGTAATAGTGTCAGTCAAAGGGGATGGTGAGAATTAAAACATTTTAAGGTCCTCATATTTCCTAAAGATCTAACATATTTCTTTGAAATGTGCACAGAATTTTAAGGATAACTAGTAAACAAATAGGAATAGAGAACTCCTAAACCAACAGAAAAAATATTTTAAGTTAAAAGGTACAAAAAGAAAGAAGATGGTAGAAAGAAGGAAACTACATCAGTGATCATAACAAACACAAGTAGACTAAAGTAGACAGATTGTGAGATGGGGGGAGCAACATCTAAAAGATAGTAGAGGAAAGTTCTAAGTACAGAGATAATAAAAGATACATCACACAAACAATAACCCACCCCCAAACTGGGGGATACGGGGATAAATTAATAACTGTCTTAAACATATTTTATAACAAAACACATTCTTGGGAAGTTTTATCAAGCACAGAAAAATAGACAAAAATTCAAAGTATGAGGACTGGCAAAGAAAAAAGAACACTATCATTATTGGTAGCATTATTTAAAAACTATAAAACTCAAGCATAGGTGGCTCAGTCATTTACGCATCTGGTTCTTGATTTCAGCTCAGATCATCATCTCAGTGTCCTGGGATCTAGCCCTACATTGGGTTCAGGGCACAGAGGGGTGTCTGCTTGAAGATTCTCTCTCCCCTTCTGCCTCTGACCCTCCCCACTCCCACGCTCTCTTTCTCTCAAATAAATATTTAAAAAAAAAAAAAAGCAGAAGTATAAAAATCTCCTGAAAATTTAAATAATTAGAAGAAAGACAAAGACCATGGCATTTTCTATGTACCAGCCATAAACAGAACACACATTTCAAAAAGTTATTATTTAATGTAGTCATGAGAATTTTAAGGCATCTAAGAACAAATCAGCCAAAAGATATCAAAGATCTCTATGAAGCAAGTAAGTCTGAACTGAAATATACTTAGTAAAGAAAAATACATGAATAGACCTACAAATTTACTACTGAAGATGTTTCAATTCTTCCCCAAACCGGCCATGAATTCAATGCAAATTAATCAAATATCAACAGGGTTTTCTGAGAAACCTGAGGCGATTCTAAAATCTTTGTTAAAGCACAAGGGCCAAAAGAGGCAGACCTCCCTCAGAGGAATATGAGAAAGAAACTTGCCCTACCACCACGGAAGGCGACTTCCTATGAACCCACAGCTATTCCCTCATTCACTAGTGGTGGGCAAGCAGAGCATGCCCTTTACATGCAGTCTGGATGATTCTTGAAGTTAACCCTAAAGTCACTGTATGACTCAAACCATTCCTATGTATAAGCCCAAGAACACTGAAAACCTTTCTTCACACAAAAACTTGTATAAACAAAACGTAGTATGGCCATAAAAAAATAAAGTCCTGACCATACAACACAGATGAACCTTGAAAATATCTTTCTTGGTAAAAGAAACCAGACAAAAAAGGCCACAGAATGTATGATTCCATTTACATGAAATGTCCAAATTAGGGAAATCCAAAGGGACAAAAAGCACATTAGTGGTTGACTAGGGCTGAATGTGGGGGGTAAGGAATGACCACTAAAAAGTATGGGTGTGCTTTTAGGGGTGACAAAAATGCTCTGTAATTAAACAGTGGTGATGGTTACATAACTTCACTAAAAATGACTGAACTGTATATTTTAAAGAGTGAATGTTATAGTATGTGAATTAGATCTCAACTTAAAAGAGGGTAGAGGGCTTAAGGCACCCTGGGAGATACAACAAACTCCTCACTCCCCACTGCCCAGGGCCAAGAGTGGACCAGTGGGGAGTCCTCCCCTCAGTTCTCAAGCAAAGACCCACTGCCTCTGGGAAAAGGGTGGAGAAACCCTGTCCTAAAACCCACAGCAGATTCAAGTCAGAGACTGATTACACAAAAGTGGTCCTGAGAACACTGTCTATATGGCCCAGGCACACAAACCCAAGACCAGACCAGAGGAACGGAGAACCCCCCTTCCTCTACAAGGAGCCCAGCAATGAGAAACCACCCCGGTGGTCTAGGCGGGAGAAGGGGCAAAGGCATGGCGATTATTGTAACCCAGGCATTTAAGCACTTTTAAAGGCAGAGAAGCAGAGCAAGAACATGAGGAAAATGGGGTACCAGAGGTCGCATTCTATGTATAAGGTACTGGAGGAATTTGAAGCTTGTGGTACAAGACAAATATAAATACCTACAAAACTCAAATCCAGTTCAATTACTGATTAGATTGACTCAATCTCATATTGATAGCCCAACAGAAGAGACATGCTCACTTCTGGGTATAAATATTATTTATCTCAGTCTTCGACATACAATGTCTGTAGTCAATCAAAAGTTACAGAAAAAACTAGGGGCACCAGGCTGGCTCAGTTGGAAGAATGTAAGACTCTTGATCTCAGGGTTGTGAATTCAAGCCGCACGCTGGGTGTAGAGATTATTAAAGCAAAAACACCCTATGCATGTAGGAGAAAGAAGGTTTTTTCCCCCGCTTCTTTAAGTATGGAGCCAATTAAAGGCACAGTTTTTACAAGTTTCTTTGGTATTTTATCATTTTCCCTCACAGGATTATTTGTCTCTTATTGGTACACTTACCAGATTGGTAGTTCACTCAAAGTGCTCTAAAGGCCCCACCCCAGTATAGCGTAATTCCCAAATAATCCCTCCCCAAAATGAATCATGGCCCCAAATCAGCTACCTCCCTTTCCTTATAAAACAAAGCTGTGAGCATCTAGCAGCCCTTTTGACTTGCAAATTGAGAAGCAATCAGATTGACTTAAATTATACTAAAATGTGAAAGACCATCTTCTCAACCCTGATGATTTCTTACGAAAGGATGGGAGGATATAATAGGATTCCTGGCCGAGTGTCTTCATTCTGTCAGTTATCTACTGCTATGTAACAAACCATCCCAAAATGCAATGCTCATATACAACAACAATATATTTGTCATCATTTTACAGGCATTCCCTTGGCCGGTTTCTTTGAGCTCACTCACGCTGCTGCACTTAGCTGGAAGTTCAGCCGAGCTAGGATGATCCGAGATCAAGGGAGCAGGAAAACGTTTTCATCTCTTAAGGAGAGAAGCAGTAAAATACTACTCAATCAGGATGCTTCCCTTTTCCAAAGTTTCTTCTTGTTTTGAAGACACAGATTTCCTAAAATCTCTCAAGGTTTTTCTATAAATGATCGGCATGGGGGAGGAGCAACTCTAGAATTTGGCTAGTACTTTAGGTTGGTATTAGTAGGAGGACGACCTGCCTTGTTGATGACCATATTAAGTATGGTCAGAAGCTTTTTTTTTTGGATGGTACCATGACCAAATTCTACTGCTAAAACTCATTTCATTGCTTGTTGATAGTACTAGAGAATGTAGTCTCCCAGTAGAATAACAACACATTTTCCCAATTATAAACCCAGGAACTGGTCCTGCAAGATCACGATGGGTAATCTCCTCAGATGTATAAGCAATATATAAAAAGAGATCAGACAAAAACTGTCTGTGCCTACAAGTCTCAAGGTACACACACCTGTAAGAACGACTGTCATAAACTGGATAGACTAGAGGTACAAAGAGAGAAATGAGCACATCAGTTTTCTGTGTTTGCCATTCCCATCACTCATTAACTTCAACCCAACATCTTCCTCTCCCTGATGCTATTACTGTCTCCACGGTACATCTTGGCTCAGAAGCCATGGGGAAGTTATCCATTGTTCTGGGAAGATGTGCTCTTAAAACAGAGGCCTCAAGGGGTTCGTGGCTGGCTTTGTTGGTAGGTCATGTGACTCTTGATCTCGGGTTGTAAGTTCAAGCCCCACATTGGGTGCAGTGATTATTTAAAAAAAAAAAAAAAACTTAAAACACACACACACAAACTGAGGAAAATTGAGGCTTCTATCATTTTTTTCACAAAAAAAACCACTAATGCCACACCCTTTACAACTCTATCTATCCCCAAACACCTCAAGGTTTCCAAACTTGGTGCCGGGGCAGTAATTGAGACCCGCAGAACAGGAATATGAAATCTCCACTGCTCAACAAGCTTGGAAAATGAGCATTACGACTCAGCTGCCAACAGTGCAGAACAAGGAATCCGGCAAGCACGTCCTACACCAAAGGGTCAATAGGGGGAGCTGTGGTACAGTGACCCCAGCGAAAACAGGAAGGCAGGTCAATTCTAGGCAGAAAGACAAGAATCCTTCCTCCTAGAAGGTACATTGGCATTGACAGATGCACCATGAAGAAAACTGAAAACGACAAAACAATTGAGCCAAGAATAAGCTTGCTGGTGGTCATTTTTACCCTAGAGGAAGAGCGGACTGCAAACAATTACTGTTCCAGATTGAACGCTGGTCATGCACCCTTCACCATGTGCCTAACTCATCAGGAACCCTGCATTATGAACCATGTCCCCACTATTTCTGACATGGGCAGGGGTGAACCTCAGCACTACTGCCAGGAGGCATCCCTCATCAATAGTAGGCTTCCCCCTCAATAGTAAGTTCCCAACCAGAAGGGCTGACAAGTAGAAGCAGCAACTACAGTGATTAGATTTTTAAAATGTAATTCAGTCCATGAGAGGGAATCTCCTACATGGCAAGCACTGTATGGATACGGCAGTGAGGACCACGGACACTGTCCCTGCCCTGAAGAGGTATATAATCCTCCTAGCAGTTAAACGAAAGTAACATCATTAATCTATACACTTAGCAGCTGGCCTTGGAGTGATCTTGGCTGCATGAAATAGCCTGAACAATCAAGGGATTTTAAAATGAGATTAAGTTGCACAGAGGAAAAAGGGAAGTATTTTATCCACTGTAGTAGCAGAAGAAACGGCCCAGCACACGAGCAGTCCAACGACTCCTGAATGAGGGGTATAAATGTACACAAATATATAAACTTGACATTATATACATGCATACTATGTATTTATAAATGAATCATTAACACTGTGGACTGCATTTCTATACTACACGATAATGGCAGTCCATATCTAAGTATCGATTATGCTTCCAGCACTGTAGGAGACCCCTTCCATACATCTCATTTGATGGATATATGGGCTTCCCATATTTCAGCCCCACTTAAAAACAAGAGCTGAGAGAGGTCAAGAAACTTGCCCAAGGATCCCAGCTACTAAGTGTCAGGGCTCCAATTCAAACCTATACCCTGGACTGGCTCCAAAGCTCCCAAGTCCTTTTATGGCCTACTCCACTGTTCCAGCGCCCTAACCTAGGGCCCGGGACATAGCATAATGCCCCAGAAAGCAGCAGAACCCCCAGGCTCACTCTTAAAGCCAATGTGTGCTGATGCACCTTGCCTGGACATCACAAAGCAACTCATCTTGGAGAGGAGATACCCTGTAATTTCCTTTCCCAAATGAAATAACTAAATGGTGGGTGACTGACAGGTAACCTTTAAGAAGCACACAAGGACCACTTTTTGCTGCTACTGCCCCCAGTTTCCTAATGGTACCCACATGGTTGTTCCCAGGCTGACAGCACGCTCTAGGAAGTTAGCTTTACTCCACACGCCCTTCTCCCCTGCTCCTGCAGAGTGAATGAAGATATATCTGTCGGGATGAGGGAAGACAAGTCACAGGAACCATGGGAGCAGGTCAGCCACAAGCAGGCCAGTGAGGATCTGGATTCAAGTCTATTAGGAAGCTGTAGGATGAGCAGAGTCACATTCTCTATGTGAATAAAAGAGCTCAGGTATAGCAGGTCTAACCACTATCCTCTGAAAGGATGCTTACAAAGCTTAGCCCTTACCTGGTGACTGAGAACTTGAGTTGGGAAGGGTTCCCATCACCCTGGTTAAAGGGATTCATTGTGTCAAAACCCTACAAACATTATGCTGTGTGATGAACTCTTGCTTTCTTTTGGGTATCTGGAATTTGGGGACACGCTAAGCAGAGTCCCAGTGAAAAGCATGGGTGCTGAGTCTCTACTGAGTTTCCCTGATAGACAACATGTCACATGTGTTCTCACACCTGTGGCTGGGGGGAATAAGTACACCCTATAGGACTACTGGGAGTGAACTCTTACAAGCTCATGCCTGACTTCCTCCAGACTTTGCTCTGTAAACCTCTGCCCTGTGCTCATTCTGCTTTGTAACCTCTGGCTATAATAAATCTTAGCCATGATCATGACTGCATACTGAGTCCTGGGGGTTCTCCTGGCAAATCCCCAAACCTGGGGGTGGTCTTAGCAACCCTGGACTCACGCTGTATCTAAAAAGAGTGTCCTTCCATCTAGCTTTCCAAAACCATGGGAGCCACAGGAAGAAGCACACATCACACCCATCACACCATGATTTCAGTGGAGTGGTATAAGCTGTAACCCAAAGTCTGAATTTAAGTGCACCCTGACGAAGAAGGCCATGAGACTCCCTAGCCAGAAAAACCTCCCCAGATCTCCAGACTCTTAACCAACTACCTACTCACCAGCTTCAACTGGAGATCGTGAAGGAAACTCAAACACAACCAATATCAAACACATCTTAAGTAAGCCTCGGTTTTTCTTTCCCTCACTTCCTTGTGTCCAATTCAATCCGTCGGAACACCTTGTTTCTAACTGAACTAGCTCTAGAATGTTTCTTTCTGTTCTTCTCCTCGCCTCTGTTCCAGCCCCCACCACCTTTCATCCAGCTGACAACAGTCAATGAGCCAGTCCTGCAGATTCTTCCCCTCTTGCTCTTAGGTAATCTGCGCTCCATTCTGCGTCCAAAGTGATTTTGGAGGCAGAAAACTGACCACTTCATTGCCCTACATCAAGCCCTCCAGTGCCTTCCCATGATACTCAGAAATAGCGATTCCTTCCGGTAATCGACCAACCCTTCACGATGGCGTCCCTGCCTGCCTCTCCCCGCCATGCCCATGGCGCTCCACAACACAGTCCTGTACTTGGTAGCTCTGACTTCTGTTCTTATCACCTTCCTATCACCACCACCACAGCATGCTCGGGGTAGCCAAGGACGGCAACTGACCCCCCAACCTGAACTTTCCTTCACCTCCTCCTTTCCACAACAGGACCCCCTCATGGTCTACTTGGACCCATGACCATCAAGCCAGCCTGCATTTCCCTACCACTACTTACGAAGACTGCCTCCCTCACTAAGCACTAAGTTTTGTAAATATGAACGTTCACTTTGCATTTGTATGTGTAGACACACACATAGATACACACACATACCCAGGAGGGAATGTACTGCCTATAAGCCCAATATCAAGATTGCATTAGTAACATCTAATATTCATGAAAGAAAGAACTGATAACTCTTGAAGAAAAAGAGATCACTCCATCTTTTCCCAGGTCTCCTTCACTGAAAACAAAAATCTACTTACATACACTGTCACCTTAGCATCAGGTCGGATT
>CM053617.1:15259885-15287400 GCA_028646535.1 Procyon lotor
AGAGAGAGAGAGAGAGAGAGAGAGAAACAAACAAACTACCCATGCCAGGCCCTTCTCCTGACAGAGTGGGTCAGATCTGGGGTGTGGGGCACAGGGGTTCCAACCAGGGTGGCTGGTGAACCAGGAGTAGGAAGGACAGTGTGCTAGCACTCGGGTGACGTGGGCCTGGGCCTGGCTGTGCTGTGAACACCTATTTATCCTTCGCAAGCTTCCTTCCACCCTAAACCTATATTTCTTTCTCAATAAAACGTGAGGTTGGGCACCTGGGGGGCTCAGTCAGTTAAGCATCTGCCTTCAGTGCAGGTCATGATCTCGGGGTCCTGGGATCCAGCCCGTGGCAGAATCTCTGCTCAGCAGGGAGTCTGCTTCCCCCTCTCACTGGCTCTTGGTACTCTCTCTCTCTCTCCCTCTCAAATAAATAAAATCTTTAAATAAAAATTAAAAAAATAAAACGTGAGATAATCAAAGTCCCTTACAACACAGCAACTGAAAAAAATCAGTTACATTCTCCAGAATTCTCTAGGGAAAACCTTGTCATCAGAGGACACTAAGGACAAGATGGCTAGTCCCACTTCTCAGGAAGTGGGAACAAGAACCCAAATATCACTCTTCCCCATTCAGTGATCTTCCCACATCCTCCTCCTCCTCCTGCCCTTGGAGGCAGCGGGGATGTTACCCTCCTGTGTACAGCAACTCTTATGACATATCCTCCAAACTCAGTGGACAATTAGCAGCAAGAGAGCAAAGCACTCCGATCAAATGAAAGGAAATACAATTCTCTCCCAAAAGTAAAAGGCCTCTGGATCAAGGGACTTAGAGGGGAGAAAGGCCAGGGGAGAAAAAAAGAAACCAATTACAAAAGAGTAGAAAACTCCCATGAAAATAAGTAGTTTATTAGGAAAAACACTGCTAACACTGTTATCCATCCCCTCTAGACTCTATGCCTATACATTTGATAAAACAGTTCCCATTAGAGGCACACTGTATCCCTTCACCTCACTTTTATTTTTTTAAAGATCTTATTTATTTATTTGACAGAGAGAGATCACAAGTAGGCAGAGAGAGAGAGGGGGGAGCAGGCTCCCTGCTGAGCAGAGAGCCCGACGCGGGGCTTGATCCCAGGACCCTGAGATCACGACCTGAGCCTAAGGCAGAGGCTTTAACTCACTGAGCCACCCAGGCACCCCTACCCCACTTATTATATTCGAAGTATTCTCTGTGATAAAATGTTCTGCCAATGACTTGTGATGTCGGAAATACCCTATCTCACTGATGTGCCCAAATAGTCTCCCTGACGTTCCAGAAGTTTCTGATACTTCCACTCTAAGAACTGTTCCAATGGATGTGCTTGAGCAGTATCATACACTCTCCTAGCTGGATCCTCCCTCCAGCAGATGCCCCAATGCTGGGTTTCAGTACAGAGTTAAGATATGGGGATTTAAAAAAAAAAATTAAAAAATTAAAAAAAGATATGGGGATTTATTTATTTAAAATTTTTATTTATTTATTTGACAGAAAAAGAGAGAGATCACAAGAAGGCAAAGAGGCAGGCAGAGAGAGAGGGGGAAGCAGTTTCCCTGCAGAGCAGAGAGCCCGATGTGGGGCTCAATGCCAGGATCCTGAGACCATGACCTGAGCCAAAAGCAGAGGCTTTAACCCACTGAGCCACCCAGGCGCCCCAAGATATGGGGATTTAAAGCAAACTGCTTCTGACATTCTTTGAAGCTACCAAGCTTTGTCTGCTTCCTGTGCAGCTACAGGTGAGAGAGTGGTAGCCAATTTACTCCCCCGTTCATCATCTGCTTGCTCGTTCATATACATCTGGGGTTTGGCTCCTACATTGACTTTCTAAGGAAGGCAACTCCTCTGCAGAGGGGAAAGGCATGATGCTTTGGTTCAACTGGAAGACTGGCTTTGTGATTTGGGGGGTTGATATATGAAGGTGGTCTGAGGGAGGAGAAAGAAATGGTTTAACTTCTGGCAAGGGTTTACTGTTCAACATTACATTTCTATTCCAGTTGCACATGAAGATACAGAGGTCAAACTACATTTCCTCCTTGATACCCAGGCCTGAGTCTCTTTCAACCAAAGAGAACTTTTTTAAATTAATGATTTTATTTATTTGTCAGAGAGAGACAGACAGAGAGAGAACACAAGCTGGGACAGTGGCAGCAGAGGGAAGGAGCCTGATGAGGGACTCGATCCCAGGACTCCGGGATCATGACCTGAGCTGAAAGCAGATGCTTAACTGAGAGAGCCACCCGGGCATCCCAGTAGTACACAAGGAGTAACTTTCCCCTGAGAACATCTTCCAAGAAAGCTCACTAACCTGCTATTGGGAATTCAAGTGAAAACCCAGCACAGGTCCTCAACCTTTTAAACAGGACTCCAAAATCCAGAAGACTGCAAACCAAAAGCTGCAACCATCAGGAAGGAAGCCAAGCAGCATGAACTGCATTGAGTGGGTGGCACAGCCTGATCTAAACTGACACGAGGCGGTGTGAAGCTTTATCATCACACCTAGCATGACTGATCACATGTCCTGCCGATGTGTTTGCTGACGGACGGCTGTTCAACCCATCTGGAGGTGTCACATGTGGCATGTGCCCAGCACTGTCCTCCCATGCCCCACCCGACCAGGATCTGAACTGTGCCCCCCACCCCCACAAAGAGGTGTTGAAGTCCTTTCTCCAAGTGAACTCAACCTTATTTGGAAATAGGGTCTTTGCAGATATAATCAGATTAAGAGGAGGTCATTAGGGTGGGCGCTAATCCAGTATGACTGGAATCCTTATAAGAAGGGAGAACACAGACAGAACAAGGATGTGCCATGTTGACTACAGAGGCAGAGACAGAAACATAGCAGCTGCAGCCAAGACGTGCCAGGAACCCCCAGGAGCTTCCAAAGCCAGCAGAGGCAGGGCAGGACCCTCCCCTGAAGGCTTCCCTGGGAGCTCGGCCTTGCAACACCTTGATTTCAGATTTCCAGCCTCTGGAACTGTGAGAGAATAAATCTGTTGTTTTAAGCAACCAAGTTTGTGGCACTTTTTTATGGCAGCCTTAGGAACCCTTAGGATATACCCCTGTCCTCGCCACCAAAAACTTTAGTTCTAAAACACATCTGGCTCCATGGACAAGAGCCTGGGGGGACTGTATTTTACCGTGCCAGTTTATTCTGCCCGTTTCAAAGTAACTCTAGGTTTCATTCACTGATTCTGGAGACTGGTATTTATATAAACATGTGAAGATTTATAATAAACTGTTTTTGTATTAAAAGGGGGAGAGGGAGTACCTGGGTGGCTCAGTCATTAAGCTTCTGCCTTCAGCTTCAGGTCATGATCCCAGGGTTCTGGGATCTAGCCCCGCACTGCACTCCCTGCTTAGCAGGAAGCCTGCTTGTCCCTCTCCCACTGCCTCTGCTTGTGTTCTCTCTCTCTCTCTGTCTAATAAATAAACAAAATCTTTTTAAAAATAAAAAAAAAATTTTAAATAAGATAAAGGGGGAGAGGAAGAAGAAGAGAGTACACAGGACACATAGTTAGCCTTCAAAATTAGCAAGACAGAACAGTTAAAACCATCTAAATACATCTTCAAAGTTTTTCGTGCAAATAAATGTTCCCCATTTCGGTGATATTGAGGCAGAATTACATTTAAACCCAAAACAGCTGTCAACATCCAAAACACTGCAAAATTAACCATGGTTAGTAATTCAGACAGAGTACCCATTGATATTTAATACTGGAAAGGAAACAAGGGAAAAAGAATTTAACAGTGAAGTGTGTGTGCATGAATATGAGTGTGTGATAAGTGTATATACTCATTTCCTTACTCATTTATCTAGCAAATACATGCCAATAAACATGTATGACATGTGCCAGAAGGCACAGGGAATGTAATAAAGCTATAATGAGAGACAGAACCTTACACTGGAGAAGAAATGCAACAAAGGAACAAATTGGATGCAACAAAGGAACAAATTGGTCTCCTCCCAGTTCTGAAAATTTCTCTTTGGCTCTAAACTTAAACTTGCCTTCTGTTCTACCGCTCAAGACTGGAAATTTCAGTAATTTGGTAATTTCTGTCAAACATTAAAAACAATCACTTTGAAATAGTCCATTTACAGAAAGGTAATCCATGGATCAACCAGAGATACACAGATTGATGTCTGAAGGAGTTCACTGAATTGTTATTCATACGAATGCAAACAACTAATTCATCAATAAGAGGAGACCAGCATGAGCAGAATCATGCCCTCCTCCACCAAAAAAAAAAAAAAAAAAAAAAGATGTTCTTGCCCCAAATCCAAATCCAAGAACCTGTGCCTATATTACATGACAAACTGGAATTAAGGAAAGAGATGAAATTCAGGTTGCTAATCAACTAACTTAAAATAATGAGGCTAACTTAAAATAAAGGACACCTGGGTAGGCTCAATGTCCTCACAGAGGTCCTTTAAAATGGCAAGTGGGGGCAGAAGTCAGAATGATACCATATGAGGACTCATCCTGCCATTGCTGGCTTTAAAGATGGCAGAAGTCCAGGCGGCCTCGAGACCCTGGATGAGGCAAGGGAATGGATTCTCCTCTGTGACCTCCAGAATGGAAGGCAGCTCTGCCACACCTTGATCGGAGTCCAGTGAGACCCGCGCTGGGCTTCTAATCTATGGAACAGGAAGATAATAAATCTGTGTCATTCCCAGTCTCTCGGTAATTTGTGGTGATTGGTTACAGCATAAACAGGAAATACAGGCACTGATAAATGGTAGCTGCTCCTAACAATGGAATTGTTATGCTTAATTATGCTGCCATGATTAAGAACAAGGGACAACTGTCATGATACGTGTTCAACAAGAAAGAACCGGCTAGGAGCCACAACATGACCCCAGTTTTGCTTAAAAAATTCACACAAGCCTCAGACCCCTTGGAAAGAACCAGAAGCACAAGCAATTAAGGTGGCTCTGAGGAACAGTACTGATGACAGTCTTTGCAGAGGAACCTGTTTCTCAAAGTTTCTGCAATAAACAGTTATTTGTCATCAGAAGAAAATATTTAAAGTCCGGCAGAGATGTGTTCAATCAAGGTAGCTGTGACAGTCTCCTTGGTCACTGAACCAGAAAAGGCCTGGGAGAGACACAGTCTGAGGAATAAGGAGGGACGTGCAGGGACAAAAGGAGGTTCAAAGAGCCCAGAAGTTCAAGGATTCTCATCCAGGTGAACCTGAGCAACAAAGACCTTCATTTCATCTGTCCGAGTCCCAAGCACACAGCCTCTGCTTCCCGCACCGCTACCACCTCTGGAAGACGCTGGCCTGCTGAATGCGACTTGGCTCATCCAAACTCCATCTCCCCGGGCATAAAAACCACCTGGGTAGTTCTCCCGTGACAAACTGCACAGTCTGAGTGCTCTGCCCCAACACTACTGTCCCCTCAAGCCTTCATATTTTTAGTGATTTTGCAGAATGCCAAGTTTTTCAGGAACACATAGATTGTGTTAGGGCGGAAACCTCTGTACTCAATTTGATGTTTTAAGACCTACCTCAGCACCAAACTGGCTGAAACAGACCAAGACAAATGCTCCGACCATTCCGTACCTGCCACATGGCATTCTCAATGC
This sequence comes from Procyon lotor, assembly GCA_028646535.1. NCBI lineage: Eukaryota > Metazoa > Chordata > Mammalia > Carnivora > Procyonidae > Procyon > Procyon lotor. Next base: position 15,265,498 of record CM053617.1, read on the forward strand.
CAATTTCCAAGGACATTACACAAAGAGACTGACATTTGGGCATAATTTCACACTACGTACTCCTACCAAAATACTAAAGTAAATTCTGTAATCCCGAAAATGAAATGGTCACTGAAAACTCGAAGGGCAGTTTTGCAATCGCAAGCATGTGTGTGGGCAAAGTGCAGGAACACAGACACCCATGTGTGTGCACACCTGTCATTTGGTTCAGAGTGTCACCCCTGAAGGCTGACGTGCCCAGCTGCCTCATAAAGTAGGCTATTGCCACCACTATTCTCCTAACAGGAAAGCTTCTGACAGTTTTTTCAAACCCTGGGGCACCTGGGTGGCTCAGTGGGTTAAAGCACCTGACCTCTGGCTTCAGCTCAAGTCATGCTCCCAGGGTCCTGGGACTGAGCCCCACACAGGGCTCCCTGCTCGGCGGGGAGCCTGCTTCTCACTCTCCCTCTGCCATTCCCTCTGCTGTGTTGTCTCGCTCTAGGTTGAATAAATAAATAAAAATCTTTAAAATAACAATAATAATAAATAAAAGCCTCTCCTATCTAGACAAGATACCAGCTCCAGCTGTCTTTCTGACAGGCAAGTTCCACCACAGTTCTGAGATGAAGATAACTGCCATGTTATACAAACTATACCTATTAAAAAAAAAAAAATCTAAGAAAACTACCCCAAAGTGACCCACCTTCCAAAACTGTACAACCAAAAGCTGAAGGTCACTTTTACGTAATATGTGCACAGAAATCCTGAATATTAGCAGAATAAATATGAATACAGTAATGTATTACGGTAGTAAAATTTTTAAAATTACTAGTAGGGCTTATCTTGGGAATAAGGCAAGTTCAACATTAGATGATATATTATTGTGTTTCATTACCTTAAGGTTTTTTAGATATCATCTCGACAGATGCAAAACTCCACTCACTGGTGAGAACAAAAAGAACAAAGCAAACATCCTCTTTAAGCTTCTCCCAAAAGCTTTCATCTGACAACGTATTTAAGACTAAAGCCCAAGAAGCACTCCCATTAAAGTTAGGAACAAGTAAAGGACGCCTGCTATCATCACTATCATTCAAGGTTGTACAGAATGTCCTGGCTAATGCAATAAACAGAAAGGAAATACGGTCGAGGCGCTTCTTACGTTAGGGTGAGCTTCCGAGGCCAGCGTGCAAGTGGGAAATGGCATAAAGTCAGTTTTCCTTTGATTATGATTTGGTCGGGTGGGTCTAGGGAACCCTGTTCTGTTAGAAAAACAAAGCAAAGCAACAGAAAACATGCAGCAGTGGAAAGGTACAAGGAAAGATCTGCAGCCAAATGGCGGAAGAAGAGACTGACCAGGCCCCACAAACGCTGGTGGCCTAAGAGTAAAGGAGCCAACACTGTTTAAATTAATACTCTCTTCTGTTTCCTAGGTATAAATAGCCAAACACGTTAAGTTAAATGTGAGTATGACCTGATTCTCTGGTAAGTGATCAGAAGATGCTAGAAAGGCAGAGAACAGAAACCTGTCATTCCAGATGTCATCCACCTGGAAAGTGCAAGAGAAACAACCAGTAACTGTTCAGCAGGTAACTGGAGGCCAACCATCATATTAAAAACACAAAGCAAAATCATTTCTAAATATAAGAAAGTCAAACAGAAAAGGTCCTGCTCACATAGGAAAGACAAAGGTCCCAACAAAAAAGGCTGATGCCTACCAGTGCTAAATGAAGTATTTTTAAAAACCTCACCAGAGGGTTGAAACAAAGAAACACAAACCTTAACAAGTGGACAAAGAGGAGATTTATCAGATATAAATGCTGCCCAACCTCGAGTCCCCACAGGACTTAAGGGACGGGACATGCAGGAGAAGAGCCATCACAGCCACAGCAGCCTTGAACACACCGTGTCAGAACTCGCCGTGTGGCAGAGTAAAACCTACTATAAAGTTGTAATCACTAAACAGAGTTATTAACACAGGAACATAGAGATTAAGGAATCAGAAAAGAGTGTCCATAACTAAATCTGGGTATTCAGGGAGTTTAGATGCCATTTCAAAGCATTTCAATGGGATAAATAGCCATATATTTAGACAAAAATAAAATCAGATAGTGCCCCAAAATATGCACAAGAAGTGCTACCCTAGACAGCAAGACTGTCCACTTTCTCTAGCTCCTCTTGTTTTTTTTGTTTGTTTATTTGTTTGTTTTTACCCACTTGCACTAGAGTCTGAATTTCTTATTCAATTAATCCAAGCACTTGTCCTCCTTTGTCCCTTCCTTTTCTTGGGGACTGTCAGGCTGGATGGCGCAAGGTAAAACTCGCCATCCTCACCAGCCAGTTTCACCTTCTGCTCCATGACAGCGGATGAGCCCTTACACACAGCTGCAGCTCACAGATAAGGCTACGTTTACAAGCAGTCAAGTAGCAAAAAGGAAGGTGCCAGAATTCAGAAGTTTAAACGCTCTCATAGATAAGGAAATGAGAAAAGCCATGTGCCAGTTAAGTCCCATGTGACAGGATCAGGAGCCTAAGGTGACCCAAAATGTGACACCCCGGCCCTTCATTCTTCATAATCAGAATGCTGGGCTCACCAAAGTGCGAGTCTCCTGCTCAAACCCTTCTCTGAAAAGCAATCACAATGAGATATTTCCATTCTTTGGTATCTACAAAGAGCATCCCTAGATGAAGTTCTCTTAGATGAAGACCACCCCCTCTCAGAAAATGCTTTTCTTTGTGGGAAAGGAAAGGAGAAGATGTGGCTGGAGTGCTCAGCAGAGAAAAGGCAAGTCATCTTGGCCACCCCGAATCCTTTTCAGAAGCAGGTACTATATAAATTAGCAGATTCTGTCTCATGGTGAGATCAAACCATGACATCACAAGGGGCCATTAAGAAATGTGGGTCACTACAATAATTACCCTCACTCAACAGGTAAGGAAAGAAGAGTCAAGTGTGATTAAGCAATCGCCAAAGGGCCACATGACTTCACAAGGATTACCTAAAACCTCTAAAAACCAGTCCACACCACACAGGGCAACCCTAGTCACTTAAGAAGCCTAAAAACAAGGACCTACAGGATAATGTTCTAAATATATTTTCTGTTCAGAATTCATATTTAGTATCTCAAGGTGTAAGTATCTGCTAAAGGTTAATCCTATTTTAAGAACATCCGTATTATAAAGTATAGACCTATGAAAAACAAAAATACCTAGAAACTTTCCTTGAGGAAGAAAAATAAAAAATTAAATAAAACAAAACAGCCTCTGACATCCAGGAGCTGATGTGATGCTCACAGCTAAACCTCTATATTATTACAAACCTATCAGACGCTTACAGCTAAGTCATGTTGCTCTGAAGGACAAAAACAATCTCACAGGGCATCCACATCAAACAAGGTCACTCTGCGACCATGACAAAATGAGACAAAACAAGATCCCCGTGAAACCCACAAAATACCAAACATCCCCCCTCAGCTAAAATGAGTAACCACAGCTTCTTTACCAATTATAGCTTTCAATATTCTAATCCGCCTCTATAGGTAAGATGTATTGAGATACCCAATCATAGAACTGCCACCACTTTTTGAAAACACCCAATCTATGGGGCACCTGGGTGGCTCAGTGGGTTAAACCCTCTGCCTTCGGCTCTGGTCATGATCTCAGGGTTCTGGGATCGAGCCCCGCATTGGTCTCTCTGCTCAACAGGGAGCCTGCTTCTCCCTCTGCCTCTGCCTGCCTCTCTGCCTACTTGTGATCTCTCTCTCTCTGTCAAATAGATAAATAAAATCTTAAAAAAAAGAAGAAAAGACAAGACCCAATCTAGAAAGAACCTGCGTTTTTGTAGACCTTCCTAGGATTACCCAACCAAAATCCAAATAGGTTCTTTCTAACACCCTCTCACTCCCCAAGGAGTGTTCTCTGGCACTGCAATGAGGAATATCCTGGACCTGTTTCCTGACAGGTGCATTCCTGAGGGTCTTTGGCTAAAGGGCACAAACTTCACTTTGCAAATTTCCGATTTCTTTCCCCATCAAGATCCCACATACGCTTACATTTTGCTAAAACCAAATTTAACTTCATTAACAAACTTTTCAGAATCCTAGCTATTACATAAAGGCACATTTCATCTCTAAGACAAAATGTCTCTGGCAGAGACTCTAAATTCATCAAGACTTTCACTCCATTCTTTTAAAAATATGGATTTCGCTATTAATACAGAGAACCCTCCCCACCAAGGACTCTGAAAATTCAGACAGCTTTTTCTTCTCAAGTTCAAAGCAAGGCAAACTGTGAGCATACTTCATAGACTATATTTTCCAAATCTGCAAGTTTTGAGAACACCAACTGTACACTCAGGGGACTATGTAACCCTGGAGTAGAAATGGTTTTTCTAGACACCCTAGATCCTGAGACCCAATTTCAAGAAGGAAGAGATCACCAACACAGATGAACCTCACAGACGTAATGGTGGGAGAAAGGAGTCAAACACTAAGGAGCACATACTGTATGAGTCCAGCTCAACAGAGTTCCAACTCAGGACATGAGTCCCTCTTACAGGGATGGTGACTACAGGGGGCAAAGCAGGGTCCAGGGTGGTAGTATCGTTCCACTTCTTGATCTGGATACAAGTTATCCAAGTGCCTTCCACCTGCGAAAATTCGCCAAGATGTGCATTCAGCATACATGCAATTAAAGAAGTTATGCTTCAAAAAGTTGTTTAAAAAAGGGCAGGATGACACGTCAGCATGTCACAGAGCAGCACCACTGGACTGAATGAAGCTCTGCAGGCAGCACATGTCCACCACTGAGGCCAGTTTCCCAACCTCCCTGAGCCTCTTTGCCCAGCTGTGAATGAGGTTAACTGCTCATTCTCCACAGGGCTCTTCAGAGGGTTGCCGGACATAATGCTTGTTGTTGTCCTGGTGCCTGTGCCCAGACCACGTGGATTCAACCCAGAGGCATCTCTGTACAACTTGGGGAGGAGCACTCATCTCTAACACGTCCTGGGGAGATGGCAGACAGCAGATCCACATCTGGCTGACCCCTTCCACACTGCGCATATCTATCTCTTCCTTCCCCACTCTGGGCCTTCTAGGCCCGCTCAGGTCTCACCAGACTCTTTCTGCCACCCATGCCTTCCGACCTTCTCCACCACATGTACCATCTCAGAGAGCATCCATTTCCACTCTCAACAGCGCTGTACCATTCAGTCCATTCCTTTCTACTGTCTTCCTGTTGTTCTCACAGACACAACCATGGCAGGGGTGCTCACTTCCCAGCAACGTCACTGGCCCCTGGTACCAAAAGTCACGCTTGGTCAGAGCAGGCAGAGCTGCCCCGTGAAAACGTGAGGCCAGGGCCCCGGATGAGGCGTAGGCATGCACTGGAGAGCGACATGGCCGTAGGGTGAAGTTGAAATGTTTTTAAGATGAACATAAGGCAGTGTATTCAAAAGAAAAGGGAAAGTACTGGGGCTTTAGGTGAGGGAATTTCCACTTGCCTTATCTGGATGTCCCAGGAGGGCATAAGGAGGTCAGAGACTCCTGAGCAATTCTCCCCTGCAGGGTCAGCCGAGGGCTTACTGCAACTGCAGATTCACTTTGAGCTCATTTTTATACACCAATTCATTCTAAAATTCACCAGGGCTCTTTGCATAAATATACAAGATTTTAAAAGAGAAGGAAGCATGGATGGCCAGGGGGAAAAACGACAAAGTCTAACAGCCAAGTAAAACTAAAAGTTCCACAGATGCTAATCAACAGGTCCTACACATTATGAAATTTTAGTTCTGAGTGTCCTGGCAGCCTAGCAATTTTTGTTGCCCAAAAACTGAGGAGCTTTAGCTGGTATTAAGACCCAAGAAAACAATTTCTTCTGTGAGTCCTCATAAAAAGGACACAATGTGGCAGAGTAGATGGCACTCAAAAATATTCTCACTCCCTTGGGGCGCCTGGGTGGCTCAGCCGTTAAGCGTCTGCCTTCGGCCCAGGTCAGATCCCAGGGGCCTGGGATCGAGCCCCGCATCGGGCTCTCTGCTCTGCAGGAAGCCTGCTTCTCCCGCTACCAGTCCCTCTGCTTGTGTTCCCTCTCTCGCTGTGTTTCTGTCAAATAAATAAAATCTTTAAAAAAAAAAAAAAAAAAAAATATTCTCACTCCCATGTCCCTGTTCCTGAGATGAACACTGAATACTTAGAAATTGAGTGACCTAATATCTGAAACCTACTTTCAGATGGTTGGGCAAAATGGAAGAGAGAGAGGAAGAGATGGAGGGAGAGAGGGCAGGCTGTGTGGGATGTGGGAGTCATATGATGTTAAAATTGATGAATGTAGGTGAGGGATATGAGAGTATTCACTGATCTGCTACATTTTAATCAATCAATCAATCAATAAGGAAAAAGGGGCACATACTGTTACCCCCAAAGCACAGTAACAGGGATTCTGAGGGGTCCCACCAACTTAAGTAACCGGCTGGGTTCACTGCCCACACCTCTCATCGCCTTTTTCTGTACTGGTGACAGCCCTCAGCATCCTAGTCTTTGAGTTAAACACCATGTGCCTTTACAACAACCACACAATATATCAGTTCTGCTAAAGACTAAAGTATAGGGAGTCCAAAGTGATACTGGAAGTTGGGGGCCAAGGAACTAGGAAAGGAAATAAACCCTCCCTTTTGTGGCTTCAAGTGAGATGATGGCATTGATACCTTATGAAGGATGAAAGGGTCAAACACGAAGATGTCCTCAGATGTAGCAGAGGACCCAAGTAGAAGCGGTACCAGCTTTGACAGGAGCCATCAGCTCCCCTGATGCTCTGTATTTAGAAACGCAGGCTCAGGGCACCAGTATGGCTCAGTCGGTGAAGGTCATGATCTCCAGATCCTGAGATGAAGCCCAGCATTGAGCTCCTTACTCAATGGGAGTTAGCTTCTTTCTTTCCTTCTGCCCCACCACAGGCCCCTCAACTCATGCTCTCTCTCTCTCAAATAAATAAAATCTTAGAAAGAAAAAAAAAGAGAAAGGAAAGGGGAAAGGGGAAAGGGGAAAGGGGAAAGGGGAAAGGGGAAAGGGGAAAGGGGAAAGGAAAGGAAAGGAAAGGAAAGGAAAGGAAAGGAAAGGAAAGGAAAGGAAAGGAAAGGAAAAAGGGAAATGGAAAAGGGAAAAGGAAAAGGAAAAGGAAAAAAGAAACAAAACAAAACGAAATTCGGGCTCCTCTTCATTCTCTTTGCTCTTCCCTATTCTATCAACTGATCCCATGTAAGCACAGGTGAATGATAGAAAAAATCTAATTAGTACGTTTTATTGTAAGGTTGCTCAAATTATAAATCCTGTCCAACAGGACTATAATATTAAAAGCTTGTGTTCCTTTTATTGGTTCCACTTACATAAATTGGAGTGAACTCAACTGATACGTACTTAATGAGGAAATCTACTTTACTCTTAAACCCCTAAAATATATTTGAGAACGTGAGCTAGGACTCCTATCATGTGAACTGATGGTGACTGGAGTACCGCCTGTCTTAAAAAACTGATCTATAGACTCTGAACACGGCAGATGCCAGAAAAAGTTTCATGTGCTGTTGGAAGGATTCAAAACCCTCAACAGAGCCCCAAACTTGGAACAAACATAGTAACACTTCCTAGCATTTTACAAAGACTGCTACCTTCTTATGTGACCCAGGAGAGCGATCCATGCTAGCCAAAGACAGGTCTTCAGTGCTACTCCAAAAACAGTTTTGAACTCCCAATACCTACCAATTTGCAGATTCTACTGAAAGGAGAGTTTGGTTATAATAGCCATATATCTTTGTTCTCCCACTGACTTCTAAGTTATTTAAGCAAAAAGAAGAGTTTGCCAGGCTAATAAAGTTGACTAAGTTCCAGGAAAAATATACATAAGCAACATGGCACTTATTTCTAAAAGGAAAGTCAATCTCTTCAAAACACAAGAATGAAAGGTATTTCATTAAGCAAAAAAGGCAAGACAGGCATATGCAATGCGTTCCCATTTCTGTGTGTTTTCTTAAGGGCACATTGTAGGCCCACAGTTGTATCTGCATAAAATGTGTCCAGGAAAACATTTGGGAAAATGACTAAGAAACCAATAATAGCAGTTATGTCTATGAAGACAAACCAGGGTCAATGATAAGACACTACCTTTCATTTTTATATGGCTTCAATTCCAAATGCACCAACTATATAATTTTTTAAATGTATCTTTTCTAAGAATATAAAACTCAGTCTTTCAGTTTTAACATGGAGCCTATGCACTTTGTTTTGGTGGAACAGGAGTCGCACATGATCTCCACAGAGAGGCAAGTAGAGGGTTCTGTGGCTGGGGACAAGAGATGAGCAGTTAATAATATTTAATGACTGAATGCATTTTTGGGAAAAATGCCAATAGGATATTCCTGCTTGTCTTCATCTACAGACTTAAATCCACCAATATGCAAAGAGATATAATAGCCTTAGGCAAGAAACACAGAAGAGCTCTCTACCTTACAAAATAAGCCCTGTGGGGTGGGGTTCCTGGTGCCCTCTGCAGACCCAGACCACACCCTAGATAACCCAATTATTCCCTACGCACCTCCCAAGGCACCAGATCTATACATAAGGAATTTTACCTACATCTGACCCTTGCCGAGACCCCAACCAAGATTCTAATATTAAATGATCCTACCCACCCACCTTAACCTCCCCTCCAGCCCCAGCCTCTGGCTTACTTCATTGGTAGTACCAGTGAATCCACCTTTTGTCCAGGCTCCCTTTCTATCCCCAACATAAGCAGTCAAGATCTGAAATGCGAATGAGGCATTTTGGAGATAGAAGCAACAAAAAATGCACAGGCTCCAATAAAGAAAGGTTTAAAGTCTCTGACTCACACAATGTGCAGGTTAAAGGGCTCCTCTCCTCAACACACTACCAAGATGTCAAGAAATCCCACTGAGGACATGTAAAGAGTCTACCAGGGGCGTCTGGGTGATGTAGTCTTGAAGCATCTGCCTTCGGCTCAGGTCATGATCCCAGGGTCCTGGGATTGAGCCCCATATTAGGCTCCCTTCTCAGTAGGCAGCTTGCTTCTCCCTCTCAAACTTACCCTGCTTGGGTTCTCTCTCTCTCACTGTCTCTCTCCCTTTCAAATAAATAAAATCTTAAAAAAAAAAAAAAAGAATCTACCAGCTGAGGAACTAAGACTCTAATAAATGTGAGAAGAACATATCCTCTGTCATTTCCCTCTTTTTTCTTCCCTTGTTCAAAGAAAGCACAGCACAGGCTACTTACCTTTTAACTAGAATGGGCACAGAACAAACTGTGAAGGGTGGGGCAGGGGGAAGATCCATTTTGGCTACAGTTACTCCTCTATCTACAGACTCTCCATTCTTTCTCCAATCCCCCAACCAAGTCAGAAAGTTTGCATAACAAGCAGTAAATCTTTTTGCCACATTTGGATTTTAAAATATGAAGACTATTGGCAAAAACACATCCTAATGAAAAACTAAAAAAGAATGGATTAAAATGCTATTTTTGCAGGCCAAATTTATTCATCTGAAGAAAGTTCTAGAATGGCATAGTCACTGGAATCAAAACTACTCCTAATTTAAAAAGCACATATGCGGGCTCTGCTCCTTGAAGTAGATGCTCTAGATACTAAAAGCTGTACTGAGGCTATAGGATTAGAAGCATGGACACAACCTCAGCAAAGCCTACCTTCTAGAAGACAGTCTCTTCTCTTGTGTGACATTAACATTACTCAAAAAAATTCTTAAGTGATTTAATTTTTATACCTTCATAAGACTTCTCATACAAATCAGGATAAAACCACACATCAGAACACATTTCCATTTTTAGTCAGAATGCATGTTTTCTGAGGGAAGAGAAAGTGAAGAGTATAAAGAGCAATTAATTAAGAGACGTGGGTTCAAGTTCTGACACTTCTGGCTCCCAGTGTCATTTCTGTGGTCTATCATTTGTAAAAATAAGCATTAGACTAGCAATAAAGGACACTTAGGGTATTCTCAGCTCCAGAATTTGAAGACAGCAAGAGATAAAGCTAAAAACGCTCTTCCCTTCAAATGGATGTCTTACATATTTTACCACTGGTTCAGGTTTTATTCACAGCAGCCATCAGAAGACAGATTATGAACCCTGTCAAAACTGGCCCCACCTACTTCCAGATCCTTCCTTGGGCGACATCCAGATCGCACTCTGACCACACTCATCTCTCAGTTCCTCAAACCTGCCATGCTTCTGTTGCTTTCAGGATTTTTGCATGGCCTGTTCCCTTGGCCCACAACATGTTTTTACCAATCCTCTCCACAGTGACTTTTATCATTTAGATGATGGCAGCCTAACTGTCACCTCAGGAAAGCTCTCCCTAGCTGCCTCGAACTAGCTGAGTTCCTGACTGTATCCTCTGAAAACCATACACATATCTTTCAAAGCATCTATCATAATCTTTAAAAAAAAAATTTTATTTATTTGAGAGAGAGCACGAGCAGGGAGAGGGGCACGAGCAGGGAGAGGGGCGGAAGAAGAGGGAGAAGCAGGCTCCCTGCTGAGATCATGGCATGAGCCAACATCAGATACTTAACTGAGTCACCCAGGCACCCCTTCATCTATCACAATCTTAAATCTACAATTTAAAATTAGTTGCAGATGTCTATTCCTCTCCTCCTCCCAGCTAGAACATAAACTCTAAGACACAGGAATGTCCCCGTATCCTACCAGTGCCTGACAAACGATGGCCTGAGAAATACTTCAGAGACAAACAAAAATGACTGGCTAAGTGGTCAGTGTGGAAGAAGGTTCTATTTAATTTAAGGTCCAGAGCTTTCAGTCTACCTTTAAACAGGGGAAATGGAAAATACTGCAGAGTAAAATAAAACCACCAGATAAAAGAGTCTGAAACTGAACAGGAGAGAGAAATAACGTCGATTAACCTTAAGTCCATTTAAGAAGGTTCTGGAGAGAGGAAAAGGTTACACTAATAGTATCCGAGATGCAAATAACTCAGTAACTGATCAATTCATCACGGAAGATTTATCCTAACTCGGGACTGTACATGAACTATAAAGTGACAGCATAGAGAAAGATGAGGGAGACTTTAAAAGACACCAGGAGATGTGCTTCTAATATTCAGCCATGAATTGAAGCCATTTAATGCAATTTAAAAGAATATCTAACATGATGGCTTCTATGATTTCTTCTGAATCTCTCTTAAATGCACTGTACTTCATTTAAACAAAAACACAACAGTAGCCATCCTACATTTTTTTCCAAAGGAGTAAATACACAGTAAACTTTTACCTAACATCATAATAATATTTCCTGAGATTATAAATGACATCAGAGAGCATGAAGAAACTTCATTGTGGCAAAAACAAAAAACAAAAACAAAAACAAAAAAAACAAACACCAGAAGCCAAATCAAAAAATAAGTGTAAGTGGGAAATTGTTTTCCAACTCAAAATTAGAAAAAAGGGCAAGTCTCTGAAATATACAGAATGCTGAGAAAATGACTAAGAGAAAGACCAACATTCCAACAGACAATCAAGAAAAGCTACGAAGTGGGCATTTGCTAAAAAGGAAAACCAAATGCTCTTTACAAACAAGGAAGAAAATGCTTGCCCATCCCCCTACAGAGAACTGCAGATCACACCAAGATGCCATTTCTTATCTACCAGATTGACAAAATGTAAATTAGTGCCAGCCCCACTGAGGGCAACTGGGCAACATCCATTCAAGTCACACATACACAGTGCATCTGACCCAGCAATGTCACTCCTGGGACTTTACCTAGAAATGCAGTATTTCAAAGTAAAGAAATGTCCCTGGAGTCAACTTGTCCAGGTGTGCATTCTGGCTCTGCCCCTCTCTGAGGTGTGACTTTGGGCAAGTCACCGAAACCTTGGTGAGTCCCAGTTTTCTCATCTGTAAAATGGAGATGATAATGGCTATCTCAAAGGCCTGATGGGAGGATTGAGCCAATATAAGGAAAAGGTTGAAGAGAGTGGCCTGTATACATAGTACACATTAGATAAGCACTACCAAATGCAATGTGTCCTAGATATATTCACCCACATGCAAATGATCCATGTTCAAGGTTACTGTAACAATGTGAGACCAAAAACTGAAAGCAAACTGGATGCCCAAGGGTAAGAGACAGCCATACAAGGAGTTACCATGCAACTGCAAGAAAGAATGAGGAAGTAATGAATGTACTGTTATGGAAAAATCTCCAACACATAATTAAGTGGAGGAGAATAAAGGCATACAACAAGAATCATCTACACCACTCTTTGTGTAACAGGCAAGGAAAGTGCATATCATGAGATGCCTTTCTATTCAAAAAATGCCAATTAAAAAATTGGAATTTTTTAGGCAATTATGTGACTTGACGCAGGTGTTAGCTAATGCCACAGTGGTAATCATTTCACGATATATAAGACTACGAAATCAACATATACACCTTAAACTTATACAGTGCTACATTTTGATTATAGCTCAAGAAAGCCAAAATAAAAATAGTGGGGAAAAAAACAAAAAAAGAGACATTTTTAATGGCAGCATCTTTTTCAAGCCTCAGGTGAAATTAATTAATATGTACTCACAAATGTACAGACCAGTGGTTCCCAAACAATATTGCTGTAATTTTGGAATTACCTGGGAATCTTTAAAAATACTGATGCCAGGGGCTTCCCAGCCTCAGACACTGAAGGATGTAACCCCAGGTATGATCATGACTTTTGAAGGTCTCCAGGTGTTTCGGATGGACAGGAACGTCTGGGACCCACATACGGAAAGGTGAGCAGTTATTAGCTATAGAGGCCAAAGTAATCCCAACAAAGAGCAACTGCTCTGAAAATAAGCCAAATCCCAAACCCGGAGTCAGCAGCCCACTTTAAACACTAGTTGACTTAGGCAAGAGAGCAAAGTAACATTGTTTTAGACCATCCCATGGAGGTCATTTCAACAGCTAGGACTCTGCAAATTTCTTTTCCTAGGCTCAGGGCTTGGCGCCAGCCCCCACTGAAACTTCATTACCACCTGGACCAGTACCTCTGCTGAGATCCAGCAAAGATTTGGAGAACTTCTGGTAAAAGGAGTCTCGCCACCTCCTACCCCACTTCAGCCAAGGAGCTGACAGATTGGTAGGAACCCTTACAATCTCACCTGTCCCATTTATCAGCACTGTTCCATGGCCAATAATTTAAACATATTTCACCTGATCTTTTTCAAGCTGCGACTCCCACTACCCACCCCACAGACTTCCTGTGAGACTCACATGAAATAACCAAGCTGAAACCATTCTGAATCTATCTGCTGCACAAGCTGCAGATTTTAGAGCTGCAGATTCTGGGCAAAGATGCTCATTTTTCTACCTGTCCAGGAGACATCCGTCTGTACACACTGCCCACAGCTTCCTGTCTGGCTGGTGCTCTCCAGCCCTGCATGGCTTTACATACGATACCACGCCAGATTTTCTAGAAGCTCTAGATGCCAGCCCATCTTCCTAAGGTGTGATTCCTCCACAATGCTCAGACATTTCGCAGCTAAAAGCTCCCAGGGAAGACTGCAAAGGACGCCTCACTTGAGATTTCTTTGCAGCAGAGCTGCAGAAGCCAAGATTCTTGCCCCACGTGCACGAGCTAGTGACCTGAGAGCCACCCCACTGTACAGCACGAGGGCTGGGGAGCCAGACTGCATACCTTCCAGAGGGCAGAACGAGCATGACTAGGATGCTTGGGGAACTAGTACCAAGAAGTAGAGCAGGAGGTAAATGGTCCCAATACCAGGTGCCGTCACACTAAGCAGGAAGAGATTTAGATCTGGGGCCAGCAGCCTCCAGGCACAGGGGTAAAAGGCTTAAAGTAGAGAAGCAAGGATAACACATTTGAGTCCAGAAAAGTCTCTCCTGTTTACCTTTCAAACACAAATTTACTAGAGGAAATATTACTTTTTTTAAAATGTGGTATGTAATGGTATGTGGTTATAAATCCTTATCAGTGATGCTAACTGAACTATTTATAGGTCAAACAATTTCGAGACTGACCACGTGTTGGTAATTGGTCAAACCGGGTGGTTTATAAATTCACTTTCTTTTTGCGTTATGCTGAAAATTTTCCATAATAAAAAAAGTTTAAACAAAATTCTCTAACATCATAAAAACAAATTTCACAGTAGGAGAATGTGAGAAATGTATTCTAACAGCAAGATCAAGTGCCAGACATTCCGGGAGGAGACAAGGCCATGAAGCCACCAACTTGAGCAGCCGGTTTTCCTCTCAAGGCAGCAGCATCATTGCCAGAGCCCTGGGACCTGAGTCAGGACGCAGGCAACAGACAGAAATGGCAGCGGCCACGACCTCTCCTTGCTGGCACGGCAGCCAGAGCTGTCTGAAGGGGCTGGGAGTGGGGGTATTCAAGGTGCTGAGCTCCCCACCTGACTCTACCCTGAGAGAAAATTCCTGTCAGCCATAAATGACAATGCCAACATACAAGAGAGCCATCTACAAAAAGGGCTTGTGAAGCTGTTCAGAGCTGCAGGCACTCCTGCGGGTTGGGCCTGTGGTTTTGAGCGCCATGTGTCTGTCTATACAGATCCTTCTCCCTGGAATGCCCTTCACTCACATCCTCCGGGGGAAATAAAAACCTGCAAGTCCGCCAACATTCTGTCATCTGTGAAGTGTCCAACACTGCCCAGGCCAAACATAGCCATTCCATTTTCATTTGTTCCTGAGCCAGTCCCAGGTCTGTCTGGCCCAAGATCCTCCACTGTCCTTCTCCTGCTCTGTAAGGTAGGGGTGACCCCTGACGGTTGCAACTCCCAGATCCCTGAAGCCAGCTCCCTTCCATGGGACTCGGCCAGTATGAGGCACTGGCAAGAGACTGGAGGGTGGGAGAAGGGAGTATCAGGTTGTCTCTTCCCTTTCTTCTCCACCTCCTGCAGCATTCCCGGATCTAGACCCACCCCAGCCAGCCCCTGGGCTCTGATAACACCTCCTCCTCCCTTTACCTTCCAGGAGAAGGATGGGAGTGATGTCCTGTTCCAAACTTCAGTCTCACTGCATTCCCCCAAGGAGTCAGCTTCTCAGCAACTCTCCCACTGGGGCAACCAGTCCCTGGATTAAATCCTCCCATTCCGCACAGTTTTCCTTTTCCCTGAGTGAGCCCTGAATGGTCAATTCACCACCTTCCTTCAACCATGGCCTGGTCACTGCTTTCCCCCCTGTCCCTCCTGCCAGCCTCTGAGCTTCAAAATAGCAGACCTAAGGTCTGTTTGGGCTTTCGATGCCCTTAACCCAGGGCAGGGGGCACTCAGTTATTCATGAGGCTGCCTTGCTCCTGAAAGGACATGTCAAGTGTAGAGCTGGCACTTGGCAGGTATCCAAAAGCTACTGAGTTAAATAAACACAAGGATACCTCATAATCTTTTAAAAGTTAGAAGAAGGGGTAGGAACCTGGGTGGCTCAGTTGTTTGAGCGTCCAACTTTTGGTTTCAGCTCAGGTCATGATCTCAGTGTGCTGAGATGGAGCCCTGCATCAGGCTCTCCACTCAGCAGGGAGTCTGCTTGAGATTCTCTCCCCCTCTGTGTCTGCCCCTCCCCATGGTTTAGGCTCTCTATCTCTAAAATGAATAAATAAATCTTTAAAAATAAGTAAAAGTTAGGGGTGCCTGGGTGGTTCAGTGGGTTAAAGCCTCTGCCTTCAGCTCGGTCATGATCTCAGGGTCCTGGGATCGAGCCCGAATCGGGCTCTCTGCTTGGCAGGGAGCCTGCTTCTCCCTCTCTCTGCATGCCTCTCTGTCTACTTGTGATCTCTCTCTGTGTCAAATAAATAAATAAAATCTTTAAAATAAAAATAAGTAAAAGTTAGAAGAAGGCCACAGGAAGAGAAAACTCTTGGAAAGGTTAAGGGACAGAAGAAGGATGCTTTTGAGGGGAAACTGATTCTATGGATTGACCAACCAGCAATTTCCCAGGCAGTAGGGCAAAGACTTACATTATGAATTTAAATAAGCAAAGTAAACAAAACTGTGCTATATTTCCAGTCCGACAAGGAATTTCATAGAACATTGCAGCTGCATGAAGATGACACCGTGATTATGGTAGGGAAAGGGCCTCCAGGGACAGGCTGCCAAATCCCGGCCTCCCCACCTACCAGTCGAACGACCCTGGCAAGTCACCTTCCCCCTACCTATGTGCTCACAGCCTGGAAAGCTGGAATAACTGTTCCTGTGGTTTTGTTTCAAAAACTAACTCAGTACACACTGGAACCACTAGTCATGATCTGCAGCATAGCTCCAGGGGTCCCAAATTGAACTGCCATCAGAACAGAAAGGAAATAAGCACCTGCAGCCGCAGGCGTGAGAAGCACGAGGGATGATGCCCAAGACCAAGCTGAGCATCTGTGCCTTTCCTACAACATTCTCTTGCAGAAGTCTTTCAAAACTCTGAAGCCAAACCACTTGCTATGGGCCAAATGCAACCCTGCCATCCCTGATCTCTAAACAGGTCTTCCCAGTGAACGGTGAAAACAAAGGCCCCAAAATAATATGTAACTGTTGCCTGGCAGGCCCTGTTCCCTCTGTGCCATTTCAGGCTAAGGAAAGAAGAAATGAAACAAGAGGGCTGGTCACATGTGGCCAAATAAAAGGGGACACCTGAAGCATACAGTCAAAGATAGCTTCCAGAGAGGAAGAAATAAGGAAGTCGGTGGTAGAAGGGCAGAAAAAGTGAAAGCAAACGGACAGCAGCTTGAGGAAGAAGAGGAGCTGACGTCTTGAAAACCCAAAAGAGCCCCACTAAGGAAAGGACACTGGTTGGCTTCATGGGAGAGAAAAAGAAGTAGAGCAAAACCGTAATCACTGACCAAAGAAGGAAAAGGACGACATGGGCTAAATGTGTCCTGTGGACTTTCATAAGTCACATCATTCATCCCTCACACCTGAGAGCTAAGATACAATGACCCGTTTTTAGAAAAGACAACACGGTGTCTTAGGGGTCAGGTAAAAGCCATAGGGTCACAGACTAGAAAGAAGCAGAACTGAGATTTTGTTTTTAAGTCCTATGGGCTTTAAGATGACCAGATAAAATACAGGATGCCCTGTTAAATTTGCATTTCAGATCATTTCTTAGTATTCATATGTTCTATGCAACATTTGGAACATACATATACTAAAAAATTACTCATTGTTTATCTGAACTTTAAATATGGCTCCTCATTCCGTTTCTATTTGCTAAATCTGGCAACCCTATCTGGTTTCCAAATCTCTCTCCATTACACCAAGTTCACTCAAAGAATCCTGGGGTAGAAAAACAGTTAAGGAGCTAACGAAAAAAACTAAAAGGAGAGACAATTCACACAAATGGCCTAATGAAGAATGCTAATCTGCAACACCTAAAATTAAGAGCATAAAAACAAAGGTGAGCAGTGGAACCTCCAGGAATGTGGGAACTGCAGCGAGAAAACACTGTCCTTATGGAAAGCAGAAAACCTTAATGGTTTTCATTTGTGGATAACAAGCACATTCCAATTGCCTTTTCACATCACCCAACAGAGATTCCAATGACCCAGAGCTGCATGGCTCTGGGCCAAGTAAGAACCAACCAAATAAGGGATTAAAATCATTAGTGCTAATCTGCCTTACCTGAAAAAGAATGGGAAGGCATTCAAAGGAGTTTGGGAGGCAGACTGAAGAGAGACCAAAAGAATCCAATAGTCTTGGTTTACAGCCACACCTCCTCAGCGACAGTGCTAAGGGCTTTCCTGGGTTCAAGAAGGCTTACTTTACCATATTTACAATGCAAGCTGAGGCCCTGAATTATACAAACTGTCCTCCTTGCCCTCTTCTGTCATCTCAAAAGCCTTCATACCAGGGCAATAAAAGCACACCAATGCTCTGGTAAAAAGCGTGTTCCTTCAACCTTCAAAAAGTCCCGAGGCCACCATTCCCATTGCTAGAGATCCAGAGGCAACAGAAAGAAAGCAGGTCACTGGAGGAGTCCCCTGCAAATAGAAAACGACTGGCCTCCCACAGACCTGTCCCTGGCTCACAAGCTGGGGCTGTCCTTCCACCACGTGGGTACTGCAAACCTGCAAAGTCAGTTAGCTTCAAAGACATTGATGTTTTGGCTTCTGTTCTTTAGACTAGCAGCTAAACAGGAGTGGCACTCTTGTGTCAGCCATCCATCAAAGCCCACCCTCTGGAATCCATGCTCCTTGAGACAGAGTCAAAAGTCGCAGGATAGAGAAGTAGGCTGTCTACTGTCCACACTGCTAAAGACAGAAAACTAGGAAAACGCACATTGGCCTTTTTTTTCCAAGAAATAATGGAAAGACCCCTAGAACCAACCTACAAGAAAAACATGGATCTTTTAGAAATACACATTTGCAGGGCACCTGGGTGGCTCAGTGGGATAAAGCCCCTGCCTTCAGCTCAGGTCATGATCTCAGGGTTCTGGGATCGAGCCCCACATCAGGCTCTCTGCTCCACAGGGAGCCTGCTTCCCCTCCTCTCTCTGCCTGCCTCTCTGCCTACTTGTGATCTCTCTCTCTCTCTGTCAAATTAAAAAAAAAAAAAGGAAAGAAAGAAATACACGTTTCCCTCGTGCTCTCCTGTTACTCTGACACCAGTGCAGAGGCTGGCTTTAATCCTGACTCACCAAACCCCAGGGAATCGGCCAAGTTCCCAGGCATCCCCCCAAGTGCCAGAGAACCGCAGGCCCTAAGAAGCCAGGTCTCAGAGCTCCCCAGGCTCAGGTCTCTAGAGCTCGGGGGCCTACTGCCTCAACTTCCTCCCATCAGCCTTCCGGACATTATTTTGATACTCTCATCTTGCAGAACTATCCAGAACAGTGTTGATTTTGAAATACAATTCGGAAAACAATAGAAAGTGTTGGGGGGGCACTAATTATCTTAGATACCATTTTCCACAGGAATAATAATACAGAAATTACCAAAACACTCTGATGTGATTGTCTCATTTTACCCTTAACGACAACAGTGGGATACAAGCGACACTGGTATTAACCCTAAAGACGCCAGTTTTACCAGGTTAAGTCCACCAAGGTTCAAAGTCTCTCAGTGCAATATAACTTACCTAACAGAGCAACTACAACTTCCACTAACTGGAACCCGCGTCCTGCAGGGCCTGCTATCCTCTGGCAGGCCGCACTCCTTTCACACACTGAGTGAATGATGGTAGGGAATGGGGTGTCGGGGAGGGGAGCACACCCCAAAACAATTCCACAGATATGCAAACAGTGGAGGACTGCACAGCAGTAAAAAACACCCACTTCTGTGTGCAATAACATACTGTTTCATATTAGTAAAGAGATGAACTGGGGCAACAAATCAAAGAATCCAGGACACAATAAATACATTCGCATAAAACCACTAACATGAAGTTTAAAAATAAACAAAGCAAATCTACAGTGACAGAAGTCAGTACAAGGTGACTTTTTGGGGGCGTAGTGACCGGAACAGAGTACAGGGCAGCTTGGCGGAAGAAATGCTGATAACAGCATGTATCTTCAGCAGGGTGATGATTACACTGGTGAATCCATTTCTAAGTTCATTCAGCATAAATGTGTGCATTCAAATATTGTGCCCTTCACTGTAAGCATATCCTACTCCCATCAGTTTATAAAAAGAAAACCTGGGCACCCCACAAAACAAATTCCACAAAGTTCACTTGAGCATCTACAGCATCAAGGCTGTGGAAAGATGCAAATGATCCCTCAAATGCCAGAGCTTTTATGCACCAGTCACCATGTAAAGTACCCTCAGGCTGCCTGTGTTCAAACCCTGATCCTACCATTTCCCGTGACCTTCCAGAGGCTGCTGACACTCCTACACCTCATTGCTTCACCCAGCACACGGAGATGTCAGAGGGCTGCTGGGAGTCCCTAACTCAAGTGTTTGGAACTGTACCAGACACACAGTAAGACTGTCCCATGCAGGTACTGTTATGATGGAATAAGACCGATCATCTCATAGGTGATGAGTGACAAAGCACCTGCCTTCAGATAGAAGGAAAACACAAATATCTGCACTGAGCAGCCAGAGCAGATGATAAAAACACAGAAATGCTCCTATTTTCCCCCCATCCCCCTCCCCTCCCTCCTCCTTCTGCAGGATGGAACCCAGGAACAGAGCCCACCAGACTTGCCCAGCAGGGTCCTGCTCTCCTCCCCAGTTTGCCTTCTGTCTCCACATTCAGCTTCCAGAGTCAGGGGGGTGTGTCCCTCCTGACAACAGGCCTGCCCCCATCTTCGTCTAGATGAACTGCCATTTATCCTTCAGGTTTTTGCTTAAAAATCACCTCCTGAGAGAGAAGAAGCCCTCCTTGACTACAGTCCCCACTTCCAGATTGAGTCAGAGGCCAACTTCCCAGGTGCTGTCTCATCCCCATCCCTGCCTAGTACACAGCAGGTGATCAATACATTTTTAAAAGAATCCACTATGGGAGATCTGGCAAGATGGCGGAGGTATAGGACGCACAGAAAAGCACCAGGTCCCAGAAGCCCAGCTAAAGAGGCAGAAAACCACTCTAAAAGCCGGCAAACACAACAGGAGAGAGAAGAGAATAAGAACAGCAATTCTAGGAGCAGAAAATCGACCACTTTCAGAAAGGTAGGAGTGGAAAAAGTGAATTTAAAGCGACGGGAAGAGAGACCCCAGGGGGAGGGGCCAGCTCCCAGCAGCCGCAGAGTCGCGGAGCACAAAATCCGGAACTTCTAGTCTACTCCGCTGAGGGACATCGCTCCGGAGGCTAACCGGGTGTTCAGCCCTCGCGGGAACAGTGTGGTTTCGGGACCTGTGGGGTCACTGAGGGACCAAGGGAGCCCGAGTGTGGCAGAGCTCCCAGGTATTGGGGCGGAGAAGCCGGCGGCAGAGAAGGAGCCTCACAACGCCGCATATGCCTACCTTGGACTATAGGAACTGAGACATATAGTTCATACAGGGCTGCCGTACTTCCAGCGGGGACCCCACGGGAGGCAGCTCCGGAGACACCCCCTCCTTCCTCCTCCAGAAGGAGCGGGGCAGGAGCGCGCAGCAGGAATCTGCTGGTTTGGGGACTCCAGACGGGGCCGCGTGCACCACAGATAGAGGCGCTCCGCCACAGGCTAGCTGAGCACAGAGCGTGGGCCGCAGACAAAGGAACGGGAGTGATAACAGCTTTCCTCTGAGGGCCTGTGGAGGATCCGGCACCCAGCACTCGGCTCCTCGGCCAGAGACTGGGAAGCTGCCATTTTCATTCCCGGCCTCTAGGGCGGTACGCTTTGGAAAGCACTCAGGAAAGACTCCGAGAGCAAACCTGAGCAAAGTGCTTGGCCCATCCCCTGGCAAGGGTGGTGCAATTCCGCCTCCCGCAAAGACATTTGAGAACCAAGGCTACGGGCCCCTCCCCCAGAAGATCAGCGAGAATATCCAGCCAAGACCTAGTTAATCAATCAGTGAAAACTGCAGAACTCCAGAGAATCTTTCTTTCTCACCCCTACCTTGACAAAATGATGAGGCGGAAAACCTCACCACAAAAAAAAGAGACAGTACCGATGGCGAGAGACCTAGTCAATGTGGACATTAGTAATATGTCGGAAATAGAGTTCAAAATGACACTTATCAGGATGATAGCAGGGCTCGAAAAAAGCATAGAAGACATTAGAGAATCTCTTTCGGGAGAAATAAAAGCCCTTTCTGGAGAAATAAAAGAAATAAAATCTAACCAAGTTGAAGTTAAAAAAGCTATTAATGAGGTGCAATTAAAAATGGAGGCTCTCACTGCTAGAATAAATGAGACTGAAGAAAGAATCAGCGATATAGAAGACCAAATGGAGAATAAAGAAGCTGAGAAAAAGAGAGACAAACAACTACTGGGCCACGAGAGGAGGATTCGAGAGATAAGTGATACCATAAAACACAACAAT
>CM053617.1:15287900-15343609 GCA_028646535.1 Procyon lotor
AGGGATGGGGAGGGAGACAAACCATAAGAGACTTCTAGACTCATGAAACGAACTGAGGGTGGCTGGGAGGCGGGGGGGGCGTGGGTAGGGATGGGGTGGCTGGGTTGTGGACATTGGGGAGGGTATGTGCTGTTAAGTGCTGTGAAATGTGTAAGCCTGACGATTCACAGACATGTACCCTGGGGCAAATAATACATTATATGTTAATAAAAATTAATTTAAAATAAAATTTGGAAATTCTGCATTCTCCAAAATTTAACTGAAAAAATATAGAAGCAACCAGAGGTATTTGTCGGTACCTTACTATAATTGTTTTTTATAATGCGCTGAAAAGGACAGAATTTTTTGGCAAACATTTAAAAAAAACCCACAAAAGTCGGATGGGAAGTGTATAGCGTTCGGAGTCAGAATCTTGACATCACTCTGCCCTTTGTCATCTTAAACAAGTGGCATTTAATTCTTGTAGACACGGTTTATTGCTCCAGAACAAATGAAATAATATATATATATATATATATATATATATATAAAACAGCTTTATGCAAAAAAAGTGCTTTTTGCATTATAACATGCAATATGGGATTAAGTTAAACATAGAATTTTAGGTTCTCTTCTGGAGGCCATGCCCAACCAGGGGGATTTGTTAGAATATAGGAGAACGAAGAAGTATGCCAATATTAGGATATGATTTGTTAGAAAAACAAAAGTACCACATCTTTATAATAAAAATATTGGAGAGAATGTGAATTTTATGTTTTTATAAAAGGGATGAGTTTGAAACTACAAGCATCACGGATTTAGTATATAATGTTTTGTTCTAATTTTCTGATTAAAAATTTTATTATAAATAAAAAAAAATCCACTATGACTGCACTAGTCAGATTATTTTTTTAAGTAGAGGTTATGAAATAAGTACAAAGAGACTGACTGGGATGGGGGGAAGGGAGGGAGAGGGGAGCCCAAAGAGCTGTGCTGTAAGCAGAGGGGCAACCTCCTGGGGCGCTCTGGACAGGGCACAGGGGTGAACACACTACAGCCCATGACTGGAGGGCGACCGAGCCAGAAAGGGGAGCAGGGACTGCCCCCCACCCCTTCACCCCCCGTGAACAGGAAGCACCCTTCCTTCCATCACTGCTTGTTTTCCAAGGCAAGGAGTCTGCTACCCTGGAAACACTCCCTTAGGCCAGGCATCCTGGGAATGTGCTGTGGTAATGGGGTAGCCCTGACCAGTCTCACTGAAGAAACAACTAGGAGGAAAATGCCCACGACAAAATAAGGATAAAACTTACCATAAACTGATTTATAGCCCACCCTCCCAAAGGCTGTGCAGCCTGGTGCTTAGGCTCTGAGGCCAGGCCTGCATTCAAAATCCCAGCCCCGCCTGGCCGCCCTGGACCGGCTGGCAAGTGACAGAACCTCTCTGAGCCTAACCGCACTCCACAGTGGCCCTGACCCCATGGGAGGGCAGCGAGGGTTCCTCAAGCAGCTCCAAGCACAGCCTTCCCTGCAGTGCCCAGCCCACAGTAAAAACTGCGGGAACAGGAGCAGTTACCACAGCAAGGCAACAGGACTGGGAAACTGCAATGCTGGTAAGTAAGAACTGGTATTCATTTCTTCAACCTTTTTTCGAACTTTCTTAAATTATGGTTTACTTGAAATGCTATCAAGGAAATTAAATGATTACAACACATTTCATTTAAAAAAAAAAAAAAAGGGAGGGGCACCTGGGTGGCTCAGCAGGTCAAGCATCTGCCTTTGGCTGAGGTCGTGATCCCAGGATCCTGGGATTGGGCTCCCTGCTCAGCCGGGAGTCTGCTTCTCCCTCTGCTCTGCTTATGCTGTTTCTCTCTCTCTCAAATAAATAAATAAAATCTTTAAAAAAAAAAAAAAAAAAAAAGAGGGCACCTGGCTGCAGTTGGTGGATGGGTAGAGATTGTGACTTCTGATCTCAGGGCTATGGGTTCAAGTCCCACATTAGATGCAGAAATTACTTAAAAATAAAACCTTTTATTATGCTAAATGAAATTAGTCAATTAGAGAAAGACAATTATATGATTTCACTCATATAAGAAATTTAAGAAACAAAACAATCATAGAGGAAGGGAAGGAAAAATAAAGTAAGATGAAATCAGAGAAGGAGACAAACCATAAGAGACTCTAAACTCTAGGAAACAAACTGAGGGCTGATGGGGGCAGAGGCGGAAGATGAGGTAACTGGGTGATGGGCATTAAAGAGGGCATGTGATATAATGAGCACTGGGTGTCATACGCAACTGATGCATCACTGAACACTACATCTGAAACTAACAATAAACTATGTTAATTTAATTTAAATAAAGTCCTAACAATTAAAAATAAGACCTTTAAAATTAATTTTCAAAAATAAAGAATAAATTTTTTTTTTTTTAAGTAGTCATTATTTATAAGGTGTCAGGGCAAAGTCCTTTCCTTTCCTAGAGGACAAGTCTTCACAGCGAGTTATTCCCTCCCAAGGTTCTCCACCTTTGGGTGCTTACTCTAAATTCAAAAGGACCAAAGCACTGAGCCCAGGTCTGGGGTACTGTCCACATATGTTGAAGGACAGAAAAGAACCAGATATGGGAGAGCCAAGAAGCAACAGAAACTGAAGATGGAGCAAGATATCAACCCCACTTTAACTAAAATGTTTTTAGGTCCAAAGGAAACTGGGGGGCTCAGTCAGTTAAGTTGTCTGCCTTTGGCTCAGGTTATGATCTCAGGGTCCTGAGATCAAGCCCCATGTCAGGCTCCCTGCTCAGTGGGGAGCCTGCTTCTCCCTCTGCCTGCCACTTCCCCTGCCTGTGCTCTGACAAATAAATAAATAAATAAAATGTTTTTAGGTCCAGGGGCGATGGGGTGGCTCAGTCAGTTGAGTGGCCAGCTCTTGGTTTCCACAGCTCAAGTCATAACCTAGGAGTTGGGGACAGAGCCTTGCCTCTGGTTCCTTCTCGTTCAGTGGGCAGTCTGCTTCAGGATTCTCTCTCTCCCTCTGCGACCTCCCTCCTTACTCGTGCTCTCTATCTGAAATAAATAAATCTTTCAAAAAAGAAATACTTTTAGGACCAAATCCACAACTACAACAGCAGGACCACAAAAAACAGCTAGCTGTTTTTGTGGATCAGAGCACATTTTTTCCTTTAAAAAAAAAAAAAGTTTTTAAGTCAATAAGAACAGAGGTTATCAGGGGCTAGAGGTAAAGAGAAATGGAGTTTTTGTTTAATAACTGTCCAAAGACAGTTTCTGTTTGGGATATAAAGTTCTGGAGATGGGTGGTGGCGATGGCTGTACAATATTGTGAATGTACTTAATGTCACCGGACTGTACCCTTAAAAATTGTTTAACTGGTAACTTAATGTTGTATATATTTTACAATAATTTTTTTTTTTTTTTACATCACAAAAAATGTCACTGGTCCTCTTCACTGGGTACATATTTCTCTGTAATAAGGCCACAGGGGCACCTGGCTGGCTCAGGCAGTTGGGCATCTGCCTTCGACTCAGGTCATGATCTCAGGGTTCCTGGGATTGAGCCCCACATCGGGCTCCCCACTCAGTGGGGAGTCTGCTTCTCCCTCTCCACCCCCACCCCACTCGTGCTCGCTCTCCCTCTCTC
The DNA here is from genome assembly GCA_028646535.1 of Procyon lotor. Lineage (NCBI taxonomy): Eukaryota > Metazoa > Chordata > Mammalia > Carnivora > Procyonidae > Procyon > Procyon lotor. The sequence continues at coordinate 15,291,531 of CM053617.1, forward strand.
TCATATAAATAAGTAAAATCTTAAAAAAGAAAAAAAGGCTACATGCATTCAAGGTTCAAAATGACGTGAAATAATTAAAATACTTTACAAAGTATATTAGTACCTGCTAAGGTGCCATTTGTACCTGAATAAGTCCAAGCCTCTACTTTATGGCATATATATTTAAATTGTACTCTTTGGTTAACAAAGATGTTTAAATCATATAGCCAATTTTTTTTCCCCTTTAAATTTTAGTGTTTCTATAATCAGGAGCTACTAAATCAAGCAGAGACACAATGTTTTGACTCTCAGCAAATGTCTTTGTTTAGATAAATTAAGGCCTGTCTAGTGAAGACCAAAAAAAAAAAAACCTCAATAGAATAAAAGTTATTATTTGAGTTGGTATATTAAGATAAGAGGAAAAAAAACTCACCACTTACATGCAAATGATGTCACAAGTCGAGAAGCTCTTTCTATAATTAAACATCAAATAAATTATTTTTCTCAAGACTATTTTAGCCTTTCTAACTCAATCTCAAAAACACCAATAGCACAGAAGAGACTCTTGGCTTAGGAGAGCCATGAAACATGCCGTGTTTCATCTAGTGCAGGTACTAGATTTCTAAGAACTTCCTTTAGCTCATGCATACTCCATGTTTTCATTCTTTCACTTTCCTCTTTCCTTCTGTAGAAAACTTTTTTGAATCATGACCAACGTCTGGCTGAATATCCTAGCTCCACTCCTCAGTACCAAGTGGCCTCATTTAATCCGAAGTGCCCTGAGATGCCCTGGAGGGTATTAAGCAGATCACTCTGGACACACACCTGGCACCCACAGGAGGCTAGTTTCATCTGGAACAGATGCGTGGAAGATTATCCTGTCAATCAACACTGCTTTTTTAAAAAACTGGAATTTGGAATTGCCCATAAACTCGTATCTCTAATTAACTTTAATGTATGAAGTCTTTACTTTCACATAGCTCTGGATTAAAGACTTAGGAAATTCGATCCGTCCAACAATATTCCCTGAAAGGAACGTGGGTGGGCCTCAGGGTGGAACAGGATAGAGGCAAAACCAGCTAGATAATTTTGATCTACAGGCAGATGCAAATTATGAAATTGAAACATCAATGACATTTCTTTTCAATCATCACCACATAAAAAAAGAAAATTAAAAACAAACAGAAAGCCTTCCAGTGCCACCTCAACACAAATTGAGTAAGAGCTCTCCCCATTTCTCTGCCTTACAAAATAAACTACAGGCTAATTAAACTATGAGTGAATATGACACCTCCTTTCTCTTCAAGGTCCGCAACAAAACAGAGAGGGTAATACAGCCCTCCCTGGAACCCAGACAAGAGTCTGAACTTCCTTTACTTCCACCTGCATTCAGGTGATTTCTGCACTTCCCAACTCTCCAGACTGCAAAGTGCTGGAGAGGGAAGAAGGACCATTCCCCCTGCTCTGAAATCCCTACAGCACCAAGCCAGAGCCAAGCTGGACAGAAGTCAAGTGCAACCCTTGGCTGGCTGCTGGAGAGGCCCTTACATTCCTTCTGGATATTTCAGAGTACTGGAGCATATTAGGTAGTTCATAAGTGCCTATAGGTGGAATGGTGCCTATTTCAGGCTCTTTCATCACATGCCATTTGGTGCCTTACTGAGGAGGCAAAGGCAGAAAGAAATCACAATTTCCCTTCATTAAACAGGTATTATAAAACCGGGTTGCCTGGGTGGCTCAGTCCGTTATGCATCTGCCTTCAGCTCAGGTCATGGTCCTGGGGTCCTGGGGTTGAGCCTCAGTGTTGGGCTCCCTGCTCAGTAGGGAGTCTGCTTCTCCCTTGCCCCCCACCACACTGTCCATGCTCTTAATAATAAAATATTTTTTAAAAAACTTTATAATGAGGGGCGCCTGGGGGACTCAGTGGGTTAAGCCTCTGCCTTCGGCTCAGGTCATGATCTCAGGGTCCTGGGATCAAGCCCCGCATTGGGGCTCTCTGCTCAGCAGGGAGCCTGCTTCCCCGCCCCCTCTCTCTCTGCCGCCTCTCTGCCTACTTGTGCTCTATCAAATAAATAAATAAAATCTTTAAAAAAAAAAAACTTTATAATGAATTACCATCACTAAACTGCACCCCATACACCAGATCTAGAGACCAATAGTAAGTAAAGGGGTGAGTTATTTCTAAATAACCATAAATCCTTTTGAGCATTAAGTTAATTAATAATAAAAGTTAATAACCATTAACCCTTTTGAGCATTCTTCTCCCTAAAAAAGAACCCTTCCACAAAGTGAGATTTGTAATTTACTGGAATGAACACTGAAATAAAATTTATAGCTGTAAACTTGGCAGCCATAAATGGTTAAGAAAATTTGACAGTATTGGGGAAGAATGAAGAGTCTGCAAGTTAACACCCCTCCGAGATCCTGACAATTAGAAGCATTTTCCCAAGCATTAGTTTCCCTGTCAAGAAAGTTTCAACCACCATCAAGCAAGAACACACTGAACCTTTTAACACTTACTTCACCACCTTTGACAATAATTCAATTTATCTAAAAGCAGCAGCATTGTGATTGAAAACAAAAAGCAACTCCTACCCACTGAGGGAAGAGGTATGAGAAGAAAAGAGAAAGAGGACTGTTACTCCTTATTCAGCCTGGCTGTGGTTTAAAAGCTCAGATGAGCATTTCTAGGTGTAAATGCAATTATCTCTGCAAAGAATGATTTAAGAAAAAAGAATGCAAGTACACTGTGACACCATTATCGACCCCCTGAAACTCCACTCTGTAAGCCACACATGGGCGTCCACAAGGACTCAGCAAGTCTCCCGATCCTGTTTGCAGATACTTCCCCAACTAGAGCTTTAGGTTACTGGTACCTACAGAGATGTGTGATAGCTTCCCAGAGGCAGTCGTGGGGCATTTTACCACTAACAAGTTACAAGAAACACTAGAGTGATCTGTCACCATCACCAAAACTGAAGTGGTAAATCTGAGCACTTTCAACAGAGCCACTTCTTCCCCTAAAAGCCTGGCTCAAAAATCCTTGGAAAGGTGAACCTAAAGACACTTTGTCCCCCTTTCAGAGGTGAAATGTATCATGAACATGTAGATGTATGCTACAAGGTAGCCTACAACATCACCTATGGTTAGAAGGCAAGAGCTTAGGAAGCTGGGTGATTGTAGTAGTCCCCCAAAGTATACAGTGTATCCATTCATCCACCTGATCTGTTTAACCAACCAGGGCAAAGATGGCATCTCATGACACAGGCAGGATAGCCGCCCTATTAGTGCATGGTCAGGAGACAGTATGGACACCCTCACCCAGTTAAAAACAAAAACAAAAACCTCAACCACCCAATGCCTCCAGAGTCAAGCCAACATACCCCTGAGTATCTACCACATGCCCAACACTGATGGGAGTAAAAAAGGCAAATTCTGCCCCCGAAAGGAATTTACACATGTGCTGGGGGAAACCTATGTGATGGGGATGTGGAAGGAGTGACAGATGTGTCCTGTGGGACCACATGAATGGGTACATAATCCACTGTGTGCCAGGCAAAGAGGCAATGCCAGTGCATACTGGGGTAGGGGTGGAAAAGGTAATCTAGTCTACTAGGATTTACAAGGTAGAAGGGAAGGGAGGAGGAAGGAGTAAGATTAAGGGTAGAAAGTACATCCTAGAGGAGTCAGAGAAACCTATTAAAATTCCAGGAACCAGCAGTTCAACCAAGTGAGAGCTTCAAGAATGTGAGGGGTCTGAACATGAGGGGTACCTTTGTGAAGCATGCAGGGGCAGACCAAGCAGAGCCTGGCAAACAACTGGAAAGTCTCCTGGATCCAGAGGGTAATGGGGAACCACAGAAAGTTTTTAAATAAGCAATGACAATTTCAGGTTTTTGCTGTAGGCTAGTGTCTCAGGTCTTGAACCAGAGTCACCACACACCAATTACTGGTGATTCTCTGAACTATTCCTCATTCCCAGTAAAACAAATAAGAGGAACAAAGCAAAAGACTGACATAATCTCCTCCAATGTTTTGTGTTTCTTTAATCAAATACAAATACAGTATATGAAACACACAGAAGAGACCAATGAACATGAAGGACTTTAACTGCAGAAGAAATCTAACAATATAGCCTTTTTAAGAAGCCTGAACTTATGTATAATCAGACCTAACCGTGAGGTCATACATTTCTCAAAGTTGCATCTCAAGTTGGGTATTTCCATTAAGAATCTAAGAGAGAAAAAAATTTTAACAAGGGGAAAAAAAAAAAAAAGACACACCACACCTCTTTATAAGGGCAATGTCAATCCGACAGCTTCAGAGTCTGCCAAAATGAAGTCTTAAAAATGGAAAATAGTGTATTAGGCTTCCAGAGTAAATAACCCCATATCCACAACATTTACTACATGGTGGCTTTTATTGGTTAATGAGATTACACTGCTGATGTTTAAAATAGCCAGGTTTTCTGATCGTGCCATACCAACCTGTTTTTGTACCATAACCTCAAAATGCATTTTCATTTATGTTATTTCCCTTAACTTCTATAATAAAGTACTAATTTTATAGTTAGAGAAAGATATTTAAATAGTAGTGACTTATTTCAGGCCTTGATTTTCAAACCAGACACATGCCGAAGCTCTGAACTGGTCTCAGAAAAGCCTACAGCTTAGAGAACTAGCCACACCAGCTGTGAAGCTCTGCTTCTACTCTGAGAAGCCCAGCAACTGACCAGGCTAGAACTGTGAAGTCATCCAGTGACTGCCCACTACTGCATTTCCTCACCTGCTCAGAGACCACCAGCCACTACAGTGAGAGACACCTCTCACTACAATGAATCAGATCATCTCCAATTACATTTTTACCCACAATACAAGCTGATGGATCTAGACTAACATCTAAAAGCTCCTCAACAGAGTTCCTGAGCATTTTTTTTTTAATTTTCTCCACTCCAAAGAAGAAATTATAATCAGCAACCTGGTTCCACTGCTGATTTACGGGAAGAAACTGGATAATCACTCAAAACATTCCGTTTCATTCCTAAACCCCAAGTGAAACACACTAGGGCCAGTAACTCCCAGATACGTCAGGCACTTGGACACATGAAGGGCCTCATACCGAGGATTCTTCCCTGCACATAATGCTTACTTACCTCTATCATACATGTGCTGAGAACACACAGACCCATGAAACCAGCCCTTTATTAAATGGAAGCACTTATATACCAAAACAGAAGAAATGACCAGAGTTAAGAATTCTATTACCCTTTGGACTGGATTTTAAAGGGGGAGAGGGGGAGTGTTCAGTCAATTAGGTGGCCAACTCTTGATTTCAGCTCAGATCACAATCTCAGGGTCCTGGGACAGAGACCTGCACTGGGCTCCACACTCAGTGGGGAGTCTGCTTAAGGATATTCTCTCTCTCCACCATCCCCCCCACTTACACACGCACACTCTCTAAAATAAATCTTTAAAAAAAAGGGGAGGGAGTTCAACACTGAGGTATCACTACACACCTATCAGAATGGCCAAAATCTACAAAACTGACAACACCAAATGCTAGCAAGGATGTGGAGCAACAGGAACTCTCATTCACTGCTGGCAGGAATGCAAAACCTTACAGCCACTCTGGAAAGACAATTTGGCACTTTTTTTAACAAAATCAAAATACTCTTACCATACAATCCAGTAATTTCTCTCCTTTGTATTTACCAAAGGAGTAGAAATCTTTTGTCCACACAAAACCCTGCGCACAGATGTGTGTTGCAGCTCTAGTCAAAAATGCCAAAAGTTGGAAGCAACCCAGTCCTTCAGTAGGTTAATGGATAACTATGAAGACAGTAAAAAAGATCGGTGGTTGCCAGGTTAGTGAGGGATAAAAAGGCAGGGCATAGAGGACTTTTAAGGTACTTGGTCTACTCTATGTGATGCTATAATGGTAAATCCAGAGAATGTACAAACAGCAAGAGTGAACCCTAATGTAAACTATGGACTTGGGTGATTATGATGTGTCAAAGTTGGTTATCAGTTGTAACAAATGTCCACTCTGGAGGAGAATGTTGATAATGGGGTGGGCGGGGGAGGGGGGGAGAACAAGGAGTATATGAGAAATCTCTGCAACTTCCCTTCAATTTTGCCGCAAACCTAAAACTGCTCTGAAAAATAAACTGTTTAAAGAGAGAGAGAGAGATTAAGAGGGTACCTCTCCTTCAGGGTGTGGCTAATGAGCAATGTATCTTTCTCAACATGTTCAGGAGAAAGGAAAGACATCCATAATTATCTTCAGTGCTCAAGAACATGAAAGTTAACATTATAGGTAGGGGAAATAAAAAAAGGCAGGAAGGCAAGTAAGTAACAGGATTATGGTGCCATTTTCCCTTCAGATTAACTAAAATAGTGAAAAATCTAGCAAGGCCTTCATTTAATTGAATACAAGCCTTTCTAGGCAGCTACTAACAAGGGCTATTTAAGTTAGAGTTGTTATGGGTTGTGCACCTTAACCGTGACATAAATTAACAATATGGTGTTGTTCAATGGACCCCTTATACCCACAGACCCATTTCACGTAGTCACACACATTTCTCCCCCCAAATTACATACCTAAGAGGTCAAAACCACTTCAACACAATCTGGGTCCCAGATCAGTTACCGAAACTCTCAAAAACTTAAAGGAATCTCTTCTCGGCGTTTGCTTTAATAACACCTGCCAAGTCCTAGGGAACTAGGTAAACCACAGGCATTTTTATTTGTCTCCCTGAATATATGAATCAGAGATTAAAGAAGAACTGAGCGGCTTTTCATACTTGTAGGCTGTCATCTAAAATAATTTTAAAACTCAGTAAGGCCACAGAACATTTCACAAAATGTATTTGGTTGGATGGCAGTTTTAGTCGAGGGTAAGTGCTAAGAAATAAAGCCACCACCTTACAAACTCTTCAAACCAAGTGTTCAGAAGGCCTCTGACCTTATATACCAGGAATGAACATGTTTGTCTGTGCAAAGCCAACGTGTTTGTGTACAATGCACAGACCTACTTGTAATATGGTCAAGTGTCAAACAGATACCTTTTCATAGTACCTCCACCCCCTAATCCTCTCCCAAACAAACAAAAACAGCCTGAATTGCTCACTGTATGCAAGAAGCTAGGGATTCTGTTTCACAGAGTTTTACTACTTTCCGTGGTTCACATTCTCCAAGAGACTAACCCTCTCATTTACTAACTCAAACCTTAAATAAACTGCTTCCACCAACTTCCCCCTCTTCTCAAGCCCCCACTCAGCATAGACATCTCTCTCGGCCAAGAAAGCTACAGAGGAGGCTTGGAAGTGGCTGCCTCTGCAAATTCCTCCCTTTTCCTACCGAAAGGGCACTTCAAGATCTTGACAGCCTGGAAACGCATAAATGTTGCTCCAATCCCATTCACCAGGACTGGATTTGAGCATGCAGTGTCTTTCTACAATCAATTTCTATTTAGGCTGCCAATTACACTGAAACTTTGGTGGAAATCTGCTTCCTAAGCAAATTCAGAATGCCATCCAGGTCCCATGTATGAGTGAGCACTGGGAGAGCATACACACCCACTCACACATACACACTCACTCCTCCGCGGAAGGCTTTTTCTGGCACAGGGGCATCCTAAACTTGCCCCATTTCATTTCCAGACTGTCATCTTTGATCCGCTCCCAAATTCATGCCTTTTTCTCCATCTGAAGGTTCGGTCTAATCAGCTATTGTGCAGCAACTATGGTAATTTATCCCCTTGATTTCTTGACATTTTCTTCTCTGCTCCTGGCTGGGAAACTGTTTGATCTGAATAGAGTTGTCTGTATGGGGATTCTGCATGTTAATGATGTGGCTAGCTGGCAGGGATACTAGGTGAGAGCACACGGTGTACTTTTGCCAGTTATGTTTCGCCTCATCACGGCTACAGTGGCCTTTCTAATCGCCTGCTACGCTTGGAAGGAGACTACAACACCTAATCTTACCCTCTTCGGGGGAGCCTCGGGGGCTAGGTGGAAACAGAACAGACAGTCTGTTCTTTCATCAAGAATCTGGACTCAGGCAAAATACCCCCAGGCACTCCACCACCAATGAAGCAAACACACGTACATCTTGCTCGGCAAGGGAAAAGGAGTCAGTCGCTACCATGGTTTGAGCCTGTCCAAGCTTCATACCCTTCACTCTGTCCAGGCGAGTATAAGATGCTGCATTTGCCCGGCTGTATACAGCCGCTGCCACCCCTCACCTCAACCCCAACCAAGGAAAGGACTTCCAACGGAGGTGGGAGCATCAGCTCCGGTACCCGCCCTTCCCTCTCAATCCTGGCCAGAAAACTCCACTTCCCGGATTCCCAGCCACTCTCTCCCGCCCCCTCCCAGGGCGATCAAGCCGTCCAGATGCCAGCGAAGTGCCCAGCCCAGCTACGCACCCCCCACCCAGTACCCCAAGCCAGGCCCCTGGAACTGGCTCCGGGGTCCTCCCTCTCCCACAGCCTAGGGAGCCCCAGATTCTGGACGCACCCCTTAGGCTTGCTAGGACTAAAAAAAGTCCCACCCCGCCCCCCAGCCACGCCACCAGCCTCCAGCACTGCCCGGGAGGGGCCTCCTCCCCAGAGGCGAAACGGGAACGTGGGTGGTTGTCCAGCAGCTTTCTCCTACACCCCCCGAGGAGCCTGACCCCCAGGGGAGGCCAGACTCGCGTGGCCTCAGAGAGACACCTCCCTCTCCCCCACCCCTCGGGGGCCAGCAGTTCTTGGCAGAGAGTGTGCTTGCTGCGGGTTCCCGGGAGCATCCGGGAGTTCGGGGGCTGCCCATTCCAGGTGCAGCCTCTCTCGGAGGCGGGCGGAGGTGGGCGCCGCGGCGCGCCCCCGGGGGGCACTCACGATGGTCACGCTGGCTTTGCGCAGGTCGCGGTTCTCCTCCTGCAGCGCCTTGCACTTGAGTTTGTAGGTCTCCAGCTCGATCTTCAGCACCTTGTTCTCCTGCTGCAGCGAGGCCAGGCGGTTGGTGAGCTCCTCCAGGCGGAACGGCGAGATGACAATGCCCCCCGACTTCCCACCGCCGCCGCCTCCCCCGCCGCTGCCGCCGCCGCCGCCGCCGCCCGAGGTCGACGAGCAGGACGACTGCATGGCGGCCGAGCTGCTGCTGTTGCCCCCCGCCCCGTCCGTGTCGCTCTCGCTGGCGCTGTCCGCCATGACCGCCGCGGGCTGGGGAAAGGAGGAGGAGGAGGAGCAGGGAGGCGGCGGCGGCGGCAGCGGCGAAGGCTGGGCTGCGAATGAGTGGGCGCCGGGCGAGCACAGGGGAGCGCCGAGCTGGGCGCCTGGCAGCAGGGCGCAGACTCCGAGCGGCGGCGAGAGAAAGAGAGGGAGCTTCCCGCTGCCAAGGGACCTCCTCTGCCAGAGAACAGAGACCCCGCCCGGGCTCGGGCAGTACTGCACTGGGGCTCGCTCCAGCCGGGCCTGGCGCGCACGCTAGGCCGCCCTACAAAGCTGGCGGAGAGCTCCGGAACCCGCCCGCCGTCGCCGCCGCTGCGACCCGCCTCCCTGCGCCCGCCCCGGGTCCAGGGACGCGCGGGCCGAGCCGGTGCTGCAAGGCCAGGCCAGCCCCCGCAGCAGCTGCGCGCCCACCGCACGTGGTCCGAGGGAGGGCCTCCTGGCCCCCAGACCTAAGCCCCCGGCCGCCCAGCCTCTTCCGGGCTCGCGCCGGCTCCCGGGGAAAAAGAAACCCAGTGCCCGGCCAGCTTCGCAGGTGCTAGGGACACGTGGAAAGGTCACGCCGGCTCCCGCATCCAGCCCTGGCCGAGCCGGGGCCCCATCTTCCGCCGACTGTGTGTGCTCCTGTCTCCCTCTGTCTGTTTCAAACAGACGCAGCCCTTTCAGTTTTATCTTCTTGGTGAGCTTCTGGGGAAAGCCTAGGACAGCGCTAAGAGAACAGAAAGTTCCCCTGCCAGTAGCCGAGTGGGAGAAAACAACAGCAGCCACAGGTTAACCTCGTTAAGAAAGAATTTGCGGAAGAGACACGCCACTCTCTTTATTCCTCCTCCTAATAATCTCATAAACCATACTGCGCTCAATTGTTTAAACAAAATGCAACTTTTTTTTTCTTTTTCTCTTTGCATCTTGAGAACAGTACCAGGAGGTGTCACGCAATAGGATTGAGACACTAACACTTAATCTAATCCAGGAAGAAAAAAAGAAACACTTTCTATGGATTAAAACCCATCTCTTTAATTGCCAGTTTTCCAAAGTAACTGCAGACATAGCATTATGCTATACAAATAATGATTAAGTGGGAATAAGCCGTAACCATCACCCTTATTTACGATCATCTTGCCCTCTCCTAGAAAATTTTTAATAGGTTAAAAATAAAACATTAATTAGTCTAATGTGATCTAACCCAGGGTTCTAGTTTTGAAGTATAAAAAATTCGAAATCGAAACTTTGATTCCCCCTCTTCCCTCCCAAAGAAAGGCTTGCAGGAAATCCGCCCAGCAGGTGAGATGATTCTAAACATCTTTAAAGTGTTGACACAAAACAGCTTTCACTTATGTATAAAAATTGGAAAGTGAAACTGACCAGACTAGTTATTATCTGAGCTTAGTCAAGGAAAGAACAAACACTTGGAAATAGAAAATAGAAAGGAAAAAAAAGTGTGAACATTTTCTATTGCTTTGAACTTTTGGAAATGATTATAATGTGTCAGGAAGGATAAAGAAGTGGACTTAATGATTTTTTATTCCCACTCCTGTTATCTTTAAACCTAAATTTGATCTAATGATTAAACTGTCATTCAGTGGCTAATGGAAATTGGTACCTCAGAATAAACTAAAACTCCAAGTGTTCCAAATGACATCATCTCTTACCAAGATGGCTGCTTCTAGCAGACAGCTGAGAAGTGCCAACTGCAATTAACCCCCAAATTTCTCCTAGTTATTTTTGAGTGCTAAAGGACTTCTGAACTTAATCATTGTTGGTGTGGCAGAAAACAAACAAACAAAAGAATTGGCTTTGCTCTTCAGAAACATATAGCCAATGTAAATTGTTAGAAGTGATCCAGTGTAGTTTTCACTGAAACTTATTTCTCTCCCTGACTTTTCTTTTTGGGATCTGGTACATGAGACAAGCAGCCCCTTAAAGTAGAAAAGGCTTCTGGAAAACTCACTTGTTGGGTGAAATGGAAGAGTAAAGCTAGCAGGGAGCTGCAGCCCCGGGAGAAACTCAGATTTAACAGCATTCTTTCAGCACCCTGATAGAATCTTAGAGACGGTCTGGCTTCCATACTTCACAAGTTTCTATTGTTCCCTATCCCATAGTATCTTAAAGCTTCCACTTTTAGAGCTTATTGCAACAGAAACATTCCTTCCAGACAGAGCAAGGGGCAAGTTTGCTCTCTCTTAGCTTTATCACCAACTACCTCAGAAAGACTGACTCCTTCAAGTCAGCATGGGGGTGGGGTTTAAAGCGCCTGACTTTCTTAAAGGGCCCACATTACAGGAAGCTTAAAAATGTATTGGTCTTGAGTAGGGTCTGGAGGAAGACTGCAATTTGACATGGTATTTGTAGGCAGTAATTGTGTTTAGAAGACTTTGGGAGAAAAGCCATCTTCTAAAGCTTCCCTGCTGATACAGATGGGAATAAACTGGGGAATATTTTTTCACCGTGGTTTTTATAGTTATTGCAAAGCAGAAGCATGTCTAATTTTCTACTTCTTGTAAAAGTGATTCCCCTTATAAACAGACCATTTATCACAACATTGGTTCAGTAATAACATTACAATGGAAACACTAGTTACAAAACCAATAATATCATTATAAAACTACTCAGCTTTCTAGGGGAAATGAATCAGAATAGGTGGCAGTGTGTGCTGCCTGGAGGAAGAATACATATTTAGATAATCACTTCCATGGGAGAAATAATGAAATTTACCTTTGCCCTAAACTCAAGCTGCAAAATACAACGATAAGGGAAAAGAATACCTTATAACCTAATTACAAGGCACAACATCACAATCTTTCTTTGACTAATGCCCTTTGTGCAGCTGATTTACTCTATGGTCTTGAACCTTCCAAGAGGAAAATTAAAGTAATGCCATAAATCATATGAAAGCTTTGTTTATTTTGTATGGCTATAAATAAATTGCTATACATACCTAGTTACATTAATGTCACATACTAGTGATTTCGTTCAACTCTGAGTGGATTCCATGGGTGGTGGCAAGACCCCTTGTTACAGTTTTGAAAAGAATAGGAATAAGCCAACATGAGCTGGCTATCAGAGTGCCAGAATTCAGGTAGAATCATAGAAGAATGGGCCACTACGGTGTTACCATTTTCTTGAAAAGTAGTTGATATTAAAATATATCTTGTTTATTGAAATAGATCCACACTTCCTACTATTGCTTATCTCCAACCACCCCATTTCTTTAACATGTTTTTTTCAATATTTTCAAACTAATCTTGCATACCCAGCATCCCACCCTGGCAAAAGATCCTCCTGTTTGTGTTCACTCATTATTGGTTCAAAGGAGTCAAAACCATCTCTACAAATGGCAGACAAAAGGAATATGTCATCAGCTAAAGTAAATTAGATGAGAATCAAGTAAGAATTTCAAAAATAAAAAACAAAAAAATGAAACATATGACTTGCAGCCTAGAAAATCTAAAATTTGTCTTGACACAGACCATACTGAATTCCTGACCCAGAAATGCTTTTTTAAATTATACTAAATGCACAGCAGAGCTTGAAAGAAAGTAAAGGGAAATCCCAGCCTCCAAAGCAAAGATGAGAAGTAGAAACAACCTAAATGTTCACCTACAATATAAATCCTGTTATATTCATGGAATGGAATAACATGACAATGGACACAACGTGAATGAGCAAACTACAGCTTCGTGAAGCAACATAAGTGAACCTCACAAACATATTAATAAGCAAAGAAAGCCAGATACAAAAGAGTATATACCACATGGTTGCATTTATATAAAGTTCAAAAATAGGCAAAATTAATCTATGAGGTTAGACATCAGAATAATGATACTCTTCTGGAGAAGATAGTGTTTGGAATGTGTACTAGAAGATTTCTAATAACGTTCTTTTTCTTTATCCAGGTCATTTGTTACAAAACTATGTTCACTTGTGAGAAGATATTGAGCTATAGACTTATGATCTATGTACTTTACTCTATGTATCTTGCACTTCAACAAAATGTATAAATCAAAAAAGGGAAGGAGTGAGGCACTATAAACCACAGTAACCTGGCAGCTGAGACTGTAGCAGCAGCATTGTGGGGTTTGTTAATCATGAGTTTAATGCCTATCAAGGACAGAATTTGAGGACTTGGGGCCATACAAGGCAGGAAGATGTAACCTACAAAATGCCAGAGAGTCAAAAAGCCACAACATGGCAAAAGTTTTCTTACCTGCAAACAGGAAGACAATAAGGAAGCTTGTTTGACTTAAACTGGATTCAGGATTCAGAGTTTTAAAAAAAAAAATGTCTTTGGAAAAGTTATCATCTACACCTAAGCCTCACAGAGTTAGAGATTTCCCATATATACTTCATACTACCTACATGGTCCAAAAATCCCCTACCTAACATAATATCTTAAATGTTATGTTAGTCTGGGAAATTTGGGAGTGATGGAAATGTTCTATAGTTTCATTGTGGTAGTGGTTACATAAAATGTATACATTTGTCAAATCTCATCAAACATACTTAAAAAGGGTATTTGCACCCCATGTAAAATCTGACCTAGAAAATAAACTGACAAAAATATTTGGCATAAAGATGGTGGTATTTCTAGTTTACCTGGAAGAAGTAAGCAAAACATTCCTCTGGAAACAGTCTCAAAATGAAAATGGGGTTACAATTAGAAATTATAAAACACACAGAGAAATAATCCCTCTCAAATAAAAATTAACAAACAGTAAAGAACAGGAAGGGTGCTTTCCCTAGAATTTCAGTTAAGACAAGTGTTGGAGAGAGTTGGATTAGATAAAATTAAGTATGTTTAAAATAAAAGCTATAGGGGCACCTGGGTGGCTCAGTGAGTTAAAGCCTCTGCCTTCGGCTTGGGTCATGATCTCAGGGGCCTGGGATCGAGCCCCACATCAAGCTCTTTGCTCAGTGGGGAGCCTGCTTATCCCTCTCTCTCCGCCTGCCTCTCTGCCTACTTGTGATCTCTCTGTCAAATAAATAAATAGAATCTTTAATAAATAAATAAATAAATAACATAAAAGCCACAAAAGAAGGAATAGAAAGCATAAGCTAGAAAAAACACAAACAGACTTGAAAACAGAACAGTCCAAATTGCAAAACAACCAAAGAAAATATCTGGAACTTAAAATATACAGTAAGCTAAAATCAGTTAACCAAATCCAGGAACACACTTGTAGCCACAAAAGCTAACTTTCTCTATCTTGCTGCAATTAAGGAGAGTGTACACCACAGAAATTGTGGGAGGGGCTTATTATAGGATTTATGCTTGAACCAGGTGATTCTAAGCAAGGCTTAAGGGGGCAAGGGTCAGTTCTGAATTAGATATTGTCAAAAAGTGTAGGAAATTGGTGATTGAGTATTTTGGTAATTTTTATCTAAGAAGCAGGGGCATGAAAGCAGGGTTTTTATGCTATTAGCATTGTCTTATTTCAGTTGGGATCTCCTGAATTGCCACCTGAGCAGTTTTTCATTTCATTAAGTGAATAAGTTTAAAAAAACCTTCCAGGAGTAAATTAATTAGCAGACTGGACACAGCTGAAGAGAGAATTAGCAAAGCAGAAGATAGACCTGAGGAAATTAGAATGCAGCACAGTTATACAGAGATATAAGGGCAAGGATAGACGAGCAAGGTCCAACATACATCTAGTAGGTATTCAGAAATTAGAGAACAAAGTGAAAGAACGGAGGCAATATTTTACGTAATTATGGCTAAGAACTTTCCGTAACTGATGGAAATATGAATGGTCATTTGAGGTAAAATAAGAATGGAATAGGATAGCAGCCCCAGGCTGGCTCAATCAGTAGACTGTACAACTCTTGATCTCAGGGTCATGTGTTCATGCCCCACACTGAGCATGGAGCCTACTTAAAAACAAAAAAAAGAATGGAATAGGATAAATAAAAACAGAGCTATATAAAGAGAAATTCAAACATACTGGTAAAAACTCTGAAGAACAAATGCAAAAAAATTAAAACAATTCTATATAAAACCAGAAAGAAAAGCAAAAACAGAGATAACCACAAAGGACAATTATCTATAAATTAGAGTGTCAATAGATTTCTTAATAGCGACAATAAAAGCCAGGAGACAGTACAATAATAACATCAAAGTGCTAAGAGAAAATGACTATACTAGGAATCTATGCACAGCTATGATATTCTTTAAGAATAAGACTAAATTATTGGTGCCTGGGTGACTCAGTCGTTAAGCTTCTGCCTTCGGCTCAGGTCATGATCTCAGGATCCTGGGATGGAGCCCCATATCAGGGCTGATGGAGCTCAGCAGGGAGCCTACTTCTCCCTCTCTAGCTACCCTGTGCTTGTGCTCCCCTTTCTCGCGCTCTCTGTCTGTCTCTCTGTCACAAATAAATAAAATCTTTTTTAAAAAAAGAATAAGACTAAATTAAACACATTTTAAGACAAATATATTACCACTAACAGTCTAGCTCAGAGACTTTCTAGATGTTCTCCTAGAAGCAGCAAGATACAAGAAAGAACCATGAGCAAAGAAACTTGGGAGGAAGTGTCTAAATTTAAACAAATAATGACTACATAAGTATCAAAAATATAAAAAATAATGGTGATGAATAATGGGAGTTTAAAAACCAACAATAATAATAATTATCATTTTAGGGAGAAGTAAAATACTGGAATACGTCAACAAATGGGGAGAGAGGAATTGGAGTTAAGGCATTCTAAAGACTGTGATGTTCAAAAGGGGATCAATGACAATGATTCACTTATTTTTTTTTTTTGAGCAATGTACGTTAAAATGTTAAAGTAAACCACTAAAGGTATAGAAATGAAATTTTAAACTTTTGGATCAGTTAAGGGAATAAAGGAGAATAGCAAATACTTGTGCAATTCACTAGGAAGTTTAAAAAAATAAAAGAAAAGAGCCAGGGAAAAATCAGAATAAATAGAAATCACACATACACACAAAGATTGTAGAAATTTGTACATATATATCTGAAAGCATAAAAACTGTAATTGAACCTACCTATAGAAGCACAGAGATAACCGGAATGGAGAAAAAAATCCAGCAATATATCTCACAAGCCTGTCAAGACTTTTAAAAATTTGAAAATAAAAGAATGAAAAAAGATATAGTATACAGATACCTATCAAAAGAAAACTGAATAAGCCAGATTAAACCCCTTGAAGAAATCAAACGTGCTGTAAGATATAAAAGAGAGTAGGCATCCAATAATTAAAGGAACAAGTAATGATGAAAATAAAAAAAAATTGTATGTACCCAGTAATAATATAGCCTCTCATATATGTATTAAAAATTAACAGAATCATGTGGATAAATTGACAAATCCACAATCATCATAGGTGATTATTGCATATATCTCCATTGAAAGATTAAGCAAATGAAAAATTAAAAAGAATGTGAAAGATTTGAACACAATTAAGCTTGATCAAGTGTGTGTGTGTGTGTGTGTGTTTGTGTGTGTGTGTCCCTATACCCCACAATTATGAAACAAGCACTCTATTCAGGCAGATAATTTACCAAAAGTGGTAATGAATTAGGCCACAAAGCACTTGGTCTCAACACACAAAATCCTATATTTACTAGGTGCTTGCCCTGTGCCAGGTGTTGGCTAAATGCTTTAGTGCTTCACATGTATTCATTGGTTTAATCCTTAGAACAACCCCACTTGAGTAGGTACTATTTTTATTCCTGTTTTTAAGATGAGGAAACTCAGGCTAAAAAAATTTAGAAAATTGCCCTAGCTTATCAAATGATAAATTAGTAAGACTGGAGTACAAAATAATGTAGTCTGTAGACATCCGCTTTTCTTCCTTTAGAGAGAAAATTTTATAAGATACATACAAGCACACATTCTCAACAACCCAAATTAATCAGTTTTGCCATTTGGTCATATTTCTTTTATTATTTTCCTTTTTTCTAAAAGAGATAGTATACTGAAACAGTTAGTCTCCTTTAACAACAACTTAGTCTGGGATGCCTGGGTGACTAGTCAATTAAACACTGATTAGGCCAGGATCTCAGGGTCTTGATCTCAGGGTCATGAGTTCAAGCCTTGCATTGGGTTCCATGCTGGATGTGGAGCCTACTTAACACATAATAATAATAAAATAAATAAAAGAACAGCAACAACTCAGTTTAATTCCCTGCCTCTTTTCCACAATAGATAGGTTTTTTTCCAGTTTATATTTTACATATTCATAATGGCCAATACTTGTGATTATTAAAAATGTTTTGTTTTGGTGAGGGTGCATATGCAAATATGCACATACACATGGGAATCCATTTTAATAGTTATTTGGAGAAGGAAGGAAAGGGTATTTTGTTTGTGTATGAGGGGTTTTTTAGATTTTATTTATTTGTTTGAGAGAGAGAGGGAGTGAGAGCACAAGTGGGGGGAGGGACAGAGGGAGATGGAGAGATAGAAGCAGACTCCCTACTGTGCAGGGAGCAGGACACGGGACTCGATCCCAGGACCCCGAGATCATGACCTGCTCAGAAGGCAGATTCCCAATCGACTGAGCCATCCAGGTGCCCAGGAAAGGGCATTTTGATGAGGAAAAAATGGCTAATGGTATAAACCAAAAACAGTAAAACATTTAGTGAGGCCAGAACATGAGCCATAAGAGAGCAAGTGACTAAAGATGTAAATTGTGACCAGATTTGAAACATTTTTTTTATGCCACAGGAATGAATTTGGATTTCATCCTGTAGGAAGTCTTTTGTCTTTTTCTTTCCAAGGAGAAATGTGGTATGTTTAGATATTTTAAAGTAAAATAGAGACATTATAATGTTTCCCTCTAAATAATTTTCCTGCATGACCCCAAAACAATTACTATTACCAATAAAATTAACAGTAACTCCCTTACTATCAGTGAGGACTCTACACTATAAGAGTATTCTAATTTTTAAGTAAACTCTATGCCCAATGTGGGGCTCAAACTCATGACCCCAAGATCGAAAGTCACATGCTCTACTGCCTGAGCCAGCCAGGTGCCCCTAATATGCTACTGATATCATCATTTTCCTGATTGTCGCCAGCACATCTTTTATATTTCACTTATTCAAACCAAGATCTAATCAAAGACCACACATCATTGCATTGCATTTTTTGAGTCTCTTTAGTCTCTTACTTTAATAAAGCCCCTTTCATCACTTTTCTCATGTCATTAAAATGCTGAAGACACTTATGCAATATCCCACTTCTAGATTTGCCCAATTCTTCCTTTTTTTAATGTTTTTTTGAAAGATGGTACATATGTATGTATGTATCTATTTATTTGACAGAGAGAGTTCACAAGTAGGCAGAGAGGCAGGCAGAGAGAGAGGGGGAAGTAGGCTCCCCACTGAGCAGAGAGCCCGATGTGGGGCTCGATCCCAGGACCCTGAGATCATGACCCAAGCTGAAGCCAGAGGCTTTAACCCACGGAGTCACCCAGGTGCCCCCCAATTCTTCCTTTCGATATTGTTTTAATTTTTCCTTCTGCCCTTTGTGTTTCCTTAAAACCAGAATTTAGGTCTAAAACTTGTTTAGATTCAGGTTAAACATTCTTAGCAAGAATAGTTCATAGGTAATGTTGTGTGTTCATATTGCTACACATAGAGGAAGCACATAATGTCTGGGTGTTGACTAAAAATGGACACTGAGATTAATCCCTGAGTTAAAGTGGTGACATTCAGTTTTCACTATTGCAATGCTATAGCTTACCTTTTTCTCCCAACAGACAATGGACAAGGTGACATGTTGGCAGCAGATACATTGTCATCTTGTCTCCTATCATCGCTTGATCTAATGACTTCAACATCCATGGATGATCCTAGTTTCAATCAGTAATTTCAGGTGTCATTCTTTTGTAAAGAAGAGTCTTTTCTCAGTAGCTAGGATTATTTAGTTGCTCTGATATACAATTCTTACTGAAAATGAAGGATAAATGCTTCATTATAGGACATATACTCTAAACAACCATGTTTCCTTGCCTTGCCAAAGAATCAAGATCAAGCTTTCTGATCATAATGCAATTAAATGATAAATTATTAATAAGATATAACTAAAATAATATGCATTATGTATATATTTAAAATAGTTTCTAATCTTAATTTAAGGAATTTAAAATAATTTCTAAATAAATCGTGAGTCAGAATGAATTAAATATGAAAATTAACAAGCTTAACAATGTTTATTTAAAATCTATTTATCAAACATGAGGGATGCTGCTAAACTAGCAAAATGCCAGATAAACAAATAGTAGGAGACAACAAGGAAAAAAAAATAAGGGACAAACACCTATAAGTAACTTTAAGGCGAGAAACAAAAAATGTAGTCAAAATATACAATTTTTGTAAGAAAAAATTATTTGCCAAGAACAACTAGATAACCCGGATGTAACAATCAAGCAAATTGAAGCAGAGGTTTAAAACGTTCTTCCAAAAAATACTCTCCTTTGAGGTCTGAAAGATTTATAAGAGAGTGCTACCAAACAATCCAAGAACAAATAATCCCTGTCTTATACAAACTGTTCCAGAAAATAGAAAACAAGGAAATAACTCACAACTATTTTATGAGGACAATAAACCTGATTCTAAAACCAGAAAAGGGCAGTGTAGAAGAAGAAAGAAAGAAGAAAGAGAGAAAGAGAAAGAAAGAAAGAAAGAAGGAAGGAAGGAAGGAAGGAAGGGAGGGAGGGAGGGAGGGAGGGAGGGAGGGAGGGAGGGAGGGAGGGAGGAAAGAAAGAAAGAAAGAAAGAAAGAAAGAAAGAAAGAAAGAAAGAAAGAAAGAAAGAAAGAAAGAAAGAAAGAAAGAAAGAAAGAAAGAAAAACTTTGAAAGAGGAAGGAAGGTGGGTGGGAGGGAGAGAGGGAGGAAGGAAAGTAAGAAAGAAAGTTAAAGGCTATTAAACTGCTAAGTAATCAGCAAAACTATTCTTTCCTATTTTAGGCACTCAGCCAGACAGACAAGGTCTCCCAACCTCACTAGCATTTGGGCATGGGAATATGATAGTGTTCCCCAGAGTGTAATGTAAATGGAAGTGATGTATGCCACTGCCACACATGAAGAATAAAAAATCTTAAACATAGTCCTTTTTGCTCTTTTCCTTTATGGCTATCTGTAATGGTAACTTCCAGGGCCCCCGCAGAGAGCACAAAATCCAGATGGCAGAACCGCTGTCAGCCTGGACCCCTAAGAGACTGCATATAGCAGGTAAGATGTCTGCATCTCATATAACTGACAAAGTATTAGTATCCAGAATATATAAACTACCCCTGTATGTGAATAATAAAACACACACACGCAACAGTCCATTAGGGAAAAAAAGGCAAAGGGTAGTGATCAGACAATTTAGCAGAAGCAGACAAACAAACTGCCAATGAACAGCTGACAAAATGCTCACTCTTACCACTAGTAAATGAAATCCAAATTAATACCACAATGAAATACTCTTGCATAGCCTTCAGATTGGCAACAAAATTTAAATCTAAGAATAGCAGATGTTGGTGAGAACATGAAACAACGGAGAACACTCTTCTCTTATTCATTGCTGATAGTATGATAAACTGGAAAACAATTTAGTAATATCTAATAAAGCTGAAAATGCATGTTTCTTATAATCCAGCAATTCTTTAGTATGCATTCTGGAAAACAATCAAACATGTACATAAGGAAACATTAACAGGAATTTTTGCAGAATTGTGTGAAACAGCAAAATCTAGGAAGAAACAAATGTTCATCAGTAGGAGAGTATATAGATAAACTTATTCTACATAGCAAGAAAAATAAATTCTCTAGAGCAATATGTATCTATATAGATAATTCTCAAAAACATGTTAAGGGAAAACAAGACAAGTAGGAGAAATTTAGTATATATAAATGATTTAAACGTAGGCAAAACAATCATCATTGGTGAGTACTCACATATGCTGTGTATATATGAAGGCATGTATATCGATAAACAGCAATTTCAAGATCGTGGTTGCCTCTAGGAAAGAGGAGAAGATAACAGAGGCCTTCAACTGTCTGTAATGATTTCTTTAAAAAATAAGTATGTAAAAAATTGGATGCCAATGTAACAAAATGTTAAATTAACAAGCTGTTTTAATACTTTTCTATGTGGTTCATACAATTGATCATTATTATTCCATATTTCTGAATTTGCCTCCTCCCTAAAATGTATTTTTCACCCCCAAACCAATGCATGTAGTGCTGCTGTGGTATTTTGCAGACACGTGCAGTGTTGAAAAATTGGAGTCACCTGGTACACATGTTCCCAAGGTAGAACAGAGGAACACTCAACCTGTTTGTTTCAGCTTTTACACAGTAAAAAGTGTTCCTTTCATGGTCTGTCTAGTGCCTCCTGTTTTTGCATCTTTTGTGCTTTCTGTTGATACTTTCACTGTTTAAAATGGCCCTCAAATGTAGTGCTGAGGTACTGCCCAGTGCCCTAAGCTGGATAAGGCTATGATGAGTTTTAGGGAGAAGAGAGCGTGTGTTATAGAAGCTGCCTTCGGGCATGAGTTACAACGCTGTTGGCCATGAGCTCAGTGTTACCGAATGAACAGTAGATATTAAATAAGGAGTCATTACAGAGATACATACATAAAATAAGATTATATACTGATGGGTTGATGAAAACTCTGTGACCAAAAGCTCAGAGGAACCTAAATCTGGATTTCTCCTAGAAGCCATGGCTTTTACTTCAATGTTTGCTAATTCACTAATTTAGTCTTTGCAGACACAGTACGGTCAATAACTACCATGAAAAATAAGAATCAACTGTATTTAACTGAAAATACAATATATATTTCTAAGACAGGTGAAGGCTGTGGTATCTCCCTAATTAATTTGAAAAAAATTAGAAAAAGTGTCAATGTAAAAAAGAAGACAGTTTTTAGGATTGACCTAATTTAACTGTGGAATGATCTGGACTATGTTGTTCATAACCCTTTCTCTTATTCTAATATATATTTTTATATTGCACTTTTTACACTTTTGAAACTGGGATGCATCCTATAATCTATGTGTTTATGTGGGACTGTTTTTTTGATTCCCCTCAAAATGTCATAAAACTGATGGTAGTGTGTACTATTGATGATGTGGTTTTTAAAAGATTTTATTTGTTAATTTGAGAGAGAGAGTGAGTGAGAGAGAGAACAGAGGTGGGGAGAGAGGAAGATGGGGAAGCAGGCTCCCCACTGAGAAAGGAGCCCTATGCAGGGCTCAAGCTCAGGACCCTGGGATCATGACCTAATCCGAAGGCAGATACTTAACCAACTGAGCCACCCAGGCGCCTAATGATGTTTTAAAGTATAGTAAATATGGTACATTTAAGTAATTCTGATAAGCTTTATTGATATCCAGGGATTTCAAGGAGTAGTGGGTGTGTGGCTGGTGGTCAGGGACACACCGCATATGTTCCATTTGAAACCTATACCAGCCTCTGCCCTACTTAGGCAGTGGACGTCACTAAGCTTCATCATTGTATTTTCCCCTCTCCTGATGGAAGACATGGGAGGAAAGAGGGAACAACCTCTGAAGAATAATCATCTCAGGTAAGAAAGGCTGAGGGATTTCACAGCAATGGGGAGTGTTGGCAGATTAGAGGAAGGTGGAGTTCTTAACGGGAAGAAAAAGAACAGGAAAGTGAGATGGTATGAAAACCAAATCTTACAAGGTACCTGGTTATATAATTTTTGATTTTGAAACCATGTAAATGCTTTGCATAACTGAAAACAAAGCAAAAGTGTTTAATTTTTTATAAAAGAATTCCTAAAAATCAAAAACTAACTCGCACAAAGGAATACAGGAAACCTCTGTATTCCTTCTACAATTCTTCTGCAAGTCTAAAATTATTTTGAAACAAAAAGTAAAAAAAAAAAAAAGATTAACCGAAGTAAGTAATTTGAATTATATATCAAGTTGGCGGCACAATGATAGGAGAAATTTCAAATGTCTGTGGGGCAGACAACAGCCCCTCAAAGATGTCCTCACTCTAATATCTGAAACCTTGAAGGTGTTACATTAAAATGGCAAAAGAGTTTTTGCGGGTGTGATGAAGATTATGGACCTTATAATCAGGACATTTTCCTGGATTATTTGGTGAGTCCAGTCTAATCACACAAATCCTTAAAAGCAGAGAACTTTCTCTGCTGGAAACAGAAGAGGTAGAACAGAAAGCGGTGTCAGAGATTGCAAGCATGACAACGATTCAACATATTATGGGGGCACCAACACAGAGAGACACTTGCGCATGAACTGAATAGAAGCTTCAGGAAGCTAAGAGTGGCCACATGCCTGCAGCCAGCAAAGTGGGGACCTCAGTCCTATATTCACAAGGAACCAATTTGTGCAACAACCAGGATGTGGTTGGAAGTGGATTATTCTCCTCCAAAGCCCCCCAGATAAGAGTCCAGGCTGGCCAACATCTCGATTTTGGCCTTATGAAACCTGAAGCAGGGAAAACAGCTCAACCAAACTGGACTTGTGACCAACAGAACTGTGAGATGAGAAATTTGTGTTATTTTAAGCTGCTAAGTTTGTGGCGATAGGCGATATGTTGTGGCAGCAATAGAAAAGTAATGCAGTATAAAACACTGTACTTTGGCTGGATATTCCTGGAGAGATGTGTTATTAGGACAAAAAGAAATACAATAGACTTCCTACTGGGTAGTCTTATTTTTTAGTAATTACATTGGCATTATTATCTGGGAACTATTAACAGATGTATCGCTCATGGTTCTGGCAAAAAACAGTCTCAGATTGGGATAATTTGAGGAGAGTTTAATAAAAACACTACAGAGATGTGGGCAGATTGTAAGGAAGCACGTAGAGACTGGAGCAGGAACCTATCACCTCTAGACAGGAAGGGGCAAAGGAGTCATTCCTGGAATCTGTAAGGAGAGAGCTGTGAAGGAAATTACCTGATAAAAGCAGTAAATATTGGTTGAATGAAGGAATGAACTAATTTCTTTATTTAGAAGGCCTGAAAAAAAAAATCTGCCCATGTGAAATACATCCGCAGAAAAACAGAACTCTGTTATCTAATGTGTTTTCTCTAACCTATCCCTGATTCCATCATTATGCCCAGAGTTTTTTTAAAATGTGCTTATTGTCCCAGATATTCATTCCCCTGTTATAAAAATATACATTCACCCCTTTTCCACCTACCTCTGCAATGTCCTCTCCCTATGAGCAGAATGTAATCAATGTTCCACTGATATGAGCAGAGGCTTTAAATGTATCTCCATGGTATGGGCTTAGTCTCTTGCACACTTGTGATTCACCAATCACCGGTAGCTGCAGGTTCAAAGAGAATGTGGAGACATGTGGAGTAGACCTAAACTCAACTCGCATTCTGGAATCTGGAGCCTCTGTAAAGGGCTAAGAGGTAACTAATCCCAGCTGAATCTAACTGAACCCAGCCAAGCACAACCAAACTAAAACCTGAAGCAGAGCCTCCCAGTCAACCCACAAGCTCACTCATACTGACTCAGAAACATTGTGCCAAATGTTCTATCCAGAGCAATCGGCAAGAACAAACAATAAAAGACATCTGGATTGGAAAGAAAGAAATAAAAATATTTCTATCCACAAATGACAGTCTTTTATATAGAAAACTCCAGGGTCTACACTAATAAATCATCAAAACTAATAAGTTTAGGGGCACCTGGGTGGCTCGGTGGGTTAAAGCCTCTGCCTTCAGCTCAGGTCATGATCTCAGGGTCCTGGGATTGAGCCCCGCCTTGGGCTTTCTGCTCAGCAGGGAGCCTGTCCCCCCACCCCACCTGCCTCTCTGCCTACTTGTGATCTCTCTCTATGTCAAATAAATAAATAAAATATTTTTAAAAAACTAGTAAGTTTAGAAAATGCAGAATTCTACATTAATATATAAAAATAAATTGTATTTCTACACACTAGTATTGAGCAGTCCAAAAATGAAACTAATAAAATAACTCCATTTACAATAGCATCAAAAATAATAAATAGGAATAAATTTAACAAAAAAAGCAGAAGACTTATACACTAAAAGCTATAAGATTATTGAAAAAAACTTAAGGAAGACCTAAATAAATGGAAAAAATCAATCTATTAGAAGACAATTTGGGGCAATATTCCCCAAATTATTCTACACATTCGCTGTGATGTCTAGCAAAATCCTAGCAGTATATTCCATATATTTGTCCAGGTAATCATAAAATTAACATGGAAATGCAAGGATCCACAATACCAAAGCAATCCTGAGAAGAAAAACAAATTTGGAGGAGTTACATTTCCCAGTTTCAAAGCTTATTACAAAACTATATTAATCAAGACAAGATGATACTGCCATAAAAACGGACCTGTAGGTCAACAGAACACAATTATGGGTCCAGAAATAAACACTTACATGAAGAGTTAGCTAGTTTTCAAAAAGGGTTTCAAGACAATTCAATATGGGGAAAAAAAGTTCTTTTCTACTAATGGTGCTGAGACAATTGGATATCTATAGGTAAAAGAATGAAGTTGAACCCCTCATTCACACCACATAGAAAAATTAACTCAAAATGGGCCACAGACCTAAATGTAGGGGTTAAAACTATAACACTCCTTGAAGGGAACATCTTCATGAGTTTGGGTTAGGCATCAGTTTCTTAGTCATGACAACAAAAGCCCAAGTAACTTTAAAATAAATAAATAGAAAAAAATAGAAAAGCTGAAATTCATAAAGTTAAACTTTTGTGTCTTAAAGGACATCATCAAAAAATGCAAGCTATGAGGAGAGAAAATACTGGCAAATCACATATTTGGTAATGGAATGCATCTAGAATATGGAAAGAACTCTTACTACTCAATAATAAACAGGAATTACTCAATTTAAAAATGAACAAAAGGATGAAGGGAAGAGCAGCAACACAGCAGTGCTGCAAACTAGTGATCCCATGGATGCTCAGAATGGAAAGGCCCTGCGGGCCTGACTGGGAAGAAGCTGACCTCCGAGCAGTTGCAATTCATGCACAGGTGCAGCTCACCCAGTGACAGGAGACCACCATGGCAGCAAACTGGATGGAACATCATAACCCTCGTGGGCACCCGGCCCTGGTGTTTGCTATTTATGTTTACACCTTTTATTCTATGTCCCAGGAGTGTTTCCTAGATGAAGTGGAGGACGAAGCCCAAAGCTGCCCAAGCCTGAGCCCTGGTGGGAGCAATGGGACCAGGTCTCCAACCTATTAGATCCTGTCACGTCATGGATGATGCCCTCTGACCCTGTGGAAATCAAAGCCTGCACACAGCACTGCTAGCCTCAACCTTGGATGATGACTGAGCCCAAAAAGCCAGGGATTTATGCATTTGGCCATGTCAGGGGAATATTGGCTATCTCATACTCACTGTGTCCAATCACACAGTGATTGGTGAAAGGGACATTCTGAGCCCTTTACTTATAGTTTGTTTCCTTGTTTGAGAGTTGTACCACCTTGGCTTTTCACAGGCTTCCTAACTTTGCAGTTTACCCTCTTCACCTCCCAGGGCCTTAGCTGTAATGACAAGGAGCTGGGGGTAAGTAGGGGTGGGTGGCAGCTTTGTGTAGTGTTGGAGCAGAAAGTGGGAAAGATGGGGTCGAGTTGAGAATCATGACCCGAGTCCACTCTCTCGGGGAAAAAATGAGCAAAGGATTTGAACAGATATGTCTCCAAAGAACATATACAAATGTCTAATAGCACATAGAAAGATGGCCAATATCATTAGTCATTAAGGAATTGCAAATCAAAATTTCAGATAGTATTTTACACCACTAAGAAAGAAATAAACAAAAACAGACATTATCAAGTGTTGTGGAGGCAGTGGAGAAATTGGAACTTTCATACATTGCTGGATGGATTGTAAAATTGGCAGCCACTCTGGAAAACAGGTTGGAAGTTTCTCAAAATTTTAAAATAGAGTTACTATGTTACCCAGCAATTTCATTTCTAGGGATATATCCAAGAGAATTGAAAACATCTGCCTATGTAGAAATTTGGATGCGAATGTTCATAGCAGCATTATTCATGATAGCCAAAAAGTTGGAACAACCCAAATGTCAAAGAACTAATGAATAGGTAAATAAATGTGGTATATCCATATAATGATTATTATTCAACTATTAAAAGGATAAAATACTTAGACATGTTACAACATGGATGGATGAGCCTTGAAAACATTTTGCTAACTGAAAGAAGCCTGACATAAAAGGCACACATTGTATGATTCCAATTCTATGAAATGTCCAGAATAGGGATATCCATAGAGACAGAAAGTAGATTAGTGGTTTCCAAGAACTTGGGGGGGAGAAATAGGGATGACTGCAATGAGTATTGTTTAAGGCCACATATACAAAAATGAAAGCTTCACAGTTGGTTTCTTAAATGCATATTGTCATGGACAAACCAAAGATCACAAAGCAGGGTCTATTGAGATTAAGTGACATCTCATTCAGGTTTATTACTCTATCTTCCCTCTCTCCTTTTTTTCCATTCTCTCTTCCTTCCCTCCCCTCTTTTACTTTGAACTTTTCCCTTTTTGAAAAGGATTTAAAACAGGGGTGCCTGGGTGGCTCAGTGAGTTAAGTGTCTGCCTTAGGCTCAGGTCATGATCCCAGGGTCTTGGGATCGAGCCCTGCGATGGCTCCCTGCTCAGTGCAGCCTCTGCTTCTTCCTCTTTCTCTGCCCCTCCCCTCTGCTAGTTCTCTCTCTCTCTCTCTCTCTCTCAAATAAATAAAATCTTAAAAGAAAGATTTAAAATAGGTACTACAATGGACTTCCTATTTGTTTGAGAGTGCATGGATAGTCAGATATACCCATCACAATTATCTATAGTAATTGATAATTGACAATTATCAATACATGGGCATTTTTTTTTTCATCTATAACTCTTTGATGACTGTGTTAAGTTTGGTACTCTGAGAAGTAAATGTGAAGACAGGATAAGATGGACAAGAGATTTACTGGGGAAAATACGTCTGGAGGGAGACAAAAGAGACTAGGAGAACTGTCAGACTGCAGTACAAGGTCTAACCTCTGTGGAGAAGACAAAGGAGGAAGGAAGTTTGGGTAGGAAAAGTTTTAGACCTCATTGTGGTTTTAAGAAACTCTCAGCAAAGCTGATGAAGAATTCTTGAGCCAAGGTAATATGTCAAATGAATCCCCAATCTCCTAGGAATGGACCTGCCTTAGATCTCTGCAGCACTTGATCATTGGCAGGCTATATTCCATGGGAATCATGGCTGTGGGGTAAACTGGTGAGGGGTTGATTTCAGAGCTCTTGAGAGCTGGAAAGAGTTTTCTTTTTTTTTTTTTTTAAAGATTTTATTTACCTATTTGACAGAGAGGAGAGAGATCACGAGTAGGCAGAGAGGTAGGCAGAGAGAGAGTGAGAAGCAGGCTCCCTGCTGAGCAGAAAGCCTGATGTGGGGCTCAATCCCAGGACCCTGAGATCATGACCTGAGCTGAAGGCAGAGGCTTTAACCCACTGAGCCACCCAGGCGCCCCACTGGAAAGAGTTTTCTACATTTACTTAGTATTTTCACAGACAAAATTACACATAAGCAAATGCAAAACTTGCATTTTGCTTAAATCATCCCCCAATAAATCAATTGCATTGGAACAAATTTGTATTTTCAAAACAAGCGTTTATAGAAGAACTGACAGACTAACAAAGGAAAACTCCACCTCCCCTTCAAGTAACACTGAAAAAGTACACTGTAAGACTATGGAAGCCTGGTAGGTCATTTGACTCACTCCCCATTCTAGGAAAGATTGTGTGCCATGGATGTTCCTGGGTTGGATTTTAATCTCATTTCCTTGATGTGTATGAACTGATCAAGTTCTACGTGTTTCAAAGAATGATGTAAAATCAAACATGTCTTTGATATTGATCTTATGTGGTCAAAATTGAAAGGGAATTCTCTAGAGAAGTTTATGCCATCTGAAGAATTGCCTTTTTCTTTTGATTTTTCGGGATGTTCTCTGTGGGCACTTTATTTTTTTTTTCTTGCTCTTTTCCTCACAGATGGTCAATTTGAAAGAAATTCTACTAAGTTTCTCAGGAATGGCTAACCATTTAGGAATACATTTCTTTTGTCCTTGAAGGCCTTGAGTTCCCTATTCCCCACGGGAAAATAAAAATGATAAAACATGTATAATATTGGCAATAAGAGTGTGGTATCTCCCTAGTGCAGCAGATTTATGAAGAAAGTTTCTTCATATTTCGGTAATTTGGGAAGGAATGGGGCAGTACAGGAAAAGGTGCAAAATGAGCATAAGAGATTGGGTTATGCAGAGTTTGTTTTTATTTCATTGTGATATATATATAATTTTATGTCTTATAACATTCCCTGGAATGAATACTTACTGGAGCCAATTCCAAAGTAAATTTTAGAGATGATAAATGCTTCTGCACTAAAATATTAATTTTTCAAACTACGTGATCAATTATTTAAGAAATATTAGTTCACCTTTTAACCTTCATATATGTATTTTATTTTCCTTCACAACTCCTTGAGATTTGGCTTTTTAAGTATGACTTCACCGGACTATAAAAGGACAATAACTGTAATATAATTGTGTGGGTAATAATTTCACATTTTTGCAAATAAACCTCCATTTTTTGCAATTGGTTATTTATTCCTTTAATGAAGGATATTCTAACATGTTTCTTAAAGTAATGTTTGCAGCACCAGTATATGGTAATTAGTTATTAGTCAGTTAATTATTGCTTTTTGAAACTATTGTTGAAGATGGTGAATTTTCAGTTTAATTCCTATGTAATGACATAATAATTACAAAAATAAATCGCATTTTATAGATGGTAATTAAAATTCTGTTTTCCTCTTCTTTCTCCAAGAAGATTAGTTTCTTGCTTTTGGTTTTGAGAATTTTTACTCTATTTCAAAGAGTAGAAACTTCTTAATAAAAACCATTAAAAATCCTCATTTTTTTAATTAGAGGGAAAGAATTAAGCATTTACAGTGCCTTTTTAGAAGGAAATGTAGTTCAGTGCTAGTTAATGAGGACAGATGCCCCTTTACAAAAGAATATAAGCTAATAAATGTAGAAAAGATAATATAATTAGAAAGTCAGAATTCTGTGTCCCCCTATTCCATGAGATCATTGATGTAGGCAAGGGTCACCAATAGTTGCTAAATAATTGAGTGAAAAGTTGTCAAAAAATAGAATACTCTCATGATGCCAAAGCTTTTCCCCCAGATAAAGGGAATAAGTACCTTTACTGTGAAGCAACCTGATAGTCACCACCTTAACCCAGTCATCAAATTAAAAAATATGAATAATAGAATGTTTGGTAATAGCCTGCATTATGACATGCACAGTGCCATCTATGAAATATATATGTCACAAATGTTTAACCCAAATTGAATGAGGTCTTTAGATCTAATTTCCAGTTTATAAATACAAGTGAGAGAGAATCAAGTTGAGCACACTATAAGAAAACCATAGATCAAATCCGGAAGGTAGAACATTCTACCACACAACTGCCTGATCTCATAAAATACTCAACATCATCAAAGATGAGTTGAAACAATGTTCTATATTAAAAATATGTACGAGGGGCGCCTGGGTGGCTCAGTCGTTAAGCGTCTGCCTTCAGCTCAGGTCATGATCCCGGGGTCCTGGGATCGAGCCCCGCATCGGGCTCCTTGCTCGGCAGGAAGCCTGCTTCTCCCGCTACCATTCCCTCTGCTTGTGTTCCCTCTCTCGCTGTGTTTCTCTCTGTCAAATAAATAAAATCTTTAAAAAAAAAAAAAAAATATGTACGAGATGTAACAAGCAATGCAGTAGACAGACTTGATTGGCTCCTAGTTTGAAAAAACCAAGTATGGAAGATTTTATGGAATTGTTAGAGAAATTTGAACTTTGACTGGGTATTGGATAATCTTAGAAATTTGATGTTAATTTTTTACATATGATAATGGCATTGTGATTGTGTAGGATTTTTTATTGTTATTTTAGGAGATGCACATTGAGATATTTAAAGATAAACTGATAGGTGGTCTGCAACTTCTTTTCAAATGGTTTAGCAAAAAGAAATATATATACAAATGTACATGTAAAATATATTTCTAAAAGGTAAAAGGTTTTAAAATATTTTGAGTATAAATGGTTGGTATGTGGGTGATTATTGTACTATTCTTTTTTTATTTTGTTTTAGAGAGAAAGAATGTGCAGCACAGGGTGGGAGGGGGGAGAAGGGAAAGGAGAGAGGAACAGGGAGAAAATCTCAAGCAGATTCTGTGCTGAGGCCGGAGTCCAAGCTCATGACCCTGAGATCATGACCTGAGTCAGAAACTTAACCAACTGAGCCACCGAGGCACCCCTGTACTATTCTTTGAACCTCCTGCATTTTAAAAGTTTTTTTATAATAAAAACATAAATGAGACACATAAAACTTCAATTTTTATTTGTTAGCCTGCCATTATTTCCTACAACTTATAAAACTATATCAAAGACTTAAGAATATGTAGGAACTCAGCAGCCCAGAGAAGTGGAAAGGAAGTAAAAGCTTTGGTCTTCTTAGCATCACCACTCTATGGACCAAGCTCCTTGCATAGAAGCAGAAGTCTTATCTGGACTGAGGTAGTTTGTGGAGTGTTACACAGGCAGTTGCCTGTGGAAATAAAATAATTCTTCACCATACTAAAATTATCCAAGAATATAAATATAAATAGATAGGAAGGAAAGACAGGCTCACGACTGAGACGCCACCCTCAAATTGATTCAATTGTCATAGCTCTTGCTCAATTCCATAAATACTGAGAATCTTGGTCAGTTCTGAGTTGAGAGACCCATAGACATCATAGTAGCTTACTGAATCCTAGAATGAAGAGTTTTTTTAAAAGTAGGCTCCACATTGAATGTGAGCTACCCACATGGCTGAGCCACCCAGGCGCTCCATAGTGAAGAGATCTTAAAAATATTAGTTTGAGTTCTATGAAATTGATGATATGTGATCATTTTTGACCAACAAAAATAGAAATTTGATGTGGTTGAGCTTAGTACTTGACTTTTCTCTATGTCAACAAAGGGTCACCCAGTCTTTTCACAATGAAAAGATTATGGAAGCCATTTCATTTTCAGACGTTTCCTCTTTCCTTCTTCCCTCCCTCCTCCCTCCCTTCCTTCCTACTTCCTTTCTTCCTTCCTTCTTTTCTTTCTTTTGAGATTTTATTCATTTAATTGACAGAGATTTTATTTATTTATTTGACAGAGAGAGATACAGTGAAAAAAGGAGAAGCAGGCTTCCCGCTGAGCAGGGAGCCCAATGTAGGGCTTGATCCCAGGACCCTGGGATCATAACCTGAGCCAAAGGCAGACACTTAATGACTGAGCCACCCAGGCACTCCTTCAGACATCTTTCTTAGGATAGTCTTTCTTTAATATAGATGAAATTTGACACTCTGTTTGTACCACCCTCTTTCCATGATCCATCATGGCCCTTGACTCTTTTCAGATTTTCCAAAGTGGTTCTCATGCTCTCTCCCAAGTTTTCTTCTTCTCCATGTTAAACAATTGTGGCTCCTTCAGGCATTCCCCATGTGGTACAATTTCAAGTTTTTTTATTATCTTCTTTGAATTTCCTCTGGAGTAGCTTTTTGTTCTTCAGTGGCCCAAAGTTCATCAATCTTGGAACATTTGGAATCAGATAATTCTTGGCTGTGGGGGACTTGATGTTGGAAACAAAGACAGAAGAAAAATTATAAAAATTCCTTACTACCTACAAGTCCTTTGACAAGTCCTTTAAACAGGCAGAGTGACATTCCTCAGGGAGCAACTGCCTTGATGTTGACACTTTGCTAAGGGCAAAAGGCAATCCTAGCGCAACCCTCCCCCCCCACAACCCAGGATCCTGTAAGCCTACTTTAACATACAAGAATTATTTTGGAAACGTCCTTTATCTCTAAACCCCCAAGATACATGTTGGTAACCATCCCCCAAGTGTATGGCCCACTGATATATATCTGAAGGGTCTCATGACTAAGGTTTTATTAGATGGTAATAAATGACCTTTTCCCAACAATAGTTAGCCCCCTCAAGGTCCTGGAAACCTTGTTTCCAAAATTCCTTAGAGACTCATGCTATCCCAAACCCCCTCCCAACTTGAAAGTATGACCACATTGCATCTTTTTCTGCCCACAGGTCCTGTCCCCATGCTTTAATAAAATCACCTTTTTGCACCACAGTTGTATCAAGAATTCTTTCTTGGCTGTCAGCTTTGAATCCTAATGTTCTTTCCTACATCAGGACTGCCCTGTCCATTGCAGGCAGTTTAGCAGCATCCTTGGCTTCTGTGAACCCGATGCCAGTGACAACTCCCATCTCTACCCCCATCACCAGTTGTGACAAACAAAATTGTCTACAAATGTCCCTTGGGGGCAAAATTGCTCTTGACTGAGAACTAACTACTGGTTTAGCCACTCACCCAAACAAACAAATATGAAATTCCAAAAATATAACAAAGACTTAAACTTCCTATTTGAAAGACAAAAGACCCTTCTACCTTGGGAAGAGCAGATTGCTCACCATAATAAAGGAAGGATTATTTGTAGTCGAGAAGGGAGAGGATGAAGATGAGAGCAGCAGAAGGGTGTTAAGAAACAAAATTCAACTCAGTAAATGTGAAGATCTTATTGGCTTTATTTGATGACTCATAAATTGGGCAGTATTCCATCTAACAACTAGAAAGAAGGAGGTGTACAAAATGGAAGACTTTTATAGGCAGAAACTAGATGGGATAAGGAAGTTATTAGTAAAAGAAAAGGATTGTTTCTGAAAAGGTCACCTTCTTTTGGGGGAAGGGCTAGGGGGTTCTATCATGTAAATTACCTGACTAGTGCTGATCAGGAAATTCCAGATTGACTGGTTATAGGTCACATTCCTCCAATTAAGTCTTGGTTTGCTGTAGAGGGGGTGGTAAGAGAATTCCTTTTGGGCCTGGTTGGTTGGTTGGTTTGTTAGTTTTTAACAAAGCTTATCCCAGGTAAGGTCCTCCTATTTTCTGCCTGAAGGAATTTCAGTACAGAATAGTCAAATGTGTGATTTTAGACTCTGGGGCCTTGTTTACTCTTTAACAGACTTAAGTGACATTTACTATACCCTGGAAAGCTTTGGGTCAGGTTGTATGATTTGTGACCTTTAGAAAGGGACTCAGAAAAAAAAGAAAGAAAAGAAAAGAAAAAAGAAAGGGACTCAGCTCTTCATCTGGGTCGATATAGAACAAAACACACTTTGTGCACAACAGAAGCTCCAAGACAGTGGCATCTACGGAACTCTTGGGGAGGGACTTACACCTTCTTTCAGATGTAGACCACAGATTCTGCCCCCACTAATCAAGTTCTTCAGGGCCTGTGCAAGGCCAGCTGGGACCTGAGCATTAAGCCGGTGTGCCCCTAGCCACCAGGACAGGAGAGGACTAGAATCTCTCTTGTTTGGGACATCTATTAATGTATCCTGGAATTTTTCTCCCAGCCATACGTATTACACGGATGATTCATGTGTGTGTGTGTGTGTCTGTGTGTGTGTGTGTGTGTGTGTGTGTGTGCGCGCGCATGTCTGTGTATGTGTCTGTGTGTGTGTTAATAGTTTAATAGTTGAAAGCACTGACTCTAGGATTAGATTGCTTGAATTCAAATCCTGGCATAGTCACTTTATCTCTGCCATTACGTTTTACTGCATTACTTCTTTAAGCTTCAATGTTCTTATACTCTCAAATAGGATTAATAATACTATCTCATGGGGCTACCTGTGAGAATTAAATGAGCTTGTGTACATAGCACATATTAGAATCTGTAAAAGCATAAACCATTAACAAATGTTTGCTATGGTTTTTTAGTTGTTACTCATCATGCTAACTTAATAGTTCTCCCATCACGGCCTTATGTATTTGTTGTTGTTTGGCTCTAAGTGCAGGAATTCACATTCATCTCTCCTTAATTTCTTCTTGACAAGAACATGGCACCCTCAATCAGATAACTTTGGTTTCAGTGTCAACCCAAGGTGCCTCTTATCAGAATTATGAGAATTAAATAAAAACAACTGTGGCAAGAGACTAAATCAGAGGTTCCCAGGTGGGTGTAATTTTGCTTCCCAGGTGACATTTGGCTATGTTTGGAAATATATCTTTGGTTGTCACACCTTGAGCCTGTTACTAGCACCTAGGGGGTAGACGTTTAGTGATGCTGCTAAACATCCTACAATGCACAGGACAGCTCCTCACAACAAAGATTTATCTGGCCCCAAATGTTAATACTGCTAAGATTGAGAAACCATGCATTCAATTGCCAAGTCAGTTGTTATCTGTTCTAGCACCAAACAAACCTGTTGAAATAATTTTGAATCCCAACTCTGACCTCTAATACCACAGCTTCTCCTCACTGCTTTAGATTATGACTACATTTGATCAGCATGCCATCTATATCATCATCCGAATTACTAATAAAAATCGATGGTGTAGGGTAGGATAAGGACGGAGTAAACAGGTTACTGTTGAGGGAGGATGCATGGCAGTTTTGTTAGTGCACTGGTATGAAATCTGCTGGAGTTCAAGTCCCAGCTCCATGATTGCTAGCTGTGTGACCTTGAAAGTTATTTAACTAATATGTGCTTCCATGTCCTCATTTGTAAATCAGAGAGGAATATTTCCATAGAATTGCAGTGAGGATTAAATGGTATTAAAGCAGGTAAAGCATTTAGTCTGGTGACTAGTCCATAGGAAGTGTTCGTGTTAACCAATCATCAATACTAATGGAGTGAGTATTCTTTAGCTGTACTTGTTCAAGAAGTTATATGTTCCCTGCGCTGTACCCCAATACAAACCACATTTTGCCATTTTGTCAACATAGTATTATAATACAATTTGTCTTATACTTTGTCAAAATCTTCACATTACATTCATTTTATTTAAAAAATTAACTCTAATAATTGTTTTTTTTTCTGAAACCACTTCAGAGACAGAGAGTGTCAGCCCTATCTGTTTATTCATATGTGTAGGCCAGGGGTGGGTCTTCCCAAAATGGGTCACTTCAGCATGAACATTATTTTGAAGTAAAACTATCCAAGCCCAGCAGATTTAGAAAAAGCTCTTTACCTCAACTGCCTGCTAATACCAGAAAGAGAGCTATCCACAGAGATTCCTCTTTACTTAAGAAACTTATCTACATATAATAGGGCAATCTTTGTTTCCCAAACCTTTCCTCTCACCTTCCCGATAACGGCCTTTCTTCTGTTTATATCCTCAGACCTCTATTCCTCTCCTTAGCTCATATAAGCATCATGTTGCCTGACTGTCTTTGGAATTTCCACGTCTGTGTAGATTCTCTGTACATACACTATTAAATTTGATTTTCTCATGTTAATCTGTCTCATGTCAATTTGATTCTTAGTCCAGCTAGAAGGACCTTGAAGGGCAGAGAAAATTCTTCCTTCCTGACAGCAGAGATATGAGGGAGACTGAATATGCCACCTGTATGGCACCGAAAGGATTTTAGATTTTAGTTTGAATGAGATAGGAAGTAATTGGAGGGTTTAAACAGGGTTCCATTGCAGGGGGGAGAAAGTAGATGGGGATATAGGAGAAATAAGAATGACCATGCATTGATAATTAATTATTGAAGCTGAAATGAGCAGATACAGAGATTTGTTATGCTCTTCTACCTTCTTTTGTATTTGTTTAAAACTTCCCATAATAAAAATGAAAGAAATGGAAAAGACCCCTTCAGCTGCTGTGTTAAAAGTAGTTGGAAGAGGGGCAAATGTAGAAGTAAAAGGGACCAGTTAGAAGGCTCCTGCACTTATCTGGGGAGAAATGATGGTGGCTTGGGATGGTTATGGTGAAGATGCTGAGAAGTGGGTGAGTTCTGGATATATTCTAAAGGGAAAGTAGAAAGAATTGGTTAATGGATGTGGAGGTAGAGTGGGTGAGAAACAAGAATCAAGGATGACTAAACTAGAAAAACAGAGTTCTTATTAACTGAAATGGAAAGTATGATGGATGCAGGGGAAGAGCTGAAGTTCAGTTGTAGCCTTGTATGGTTTTAGATGCATATTAAAGTAAGTGTAGATGACATGTAGATGGTTGGATATAAGAATCTGAAGTTTGGGGCAGGTAAGGATCAGAGGTATGAGTTTGGAGCTAGGCATGTTAGATAGCATTGATGGCCATGAGAGACTACATGAGAACGCTGGCTGTAATTCTGTAATATTCTATAATTCTTTTGAAAAACAGCCCTGGGGCACCTGGGTGGCTCAGTTCGTTGAGCATCTGACTCTTGGTTTGGCTCAGGTCATGATCTCAAGGTCCTGCTCAGCACAGAATCTGCTTGGGACTCCCTCTCCCTCTTTCTCTGCCTCCCACCTCAAACAAACAAACAAACAAACAAACAAATCAAAGAATAAGAAGTGAAAACAGTCCTTCCTCCTACAAAGCTCAGACACACTCAAGTTGGTTCTCTGAATGTAGGAACAATAGACTACCTGAAAAATGACTATACTCAGAACTCCGAGTGCACACATATTAATCACTTTTATGAGACCTTCTAAGTATCATTTAATAAATTGTATGGTCCTTGGCCACATTAAATGAAGTCCACTTGTTCTGGCAGCATGAAGAGAAATAATTTTATATCTCGAGCGGTACAATGAATGATAAATTCAGTCTTTCTCTTTTTCAATGTCAGTAATCTCAGCAGTTTTATCAAATATCAATTGTTTAGTTTATTGATATGCTGACCAGTCACCCTTCCAATGACCTGCCAAAGAAAATGCCTACAATTACTTAAGCCACAAACCAGTATGAGGCCTACAAGAGTAAGAATGTGCTTTCTCAGTCTGGGCCTGCTAATCAAATTTCCATGGGGTCTCCTAGATTTTCTTCCACAGATATTTATAGTGCTTTCCAAACAGGTTGATCATTATAATCATGAGAGATGATTGTTGAGCCCCACCTTTGGAAACTCTGAGTCAATACATCTGGGGTGGAGCACAAGTATTTGTATTTTTAACTAGTGCCCATGTTTGGGAAAGACTGCTAAGCAAACAGTTTCAAGAAGCATTTTATTTCTTCTTCCTTTACAAGTGTGCTTCCCATGCCCCATTTACCTGCCCTCTTACAAGGTCTTTCTTCTGTCTGATTCCTTTTTGCAGTTAGCAGCAGGGAACCAGAATCTGAGGTCAGCTGGGGCAGGTTATAGAAGTATGGGGTTCGAGTTGTGAGGATTCTTTTGCCCTGACCCCACAGTTACTCTTAATCTGCTCACTTTTATTTTTGAATCTAAGCCTTTTAAGTTAGTAGGCCTGCAATGGGGTTCAGATGGAAATACTCCCCTAAGATAAAAAAGAAAAACAGAAAGAAGAGACTTCCTGTCAAACTGAGATCCTGCCACTAGGGCACTCGGGGAAACCAGAGAGCACTGTTCTGATATTCCAGGAAGCGTAACTGGAGAATAAACACAATAGGATGATTTTGAGATTTTTACTTGCCAGAGGGCCTGGGCCAGGTGTTTTTCTCCCTTTCAAGGTAATAAACCCTTTGAATTCTATCTGTGGACTGCTTAGGCATGTCTGTAGACCTCATGTTGGGAATCTCAGCTCTAAATATACTTTCTACAGTAAAGCCAGAGTGAAAATTTTAAAAACATAGATTAGAGTTTGTCACTTTCCTGTTAAAACTCATCAGTGGCTTCCTCAACTTAAAGGCAAGACTCTGTTGACACTCTCCTCCCCAAAACCCCTCTGTAATGTATCCCGGGCTCACCCCTCCAACCTCATAGCTCCCGCCTTCCACCCCCACCATGCTATGGATCCACACTGGCTTTCTTTCTGTATTGACCATAGGGCCATTTGCCCTACTCTTCTCTGTCCTTGTAATGTTTCCCTCAGTCTTCTGAGCTGATTTTATCTTCAGGGTCTAGTTTCAGACACAATAGTGCCGTCTTATTTTCTGTGAAACATTTATTACCAGCGAGTGTTTTTCTGTTTGTTCATTTGTTTACTGGTTTCTTATTTTCTGCTACTAAAATGTAACCCATGGGAATAGAGATCTTATCAGATTTATTTAGCAGTGAAATGGCTACATTTAGAATAGTGCTTTGCTCAAGGTGCTACTCAATACATTTTTGCTGAATCAATAAATGAATAAGCAAGAGAGAAATTGGCAAGGCTGATAAGGACTAAATTGATGAAGGTGGTTATCTCAGTGATGGGGTTGGTGAGACTGGAAGGGAAGAGGAAAAGGCTTGCATGTTTTTCTCTATACTCTTCGCCACCATAAATGGAGAAAAATGACTAGGGATGATTTTAAGTTTCCTCTCTATGTTTTTATGTATTTTATAAGTTTTATTTATTTATTTATTAAAAAAATTTTTTTTAAAGATTTTATTTATTTATTTGACAGAGAGAGAGATCACAAGTAGGCAGAGAGGCAGGCAGAGAGAGAGGGAGAAGCAGGCTCCCTGCTGAGCAGAGAGCCCGATGTGGGGCTCCATCCCAGGACCCTGAGATCATGACCTGAGCTGAAGGCAGATGCTTTAACCCACTGAGCCACCCAGGCGCCCCATAAATTTTCTAAAATAAACATGTTTTACTCAGAAATCAGAAAAATGAAATAAAATGTAAGCAGTGATTATAGTTACTTATCAACTTTTGCATTTTCAGAGAACTCTGGCCTTCACATTCTTGCATAAACACCAATGCTTTTGTTTTCTACCAAGGACCTAATCATCTATTTTGGTGTAAAGCCATATATTAGAATATTTTCTGAATAGTTATCAGTCTGACTTTTCTTGGACCTCACTAAGGAAAAGCACAAGATTTAGATGGTCTCCATAGTAACTAACTCAGGGCCAAGACAGATCCTTGAGGCTAACAACAGTGGTTATTTCAGCACAGAAACATTTTTTGGATTTACCCCAGGTTGGGAAGCACCCTGTATGATTAGTTATCTGAGCACCAGTCTCAAGAACGTTCTTTAGCCAAAGACTGCCTTACAAATGTAATCTTGATCCACCCACAGAAGAGCCTTCTCCACTGAAGCTGCTTCCTGTCTGTAAGATCTTGCCTTCACTTCATAAGTCTCCTCCTATTTGAATCTTACTCATCTTTGCTCCTCCAGTAAGAACTTAACTCTTTTTTTTTTTTTTTTTTAAGAACTTAACTCTTAAGTGAAGTGAAACTGGCTTCCCATATAGCCCTTGTGAGCTCTGTTGCATTCTGCGTTACAAGTAGGAACTTTACATGATTATTCTGAGTTATTGATGGCAAAGACAAATGCAGACAGAGAAACATTAATAGATGTGATGGTTAATTTTCTGTGTCAGCTTGACTGGGCCTCAGAGTACTCAGATATTTGGTTAAACATTCTTTAGGATGTTTCTGTGACGGTGTTTTCGGATGAGTTGAATGTTTGAACTGGTAGACTGAGTAAAGCAGATTATTTTCTCTAATGTGGTGGTACCTCATTCAATCAGCTGAAGGCTGAATAGAACAAAAAGGCTAAGAACTCTTCTTGCCTGACTGCTTTCAAGCTGGGACATCAGTTTTTTCTTGCCTTTGGACTTAATCTGAAACATTGGCTCTTCCTGGGTTTTAAGCCTGATGACATTTGGACTAGAACTACACCATTAGCTACCCTGGTACTTCCTAGTCTTCTCGATTCAGACTGGAACCACACTATCAGCTTTCCTGTGTCTCCAGGTATATATTTTTATATGTACACATATATACACACATATATAATATACATATATATCTCCTGACTAATACAATAAACACAACTCTATTACGTGTCAGGCCCTGGGCTAGGAGGTGAGTTCCCCAGCTCTCTAGCATAAAAGAAGATGATAGACTAACTTCAATGTGATAAGTGCTCTTAGTTGAATTGCATACCTACAAGACACTGCTAGCACAGAAGGAGTACCTAACTGCATAAGAAATTGAGAGGGCTTCACTAAATGAGCAACATTGTGGAAAAGGACACTATATTGAGAAGACTGAAGAACTTGGACTCCTGATACATCCACCAACATGGATGAATTTCAGTCATAATTTTCAGTGGATTAAAAAATCAGATACAAAGAGGACATATGAACATTCTATGGGTATCCTTAAAACACAAACCCTGATGCTGAACTTGGGAGGACAATATCCAAAATGTTATCATTTACTGTAGTGTTGGCAGTGATTATGTAATATACATACGACACTTGAAGAATGTCACTTGTTTTCTTGATATGACAAATTTTTTTCAGGGCACCTGGGTGGCTCAGTGGGTTAAAGCCTCTGCCTTCAGCTCAGGTCATGATCTCAGGGTCCTGGGATCGAGCCCCACATCGGGCTCTGCTCAGCAGGGAGCCTGCCCCCCTCTCTCTGCCTGCCTCTCTGCCTACTTGTGATCTATCTCTCTCTGTCAAATAAATAAATAAAATCTTTAAAAGAAAAATTTTTTTTCAACAACAATAATGCAGTAAGTAGTAAAACTAAAATATTTCATTTATGAACTAAAATTTACCCTTCAAAAAAATTGTACCTCACAGTTTCTACTAATTCATTGTGTTAAATTTTAAACACATATGAAAGCTCCAAGGGGTCATATAGAATTACAGAATTGAAGGTCTGTTTGTCTTTATTATGATCACTGTTCTTTTGTGTTATTTTGAATTCACTCTTTAAATATAGGAATAAGTGTTTCCACAGAGGTGGAGACAAGAACTATGCATGAAGCAAGCTTGAATGATTCTGAATTAAGAACTTACCCTCTGGGGGCACCTGGGTGGCTCAGTCGTTAAGCGTCTGCCTTCGGCTCAGGTCATGATCCCAGGGTCCTGGGATCGAGCCCCGCATCGGGCTCTCTGCTGGGCAGGGAGCCTGCTTCTCCCACTACCATTCCCTCTGCTTGTGTTCCCTCTCTCGCTGTGTTTCTCTCTGTCAAATAAATAAAATCTTTAAAAAAAAAAAAAAAAAGAACTTACCCTCTGAAATGAATGCATGTAGCTTAGTTTGTGTGTATTTGGCTGATTGTAGAAATGAAGTTCTTTGAAGATGCCTGGGTAGCTCAGCTAGTTAAGTATCTGCCTTGGGCTCAGGTATGATACTGAGGGTTCTGGGATCGAGTCCTACGTTGGGCTCTTAGCTCAGAGGTGAGCCTGCTTCTCTCTCTGCCTCCCCCTCCCCCTACCTGTGTGTGATCTCTTTTTGATAAATAGATAAATAAAACCTTCTAAAAAAAAAAAGTGAAGTTCTTTGAACTAGCTTCCACAAAGAATAAAATGCTTTTTACAGGAAAAGTTATAAAGGTATGCTAATTTGATACTTATATGTAATACTGAAATTTAACAATTGTAGCTACAGTTGTTCAGAATAACAGTGCTCGAAGTTTTTGGTTTTTGTTTTTTTTTTGGGGAGGGGGAAACTCTTTTTGTTCTTAGAATATTACTACATTCTTACAAATTATTGAGCCCTTTGCTTTTGTTTATGTGTTATATCCATTGATATTCGCCTTATTAGAAATTAAAACTGAAAAAATTTAGATATTTATTTTTAAATTGAATTTCCATCTTAAAAATACATAATTCACTGCTTATTAACATACACAATACAAATTTATAAAAAATAATTAATTTTCCAAAACCAAGCAAAAGTTTTTGATAAGAACAAAATCATCTTATATTTATATAGCTGCAGTCTCATATGTCCTTCTGCATCTAATTTGTTGCAATATGTCATTCTAGTTAAAGTATATGAAAAGAATCTGGACTCACATAAGTATGTAGTTGGAGAAGAGAGGGTCTTTAATAGCCTATTGAGGGGCGCCTGGGTGGCTCAGTCATTAAGCATCTGCCTTCAGCTCAGGTCATGATCCCAGGGTTCTGGGATTGAGCCCTGCATTGAGAAGCTCCTGCTTCTCCCTCTCCCACTCCCCCCTGCTTGTATTCCCTCTCTCGCTGTGTCTCTATCAAATAAATAAATAAAATCTTTTAAAAAATAGCCTATTGAAATAATTGTAGATATCAAAGACTTAATGGTACAACAAAACTTGTCAAGAAATAATTTCTTACAGGTCAATTACAATGTGTTCTGAAACCATATAAATGAACTTTTCATACTCTGTTACATTAAAATCTGTTGGCCTATCTTACATCCTGAATGCATCTTTTTTCTCATACATGACTTTGTAACATTGGGCATTGGTGATTTGGAAAATATTATTTCCTCGAATCAATGCAGCTTTTCTAAATGTTGACACATTTCTTCTTATAATAGCAAAAACATCACATTTATTTTATTTTTTTTTTTTTTCAAAAAACATCACA
Organism: Procyon lotor; assembly: GCA_028646535.1. NCBI lineage: Eukaryota > Metazoa > Chordata > Mammalia > Carnivora > Procyonidae > Procyon > Procyon lotor. Next base: position 15,335,038 of record CM053617.1, read on the forward strand.
TTTATTAATGTCACCATTGATCTCATCAGCAAAGTGTATGTTCATGGAAGTTTTAAGCTCACAATAACAGATATAGATTTCCAACATTTAATTTTGGTTTGAAAGCCCAAATTTTAGGTAATGAATATTTAAGTTGTTTTCTTTGATAAGGCTAGGCTTACTTAGATCACTTTTGAGAAAATACTACTAAATAACCAGGTCTGAATAACTATAGTCTATCAGATAAATATGTCAATATACATATTTTAAGTAGGCTCTACACCCATCATGGAGCCCAATGTGGGTCTCGAACTCAGGACTCTGAGATCAAAACCTGAGCTGAGACCAAGAGTCAGACACTTAACCAACTGAGCCTCCCAGGCATCCCATCAGGTATTTTTTTGTAACTCAAAATGATGTCCCATAGAAGTGACTGGATCAGCTCTCAATTGAAATAATCACCACAGTGCTCTTCCTTGGGATGGCAGAGTGCTTTAGACTTCATTTCATTACTCAAAAAGATGGGTGCTCAAGGGTTGAGATTTAATAAATTCTTTATTGTTTCATTAGGGACGTTCTTAAGTAAAACTAAGTTTTTGTTAACTGTGAGTGCCCAGTGGTGAAGAATGCAATGTGTACTAGCACGATTTGTGCTACTCCCTCGCTGAGGAGTAAGCAGTTGTACTCACCACTGTTTCTGGGCCATCAGTGCACGTAGTCAACACAATGAGAAGACAAAGAATGTTTTATGTTATTATGAAAATATTTTTATCCTATAGACTCTCTGAAAGGATTACAGGTTACTTTAGGTCTGTGGATCATATTTCAGGTTTAGAACTTACACCAACAAATGATGTTTTTTCCTAGATGAGTATTTCATTATGACATTGTTTAGCATTTCCAGCCCATGGTAATAAAGTACATACTGGCTTTTAGTCAGTTTTATTATTGCTTTTACATGCTTCACAGACAATACGATGTTTTATTGCTTGCACCTAGAGCATACTTTTCTACTGCTTTGCCCTTGATACACCAATGGATGTTATATATGTGTATGTATATATGTCCATATACATAAATATGGATACATATACATGTATACATACATGTGTGTATATACATGTGTACATGTGTATATATGTATATGTGTGTATATGTGTATACATGTATACATGTACTTTTCTTTTAGAATTGAGTTCCTTTTTTTTAAAAGATTTTATTTATTTATTTGACAGAGAGAAACAGTGAACAGCGAGAGAGGGAACGCAAGCAGGAGGAGTGAGAGAGGGAGAAGCAGGCTTCCCTCTGAGCAAGGAGCCGGACGTGGGGCTTGATCCCAGAACCCTGGGATCATGACCTGAGCTGAAGGCAGCCACTTAACAGCTGAGCCACCCAGGTGCCCCAGAATTGAGTTCTTTATTAATGTATTTTTACAAATACTTCCTCTCTGTCAGTGGTTTGTTTTAAGGGTATCTTTTGATGAACAGAAATCCTTTTTTATTTTTTAATAAATTTTGATTTTAGAAAAGCTTTATTTATGTATTTTTAAAGATTTTTATTTATTTGACAGAGAGAGAGAGAAAGCAAGCAAGGAAGAGCACGGGTGGTAGGGATGGACTGGGAGAGAAGCAGACTCCTTGCTGAGTAGGAAGCCTGATGTGGGACTCCATCCCAGAACCCTGAGATCATGATCTGAGCCAAAGTCAGACGTTTAACAGACTGAGCCACCCAGGAGTCCCTAGAATAGCTTTAGATTTACAAAAAAGTTGCAAAGTGAGTACAGAGTTCCTGTCTATCTATAACCCAGTTTCCCCTAAGGTTAGTATCTTATATTACCATGCACATTTGTCACAACTAGTAACCCAACATTGACATATTACAATTAACTAAACTCCAGATTTTCTTTGCATTTAACTCATTTTTCTCACACATAATTAACATACAATACTAATGTCCTTTTTCAGTTTTAGAATTCAGTTCGGGATACCACACTGAATTTAGTTATCCTGTCTTCTAGTATCCCCTGTTCTGTGAAAATTTCTTAGTCTTTCCATGTTTTGGATGACTTTGACGATTTTTAAAGGTAACTATTCTGATATTCTGTAGAATGTCCCTCAATTTGGGATTGTCTGATGTTTTTTCATAGTTAGATGGGAGTTACAGGTTTAGTGGGGAAGGTCACAAAGGTAAAATGTCATTCTCAAATTTAAAATGTGTATATTTGCTATTAATAAAGTTATATTGGTTTTCATTAGGCTTAGTTTTTTAATCCCCTTGTACATATTTTCATTCTTTTCTTTTTTAAAGTTAGTGTGAAAATTGAGGTATAATTGACATATAACATTATATTAATTCCAAATGTACAACATAATGACTTGCTACTTGTATATGTTGTGAAATGACCACCACAATAAGTCTAGGTAACATCCATCACCATACATAGTTGTAATTTTTTTCTTGTGATAAGAACTTTTAACATTTACTCTCTTAGCAACTTTCAAATATGCAACACAGTAATATTAAGTATAGTCACCATGCTTACATCACAGTCCCATAAGTTATTTATTTTATAATTTGAAGTTTGTAACTTCTGACCTTTTCACCCATTTCACCCTCCCCCAGCACTCTTCCTCTGGCAAACTTCAGTCTGTTCTCTGAATTCATGAGCTTGTTTTTTTTTTTAAATTTACTTTTTTTTAAATAGAGCTGTGATTCTTATTTTTTTTTTAAAGATTTTATTTATTTGTTTGACACACACAGAGAGATCACAAGTAGGCAGAGAGGCGGGTAGAGAGAGAGGGGGAAGCAGACTCCCCACTGAGCAGAGAGCCCGATGTGGGGCTCGATCCCAGGACTCTGAGATCATGACCTGGGCTGAAGGCAGAGGCTTTAACCTACTGAGCAACCCGGGCGCCCCTTTTTTAATTTACTTTTTAAAATTTGTATTCTACATTTAATGAGATCATATGATATTTGTCTTTCTCTGTCTCTATTCACTTAACAGAATGCCCTCAAACTTTATCCATGCTGTCAGATGGCAAGATTTCATCTTTTTTTATGGCTGAATAATACTCATTTGAATATATAACCATAATTTATCCATTCATCCATTGATGACACCTATGTTGTTTTCACATCTTGGTTATTGTAAATAATGCTACAATGAACATGAGGGTGTGATATCTTTTTGAGTTAGTATTTTTGTTTACTTCAGATAAATCCCCAGGAGTGGGATTGCTGGATCGTATGGTAGGCCAATTTTTAATTTTTTGAGGAAACTTCATACTGTTTTCCATAGTGGCCTCACTCCACTGAACAGCCCTCAAGGGTTCCCTTTTCTCTCTATCCTCACTAACACTTGTTATTTCTTGTCTTTTGGATTCAGAAATACTTAATTTTTTTGACATGAAGTCTAACTTAACAATCTTTTATGCCTATTCCAGGATTGCATTCCTGGCATAAATTCCACTTGGTCATAATATATTTATTCTCTTTTTTATATAAAGGAGAAAATCCATATAATTATCTCAATAGATACAGAAAAGTTGATAAAATTTAACAAGCCTTCATGTACTTTTAGTAATCTAGAAATAGAAGGAAACTGATGTTATGCTGATCTTATAAAATGAATTGAATCTATTCTCTCCTCTTTTCTACTCTGTGGGAGAGGCTTTTTGTTTTGTTTTGTTTTGTTTTAAATACTGTGTGTTTTTTTTTCCCTTAAATGTTCAGAAGAATTCACTATTGAAGCTATTTTGACTTTCAGTTTTCTTTGTGGGATGGTTTTTAATTAAGGACGCAATGTCTCTGATATTTAATTTCATTCAGATTTTTTATTTCTCCTTGTATTAGCTTTGGCAAGTTGTGTTTTTCAAAGCATTTGTCCAGGGGCACCTGGGTGGCTCAGTCGTTAAGTATCTGCCTTGGGCTCAGGTCCTGATCCCAAGGCCGTGGGATTGAGCCCTGCATCAGGCTCCCCGCTGTGGGGGCGGGAAGCCTGCTTCTCCCTCTCCTACTTCCCCTGCTTGTATCCTCCCTCTTGCTGATTCTGTCAAATAAATAAATAAAATCTTTAAAAAAACAAAAAACAAAAAAATAAAGCATTTGTCCATTTCAACTACATTTTTTCACAGCTTTATTGAGATATAATGAATATGCCATTAAACTCTCCCATTTAAAATGTAAAATTAAATTTTTTTGGTATATTTTCAAAATCATGCAACTACCACCACAACCTAATTTTATTTTATTTTATTTATTTATTTTTTAAAAAGATTTTATTTATTTATTTGACAGAGAGAGAGAGATCACAAGTAGGCAGAGAGGCAGGCAGAGAGAGGGGGGGAAGCAGGCTCCCTGTTGAGCAGAGAGCCCAATGTGAGGCTCAGTCCCAGGACCCTGAGATCATTACCAGAGTCGAAGGCAGAGGCTTTAACCCACTGAGCCACCCAGATGCCCCCACAACCTAATTTTAGAACATGTCCATCCTCCAAATGGAAACTTCTTGTCCATTTGCAATCACACCCATTTCCAATCCTAGGCCTAGGGAACTGCTAATTTATTTTCTGTCTCCATAGATTTGCCTTATCAAGTCATTTCATATAAATGGAATCATATACGATGTGGTGTTTTATATTTGGCTCTTTCACTTACTATATGTTTTTATAAAACTTAATTTTTTTGGGTTCACATGTATTATAGTATGTGTCAGTACTTTTTTTTAAAAAATATTTTATTTATTTATTTATTCGACAGAGAGAGTGAGAGAGCACAAGCAGGGGGAGTAGCAGAGGTAGAGGAAGAAGCAGGCTTTGCTGAACAGGGAGCCCAACGACGCGCTTCATCCCAAGACCCCGAGATCGTGACTTGAGCCGAAGGCAGACGCTTAACCAACTGAGCACCCAGGTGTCTCTTTTTATTTTTTCTTTTTAAAATAAATTTTTATTGAAAAATATAACCTAGGGATGCCTGGGTGGCTCAGTTGGTTAAGCAACTGCTTTCGGCTTGGGTCATGATCTTGGAGTCCCAGGATCGAGTCCCACGTCAGGCTACTGCTTGGCAGGTAGTCTGCTTCTCCCTCTGACTTCTCCCCTCTCATACTCTCTCTCCCTCTCAAATAAATAGATAAAATCTTAAAAAAAAGAAAAAGAGGGAGCCTGAGTGGCTCAGTAGGTTAAAGCCTCTGCCTTCAGCTCAGGTCATGATCTCAGGGTCCTGGGATCAAGCCTTGCATTGGGCTCTCTGCTCGGCAGGGAGCCTGCTTCCCCCCCTCTCTCTGCCTGCCTCTCTGTCTACTTGTGATCTCTCTCTCTGTCAAATAAATAAATAAAATATTTTTAAAAAAAGAAAAGAAAAAAAAGAAAAGTATAACCTGTGTACAGAAAAATGCACATATTTTAACAAAATAAAATTTTTTATAGTAAATACTTTAATGAAACCACCAGACACGTCAAGAAATAGAACATTGCTGGACCGCAGCATCCTCTTCAGGTCCTGTTCTCAGCTTTGCCCCTTCCTTATAAGAAACCAACATCCTTGGTAATATAGTAATTAGTTTAGAATAAAAATGGAGTCATGTAGAATACATTATTCTGTATCTGCTCTTAATCAACTATATGCATTTTTAAAAACTTTTGTAAAATTTTTTTATTTTTAAAGATTTTATTTATTTAACAGAGAGAAACACAGTGAGAGAGGGCACACAAGCAGAGGGAATGGTAGCAGGAGAAGCAGGCTTCCTGCCGAGCAGGGAGCCCGATGCGGGGCTTGATCCCAGGACTCTGGGATCATGACCTGAGCAGAAGGCAGACGCTTAACGACTGAGCCACCCAGGCGTCCTTAAAAACTTTTTAAAAAGATTTTATTTACTTATTTGAGAGAAAGAGAGTACAAGCAGGGAGAGGGGCAGAGGGACAACCAGAAGGACAAGCAGACTCATTGATGCTTTAACCCACTGAGCAGGGCTCAGTTCCAGGACCCTGAGATCATGACCTGAGCCAAAATGAAGAACTGGCTGCTTACCCGATGAACCACCCAGGCACTCCTGTATTTTTAAAAACTTTTTAAGAGCAGGTTCACAACATAGTTGAGAAGAAGATAGAGATTTCCCATATACTTCTTGCCCCTACACATACATAACCACCCACATTAACAACATCACTCATCAGAGTGGTGTATTTATTACCAAGGATGAACCTACATTGACCATAATACTAATCACCCAAAATCCATGGTTAGCCTTAGGGTTCACATTTGGTACATACTATGGATTTGGATAAATGTATGACATATCTCCATCATTATAATATAATCCAGAGTATTTTCATTGGCCTAAAAATCTACCCAGGTTTTTAAAATTGTTGAATATTATTACACTGTATAGTTATATACCACATTTTTATCCATTCACCAATTGATGGACATTTGTGTTGTTTCCACTTTGGGGCTATTATGAATAATTCAGATAGGAACAAATATAAATACATGTCTCTGTACAGACATTCATTTCTTTTGTGTTGATATCTAGGAATGGAATTGCTGAGTCACATGGAAACTCTGTGTTTAACATTTTGAAAGATTTTTCAAAAGTGGTTTGTATCACTTTTTTTTATATTTTATTTTGCCATATATATGAGTGTGGAAAATTATGATGAGGGTTCCAGTTTTTCAACATTTTTGCCCACACTTATTTTCTGTTTTTTTCCCCCAAATTATAACCACCTTAGTGTTTGTGAAGTATTATCTCATTGTGATTTTGGTTTGCATTTCCCCAAAGACTAATGATGTTGAGCCTCTTTTTCAGTTTAACTAACTTGCATCTTCTTTGGAAAAATGTTTATTGAAATCTGTTGCCCATTTTCTTTTATTAATTTTCCAAAGTGTTTTTATTAGATCCCTTTTGGTTGCATGTGACAGAAACCATTTCTACCTTAGATGAAAGAACAGAATGTATTTTGAGGATAGTGTTGGGGAGAGATATGCATGTTATGCAAGGACAGCAATGAAATGAAACTCAGGGAAGGCTGGACACAGACCCTGGGACTGTAGGATACCCAGGCAATCCTCTATCCATTGTTTATCTCTCCTTCTCAGTCGTTTCTTCCCATTTCTCATAGGGTCTATCTTTCCATTCTCAGTCCACATGACAGGACACAATAATTGAGAATTATTCTTAGGTTCCCCTCTCTTCATTTTAAAAGACCAATCAGATATTCCCTAATTTCCTAGGGAAGAGATTCTAATTGTCTCAGTTTGGTTTATCAAACTTGAGTCACCCCTAGAAAAACAGCTATGGCCCAGAGGGTGGTAGCCCAGATGATAACCATGTAGATCCAGGGCAGATGTTTGCAATTATGGCCCTCTGGCACCTGATTTTTTTGTGCACACATTGAACAGAGAATGATTTTTGCATTTTTAAAAAGTTGGGGGCAGAGTGGAGTAGTAGCAAAGAAGAGTATGTAACAGGGATGTATGTGGTCAGAAGAGTATAAATATTGGGGCTCCTGGGTGGCTCAGTCAGTTAAGCACCCAACTCTTGATTTTGGCTCCCCATGACATCAGGGTTGTGAGATTGAGCCCCGCGTTGGGTTCCACTCTAGGCATGGAGCCTGCTTAAGATTCTCTCTCTCTCTCTCTCTCTCTCTCTCTCTCTCTCGGGTTGCCTGAGTGGCTCAGTTGGTTAAGCATTTGCCTTCAGCTCAGGTCCTGGGATTAAGTCCTGCATTAGGCTACTTGCTCAGCAAGAAGCCTGCCTCTCTTATTATAGTCTTTGGCTTAAAATCTAATTTATCTGATATAAGGATTGCCACTCCAGCTTTCTTTTGATGTCCATTAGCATGGTAAATTGTTTTCTACCCCCTCACTTTAAATTTGGAGGTGTCTTTGGGTCTAAGATGAGTTTCTTGTAGACAGCATATCGATGGGTCTTGTTTTTTTTTTTATCCGTTCTGATACTCTGTGTCTTTTGATTGGGGCATTTAGCCCATTTACATTCAGGGTAACTACTGACAGATATGAATTTAGTGCCGTTTTATTGCCTGTTAGGTGACTGTTAGGTGACTGTTAACTGTACGTATCATACTTAAAGGGACTGTCCAACAAGAAGATCTAACGATTGCAAATATCTATGCCCCTAACATGGGAGCAGCCAATTATATAAACCAATTAATAACAAAGTCAAAGAAACACATCAACAACAATACAATAATAGTAGGGGACTTTAATACCCCCTCACCGAAATGGACAGATCATCTAAGCAAAAGATCAACAAGGAAATAAAGCTTCTAAATGACACACTGGACCAGATGGACATCACAGATATATTCAGAACATTCCATCCCAAAAAAGGGGATATATTCAGATATATTCAGAACATTCCATCCCAAAAAAGGAAAGAATATCCAGTGGAAAAAAGACAGTGTCTTCAACAAATGGTGTTGGGAATCCAAAATCTATAAAGAACTTCTCAAACTCAACACCCAAAGAACAAATAATCCAATCAAGAAATGGGCAGAAGATATGAACAGACATTTCTGCAAAGAGGACATCCAAATGGCCAACAGACACATGATATATATACAATGGAATACTATGC
>CM053617.1:15344109-15381870 GCA_028646535.1 Procyon lotor
AATATCCAGTGGAAAAAAGACAGTGTCTTCAACAAATGGTGTTGGGAATCCAAAATCTATAAAGAACTTCTCAAACTCAACACCCAAAGAACAAATAATCCAATCAAGAAATGGGCAGAAGATATGAACAGACATTTCTGCAAAGAGGACATCCAAATGGCCAACAGACACATGATATATATACAATGGAATACTATGCGGCCATCAAGAGAAACGAAATCTGGCCATTTGCAAAGACGTGGATGGAACTGGAGGGTATTATGCTAAGCGAAATAAGTCAGTCAGAGAAAGACAATTATCACATGATCTCTCTGATATGAAGAATTTGAGAGGCAAGGAGGGAGTTTGGGGGGAGAGAAATGAAACAGGAAGGGATGGGGAGGGAGACAAACCATAAGAGACTCCTAGACTCATGAAACGAACTGAGGGTGGCTGGGAGGCGGGGGAGTAGGGATAGGGTGGCTGGGTTGTGGACATTGGGGAGGGTATGTGCTGTTAAGTGCTGTGAAATGTGTAAGCCTGATGATTCACAGACATGTACCCTGGGGCAAATAATATATTATATGTTCATAAAAATTAATTAAAAAAAAAAAAAAAAGCCTGCCTCTCTCCCTGCCTGCCACTCTCCCTGCTTGTGCTCTCTCTCTTCCTCCCTCTGACAAGTAAATAAATAAAATCTTAAAAAAAAAAATTCTTTCTCTCTCCTTCTCCCTCTGCCTCTCTCCCCACCTCTCCCTCTTAAAAAAAAAAAAAAAAAAGTATAAATATTTATTATCTGACCCAATGTAGAAACTTTGCTGATCCCAATGTAGGGGGTGGCAAATAACTTCTCCAAAAGAAGGGTGAGATATACTGATCTGCCACCTAAAAGAAATCTGTAGGCCATTCGTTCCACAAGATATTAACAAATGATCCCATGTTTAATCTGCTTGGGGAACTAGAGAGAAAAATTTATTTTTTTTTAAGATTTTATTTATTTATTTGACAGAGAGAGAGATCACAAGTAGGCAGAAAGCAGGCGGCGGGGGTTAGGGGGAAGCAGGCTCCCCGCTGCACAGAGAGCCCAATTCAGGGTTCAATCCCAGCACCCTGGGATCATGACTGAGCTGAAGGCAGAGGCTTTAACCCACTGAACCACCCAGGCCCCCTAGATAGCAAAATTTAAAAGGACTTCTGTGTTGCAAGACTTCTCATAGTATTTACTATGTTAGAAAACATTGTGAATCTTCAATAAATCTTTTTTTTTTTTTTTTTAAGTAGGCTCCACACTGGGGAACCTGACATGGGGCTTGAACCAGCAACCCTCAGATCAATACCTGAGGTGAGATCAAGAGTCAGATGCTTAACTGACTGAGCCATCCAGGAGCCCCTTTGATAATCTTTAAAAGGAAGATATAACGTTTTTCCCATATACATTTGACAATAGAATTTAATTTCTTCTTCCTTCCAAGGGAATAGTATTTCATGGAACACACTTTCAGTAAACTTTTACAAAAGAGCTCTCACATATACTAACATGGGCTTTATTTCCAGTCTTCTTTCAAGTTCAGTTCAACAATGACTTTGCACCTCGCCTGGGGTGCTATGTGTAATGGACGCCCACAGTGAACAACACTTTCTCTGTCTTTAGGGAGTTTTTAGTCTAGTGGAGGAGACTGATATAAAGATAACCTATTATAAGGGGCTGAAGAATGCTATAAAGGATAACAGAGTATCTAGAAACACAGAGAAGTGACACCACCTCAGCCTCATGGGGTAGGGGTGGGAACATCAGGAAAGACTATCATGAAGACATGGTGAGTGAGCTGAACCTTAAACAGGTAGAAGTTTACCAGGTGAAAAGGGAGAATAAAAAGTGAACTTTTGCACAGGGGCAGATAGAGGCAGTGGCATTAGATAGAACTGGATCATTTTAAGTACTGAGTAGGATTTAGTCACTGATTAGGTACAGAATATGAGAAAAGGGATGGCACAGAAGATAACTCTTAAGGTTATGAGTTGGACAATTGGGTGGGGGCCCATAATGAATTCAGTTATGGATCTTTGGAGTTTGCTGTCCTATCAGCCATCCTACTGGAGATGGCCTGCAATGTTGGACATATGAGGCTAGAGCTTGAGAGAAAGATCTGGACTGGATTACAGATGAAGAAGTCATTACCAATTACCATACAGATGATAGTTAAAACTGTTTGCTTATTTTAAAATTAGGTTATTTGTGTTAATATTGAGTTATAAAATTTCTTTACATATTCTGAATACAAGTGCTTTATCAGATATAGTTTTGTAAATATTTTCTCCCAGGCTGTGGGTTGTCTTTCATTTTCTTGATGGTATTGTTTGAAGTCCAAAACCATATTTCTATAGTTTTCTAATAGTCTGGCTAATGCTGTTTTTAATTATCTACTGCATAATTCTATGCAACTTTAAAACTTAAGGAGATTTAGTTCCTCTACTGGCAAAATGCCAGCTGCTGCCTCTCATACCCTTGGTAGGGGGTCCTTTTATGGCTCCCCTGCTATTTTGTGGATAGAACTTATGGGAAGTAATTTTGTATTGGGAAGAGTTTTATAGTCCACCTTAGCTTTTTGTTGGGACAGGAACAACTTTAAGGTCATAGCTGTTTATATGCAGATCATGTCCATATTCACATATCCAATATTTACTGTTCATCAAAATCAGCTGGGGAGTCTAAAAAAATCCTAATGACAAGACCAATTTAATCAGAATCCCTGGGTTTGGAAGATCAGGGGGACCCAGGCATCAGTGGCTTAGAAAGTTATCCATATAATTCCTATATTTATCTGAAGTTCAGAACTACTGTTGTAGAGTCCTGTGCTGGACGTCATTTCATTCATTCATTAATTTAATAAATACTCTTTGAAAGTTGGCTGTGTTCTAGACACACTGTCAGGTGTTGGGTATTTAAAGGTCAATAAGACAAAAATAGTCCTTGCTTAAAATCTAGCAGGGAAAGACAGATGATAAACAAAACATGAATAATCTGCAGCTGTGAACTAAGTGTTTAGTAGATATCTCTGTTCAGATTTCCCCAAGTTCACTGTGTCAAAACTGAACTGTTAATCACTCTGTCCAAATCATTTCATCCTTGTATGGTTTGTAATCTAGTAATATCCATTTCAGTCATCCAAGCCTTGATATTTACCTTTCTCCTTTAGGGTTCTCATTCAATCAGTGCCCCATTTCTGCCTCCCTCATGTCATGTAACAGACCCTTCCTCTTCGTCCCCCTTGCTGATATGTTAGGGCAGGTCCTCACACCTTATGCCTAGACTACTGCAGTTATCTACACCAATTGGTTCCCTTCCAACCCAGTCTCCATTATATCATCAGAATGATTAGCTAGAATGCAAGTATTTAATGGATCCTCAAAACTTACAAGATAAAATCCAAGCTTTTACATGTCCCTCCAGGATCTGACAATTTTTGTAGCCTTATCTTTAACAAAAAAGCCACTCTCCTCTTATGCTGATTATTTTGGTTATGTTGTTTGGTTATATATTGCTACATAACAAATCATCTCAAAACTTAGTGGCATGAAACAACAACTGTTTATAACCTAGGAATCCCAGAATATAATTTCTACAGCATTTTATTGATTAGGCAAGTCACTAAGGCCAGTCCAAGGTAGAGGAATTAGATCCCACCTCTCACTAGGAATAGCAAAGAATTTGTGGATGTCTCTAATCTGCCATACCCAGGGTACCATCTAATGAACCATAGGTCTATTTTTTTTTTCTTCTTTTATATATATATGTATGTATATATGTATATATATGTACATATATATGTATGTATGTACGTATATGTATATTTTTCTTTTCTTTTTCTTTCTCTCTCTTTTTTTTTTTCAGTCTATTTTTTCTAATACTATTCCATTTGCCTCTTCCCCATTTTCTCAACTTGGCAGATTTATGCTCTTCCAGACTTCACTTCAGTGTCAAAGAGCCTTTCTTGAGTGACAGGTCAACTACATGATTTTTTCTCAATGACTTAGCATTTACTGAGTACAAGGCAACATTCCCCCAAAAAGAATAAACCAAGCCTTGGCCTCTGGGTTGGGAATCATCCAAGCGGAGTTGATCCTTCTCCCTTTTCTGCCAGGACTGTATATTGTATTCATGCCTACGTCACATTTGTTTCATGGTTATGAATATGAGTGCTCTGCTACTAAAGTGATCTCCTCAAATTCTTTGATTTCATCTCAATTCTCTCAGTTGCAGGTAATTGAAATCATTGTAAGAAAAAGTATGCATGGGAGGAGGACAATATTGATATTCTCAGGATTATGAAATTGATTTTTTTTTTAAAGAGAGGGGTGGTTCTGGTATCTGGCATGACGATCCAGGCAGAAAATAATACCAAGTGGTCTTATTCTTACTCTCCTTACTCTCTCCCTTTCTTCCTTCCTTTCCCTACTCTTCTCTCTTCTTCTCTTCCTTTACCTCTCACTCCGCTTCAGTCTGTGTAGTGGCTTCCTTTACTCCTACTGCAGATACTGTTCCTCCACGTGATGAATCATTTGGCTATGATGGTACTAGGTTTTCAGAATGGTGTCCCCAGAGGTAAATGGCAGTCTTTGCTATTAGTCCCAGATGAAAATTCCTGAAAGGAAAGTCACTAAGACCGGGGGAATGGAGCACTGCAGTTGGCCAATGCTGCCATGCTGGGGAAGGGCTGGTTTCTTACCAAAAAGGTGGTGGAAAATTGTCTCAGGTCAAAAACCACTGACTACATTGCTTTCATCTCTGTTTCCCCACACCTCTGCTGAGTTACTGACACACAGCAGGAGCTTCCTAAATCTTTATTGCAGGAAATGCATGAATGAAGGAGTTAACGAATGAATGAATGAATCCTTGACTTGAAATGTTTTCCTCTCTGCACTGAAGTCTTGATTCTATGAAACTCTCTCAGACATTTCTCACTGACTACAGAAGTAGTCAGAAATTTTGCTGTTTAACCACTTCACGGCCACTCTGTGTGAACCTGCCTTACAGATAGTGACACATGAAAGAACATGACTAAAATATCAAATCACTAGGCTTTATTTGGTTGCATCTTTAGTCCGGGTTTTTTGTTTTTTGTTTCCCATGCAGACTGCTCGTTTATTAGCATGGGTGCCGCAACACAACAGCTTCCAGTGAAGATGCTGAGCTTCGTGGAGGTGGCAGAACAAGGTGAGGCTCAGATGGGTCAGTGGCAGGCTCCTATTTCTTCCGCTTGTCCTTGTCATAGTCCCACTTGGCTGAGAAGCCCTGAATCAGGCTGACCTTTCTGTCGAGCATCCTCTTGATGGCTTGGCCACCCAGTCCTCCTCAAAGGTGTGTGGGATGAAGCATACACATAGTGTTTCTCCCAAATCAGAATGAGATCAGTGGAGCTGATGAAGAACATCAATCCAACCTCTTCATCAATGGAGAGGCTGCTCCAGGGAGCCTTCTCCTTCTTTCAAGGCTTTCTGGCTGGCAGAGAGGTTCTTGATGTGGACCACATTGGGCAGGGGATAGTCATGCCAGTCCACGTAACTCAGAAGAGCATAGTCTTCGCTCTCATGATGTTTACATGTGCTCCAACACACACTGAGGTGGAAATTGCTCGCTTGCCAACTAAACACTCTGATAGCCAAAAATCTGCCATTGCCACCCACCACTGCCCGCTGCAACCAATGTGACCACCCTCTGTGCCCTACTCTGGGTTTTTTAGATGAGGAAAAGTTTGTTAAGTGTGGTATGTCCCTGTGAAAGTTCCTTCAGGAAATCAGAGAGCTTCCAGGTGAGTCCGTGCTGGGGTTGGGGCTAAAATGCAGCTGTGAGTGTCAGCAGTGTCTCATTACCAGCACCATGAGCTCATCTGGAAAGCTGCTGCAGTTTCTGGAGACTTTGCAGGCAGCAGTCAATCCATAGCTTCTCCCAAAGGCTGGTGACTGAGCAGCAAGCTTTTGAAAATTCTTCCTGAGATCTTTCATTCACATTCACTGTGTTCAGAGAGATGAGAGAAAGTGGAAGACTCTTCATGATTTCATTCTCACCAGAGGTTGTTTCTTTGGCCACTAGTTAGAAGAAAGGTTCAGAATCTTATGGAAAAAAAGAAAGGCTAAATGCTTTCTGCAGCTCTCATACCTTCCCAGAGTAGGTCTAAGCCCATCCACTAGATCCTGGATCATTTTCTTTTAGGACATGCTGCCTGCCCTCAGTAAGTGCTAATTCATAGGAAAAATAACATGGAATACCCTCAACATGCAATAGTAAAAGAATCACTGTGCCCTTGTATTGTCATTGGGCTCTCTCCTCAAGAGCCCAGATTCCCTGATTCATCAAGACACTAGGATGGTGATAAATAAGCCAAGTCATTGCATTTAGTAGTCTTTTTTTTTTTTTTTTTCTGATGGAGGACACAATCAGAGCTAGAAACAATTATGTGGAAATAAATACACAGGGATGCCTGGGTGGCTCAGTTGGTTAAGCAGCTGCCTTAGGCTCAGGTCATGATCCCAGGGTCCTGGGAGAGAGTCCCACATCCGGCTCCTTGCTCAGCAGGGAGCCTGCATCTCCCTCTGCCTCTTCCTGCTTGTGCTCTCTCTCTCTCTGATAAATAAATAAATAAATAAATAAATAAATAAAATCTTTTTTAAAAAAAGAAATAAATATGCATGTGAGGTAGTTTCAGTTTATGATAAATGCTATAAACATGTGATATATAATGTGTTGAATAGAATAGGATTTAGGGCAGACTTTAGGGTTGATGGGAGAAAGTTCTCTGAAGAAATAATTTTTGAGTGAGACCTGAATGAGAAGGAGTCAAATATGTGAGGACCCATTGAAGAAAGAAGAACAAATGCCAGAGAGAGTGAACTTGATGTAGTCAAGAGACATGAAGAAGGTCCTTATGGCTGGAGTGTACTCAGCTAGGGGAAGAAAGTAGGTAGGTAGGACCAGAACACGAGGGACCTTGTGAGCCAGGCAGGAACTTATTTTATCCTAATTGCAGTGGAGGATTTTCAACAGGCAAATTACATAATTAGACTCATGCCCTTTATCTGTGTTCTCCAATATGATAGCCACTAGCCTCATGTGGCTATTGAAATTTAAATCAAATAAGATTGACTAAAATTTAGTACTCAATTACACCAGACACACTTCAAATAGCTACATGTGGTTAGTGGCAGCCATATTGGAAGTGTAGGCACAGAATA
The DNA here is from genome assembly GCA_028646535.1 of Procyon lotor. Classification (NCBI taxonomy): domain Eukaryota; kingdom Metazoa; phylum Chordata; class Mammalia; order Carnivora; family Procyonidae; genus Procyon; species Procyon lotor. The sequence goes on from CM053617.1 coordinate 15,351,319, forward strand.
TTTCCACTGAAAGTGTAGACATAGAACATTTCTAGAGAGAGTGGAAGCGGTTAGAGGTTACCACTAGTTCAAGTTAAAGTCATCGATATCCTAGACAAGGGGCTGTAATAGCTGAGATAGTGAAGAGTGTTGTACTTGGGGTAGAGTTGGAAGGTAAAGTCCATAGGACTTTCCAATGAATTGTTTATGAGGGAATGAATGGAAGAGCTGAATTAGCTATATTTGCAGGTCTACTTTGGCAGAGTTAGGAGCATTAGAAATATTTACATGTGGAAGAAATAGATCTCTGTTGGCTCAGTGGAATAGAACTCATCCTTCAACTGGAAGAGAGCAAGAACTTTTAAAAATCAGGGCGATACATACATGACCAAAAATATGCTTGCAGAAATTGGTGGGTAACTAGTGGATTTTGAAACTTGTAGATTCTTGTGATTGACAGGTCAGTAGGGTCTATCACTAAAGTGGTAGAACTCATTCTCAGGGAATTTTGATTACTGCTGATGGATGCCCTATAAATCTCATTTCTTCTCCAAAAAAACCCAGTTCTTTTTTTTGCCATTAAAAAAATACTTACTTTTCTCTAAAGTTCAACCTGATGCTGCAGGTACTAAAGGTCATTAATAAGAAATACTTGGGGGGGCGGTTTCTGGGTGGTTCAGTCAGTTAAGTGTCTGCCTTCGGCTCAGGTCATGATCCCAGGGTCCTGGGATCCAGCCCCCTGTTGGACTTCCTGCTCAGTGGGGAGTCTGCTTCTCCCTCTGCTCCCTCCCTCTCTGACTCTCTCTCTCAAATAAATAAATAAAATCTTTAAAAAAAAAATGCACCCAGGACACTGGGTGCCTGATTATGCACTTTGCTGGGAAATTAGTAATTTAAAAACCATAAGAGCAGATATTCCATGGTGGTTCCTATTCCTATTCATAAAAGGATTTATTTGTAGAGAAAAAGACTTCACTGGAGAAGGATTTACAAGGTTAAATCTGAAATGCTCAGTTGACTCCTTAAAGACTCTGTGATATCAGACAAATTATTTACCACCTTTGAGCCTACATTTCCTCACCTATGAAAATTAGAAATCTCTGCTACCTTCTATAAATGTTATGAGCTTTAAATGAGATGAAGAAGTGATAAAACCACTTGACATTTATTAAATACTTATTATGTGCCAGGCACTGTGTTAAGCAGTGTGATGAAGCTAAGACAGACACTGCGCTAAACTTCGTAGCTTAAAACAACCACCATTTTATTTATTCATGATTCTGTGAGTCAGCAATTTGGGCTGGACTCTGCTGAATGATTTTTCTGCTTTTCTTGCCTGTGGTTATGCATGTGGCTGCAAATTAATCTGGCAGCTCTGATAGCATAACTTGTCCCCTCTCCTGCGTCTGGCAATTGGCAGTAGCTGTTAGCTGCTTGGGATAAGGGCCCGACACTAGGACAGTTTGTTTCTCCTTCACTGACCTCTTACCTTCTAGTAGCCAGGCCAGGCTTCTTCACCTGGAGGCTCCAGGGCAGAATTCTAAGAAGAGCAGAAGCTGCAAGGATCATTGAGTTCTAGGCTTAGAAATGCCACATATCACTTCCATGACATTCTATCAGTCAAAGCAAATTACAGGTAGACCCAGATCCAAGGGTAGGATGATAAACTGTATGCTTTTATGGGGGGAGAGGAAAAATCACGGTGCAAATGGGCAGGCATACAGGGATAGGAGGAGCTGTATTAGTCATCTCTGTGAATAATCTACTGCGCTTGTCAACATACAGCCTCATCTAACCTGCACAATAATACTGTTTTTCTCATTGGACCAATGAGGAAATAAGCACAATGAGGTTGAATAACTGGCTCAAAGTCATATAGTCAGTCAGTGCCCAAGCGGGGATATGAACCCAGGCAGCCTGACTCTGGAGGCCATGCTCTTTTATTAAGTTCTTACAATGGAATTCACATTATGGTAGAGATTACTTGTGTTTGCCTATGTCCAGTTCCTTCCTTCTGTGGCACAGGATAGACTACACTTCCCACCCATTATAGTTTAAGTGGGGTCACGTGACTGGGTTCTGGGCCAATGGAGGCATTTAAGAGCCGGTGCAAATTCTTCATTCTCCTTTATCTCTTACATCTGTGACCCTAGGAATCAAGGGTTGAAGTGATGAAACTATAAGATAGAGGTAGATCCAATTGCTGAGTTATGATTCAAAAGGTAGCTGCCAGATCTGCAGCAGAAAAGAAAATTGCATGTATGAAGCCACTGAGTTTTTGAGATTTATTATTGTAGTGAAGTCAATTCTCTCCTCATTAATATAAACCTCACTGTATTTTTCTACTTGTAAAGTGAAGCCATAATCTTACAAAAATTCTAAATAAACAGGGAAGAATAAAGAAAAATTTAAAAATCATCCCAAATTCTACTACCCAAGGTCAATAACTCTCCATCTCCTGGTGAATATCATGACAGATAATTCTCTATTCTGTATAAGAATATACACACAATTTATATAAATAAGTTTTTTGTCACCAAACAATGTAATTACAGAATTGTTCTTGGTCAAATCAATAGTGACCTATGTAGGAAACTCTGAAATGTGTACCATACAACAGGAAGGTTTTTGAGAACACACAGTATAAGGGTTAAGAGTGTGGGTTCTACCTCTTGAGTGCTTGACTTCAAATCCTCACCCTATCACTGACTTTGAGAAATTTACTTAATCTTTCTATGCCTCAATTTCTTCACCTGTAAAAGAGGGGAGTAGTAATAGTGCTTACTATACAGTGATTTATACATTCCACATAGATGTGTTCTTTACTTCATGTAAGAGATCTTTCTCATAACTCACTGCTAGATAGCAGAGGGCTGTTTTGATAGGGGTGAAAGAAACCATGTTCTGATCTTAAAAGACTTCCAAGGAAATATTTAGCTACTCAAAAATCTATCCTCATAATGGAGCTATTGCCCCCTTCCCTTATCATATTTTCCCCAAAGATGGTATAAAGAAAACCTGTCTTCCTCTTGTGCTTCTCTTTTCTTTTCGGGTTGCTGTCTCACTCACACCTCTGACATAGCTGTGTGGGAGTTTTCCTTCACCTAGAAGTTCTCTGCAACACCACCTGGATGTCCCATAATTTAACTAGTTGGGGCACTATCCACCTGGAGGTAGAATCAGATCTTACAGATCAAGGGCTCAACCTGCAATCGTCCCGACCTTACCTCACATGCCACTGGCAAGCCCAGGTTGTCACCTCTACTTGACCCACTCGCTCTAAACCGGAAGTTCTCACAACCACCTCCTTGGATTCAATTAATTTGCTAGAGTGGCTCACAGAACTCAGGAAAACAGTTTACTTCCTAGTTACCTGTTTATTATAAAAGGATATGATCAAGGATGCAGATGGACATCCAGATGAAGGAGAGGCATGTGTAGGGCAAGGTATGTGGAAAGGAACATGGCATTTCCATGCCCTGTCTGGCCAGCCACTCTTCCAGGATCTCCGTGTGCTTATCAACTTGGAAACTTTTCACACCCATGCTTTTGGGATTTTTCTGGAGGCTTCCTCAAGTAGGCATGATCGATCATTAACTCCATTTTCAGCCCTTGTCCCCTCTCTGGAGAAAGTGAAGTGGGACTCAAAATTCCAAGCTTCTTATCATGGCTTGGTCTTTCTGGTGACCAACTACCCATTCAAAAGCCCATCAAGAGTCACCTCATTAGAATAACATTCACCCTGAAAATTCCAAGGGATTTAGAAGCCATGTGTTAGGTATAGGATCAAAGACCAAACATTAGAACAAAAGATACTCTTAGTGCTCTTTTTTTTTTTTAAGATTTTATTTATTTATTTGAGAGAGAGTGAGAGAGCATGAGCAGAGGGAAGGGGCAGAAAGAAAAGCAGACTCCTGAGCAGGAAGCTGGATGCAGGACTCGATCCCGGGACTGAGCTGAAGGCAGACACTTAACCGACTGAGCCACCCAGGTGTCCCATCTTTCTGGATTCTTTGCACACCAGGCACACACCGTAGGGAACAGGGAGCACTGTATTTTCTTCTACCTTCACTCAACCCATCCATCCAAACACTTTGCCAGAGGTTGGCAGAATCCTTTGCATGGAGGTCTCATTCCAAGATTCCAGTTGGGGAGTATGTTAAAAACTTCTTTGATTTTGGCTGTTTATTCAAATCTTTGTAATAATCCTTTGTTCCCAGACCAGTCAGTTCATATGGCAAGTAGCTTACTTCCCCTCCCCACTCTTGCCCATGACTACCAGGTACTGAGCAGAATAGGCATTCTCCTTCATCCTCTTTCTACCGGGACTCTGTTAATGCCACTCAACCTCCTTGCTCAACTTGAATGACAGAAAGGCAATTTTTATGTGAGAGAGACACTACATAGCTCTTGGTATGACAGTTATGTCAAATGGGAGCTAGCGTTAACTGACTAGAAATGCATTTATTTAATAATCTCAAATACTCTACCATTAGACTGTTATCATCATCACATCATCATCATATAGGAAGTGCTAATTTCTCCTTCAGTGCCCTTCCACTCTTCTCATGGATTTACATTGCCCACCAAATTTTGGAATTTGTAGTGGTTTTGCCTGTTAAGACAGTCTGAAGGCAGTCCACCTGCTGTTTGCCTTGAATGCAGGAAATGAGCATTATACCATATGGGCTCCTTAACGCCCACCCACATGGCCCAAGACACAAGCAGCAGATCCTTTGGCAACTGTAAGCCAGACACTGCTGGGGTGGCTGCTGTGCTTGGGAAGGACAGATTTAAAAAATATTCTCAAATATATTTTTATCCCACAACTATAAATTAATTTTTGGTCTTTTTGTTTTCTGTAAACCAACCTGGGTTGTATACATAGCCTACAAATGATCAAGAAATGTTTATATTAGTGGCAGCAGCATCATGAACACTCTCCACCAGCAATGCTCATCTCACACAGATTGAATCAAAACCTTGTCTAGGTGTGAGGTCAGGGGTTGTCACTAGGATCGCTCCCACTAAGTGCCAAAGCCCCAAATATCACACTTTGGCATTTATTTCCTCAAGTAAAGATATGGTTTTTGCATTTTTCTATCAGTGGATTTATTAGACCATATAATAACCCGAGTGTTCTGGATAAATCTTACTTTTAACAAGCCCTACAGGTAATTAATGGGATTAAATTGAATTGCAGTTCTTGGTGATGGCGTATTATTTAAAAACAAAAGCTACACCTGTTATTCATTTGCTCCTCTTTAAGGTTAAATCATCCCAAGTGAGTCCAATTATAGAGACCTCATGTGTATCTCATTTTTTTAAGCTGTGGCCAGAAAGGGGCAATGAGAGTCTATGGCATCTTTGAGCTCTTTTCTGTGACTTTATCTGAAGTTTTGCCAAAATAAAAAAATAAGACCTGTGCCTTGGGGCAGAGTTACAGAACTACAACATGACTCTTGGTTTTCATGCAAGACAAGAAGGCCATCCTGGTCATCCACATATGCCTGCCCTCACTCGTTAGTCAAGCACCACAGCAGGTGGGAGTGTAGGGGAGTCAAAGCCTGAAGTTGTCCCTCCTCCTCACCCTCCTAGCCCACGTGAGATGTGTGCAGTTGGTGATCCCCATTGCTGGGCTTCCTGAACCTTCTTCCAGAGACCTGCCGAAAGCAGCTTCCAGGTGCAAGTTCCCAGATGGGACTCACCTACTTTCTTTTGAGTTGGTGAGGATTGCCCTGAGAACTAGAGTTAGATTACTTCTAACCTTGGGAGAGTGGATTCCACGCCGTCCCAGTTGGCAGTGAATGGATAGTGACTTTGAACAGAGAGTGTGAATGGCAATGTTCTACACAAGTGCGTCGTGAGTGCCAACATTCCTCTCCTACCCCCAAGTTTTTCTCTGTCTCTAAAGTCAGCTACTCTTTCTCTCAAACACTCTTTGTTCAGTGTTTTTTTGGTTAATGTGATGAAAAAGATGAAAGTGGTGAGTGGAAAAAATGTCAAGCTGCAGTTCCAATAACCAAGTATCATTTGGGGCCCTTAGGAGAGCTGATTGGCAGCAGTTTCTTTAATTAGAGGTTTCTACTTTTCTACATCTGGGTGGCTCAGTTGGTGAACCATCTGCTTTCAGCTCAGGTCATGATCAAGTCATGGTTGTGGGATCAAGTCCGACATCAGGCTTCCTGCTCAGCAGTGAGTCAGCTTCTCCCTCTACCCTTCCTCTCTGTTTGTGATCTCTTTCTCACTCTCTCACATAAATAAATAACATCTTAAAAAAAAAACCCACAAGGGACACCTGGGTGGTTCAGTTGGTTAGGCAGCTGCCTTTGGCTCAGGTTATGATCCCAGGGTCCTGGGATCGAGTCCCACATTGGGATCCTTGCTCAGCAGGGAGCCTGCTTCTCCCTCTGCCTCTGCCTGCCACTCTCTGCCTGCTTGTGCACTCTCTCTCTCCGACAAACAAACAACCAACCAAACAAATAAATAAATAATCTTAAAAAAAAACAAACCCACAAAAACAAAGTAGGGTTTTCTAGTCTCATAATACTGAGCTAAGTCTTGAAGTCAAGGGAAAAGGGGAGTGTGTACCCGTGACGGTGTACTGTGTGTGCACACTGGTGTGGGCGCTGCAGTGGCTGTAGACTGGTGCAGGAGAGAGGAAGAAGGAAGGGCTGCCTAGATCTCAGAAATGATAAGTGCTGTAAAGTGCAGAGCGCCATCTCCTTTAGGATCTTCCCACCTCCTCAACTTTGTCATCTTCCTTTTCAGTTCTTTATGCGATCCTTGAGAAGTTACCATAATTTTCTGTTACATAAATTATATTTATTAGTTTAATTAATTAGAGGCATTATATTTATTTTTCTGCCCTCTCTTGTTCCAAGTCTGAAAATGTATGTTCCTAGAGGGCAAGGACCTTTATTCATTACTCACTTTCTAATGCCTAATAGGTACTCAGTAAAAAGTTGTTGAATGAATGAAGGGTTGAATGTACTAAGTAATTCACACATATTACCTTCAATACTCTTGTAGAATAATTATAGAATAATTTTGGTTAGAAATAGTCTTTTTCAAACTTTTTTTTTTTTTTTTTTTTTTGCTGTTACATATACTTAACAACAAAATCCTATGGGTGAATTGTAGAAATCCAAGAGTTTAGAGTATGGCATTTGGAATATAACCATCATAGAACCTGCTATGTGCTTTTATGAAAACTACATACATTTCTCTGGTAAACAAGCAAGGAGTTGAAAACAGTCTATCAATTTTGCGTGCAAGTTATTTTAGGGCTGCTCATCTCTGCAGTCTGACCACAACTCTTTAAATGTGTCAGTCATTTCAGTCTTCATTGTCCTAAGTCTAGCCCAGAGCTGCACCTCATTCTTGGAAGAATTCCAGAGTTAAAGATTGTTCCAGAGTCCTCATCAAGGGCCACATAGCTCACCTCAGCCTTCTTAAGTAAAGCACCCTGTAGCTTTACAACTTGGATATTTTAGGACAGATTTAACCCTAGGAACAGGGAAGGTAGATACATCAAGTGTCAGAAAAACCTGGGATATTTTTGAACGGCATTGGTTCATGAGTTTTAACCTTTCTTCTTTGTGACTTTCTATAAAACCTCTCATATGAAATCTCTAGGTTTTGCCTCCTCTGACTCTTATCGTCTGTTCCTTATAGCTTTGTCTTTCATCAGGAATACCTATTTTCTAGTGGAGTATAAAACGACAGATTTGCATCTTTGTTTTAATGGTCTGTGAAAACAGTCTTTACTGGTAGGATAACATGCCCATGCAAGGTTACAGTCTTCTCTGTAAGTTACAGTGCCTAAAACAGGGGAAAGAACTATAAATAGTATACATTAGTAGTGCTAACTTTCAAAAGATTTAGGAATAGAAAAATTACACACTTGCAAGCTTTCATTTTTGTCTCCTTAAGTCTTACTTGTTCCTTCTGAAATTCAGATTTTAATTTATATGATATCCTCTAAGGTAATATATAATACCAATTATATAAGAAAAAGAGAAATAAGAAGATAGTACCAAAGACAGGATCTCCTGCATGTTAAGTGAAACATCCATACATGTGCACCTACACTTGGCTGGTGGAGTGACTTGGAATCATTCTTTTGAAAATGGATTTTACATAATACACAGCAAGAGCTGTTCATAGATTTTTTTGACCCACTTTCCATTGGGAAAAAAATTAAAATGTCTAGTGACTAGAAAATATAAATTATGAATATCATGTAAATTATGTATTAGAAGGAATATATAGAATTAAGTTCTATTTCTGTTTACAGTTACATTGTATTACTTATATAGCTATTAAATTATATTTATAAAGACCAGACATGGAGAACAGCTTTTATTTTTAATATAAGTGCAAGGCAGACAGTTACATCACTGGGATTCCACATGTGGAAAAATAGAAATACATCAGATGCAGCTCTTTATTCTTCAGTAGGACTGTGGCTGAAGCAGCTTTGGTGCTAGTCTCTCTGAGCCATCGGGCTCCATCCTTGGGGACACCTGCTCTCACCACTGTCATGACTGAGCAGATGACACTTTGTGGTACCCTCAAGGGCCACAATGGCTGGTTGACACAGATTCCCATCACTCCCCAGGTCCTGGACGTGATACTGTCTGCCTCTCGAGAGATGACCATCATCACGTAGATGCTGACCAGGGAGGAGACTAACTAGGGCATCCACAGCGGGCTCTTCAGGGTTGTCTCCTTAGATGGCCAGTTTGCCCTCTCAGACTCCTGCAGTGGAACGCTTCAGCTTTGGGATCTACAACGGGTACCACCACACATAGATATGTAGGCCCTACCAAGGATGTGCTGAGTGGGGCCTTTCCTCTGACAACCCCACAAATTGTCTCTGGCTCCATAGACAAAACCATCAAGCAATAGAATACTCTGGGTGTATGAAATATACTGTCCAGGATGAGAGCCATTCAGAGTGGGTGTCTTGTAGCAGCAATCCCATCATTGCCTTCTATGGCTGGGACAAGCTGGTCAATGTATGGAATGAAGCAAACTACAAGCTGAAGACCAATCACTCTGGCTGCACAGGGTACTTGGACATTGTGACTGTGTCTCCAGATGGATTCCTCTGCTTCTGGAGGCAAGGAGGGCCAGGCCATGCTGTAGGACCTTGGCAAAGGCAACCATCTTTATACTCCAGATGGTGGGGATATCATCGGTGTCCTGGGCTTTAGTTCTAACCAGTATGGGCTCTGTGCTGGCACAGGCCCCAGAACCAAGATCTGGGACTTAGAAGGCAAGATCACTGTAGACAAACTGAAGCAGGAAGTTATCAGTACCAGCAGCAAGGCGGAGTACCCCAGTGTACCACTCTGGCCTGGTCTGCTGATGGCCAGACTCTGTTGCCACCTACAGGGACCTCATAGAGCAGGTTACCATTAGAATCTACTAAAAATCTATGGCAAAGCTTTAGAAATAAAAAAAAAAATGGTTTTCTGACTTTTAAAATAAAAAGAAGAAATACATTAGGTTCAAACTCAAAGGTAATACTTATTTTAGAAAGGTAGAATTAGGGGTGCCTGGGTGGCTCAGTTGGGTAAGCATCTGCCTTCAGCTCAGGTCATGATCTCAGGGTCATGAGATCGAGCCCTGGGTCAGACTCTGTGCTCAGCAGGGAGTCTGCTTGAGATTCTTTCTGTCCCCCCTCACTAAAACAAATAAATAAATCTTTTTAAAAAAAATTGATGAGGGGATATCTGGGTGGCTCAGTCAGTTAAGCATCTGCCTTCAACTCAGGTCATGATCCCTGGGTCCTGGGATCAAGTCCTGCATTGGGCTTCTTCCTCAGCGGGGGTCTCTCCTTCTGTCCCTCTCCCCCCTGCTTGTGCTTGTGCTCAAGTATGCATGCTCTCTCTCTCTCAAATGAATAAATTAAAAATCCTTTAAAAAAAAAGGTAGAATTAAATATAGTCTCTCTCTCTCTCGCTTTTCTTTTTTTTTAAGTCCCCTCCCTGTAATAAAATGTAAAAAAATCTAAAAAGATCCTAGATCCTAGAAGGTCATGTAATTTCTGGGAAATGCCTACAGAAACTACATTGAAATAAAGTTGGCAAAAACCTTAGCTCAAACCTGAAATGAAATAAACAAATGCCCATTGGTTACCCATAGTATTCCACTGCTTAACTTCACTTACTCTACCAATGTAAATATTTGCAACCCAGCTCTGCGGACCCTCATGGTGTATCTCCACTGTTTTCAAAAGCTGCTGAGAAATATTTGGAATTCTATGTAGTACTACTGTTAAAGGTGTATCCAACAACACAGGAGGAAAATAAGGGCCCAGATAACATAATTAGAAAGGGATGCTGCACCTAGAAGTTTAACATTCCCCCTTCATAGGCCAACTCCAGGGAGAGAAGCTGACCTGGGGAACCAGCCAGCTTTACTCCTGGAGCTGCTCTTGGAAGACAAGTCCTTGTAAGTGGAATTGACTCCTTAATTTCTCTTTCTTCTGTTTTGCTATTGGTGTATAGAAATGCAACTGATTTCTGTGCATTGATTTTATATCCTGACACTCAACTGAATTCCTGGATGAGTTCTAGCAGTCTTGGAGTGGAGTCTTTTGGGTTTTCCACATAAAGTATCATATCATCTGCAAAGAGTGAGAGTTTGACTTCTTCTTTGCCAATTTGGATGTCTTTTATTTCTTTTTGTTGTCTGATTGCTGAGGCTAGGACTTCTAGTACTATGTTGAATAGCAGTGGAGATAGTGGGCATCCCTGCTGTGTTCCTGATCTCAGGGGAAGAGCTCTTAGTTTTTCCCCATTAAGAATGATATTCACTGTGGGTGAAAACAAGCTGTTCTTGTCTCAATTTTTCCCTTTTATTTTGAACCCCCTGATTGTATAAAATCTTCATTCCCCCTGCCTTCCTGCATCTAGTGGTGCCAATGATAGCAGCAGCTTCCTGCATTGGTGCTGGGACAGGGCAGTAATGTGTGTCTGGGTCATTTGTAAGTTGAGTGTTTATAAGGTGGGAACTCTCTGTCCTGTGTTAGTCATTCGGATCTCAGCTTTTAAGCAAGGTCACTTGTCTCTTCTCTAATGAGGAAGTACTTGTTCTTTTAACATTCTGGCAACATTCTGTTTGCTTATTTTCTTCCCTGAGTCATTCCAACAAAGAGGTCTATCTTTTGATCCTCAGGTGGTGTATGAGGCAGAAGGAAACCCTGCGGACAGAAAGGAGGAACAGGTGGGAGTGACAAGAGCAGAAAAGAGCCAGAGGAAAGCAGCCAAGTTCTGTTAAGAATGTTGACAGTTCTGAAGTGTTTCAATAATGCAGACGCTCATGACGATGAGCATTACCACTCCTCAATCAGGTTCTGTAGGAAAGGACAATGAATGATGGTCCTTGTTAAGCTGGCGGGCCCAGGGACTCCGAGAGTGGACAGGATGGCCACCAAAATTTCACAAGATGCTCAGAACTTCCCACCATGGTGCTTCCTGTTTCAGAGACTTTCCAGATCACCCCACAACAATGACAAACAAAGTCACTGGTCAAATTTGCATTCCTTTTTCTGTATAACGAGCTGACAACTGATTGGTGTATTTTGTATCCCTCATATACATAAACGACAGCCAATCAGATACCAGCAAACCCTCCACACCCGAAGGCCCCTAATTAAAAACCCCTCAGTGCAACTTCCTTGGCCCTGTCTTAACCCGGGGCCAAGGAACCTCGCCTGAGAGTGCTTCCATTAAAGCTTGCCTCAATTAAAACTCGCCTGGCTCCTCTTTTCCACTGCCAATTCAAACCTGACATCGGTGCCGAACCCAGGAGGAGATTGAGGCCCCATTCTTGTGAGAGGCCTCCCTCCTCTCATTACCAGGACCTCAACCGGGCCTGACATCTTTAGACTTCGGGTAAGCTCCCCTGATTCCATGCCTCTGTTCTGGGAGATCTTGTCCAAAATCCTGTCCGAAATCGCGGCTGCCTCAGGATACTCTTCTGAGTCACCAGGTGACACCCCCAGCTCCCGAGAATCAGGAGACATCCTCATCCTCAAGGTAGTCCACCTCATTTCTGTCCAGGACCCAAGACTGTAATTGGGGCTGCCTGTTTTCAGCCTTTGGACCTCCCAGCAGGAATCATGGGAACCACTCAATCTAAATTTAGCCAAAAACCCCTGGGCTGTCTGTTGGCCAACCTTGAGACCCTGAGTCTCTCTCTGAACCTGAGGAGGTGCCGCCACATCCATTACTGTACTGTGGCCAGGCTACAATACCAATTGGACAACCAATCTCGATGGCCCCCTGAAGGCACCTTTGATTTTCAGATCTTAACTGATCTGGATAATCTCTGCAAGCACCAAGGCAAATGGTCCGAAGTTCCATACATGCAAGCTTTTTGGAGTCCACACTCTCATCCCTCCCTCTGTTCCCACTGTTCTACCCCCAGGTCCTCCTAGCCCGTTTACCTCCTCCCACTCTCACTCATTCATCTGGCCTTCCCCTTCCCAAGGACCCCGAATCCTTTCCTCCTTCTCCTCTCTCAGAGCCCCCTGAAGCTCTGGCTTCCCTGCCAACCCAGGCCCCGCCAGCTACACCTCCTCCAACTCTGGTTCTCCCAGTGCCTCTTCTGCTCCTTCTGCTCCTCCGGCACCTACTTTTGACTCACGCCTCCTAACAACCCTTCACCTCCTACCTCCCCTCCCATCTCCACCTGTACCAGATCCCAGAGGGCCTCCTCCTCTTCGGATCTGGTTTTTCCCCTTAGGGAGGTCGCAGGGGCTGAAGGGGTCATTCAAGTCCATGTACCCTTCTCACTCCAAGACCTATCTCAAATTGAAAAATGACTGGGTTCTTACTCAGCCAACCCGGGCAACTATATCAAAGAATTCCAATATTTGGCCCAGGCATATGACCTTACCTGGCATGACTTACATGTCGTCCAGACTACAACCCTCACGGCAGAGAGGGAACACATTCAGGCTGCGGCTCGGAAACACGTGGACCAGGTCCATTTGAATGATGCCACCATGCTGGTTGGTGCTCAGGCAGTTCCTGCAGAAGACCCGGGGTGAGACTACCAAAACGGCCAAGATGGCCACCAGTGCCGCGACCACATGGTCCAGTGCCTTATTGCTGGAATTCAGGTGGCTTCCAACATTAACTGATAAGCTGAGAGAAAGCATCCAAGGCCCTAACAAAAACCCTGGTGTTTTCCTCAACAGGCTTACTGAGGTCTTAACTCAATATACCCACCTAGATCCCACGTCCCCAGCAGGGGTCACTGTCCTGGCTACCCACTTTATCTCTCAGTTGGCCCCTGATATCCATAAGAAATGAAGAAAGGTTGAGGAAGGCCCTCAAACTCCCATTCCCAACCTGGTGAAAATGATCTTTAAAGTTTTTAATACCCAAGAGGAAGCAGCCGAATTCAAACAGCGAGCCAGACTCCAGCAGAAGGTCCAGCTCCAGACCCAAGCCTTGGCCACCTGGCTCCAGGAGCCAACAGAGAGGGGGAGCTCACTGCACCCCTCCAGGGACCTGCTTCAAATGCGGAGCTGAGGGACATCGGGCCCATCACTGTCCCAATCCAAAGGAGCCAACCTGTCCGTGCCCTCAATGCTGAATGATGGGCCACTGGAAATCTGACTGTCCCGGCATTGGAACATCCCCGGCACCTCAACCTGGAGGAAACTCCGACACCATAAGCCCTGCATTCCAATGGCTGGGAATGGACGATGACTGATGGCCCCCAGACTTGGATACCCCTCTAACCCATGCTGAGCCCAGGGTCATGCTCCAAGTAGCGGGTAAGTCCATATCCTTCCTGCTGGACACAGGGGCTACCTACTCTGTTCTGCCTTCCTACTCAGGTACCAGTCTCCCTTCCCCAGTAGCGGTCATGGGAATTGACGGCACCTCCTCCAACTCACGTACCACCCCACTCCCTTCCATGCCGCCTGGATGGGTTTCCCTTTTCCCATTCCTTCCTAATAATCCCCTCATATCCTGTCCCCCTATTCGGTCATCATATCCTCCACAAGCCCCACACCACGATCTGCCTCTCCCCTTCCACTGTCACCTCTACCCACCTCCTGTTACCCCTGATATCCTCTGGGGTGCCCTGAGCCCTTCTTGCCAGTCGACCCTCTGGTCTGGGACACATCCAAGCCTATGGTGGCCGCCCACCACACCCCCATAAAAATTCAGTTAAGGGATCCGACAACCTTCCCTTCTCATCCCCAGTTCCCCATTTCAGAAACCCACTGGAAAGGACTTAAGCCAATCATTGACTGACTCCACCAGCAAGGCCTCCTCATTCCCATTAGTTCCCTCTGTAACACTCCCATCCTCCCCATAAAAAAGGCCACTGGAGCCTAAGCCTACCATCTGGTACAGGACTCAAGACTTGTTAATAAGGCCATAATTCCACTTCACCTGGTAGTTCCAAATCCGTATACCTTACTCTCGAACATTCCCCCCCACGGCATCTCACTTCTCAGTACTGGAAATCGGATTGCAACTTAGGAAAGGACTGAGCTCCTGTAACAGTGCATGGCCTCAGTGGGATCTATGAGTTAGATCTCCTCTGCAGGAAATAGGGCAAATGGGACCTAGGATAACTTCATTTCTCATACCTAGGCCCTCATTGCTTTAGGCCTTCATTGCTTTACACCAAGACCCTGACCTAAGGGCCTTTTGCAGAATGTGTTTGCCCAAATGGGTCAACTAGTAAATTCCTTCCTGACATATTGGATGATAATTATCTAAATAAGCCTCCTCCTAGTAAACCCAGATTGCTGGAGGATACACAGGCCATCCCTAGCAAAGGGGACTCTGACTTTATCTCTCTCTGTTCCTCCTAATAAATGTGAGGGGCTTCTCCCTCACTCATTTCCCAGGTTAATGGCTATCACTGGAGCCAACTATGATTAGTCTTCTTTGGGATGGAGACTTTAAGGAATATTCCCAAGCAGCTGTTGCAACTCCTTTTGTTTCAGGGAAACTCCTATCTTCTCTGGCCCGACATGGGCTGCCTAAGCCCCCCACTTGTTGGTGGGAAAGCATGGCATCTGCTCCTCTGTTGGAGCTGATGAGCTCTAAAACCGGGGACCCTTTGTCTTCCAGCACCACTTTGTCTCTTCTGTCTCCCCCTTCTCCTATTTCTATACCAACTTGGGTGCAGCTTGCGTAACTGGCCTCTAGACCATCCTCAGTGCCTCCTGCACCATGGCTCTGGCTCTTTTCACTGTCAAGGAGCCAGAAGAGAACCCCCGGACCCAACACCTCCCACTCCAGTTTTCCTCACCCGTGTCTCAGGTAAAAATTGAAAACGGGGTGGGCCCAGGTGGACCGTAAATCAGTCTTTAAACTAAGTTAAGTTTTTGGTGTAAATTCATTGGACATCTAGTTTTTTTTCCAAATAGGATAAAGTGCTAAGTCATTAATTATTGAACATAATTTTGTGCTTTTGACTTCTTACCAAAAAGAAGCTAAGAATATTTAAATCTATTGGTAAACACGGTTTGTGCTTAACTGATTCATAAATTCACCGTCCAAAGAATGCTGGTGTAACAGATTACAATTGCTTAACACTTAGTTGTCACTGGAGACTAAGGCTTCTAAGAGTGCAAAATTCTGCTAATTGCAACTAAGACTGATGGAAATAAGGGAAACAACTTTGTACCTGGAAAAGTAGGAGATATATAAGAAAGATATAAGGAATGGGAATGCATTTTTGTTGAAGGTAAAGGAAGGCAATTTTGTCCTAAATGAGATGGTTGTTTGGAGAGAAATGGCTTGGGACAAAATTTGAATGCAAAGGAAAGTTGTAGAAGGTTTATGATGGAAAACTTTGGAACAGAATTTTAGGTGTGGTCAGGATGGACTAAAATTGAAATAAATGGATTTCAAAATACACTGGTATAAGATTGAAAGTCTGCTTTCTCTCTGTCCAAAAAGACAAAGTTTTCTTATCTGCTGTTAGGAAAATGTAAATAATTTTCTTCTTGCCTGCCCAGAAAAACCAGTTTCTATGTTTTGTTTTATCAGATCTTTAACATCCCTAATCCCATTTAAGCTTGTGCTGTAAAAATTCCTAAGGTTTTACTTTCTATTCTGGCTGTTGAAATGTTATGTGTCAATGTGTCACAGAATCACTGAGTTTCCTTGTCTCTCGACTGCCTAAACTGCCCCTCATCCTGGACTTCATGACCGACCTCTCTCCTAACTACTTCTCATAGGGAAAGACAGAAACATGCAGTGTTCCTTCCCCTAGTTATTGGGGTCTCCTTGGCTTCTTCTTTAATAGTCGCTGGCTTTGGCACTGGTGCCCTGGTCCACTGCATAGATAGTTCGAGGGACTTATCAGAAAGACTGCAGGTCGCAATAGAGGCCTCAGCTGAATCCCTTGCTTCCCTCCAATGCCAAATAATTTCAGTTGCTCAGGTGGTTTTACAGAACTGGCAGGCTCTGGATCTTCTCACCGCGGATAAAGGCGGCACCTGCATGTTCCTGAATGAGGAGTGTTGCTACTACATCAACAAGTCAGGACTTGTGGAGACCAACATCCTTACTTTAACCAAGATATGAGACAGCCTAAACCATGACCATATGTCAGGAGACACCACTTCCCGATGAGGGCAGTCCTCACTGGTAACATGGCTTGTCCCCATCCTAAGCCTCCTTATCATCCCCTGCCTTCTCTTAATACTAGCCCCTTGCCTGCTTTGTTTTATTCAGGAACACATTCATGAAGTTTCCCAGGTGACAGTCAACCAGCTCTTGCTGCATCCCTCTACCCACCTCCTGACCACGGAAGAACCCTACGACGCCCCTAATTCAGCAGGAAGTAGCCAGACTGGAGTCGTCACCCTATAACATCAAAAAGGTTGGAATGTTAGGCTGGCAGGCCCAGGGACGACGAGAGTGGACAGGATGGCCACCGAGTTTCACAGGATGGTGAACTTCCGCCGAGGGGCTTCCTGTTTCAGAGACTTTCCAGATCATCCCACAAGGATGACAAACAATCTGACTGGTCAACTTTGCATTCCTTTTTCTGTATAATGAGCCGACAACTGATTGGTGTATTTTGTATACCTCATATACATAAACCAATCAGATACCAGCAAACCCTCCACACCTGAAGGCCCTTATTAAAAACCCCTCAGCCCTGCCCTCAGTGCGACTTCCTTGGCCCTGTCCTAACCTGGGACCAAGGAACCTCGCCCGAGAGCGCTTCCATTAAAGCTTGCCTCGATTAAAACTCGCCTGGCTCCTCTTTTCCACCACCGATTCAAACCTGACCTCTACCGCCAATTCAAACCTGATAGTCCTCTACTCTAAAAGTTCTTCCCAGCAGGCTGTTAGAGGGGCCTTGACATCCGCATTAGTTAGTATTCCTTGGGGTTAAGACATGGAAGATTTCTTTCCTTTTTTTTTTTTTTAAGATTTTATCTATTTATTTATTTGACAGAGGGAGACACAGCAAGAGAGGGAACACAAGTAGGAAAAGTGGGAGAGGGAGAAGCAGGCCCCCTGCTGAGCAAGGAGCCGGATGTGGGGCTTGAACCCAGAACCCTGGGATCATGACCTGAGCCGAAGGCAGACACTTAACGACTGAGCCACCCAGGTGCCCTGAGGATTTCTTTTGGAAAAGGTCATATCTTACTCATTTTGTACAAGCTCCAGTGCCCAATAAATACTAAGTAAAAGACATGGCCAACATTATCAGCTAAGAATAGTCCATAGTCAGTATTTTTAGCCAATTAATTCTAGTTATTCATTTAATCATTCATTCAGCACACATTCTTTAATGATGAAGATTATAAAAATAACTTATTGTGCACATACTCTAAGTTAGGCAATGAGCTAAGCGTTTTATGTCCATTATCTCAATCCTCACAACTCTATGAGATAGTTGCTATTAGTACTACCATTTTATAGGTAAAGAAGCCTAAGATTAAAGAGGTTAAATTAATTTCTCCATGCAAATGTCTGATAAATGGCAGAGGCAGTACTTGTCTCTAAGACACTCTGATGCTTATAGTCTGAACTTTATTGAAGCTATTGAGTATTAGAAGATAATCCTTCATGGGTGTCTTGCATTTTTTTCATGTATTAAAGAAACTGGGATGTTTGTTCTGTAAAATTTTCCAGAGTCTGGGTTTTTCTGATTACATCCTTAAAGTATCATTTAATATTTTCACCTTTTCTTTGTATTTTCTGTTAAGTGGTAGTCAGATATAGAAGATTGATCAAGTTTCAGCTCAACTTTTTTGGGCAAACCTACTAAATAAGTGGTATTGTGTTTTTTCATATGCCAGGAGGCCTGTAATGTGATGTCTTTCTTTTCTATAGGTTTAAATGTAAAGCCCAACTAGTGGGCGCTGTGCTGGTCAGTTGGTTGAGTGTCTGCCTTCAGTTCAGGTCATATACCCAGCGTCCTGGGATTGAGCCCCCAAAAGGGCTCTCTGCTCAGTAGGGAGTCTGCTTCTTCCTCTCCCATCTCCCCTCACTCATGCTTGCTCTCTCTCTCTCTCTCTCCCTCTCTGAAATAAATAAATAAGATCTCAAAAACAAAAAAAAGGACCACTAGTATACAGTGTCAAAAATCCTGGCACATCACTGGCCATTACTAAAAGCAAAATCCTCCAAATTGCTCCAAAAATTGAGAGTGGTTGACTGCAGGTGCTATGGTGAGATGAATCTTAGTTTGAATCATCAAAAAAACCATATTCCAGCCCAGGGTTTCACCTTTTAGAGGTTAGATGACCAGAGGAAGCCCACCTAACCTCCATCCTGGTACTCAACATGGCTGGAGTGACCAAAGACTATGTACGAAAGTTGAGGTGATACCAGACAACTGTAGTTATCCATCTACCCATTTATTTATTTATCCATTGAGCACTTACTACATGATAAACCTAGTGAATAAGACACAAAGTTACTACCCTCAAGAAGCTGACATACCTGTAGGTTACTTAAGGTTTGGGTAGAACTCAAATATCTTCAGTGAATAGAACAGACAAGCGTGAAGAAGCTATTTTTGTGTCAGTATTGAGTGGGGAAGATGCACTGCACAAGTCCAACCCAAAAGTGTTGTCTGTTTAAAAAAATAAAAGAAGAAATTAAAAAGGGCATATATGTAAATAAATACTTAAATAGAGTATATTTATTTAATATACTGTTTATTTAAGTATTAATACTTAAATACACTATATTACAGAATATTGAATGTAATATAGTGTGTATAAATTAATACAGAAAAGAAAGATTTGTCCAGCATGGGGTGTTAGGGTGTTAAATTTCCAGGAGAAGATGATGTCTAAAGAGGTTTCAAAAGACCAAGAGGAGACTCCAAGGCAGATAAGTGGGAAAAGGGCAGCTAAGGCAAAGTTAGTATCCTGGGCAAAGGTTGTAAGATTGAAACTTAAGTGTATGGTAGGATCTACAAGATGTTTGGAGTGATGGAAACCCAGAAGGAAACAAGGAAGAAATTAGAGAGAGAGACTCAGGACAATGAGTGGAATACCTATTATGACCACTTATAGGCAAGTGGGGAACAACAGGTGGTTTCACACAGGAAACTGAGAGGATCGGGAAGTAGTTGAGTGGATAGATCTGAGAAGCGTTAAAACTGCTGCACCACAGGTGACGGATGATGAGGCCCTCAGTGAAGTGGCTGTGGAGAAAGACACTCAATCTAAGGACAATCAAATTAGTAAGGCTGAGAAAAACTAGTGGCTTAATAAATCTGTGAGCTGGGGCATGTGGGAGGCACAGTTAGTTAAGCAGCTGACTCTTGATTTCACCTCAGGTCATGACCTCAAGGTTGTGAGATCGAGCCCCGAGTCAGGTTCCATGCTCAGCAGGAAATCTGCTTGAGATTCTCTCTCTCCCTCTGCCCCTCCCCCTGCTCATGTGCATTCTCTCTCTTTCTCAAGATAAATAAATACATAAATAATTTTTTTAAAAAAATCAGTGAGTTAACTTAGTGTTAGATGTTCTGCCATTGAAAGAGATCTGTAGGATCAGGGAGGTAGAAAAACAACAAGAAGACCACAGTGTCAAGAAAGTCAATAGAGGAGTCCATTTTAAATGGACACAAATATCACCAATGTGAAATGTTATGGAAAAATCAAGTTAACTTAGAGGCAGAAACATGTCTGTTTGACATTTGTAAGGCTTTCAGACATTTTGGTAAAAGGAATGTAAGCAAATTTAATGAACAGTAGGATTACCCTAAAACAAGAAAATGTATCTCAGAAGGGGACAGGGTTATTTTGTTGTTGCTGTTTCAAGATTTTACTTATTTATTTGACAGGGAGAGAGAGAGAGAGATTGAGAGAGCCAGAGAGCACAAGTGGGGGAAAGAGCAGAGGGAGTGAGAGAAGCAGGCTCCCAGCTAAGCAAGGAGCCCAATGCAGGGATGGATCCTAGGACCCTGGGACCATGACCTCAATTGACTAAGCCACCCAGGCGCCCAAAGAGGACAGGTTAGTAAACCATGATGAAGCGGACCACTGACCTACACAGTAGACACAGAAAGGGAGAGGTGAGAAGTGACCAGATTACTCCTATTTTGCACCCAGACACACATTCCTCCCTCTAGCGACAACATCTTGATTTCCCTTTTAGAGCTAACCTTCCATCCCCCAGAATCAACTTGGTTGGGAATGTAACCACCATATGGACACAAGACCCAGGTCTCCTCAGAGAATTCCATTCCCTTGGCCACAACAATGGATTCAGTGAGGAGCCCATAACCCAAACATATCTGGGTTGGTTTGGTTTGGTTTAGTGGGAGCTGGTTTTCTGGGTTTTGTTGTTGGGGAGGGGCAGGTTGTGGACCTTTGTTTTTGTTTTGTTTTGTTTTGTTTGTTTTGTTTTGTTTTTTAGAGCTTTTGGTTCTTTCTGTCTGGAATCACTAAGCTTGTAGGCCACCAGCTGCAGAAGCCTGACCTCAGAACAAGGAAAGCAGCTCTGAGAGATGGGGAAGAGGGTGGAGGAGGAGAGAAGAGGGGAAGAGACGAGGTTATAATGGCGTCATTCATGCACGCAAAGCCACACTCATATATTTTTCAATAAAATGGGCCAATAGATCCTCTTTATTTATACTGAAGCCATTATCTTCTATCCTAAAAGCCTGGACAGGGCTTTTAGGAGAGTTGAAAGACAGCAGATGGAGAGGTGTTAGAAGTAAACCAGTTCCTGCAGCCTTGCCCTGAGCCAGCTCTGAACACAGATCTCCAGGCTTCCCCGACCCACCCACCCACTCAGGCAACCAGGAGTTTAGGAGCCTTACCCTCCAACTCCCCCAGGGGGCTGAGTCAGAAGAATGTGTGAGGAAGCTTGCAGAATCTCAGCAGCTTGGCCCTGAGCCCAGGCCATCCTGTGGCTGATGGATCAAAGTCTTTGGGAACCAGCTGTGAGAAACAGAGATAGGGTATAATTCCAAGAATTTTTAGAGCAGACCTGACTGCTGCTATTCTGCAGAAATTAAGGAGCAGACCACTCTTTTCTGCCAAAGTAAGCCAACTTCTAAAATGCAATTACTGTCGGAAAGAGATTCCCAGAAACCTGCCACTCCACATTTAAAGCAAGTATGGGGCCTTCTTCGTCCAGAAGTGCAGTACTCACCCCCAGGAGCACCAAACTCACGCAGTTATGTGAACAGCATCCCCTGAGGTTATGCCCTTTTCCACCTGCACGTCCACCTGTAAGGATCCCAGCAGACACTCACTAACCAGTAACACACATTCACATCCCTGGACCCTACAGTCCAAAAAGCCCCTGCATCTGTGGGAACTCCAGAGGGGGGTGAGGAGAAAGAAGCTATGTGCAACAACTTAGACGGAAAGAACCTTTAGCATTTCAGATCTTCAGAAATGAGTTGCTGAGTTGTCTGTGTGAACCGCCTTGTCCAGGTCCTCTGAGCTTAGCGTGGGGCATGGTTCCCAACCAAGGTTAACCAAACAGTCCACCCCAGTCTGAGCCCCTGTGCATTCTTTCCCAAGGTGTTTAAGTTAATCAAACACTGACTAAAACAGTTGCTCCTCAAGAAGGCATCTGGATTTTTGGCAATCATGCTATTGAGTTCATTTATAATGAATAAAAATCAGGTAAGTTAAATGTGGAGCAGCATCAGAGCTTGAGGCCTTATTTAAGCCCTCAGGATTCCATGGTGGCCCTTTCTCTTCCAGGTATGGGACACAGTGAAAATTCAGAATGAATTGCAAAAAATTCCAAAATCTTTGCAAATTCCAAAATCTTTGCAGGCCTGAGACTTAGTCCACCTATCATGATAGGAATAGCATGTTCAGTGAGGCCAAGATATAGGACTTTGCTCACCAACAGTTCCATGTGGGAAGTACAAAGAAATTGTCTCTAGCTTCCCAAAGCAGAGAGGGTCTCAAAGACCCAATAAATGCCCTTAAACCTCAATTAGAGCACCATTCTGGTAAGTGTGCTGTGTTTTTTTCCCCCACACAGAAAGACTAAAAATCCATTTTTCTTTTTTCTTCTGTGAAACTGCAAAATATTCAGAAATCATTTTCTCCCTAACTGTATCCTCCATCAGAAGTTTATTTGTATTCATGGGTACAATTTGACTGGAGCTTTTTTTATTTTTCTTATATCAGTGAGAACTTCTGCTCTCAGTGAATGATCTCCTGACCTCACCTGCATTTTTTTTCTGAGCAGCAGAAACATTCACTTTGGATGATCTAGCCCTTAAAAGTCTGTATTGTGTGTTTCCAAAGAGTCACTGTTCCAAGATAAGAACTGCATTCACAATTGACAGAGGCCTTTGTCTTCTCTCACACTTTCCATGATGGGCTCTTCCAGCCCAGCATTAAATACGCTGCTAGTTCCCAGTTGTACAAATCAAACAGAAAAAGCTTTTGATTCCCTTCAGCATTTTAAAGGTAGGGATTATGCCTAGGAGTTACAGAGTGAGAACCTACCATGTATTAAGCACCTAAGGTGAGCTTTACAGATACTACCTCTAATCTTAGGATAACCCAGCAAAAGAGTATTATAAGCCCCATACAGAATTATTTGGTGTTATAGCTGAGATTTAAACTCACATCTACTTAGACCCAAAGCCCAGGATCTTAGGCCACAGACTTACTCACTAGATCAGTTCAAGCACAGAAAGGCAGACATCCTTAGTTTGAAGAAAACTGGAATTTTATCAGATTGGTATCACACAAAATACAGTTGCTCCAGGGACTGGTTTGGAGACCCTGATTGTGTCAAGAGAGTGCTGATTATTAGATTTATAATGATCATGCACTTAAGGATTAGGCCTCATTGGCTCGGTCAATAAGCCAGTAGCACTCTTCACAGCAAGGACAGAGTGGGAAGTGATGGCCTGGAACAGGGCAACAGAGAAATAACAAAGAGCAGATGCCAATCTTTGTGATGGGGTTTGGTGTTCGAAGGCAATCAGGTGGACAAGATTCAGACATGAAACACTGAGTTGAAGAGTGAAGCACCTACGTGGAACACTTACAAGGATAAATATTTCCTGCCTGGTAATGAGAAGCAAGATTTAGACAGCACAAGTGCCTGCCAATGACAAAGCCCCTTCTAGAAGGACCACACCGAGGAGCCTATCAATGTCACCAGATGCATGTAGAAGGTACTGGGTGGGTAAGGAATCCTTCACATCTCCAGTTCAAACAAGTTAGCAACAAAAATTTCCATCAAAAATATCTGAATTGTTATGGTTCTTATAAAACTTTTAATATAATGCTAGAAGATAATTAGGTGGACAGAATAATTGGCATTATATTATACAACAAGTGGATTTGTTAATGTATATTCAAATTTAAGTTGGAGAAAAACTAGACTAATCCTGGAATTCCCTGGATTTTAGTTTATAAAAATTCATATAGATTGATGTGTGTCTGATTCTTTTTTTTTTTTAAAGATTTTATTTATTTATTTGACAAAGAGAGAGAGGGATCACAAGTAGGCAGAGAGGCAGGCAGAGAGAGGGGGGAAGCAGGCTCCCTGCTGAGCAGAGAGCCCAATGCGGGGCTCGATCCCAGGACCCTGAGATCATGACCTGAGCCGAAGGCAGAAGCTTTAACCCACTGAGCTACCCAGGCACCCAATGTGTGTCTGATTCTAAATCTGAGTTTTAAAATACTAAGATTCCAGAAAGACAGGTGTCCTAAAACAAAATTAAAATTAAATCTTATTTTTTAAAAGAAGAACTCAGTTGAATTGACCATCACATAAAAGACAAGGTCACACTGAAATAATAAACCTTCTATTTTTGAAAGAGAGAGAAATAAATTATATTATCACCAAACAAATGCTCTTAAAAACCATAGGGAAAACAGAATCAAGTAAGTGAGGTTCGTGGACCTGTAGAGAGTTGAGGAGTTGGGGGGTCAAGGGATGCATGAACACTTTGAAGTCTTCTGTGTGTTTGTGTATGAATACAACTGGTGAGAGGAGATTCAGAGAAACTCATCACATTAATCTCACAAGAGTATGTGACCCAAACAAGGTTGTTAAGACCGACTGTAGTAAAGTCTAAGGAAACTTTAAAACCTCAGCCATTACTGGAAGCTGTGACTGTCACTGATTGGTGCCTAAAATAAGAACTAGCTAAAATATAGGCACAAAATCTCTGAACTCCAAACTCAGAAGAACAAAGGACCCTTTGGGACTCATAAAAGAGCTGACTCTGACCTTCAGTAGCATCCAGAGAGCCAACAGTCCATCAGGTCATTGTCTCTCTCTATCCCCCCTACAAAGGACTAAGCCTAAAATGTGTAAGGGATTGGCTTTGTTTTTCCAACCACAGGGCCCTAGCCACTCACAGCCACTGGAGCCAGTCCAGGCCACATGTTGGAAGGGGATAGGCCTTGTATTTCATTTTTATAGACCAAATGGCTTCTCAATAATTTATCATCTGTGTGATGGAGAAAAGTACCAATAAAATGTGATTGTAAATCTCCACCTCCTTCCAGGATCAAGGAAAGAACGTAAAGAAAGTTGAAAGAAGGGGCGCCTGGGTGGCTCAGTTAAGTGACTGCCTTCGGCTCAGGTCATGATCCTGGGGTCCTGGGATCAAGCCCCACATCAGGCTCCCTGCTTGGTGGGGAGTCTGCTTCTCTTTCTCTCTCTGCCCTTCCCCTTGCTTGTACTCTCTCTTTCATAAGTAAATAAAATTAAAAAAAAAAAAAAAAGAAAGCTAAAAGAAAAATGACAACACAGGTTTGTGAGCTGAAAATGCATGTCTTCCAAAATCAGATGCTCCCCCTATTTCCTGAACTGAATGTCGCTGAAGATATTGAATTTGAAAAGTAGGGAAAACTGAGAGGAGGAGAGAGGAGTATAGAAGAATTGTGCATATCTGGGCAGCCCACTGACTGAAATCTGCCTGAGATAGAGGTGATAGGAATCCGCTGTGAAACATATTATCTGCTACTTCCTGCTAACACGCAGAGCTGAGTAAATCACACACATGAAGGGGAAGACAAGGATGACATTAAAAAGAGCTATAAGGAATAAAACTCGAAACAATAATAATGCACAAAATAATTAAAGAATCTTTAAAAAGAAAGAAAACATCACTGGATGAATTTCACTAGAATCAATTTCTGGGATTACTCCTATTTATACATTTGTGGCATTTTGCTCTAAAGAATATATTTTGATTATAGGATTTTTTTCCCTTTTCAGAAAAATTCTGTGGCACTGTACTCTCTCAGAAGCATTAGCAGCAGCTACCTTGAAAGGTTATTGTAGTTCTGGCCTCTGAGCAGTTTCCATACTGTTCTCTGAAAATATAAGAGCCCCTAAGAATTCCAGCATGCAGTGGACATCCAGGCTGGAGACTGGCTCCCTTTGCTGTCTTGTCAATGTCCCAATCAAGCCCAGTGCACATGGGTGGCTATTCCCTCGTCACAGAAGAGCAACAACAGCTAATATTTCTATGGAGCTTACTGTGCCCCAGGCACTGTTCCAAGTGCTTCTCAAAAACCTCCCATGGGAGATACTATTATTACCCCCATTTTATGGATGAGGACATTGAGACATGAGAAGCTTCAACTTTTAATGAAGGCAACATAGTTCTCTAATAATGACTGGCAGAGAGGCAGATGATTTTGTCTACTTTTCCAACAAGGATCATGAGCCTCAAAGAGGTCAAGTGGCTAATCCGGGTTCACAAAATTAATAAAAGCAGCCAAATCAGAATCAAACCCAGATCAGTCAGTACTCTTTCCTGATGTCTGTTCTCAAGCCTGAAAGAGCTTCAGTGGCAGTTAAATCCTGGACAAAACTTTGTACTTTGGTTTTTTTCGACATAGAGGACATCAAAGACCATTCTTCCAGATGGAAAATAAGGGCTCTAGAAATAAAGCTCCCAAGAAATGAAAATGTTCTCTAGATTTCTTGTTCTCCCCATATGTGAAAGATTAATATAAACGAGTAATGTGCTTAATTGCTTCAAACTCCACAGGCAAGAGTAACAAATTTGAAGATTGCACACACTCAAACTATCCATAGCACAAAAAAGGAGATGCAAATACATATCAATGTCCTGTCAAGAACAAAAGAATTTCAGCTTACTTCACTTACATTCAGCTAAGGATGAGGAGGAGGAACAAGATGGCAGAGGAGTAGGAGGCTGAGATAGTATCAGATCCCAGAAGTTCAGCTAGATAGTTATCAAACCAATCTAAACACCTACAAACTCAATATGAGATAGAAGAGAAGAACAGCAATTCTAGGAACAGAAAATCAACCACTTTCTGGAAGTATTTTGCTCTCTCATTCATCTATTCTTATCTCGATAAAATGACAAGGAAGAAAAACTCACCACAAAAAAAAAAAAAAAGAACAAGAGGCAGTACTGACAGCTAGGGACTTAATTAATATGGACATTAGTAGTATGTCAGAAAGAGAGTTCAAAATGACAATGATCAAGGTGCTAGCTGGGCTTGAAAAAAGCGTGGAAGATATTAGAGAATCCCTTTCTGGAGAAATGAAAGAACTAAAATCTAACCAAATTGAAATAAAAAAAGCTATTAATGAGGTACAATAAAAAAAAATGGAGGCTCTTACTGCTAGGATAAATAAGGCAGAAGAGAGAATTAGTGATATAGAATACTAAATGATGGAGGATAAAGAAGCTGAGAAAAAGAGAGACAAACAACTACTGGTCCAGAGAGGAGAATTCGAGAGATAAGTGATACCATAAGATGCAATAATATTAGAATAATTGGGATCCCAGAAGAAGAAGAAAGAGAAAGGGGGGTGGAAGGTATATTGGAGCAAATTATTGTAGAGAATTTCCCTAATTTGGTGAAGGGAACAAGCATCAAAATCCAGGAGGCCCAGAGAACCCCCCTCAAAGTCTAAAAATAGGTCTATACCCCATCATCTAATAGTAAAACTTACAAGTCTTAGTGACAAAGAGAAAATTCTGAAAGCAGCTCAAGACAAGAAGTCTGTAACTAACAAAGGCAGAAATATTAGATTGGCCACAGACCTATCCACAGACACCTGGCAAGCCAGAAACGACTGGCATGATATATTCACAGCACTAAATGAGAAAAATTTTCAGCCAAGAATACTATATCCAGCTAGGCTGTCATTGAAAATAGATGGAGAGATAAAAAGCTTCCAGGACAAACAAAAACTAAAAGAATTTACAAACATCAAATCAACTCTACAGAAAATATTGAAAGGAGTCCTCTAAGCAAAGAGAGAGACTAAAAGGAACATAGATCAGAAAGGAACAGAGACAATATATAGTAACAGTCATCTTACAGGCAATAAAATGGCACTAAATTCATATCTGTCAATAGTTACCCTGAATGTAAATGGGCTAAATGCCCCAATCAAAAGACACAGAGTATCAGAATAGATAAAAAAACAAGACCCATTGATATGCTGTCTACAAGGAACTCATTTTAGATTCAAAGATACCTCCAGATTTAAAGTGAGGGGGGTGGAAAACAATTTACCATACTAATGAACATCAAAAGAAAGCTGGGGTGGCAATCCTTATATCAGATAAATTAGATTTTAAGCCAAAGACTATAATAAGAGATGAGGAAGGACACTATATCATACTTAAAGGGACCATCCAACAAGAAGATCTAACAATTGTAAATATCTATGCCCCTAACATGGGAGTAGCCCATTATATGAATCAATTAATAACAAAATCAAAGAAATACATTAACAATAATAGTAGGGGACTTTAATCCCCCCCTTACCAAAATGGACAGATCATCTAAGCAAAAGATCAACAAGGAAATAAAGGCTCTAAATGACACACTGAACCAGATGGACATCACAGATATACTCAGAACATTCCATTCCAAAGCAACAGAATACACATTCTTCTCTAGTGCACATGGAACACTCTCCAGAATAGATCACATTCTGGGACACAAATCAGGTCTTAATCAGTACCAAAAGATTGGGATCATTCCCTGCATATTTTCAGACCACAGTGCCATGAAACTAGAACTCAGTCACAAGAGGAAAGTTGGAAAGAACTCAAATACATGGACTAAAGCGCATCTTACTAAAGAATGAATGGGTTAATCAGGAAATTAAAGAAGAATTAAAAAAATTCATGGAAACAAATGAAAATGAAAACACAACTGTTTAAAATCTTTGGGACATAACAAAGGCAGTCCTAAGAGGAAAGTATATAGCAATACAAGCCTTTCTCAAGAAACAAAAAAGATCTCCAGATAGCAAATTAGACAATCTGGAAGAAATGGATGCATTCCTAGAGAAACATAAACTACCAAAACTGAACCAGGAAGACATAGAAAACCTGAACAGACCCATAACCAGTAAAGAGATTGAAGCAGTCATCAAAAATCTCCCAACAAACAAGAGCCCAGGCCCAGCTGGCTTCCCAGGGGAATTCTACCATACATTTAAAGAAGAATGAATACCTATTCTCCTGAAATTGTTCCAAAAAATAGAAATGGAAGGGAAACTTCCAAACTCATTTTATGAGGCCAGCATTACCTTGACCCCAAAACCAAAGACCCCATCAAAAAGGAGAATTACAGACCAATATCCTTGATGAACACAGATGTAAAAATTTTCACCAAAACACTAGCGAATAGGATCCAACAGTACATTAAAAGGATTATTCACCACAACCAAGTGGGATTTATTCCTGGGCTGCAAGTTTGGTTCAACATTTGCAAATCAATGTGATATGATATTAATAAAAGAAAAAACAAGAAACATATGATACTCTCAATTGAAGCTGAAAAAGCATTTGACAAAGCACAGCATCCTTTCTTGATCAAAACTCTCCACAGTGTAGGCATAAAGGGTACATTACTCAATATCATCAAAGCCATGTATGAAAAACCCACAGCAAATATTCTCAGTGGGGAAAAACTGAGAGCTCTTCCTCTGAGATCAGGAACACGGCAGGGATGCCCACTATCTCCACTGCTATTCAATATAGTACTAGAAGTCCTAGCCTCAGCAATCAGACAACAAAAAGAAATAAAAGGCATCCAAATTGGCAAAGAAGAAGTCAAACTCTCACTCTTTGCAGATGATATGATACTTTATGTGGAAAATCCAAGAGACTCCACTCCAAGACTGCTAGAACTCATCCAGTAATTCAGTCAAGTGTCAGGATATAAAATCAATGCACAGAAATCAGTTGCATTTCTATACACCAACAGCAAAACAGAAGAAAGAGAAATTAAGGAGTCGATTCCACTTACAATTGCATCCAAAACCATAAGATACCTAGGAATGAGCCTAACCAAAGAGGCAAAGAATCTGTACTCAGAAAACTTTATATAAAGTGCTCAAGAAAGAAATTGAGGAAGACACAAAGAAATGGAAAAACGTCCAATGCTCATAGATGGGAAGAACAAATATTGTGAAAATGTCTATGCTACCTAAAGCAGTTTACACATTTAGTGCAATCCCCATCAAAATACCATCAATTTATCTTAAAAAAATGGAACAAATAATCCTCAAATTTATATGGAACCAGAAAAGACCACGAATAGCCAGAGGAATGTTGCAAAAGAAAACCAAAGTTGGCAGCATCACAATTCCAGACTTCAAGCTCTATTACAAAGTTGTAATCATCAAGACAGTGTGGTACTGGCACAAAAACAGACACATAGATCCGTGGAACAGAATAGAGAGCCCAGAAATGGACCCCTAACTCTATGGTCAACTAATCTTCGACAAAGCAGGAAAGAATATTCAATGGAAAAAAGACAGTCTCTTCAACAAATGGTGTTGGGAAAATTGGACAGCCACATGCAGAAGAATGAAACTGGACCATTTCCTTACACCACACACAGAAATAGACTCAAAATTGATGAAAGACCTCAATGTGAGATAGGACTCCACCCAAATCCTTGAGGAGAATACAGGCAGCAACCTATTCGACCTCAGCTGCAACAACTTCTTCCTAGAAACATCACCAAAGGCAAGGGAAGCAAGGGCAAAAATGAACTACTGGGACTTCATCAAGATCAAAAGCTTTTGCACAGCAAAGGAAACAGTCCACAAAACCAAAAGACAACTGACAGAATGG
>CM053617.1:15382370-15489713 GCA_028646535.1 Procyon lotor
CCTCCTACACTGTTGGTGGGAATGCAAGCTGGTACAGCCACTCTGGAAAACAGTATGGAGGTTCCTCAAAAAGTTGAAAATAGAGCTACCCTATGACCCAGTAATCGCACTACTGGGTATTTACCCTAAAGATACAAATATGGTGATCCGAAGGGGCACATGCACCCAAATGTTTATAGCAGCAATGTCCACAATAGCCAAACTATGGAAAGAACCTAGATATCGATCAGCAGATAAATGGATAAAGAAGATATGGTATATATGTACAATGGAATACTATGCAGCCAGCAAGAGAAATGAAATCTTGCCATTTGCAACGACATGGATGGAACTAGAGGGTATTATGCTAAGCGAAATAAGTCAGTCAGAGAAAGACAATTATCATATGATCTCTCTGATATGAAGAATTTCAGGGGGGGTGGGTGGTTCTGGGGGGGTGTGGGGGAGGGAAATGAAACATGATGGAATCAGGAAGGAGACTCCTTAAGAGTCTCCTTAAGAGACTCCTTAACTCACAAAACAAACTAAGGGTGGCTGGGAGGTGGGAGGGGGGTAGCGATAGGGTGGCTGGGTTGTGGACATTGGGGAAGGGTATGTGCTATGGTAAGTGCTATGAAATGTGTAAGCCTGATAATTAACCTGATGATTCATGGTACCCCAGACATGTACCCTGGGGGAAATAATACATTATATGTGTTTATAATCTTAGAGAGAAGACAAAATGTTTTTGGCAGAATGGTTTTAGCTTTTGAGTTAGGTAAACCGGGGCTTAGACAAAGGACTTGTTCTTGACAGTTCTCTGTGAAGCAGCCAAATCTTGCTGTCAGCACCTCTCCAACTTACCTGCGTCTTATGCCTCCATGTGTGTTCCTAGGACTTACATACTGTTCCAAGGATGTGCTCCTTCAGACTCACCCTTGGACTGTTAATATTACCTCCCTGCAAAGTCTGATGTGACTTTCTCTTTTTGTACAACAAAGATTCTCTTTTCTCCCTTAAGTAGAGAGAATGAATGCAAGGGCATGTTTCTGAGAAGGGACAGGTATGAACTGAAAAAACAGAAGATATTGTTAAACAGCTCCCCGAAACCCATTCACTCTTTCTATATTTTTGTAATATAATTCCCCTGCCAGCTAGAAATGATATAGCACAGCATTCCTTCCACCTCGTGTTGACTATAATACTGACTGAAGTATTGGCCAATAGAATGTAAGCAGGAGTAATGTATGCAACTTCTTAAAAGTGAGTCATCAGGGACACCTGGGTGGCTCAGTCCATTAAGTGTCTCACTTCAGGGGTGCCTGGGTGGCTCAGTGGGTTAAGCCTCTGCCTTCAGCCCAGGTCATGATTGCAGGGTCCTGGGATGTAGCCCCACATTGGGCTCTCTGCTCAGCAGGAAGCCTGCTTCCCCCTCTCCCTCTGCCTGCTTCTCTGCCTACTTGTGATCTCTTTGTCTCTATCAAATAAATAAATAAAATCTTAAAAAAAAGAGCATCTGACTTCAGCTCAGGTCGTGATCCCACGGTCCTGGGATGGAGCCCCACATCGGCTCCCTATTTCTCCCTCTGCTGCTCCCTGTGCTTGTGCTCTTTCTCTTTGTGTCAAATGAATAAATAAAATCTTAAAAATTTTTAAATAAGTGAGTCATTGTGCCTCCACTCCTTTTTTCTCCTCCCATAGGGACTGGTAAGCCAGTTTCAAATATATAGATGAGGATAAAACCCAGGGAATGGGGAACAACAAAACAGAAGGAACCCAGGTCCCTGAATGTCCTCAAGGAACAAACCTTCCTGTAAACCCAGGACCTACCATCACATCACTGTGAGAAAGAAGTAAACTTTTCTGATTCTGACTGAGTCCCTATTATTTTGACTATTTTGACCACCAAAGTGGTCAAACTAATATCCTAAATAGTATGGGCAAGAAGAGAAAGGAAAGCATGAGAAGACTTCCCCAGAAGTCACACACACACACACACACACACACCTCCTCTGTGTCCAATTTCTTCATCTAAAAAAATGAATAATACCTCTCTTTCAGTGCTATTGAAAGGATTACATTAAACACATGAAATGTATTAAGCAGACATCACAAGCTTTCAAGTTATGATAGCTTTAAAAAGGTTACAATTTTCTCACTTGAAACATCAGATGTTCTTTCCTTCCCACATTTCTAAGTGCAAAATATCTTAATCAGAAGATTCTAGGAAGATAGCAGAGTAGGAAGCAACAGGAATCTGTCTTCCTACCTAGACAACAATTGCACTGGCAGAATTTGTCTAACAATTTTAGAAGTCTGGAGTCTATGGAAGGCATGAAATTCCAGGGGAAAACCTGATCTGTACATTGTGGTTAGTTTTGGTCAATTTCAGCTCTTAGCAGAGTACCCATTCCCCCACCCCTATGGCAGACAGCTGCACACATGCTCCTAGAGTAGCTTGCATACAACTTGTAGGAGTCAAGGTGGGCCTAAAAAACCCTGTTCTTGGGGGCCTGGCTGGCTCAGTGAGTTAAACATCTGACTCTTGGTTTCAGCTCAGGTCATGATTTCAGGTCTTGAGATTAAGCCCTGCATCAGGCTCTGTAGTTAGCACAGAGCCTGCTTGCAATTCTCTCCCTTTCTCTCTGCTCCTCCCCCTGCTCTCTCTCTCAAGTAAATAAATAAATAAAATCTTAAAAAAACAACAACAGCAATAAACAACCTTGTTCTCAGGGATCTATGCTCCTATCACTGATTGCTGCTTCTGATCACAGAGGAGCAAAAAAGCAAACAACCATTGTTGTTGCACCTTCCCTTCTGGCTGACATAACTACCAGGGAATTTAAAGGACTGGAACACATCCACCTGCTGCAGTTTTCCCCCTCTTTTGGGAGGCAGGCATTAAAAATAAAGACATTCAAAAGCAACTGCATATATGGGGAAAATTAGAAAGTGTACACACCCAGCAAAAGTCACAGGCTCAGAAAGACCTGAGAAAACCTTAAGCTTACACCTCAGGCTGATCTTTGGCACAGAGACAGCCTATCACAATCAACAGAACAAAGAAAGCAAGTCCTGAGGAAGAGAGAGAATCTGGTTCCCAAGTTACCACATTTTTATATTCAAATGTCTAGCTGTCAACAACAACAACAAAAGAACCACAAAGTATAATTTAAAAAAATGAACAAAACAATGAGAAGTATTGCCCACTCAAAGGAAAAATAAAAGTCGATAGAAATGTTCTCTGAAAAAGACTTGATGGCTGATCTACCAGAGAAAGATTTTTAAAAAGACCATTATAAAGATGCTCAAACAACTAAAGGAAGACATGGAAAAAGTCAAGTGAATGACGAACAAAATTGAAATAGCAACAAAGAGAAAACCTAAAAAGAAATGAAAAGGAAATTCTGGAGCTGAAAGTAAGATAACTGAAATGAAAAATCATTAGAAGGATTCAAAGGCAGATTTCATCATGCAGAAGAAAAACATCAGTGAACTTGAAGATAGAGTAATGAAAATAATGGAGTCTGAGAAACATAAAGAAAAAAAGTTTGAAGAAAAGCAAACAGAGCTTAAGAGACCTTTTGAATACCATCTGCATTGTGGGAGTGCCAGAAGTGAAGAGAGAAAGAGGCAGAGAAAATTTGAAAAAATAGCAGCTAAAAACTCAAATTTGATGAAAGACATGACTATAAATATCCAAGATGCTTAATGAACTCCAAGTAAGATGATATCAGAGACTCACACTGATATGCACCATAATTAAACTTTAAAAAGACAAAGAGAGTATCCTGAAAACATCAATAGAAGCAACTCCTCACATACAAGGAATCTTCCATAAAATTATAAGCACATTTCTCATCATAAACTTGGGAGGCCAGAAAGCAGTGGGGTAATACCCTATATCCAGCAAAACTGTACTTCAAAAGTGACACAGTAGAGATTGGGAGATGGCAGCAGGGTAGGAGGAACCCAGGCTCACCCCATCCCATGAATACAACTAGATAACTATCAAATTATCCTAAAGACTCCAACAATCAACCAGAAGACTGGCAAAACAAACTCCACAAATAAAGGTAGAGAATAGGCCACATCAAAGAGGTAGGAAGTTGTGGAGACACTGGGAAAGAAACAGATCTTGGCTACTGCAGTGTGGTGGGGAACTATGGTCACAGAGACGGGCAAGAGACAAATTAACACACAGAAGAGTACATGGGGAAAATGATTCCACATGGTAATCAGCTTGGAAAGCAAGAGGACCTAAATTTCTTGAGCTCTTGCAACCAGCAGGGCTTAAAGCCTGGAGTGTGTTTGGCTCTGGGAGAGCTTGGAGGACACTGGGGCTGCTCTTGGAGAAAACAGGGCAAATAGCCCATGTACACATAGCACAGACACAGTGATCTGAAAAGTGCCTGTGACACAGAGTGGAGAGGTTAGTTGCTCATCATAGAGCATGTCCTAGAGAGACAGAGTTCATAAAAAGACCTCTCTGAGAACAAAGGAACTGGCCAGAACCATTTTCCTCCTCCTCTCCTCAGCATAAACACAGAGCCACCTGCCGGAAGTTGCTACCTAACTTGCTTACACAAAGCCCAGCGCCCCCTCCCCCCCACATGCTCCAGTGGAACCACCCTTCCCAGTCACATTTGCCTCAGTTCCAGTGATTCTGGCCCCTCCCCAGAAGACCTGCCCAGACCCCTGCCAGTGACCATCTCCTGACCAGAGAGTTCTGTGAGGTCTCAGTTCTGGTGGCAGCAGTAACAGGTCTCATTTCTCAAGCAGACCAGAGCACATCTAATTAAAATGTGCCACGAAACATTGTCCACAGGCAAAGAAAGCCCCTGCAGACAACTGGACTGAAGGATAAAATAGGGCACAAAACCAGAGTGTATGAGCACACATTGGAGCCTCTCCTAGAAGCACCAGGCTCTAGAGAACAGGGCACTATAGGACCTCTTCTTTATAAAGCCTTTACCTTCAAGTAACAGGAGACATAGCTGACTTTCTTAACACAGAGAAACAGGCACAAAAATTTAGAAAAAATGAGAAGACAGGGTAATATGTCCTAAATTAAAGAGGAGGACAAGGCCTTGGCTAGAGATCTAAGCAAAACAGATATAAGCAACATGCCTAATGGGGAATTTAAAACAATGATCATAAGGATACTCAAAGACTTGAGAAAGAGTGGAGGACATCAGTGATACCATTAACACAGAGATAAAGAATAACAGCAGATGAAGAGCTTGATAAACAAAATGAGAAACACAGTTGATGGAATGAAGAGCAGGATGGAAGAAGCAGAGGAATAAATTAATGACTTAGCAAACAGAGTCACAAGAAGTAATCAAGCTGATCAAAAGAGGAAAAAAAAGAATTATGCAAAATGAGAATAGACATAGGAAACACAGTGACTCCATTAAACATAATAATATTCATATTATAGGAGTCCCAGAAGAGAGAAAAGGGGCAGAGAATTTATTTGAAAAAATAATAGTTGAAAACTTCCCTAATCTGGGGGAGGAAATAGATATCCAGATGCAGGAGGCACAGGGACCTCCCAACAAAGTCCAATCCACACCAAGACATACTGTAATTAAAATGGCAAAATATAGTGATAAACAAAAAAATTATTAAAAGCAACAAAACAAAAGAAGGCAGTTACATACAAAGAAAACCACATAAAGCTATCAGTGGAATTTTCAACAGAAACTTTTGAACAGTGTCATGATCTTGGGGGTCCTAGGATCAAGCCATGCATCTGGCTCCCTGCTCAATGGGGAGTCTTCTTCTTCCTCTTCCTATGTCTGTCCCCAACCCCTTCATGCTCATGCTCTCTCTTTTTTCCTCCTCTCTCTTTCTCTCTCTGAAAAAAACAAAATATTCTTTTAAAAAAATAAACTTTTTGAGCAAAAATAAAAACAAAAACAAACAAATAGAAAAAAGAAATGTTCTGAGCCTAAAATGATGGGCATAATATATTCAGAGGGCTGAATGGCAAAAATCTGTAGTCAAGAATACACTATCCAGCAAGGCTATCATTCAGAATAGAAGGAGAGATAAAGAGTTTCCCAGACAAACAAAATTTAAAGGAGTTCATGACCACTAAACCAGCCTGCAAGAAAGATGAAAGGGGAATATTCCTTTGAGCAGAAAGGAAAGGCCAAAAATTACAGTATGAAAGTAGTAAACACAAAAGCTTAAAAAATAATATTTCCGTAAAAAATCAGTCAAGGAGGGGTGCCTGGGTGACTCAGTGGGTTAAAGTCTCTGCCTTCGGCTCAGGTCATGATCTCAGGGTCCTGGGATTGAGCCCTGCATTGGGCTCTCTGCTCGGCGGGGAGCCTGCTTCCCCCTCTCTCTGCTTGACTCTCTGCCTACTTGTGATCTCTCTCTGTCAAATAAGTAAATAAAATTTAAAAAAAAAGAAATCTGTTGCATTTCTACACACCAATAATGAAGCAACAGAAAAAGAAATTAAGAAAAAAATCCCATTTACAATTGCAACAAAAATAATAAGATATCTAGAAATGAGTCTCACTAAAAAAGTAAAAGACCTGTACTCTGAAAACTATAAAACACTGATGAAAGAAACTGAATACTACACAAAGAAATGGAAAGACATTCCATGCCCATGGATTGGAAGAAAGAATATTGTTAAAATGTCTATGTTACCCAAAGGAATCTACACATTTTTTCATCCAAATTATTTTATTCTTACGTATAATGATTTTCTCAATTTTTAACTGATATTAAAATGTTTTTATTTATAAAATGAGAAGAATTTGTCTCTAATAATAAAGTACTCATTTTCCTAACTGAAATGAGGACAAGTAAATAAGTTTTATTTAGGTTTATTAGAAAGCTTTTACCTCCATAAAACTTATAGGGGAAAATGGCCACAGAAATCAGAGTAGGATACAGGAGGGTAATGAGCAGAGCCACAGAAACATACTAAAGAGGTATGTATAGTCAATCTCAGTGGAACTTAGAGAGTTACATTCTTATATACTGATTTATATTTCATACTGTTCCATTGGCATATAACCTTATTCTTCAAAGCTTAAGGAGCGGCTACTTCTGAGTGAGCCCAGCCTTTCAAAATTGGAAACTCTTGGTCACAATACATCAAGAAATAGGGGTTCTTGACCACAATAAAGGTTTCTTGATCTTTACTCTGTGACAGATGATAGCAGTAGCGCACAGGCAAAAAAGCTTAGAAACAATGCACTGTGAATCTTGTCTAGCACAAACTGGAACTTTGGATTCCTTGGACAAATAATTGGGAGCTTCTATATTAAAATTTTCTAAAACTATCACTGAGCTTGTTA
This sequence comes from Procyon lotor, assembly GCA_028646535.1. Lineage (NCBI taxonomy): Eukaryota > Metazoa > Chordata > Mammalia > Carnivora > Procyonidae > Procyon > Procyon lotor. The sequence goes on from CM053617.1 coordinate 15,389,678, forward strand.
TGTTTCTCTCTCAAAATGAAGCCAACTCATATGGATTCATGAAATGTCCTGTCGGGATATACTGTTTAATCAAGACAGCAGGTCTGTAACAGCTCAGTATTTTCTCCAAAAAACTTCACTTTTTTTTTTAATTTTTATTTTATTTTTTTAAATTTTTATTAACATATAATGTATTATTTGCCCCAGGGTACATGTCTGTGAATCGTCAGGCTTACACATTTCACAGCACTTAACATAACACATACCCTCCCCAGTGTCCACAACCTAGCCACCCCATCCCTACCCCCCGGTCCCAGCCACCCTTAGTTCGTTTCGTGAGTCTAGGAGTCTCTTATGGTTTGTCTCCCTCCCCATCCCTTCCTGTTTCATTTCTCTCCCCCACGCCCCCCAAACTCCCGCCTTGCCTCTCAAATTCTTCATATCAGAGAGATCATGTGATAATTGTCTTTCTCTGACTGACTTATTTCGCTTAGCATAATACCCTCCGGTTCCATCCACATCATTGCAAATGGCCAGATTTCGTTTCTCCTGATGGCTGCATAGTATTCCATTGTATATATATACCACATCTTTTTTATCCATTCATCTGTTGATGGGCATCTAAAAACTTCACTTTTATTAAAAGGTCTCTGTGGGAGCCATCTTTTAAAATTTCTTGCCTCAGAATAATTTCAGAACAAGTAGGCCTTGTGCCAGGATCAGTGGAGGTGGCAGTGAAGACTATGGCTGATGTGTTGGTTAACCCAGCCACATCCCAAAGGAGCAGCCAGGCTACCACCTGGATGCCCAGAGCCCTGGCAGCCAGGACACTGAAGAACGTGCTCCTGAGAGGAGGGCACAGGGAAGAAATGTGGATGGAGGAGCCTGTGCACACCTCAGATCACTCCTAGAGTGTGCTGCCATGGAATTGGTGACTGCCACAGAAGACTCAATGACAGCACCCTGAGGTCCTGCCATTCCCTGGCTCCCTCCAGCTCTGGCTAGAGGATAAGGTTCTGGTGAAAGTTCTGGCATTGGGGGAGGCAGCAGGCCCAGCATCCTTGTTCCCTCCCTTGTTCCCTCCCTTGTTCCCACATTTAGTACAATCCCTATCAAAATATCAACAGCATTTTTCACAGAACTAGAACAAAAAATCCTAACATTTGTATGGAACCACAAAAGACCCCAAATAACCAAAGAAAAAAAGAAAAGCAAAGCTAAAGACATAAAAATTATAGACTTCAAGTTATATTACAAAGCTGTAGTGATTAAAAGAGTATGGTACTGGCACAAAAACAGACACAGATCAATAGAACTGAATAGACAACCCAGAAATAAACCCATATGGTCAACTAATCTCTGATGAAGCAGAAAAGAGTATCCAATGGGGGAAAAAAACCAGTCTCTTCAACAAATGGTGCTGGGAAAACTGGACAGCAACATGCAAAAGAATGAAACTGGACCACTTCCTTACCCCATACATAAAAATAAATTCAAAATGGGTTAAAGGCCTAAACATGAGATCTGAAACCATAAAAATCCTAGAAGAGAACATAGGCAGTAATTTCTCTGACATCAACAGTAGCAATTTTTTCTAGATAGGTCCCCTGAAGCAAGGGAAACAAAAACAAAAATAAACTATTGGGACTACATCAAAATAGAAAGCTTCTGTACAGCAAAGGAAACAATCAATAAAACCAAAAGGCAACCTATGCAATGGGAGAAGATATTTGCAAAGGACATATATGATAAAAGGTTAGTATCAAAACGCATAAAGAACTTATCTAACTCGGGGCTCCTGGGTGGCTCAGTGGGTTAAACCCTCTGCCTTCACTCGGGTCTTGATCTCAGAGTCCTGGGATTGAGCCCCATGTCCAGCTCTCTGCTCGGCGGAGAGCCTGCTTCCTCCTCTCTCTCTGCCTGCCTCTGCCTACTTGTGATCTCTCTCTCTCTGTCAAATAAATAAATAAAATCATAAAAAAAAGAAGATCTTATCTAACTCAACATCCCCCCAAAATAATAATCCTATTAAAAATGAGCAGGCGACTTGGACAGACATATTTCTAAGAAAGACATACAGTTGGCCAATAGACTCAGGAAAAGATGCTCAACATCACTAATCATCAGGGAGATGCAAAACAAACCACAATGAAGTATCACCTCCTACTTGTCAGAATGGTTAAAATAAAAAACACAGAAAATAGCAAGTATTGACAAGGATGTGGAAAGAAAGGAAACCTCTTACACTATTGGGAGTGCAAACTGTTGCAACCACTGTGGAAAACGTATGGGGATTCCTCAAAAAATTGAAAATTGAACTACCATAAGATCAAGTAATTCCACTAATGGGTACTTATCCAAAGAATATGAAAACACTAATTCAAAAAGATACACGCACCCCTATGCTTATTGCAGCATTATCGATAATAGCCAAATTATGGAAGAAGCCCAAGTGTCCATTGGTACCTAAATGAATAAAGAAGATGTGATATGGGACACCTGGCTGGCTCAGTTAGTAGGGCATACAACTCTTGATTTCATGGTCATGAGTTCAACCCGTATTTTGGGGGGTAGACTTTACTTAAAAAAAGAAGTAGTGTGTGTGTGTGTGTGTGTGTGATGGGATATTGCACAGCCATAAAGAGAATGAAATTTTGTCATTTGCAAAAACATGGATGGCTCTAGAGAGTATAATGCTAAGTGAAATAAGGCAGTCAGAGAAAGACAAATACCATATGATCTGACTCATATGTGGAATTTAAGAAACAAATGGACAAAGAAAACAACAAACCGAAAAAACAGACTCTGGGGCTCCTGGATGGTTCAGTCAGTTAAGCATCTGACTCTTAATTTCAGTTCAGTTTATGATCTCAGGTTTGTGAAATCGACACCTCATGTTGGGCTCCATGCTGAGCATGGACTCTGCTTGAGAGTCTCTCTCTCCTTCTCCTTCCGCCTCTCCCCCTGCTTTCTCTCTCTTTCTTTCTCTAAATGAATACAAATAAAATATTTTTTAAAAGTTCTCTTTAAACAAATAAATAAACAACAACAACAAAAAACAACCCAGACTCTTAACTGTAGAAAACAAACGGACAGTTACCAGAGGGGAGAGGGGTTGGGGGATGGGTCAAACAGATGATGGGATTAAAAAGTGTAGGTGTTGGGATGAGCACTGAGTAATGTATAGAATTGGTGAATCACTAATATAACACTGTATGTTAAGTATACTATAATTAAAATTAAAATTTTTAAAAAAATTCCAATGAGATAGCACCTCATTTTGTTTTGGCTACTATGTTTTGGCTACGAGCAAGAAAACAATCAAACAAACAACAACAACAAAAATAGAAAATAACGAGGGTTGGTGAGAATGTGGAAAAATTGAAACAATTTTGTATTGTTGATGGGAATAAATAACAGTACAGATCCTGAGTAAACCAGAATGAAGGTGCCTCAAAAAATTAATAATGGAATGACCATATGACCCGGCAATTCTACTTGTAGATATATACCAAAAAGAATTGAAAGTGGGTCTCAAAATATACTGGTATACTCATATTCATAACATATTCAAATATGAATATTCACATATTCATAATATTCATAATAGCTAAAATATGGAAGCAAGCCAAGCGTCCACTGAAGGATAAATATATAAGGAAAATGTGATATAATTCGTACAATGAAATATTATTCAGCCTTAAAAATGAAGAATTTTCTGATATATCTACAACACGCATAAACCTTGAGAACATTATGCTAAGTAAAATAAAGCAATCACAAAAAGACAAATACTGATTGATTCCACTTATACAAAGTACCTAGATTAGTCAAACTCACAGAGACAGAACAAAGAATGGTAGTTGTCAGGGAAAAGCAGGGTTATTGCTTAATGGGTATAGAGTTTCAGTTTTACAAAATGCAAGAGTCATAGAGATGGATGGTGGTGTAATGGCACAACATTATGAATATATTTAATGCACTGAACTGCTTGATTAAAATAGTTAAGATGGTAAATTTTGTCATATTTTACCACAATAAAAAATATTGGAAAAATATCTTTATAATTCGTCTTTTTCTCTTAATTCTCACTACTATTACTACAGTCTGGCCAGGGATCAAGAACAGACTAGCCACAGGCTGAATCCAGGTCAGGGACATGATTCTCTCTTTAATTAGTTGCCAGTATAAAAACTGGGGGTCTCCAGATACCATTTTCCACTTGGTAGAACCAAGATTCTTTGGAGAAATGACAGTTCCAAGTTTGGGCAGGAAATTTTAAAAGGTGAGCTAGGACATCTTGTCATATAAGACAGTAAAGAAGTTATCAATTTCTTTAACTTTGTACCAAATGACTCAGGAGCCAGATGTATAAAAAGTGAGTTGATTTTATCATCAACAAGAACTGCAATATATTAAAACCCATCAAATATATTTAAATCTTTGAGTTCATAATTATAATGAAAACAATTAATTGATAACCAGGGAAGATGCTTGGGAATCAGCTCATTATTTTGAAAATATACAAGTAAAGGGAAAAAGTCAAGCGTTCTTCCTGACATTCCTAAACAAAATACACTGCTAAGTAACTAAATAATGGATAAGGGAAAGTTTCTTTTTACAGAAGTATTCTAGCTAATAAGTAAGGAGGTTCTTACATGCACGCATACACTACATATGTATATAATTGATATAATAGAAAATCACTATTCTGCAACCTCAAAAAACTAGTTGAACCAGATATTCAATATGAATGGCTGTTAACATTATAGAAGAAAACTGATCCAGGAAGACAGAAGAACGAGTTCTAGAAGCCCTATGGTCTCGGAGTGTCCTTCTATACCTTTCCACATTACTGAGAATGAAAGAAAATTCATCAAGGGAGGGAGAAAGAAAAATATAGGAAGAAGAATGTGAGGGGAAAATGTAACAGAAATAATAGGATACATTTTTTTTCTTACTTCTTCTAGCATCCCTCTGCCCCAATCTGCTAAGGCCTTTCTAGCTTTTTTCCAGGGCTTCTAAATACCTTTCCTTTATTTTCATATATCCATTGAATCTGTACCTTTTACTGCTAGCCTCTGTAAGTCTTCTCTGAAGGTAGAAAGAGTATATAAACCATAAATGCAAAAGAATGTTTTCTGTGGGAGAACTTTGTACTTTTGTTGGGGGGGCTGCCCAACATCTAAGCCTCCTTAGATGTTTGATGAGTCTGGTAGGAGGTAGGGGTTCTGCCTCCAACTGCAGAAGTTGAAAAACCTGGATTCTTTTAGCCCCTGGCCACTAGGATGCAGTCCAGCTTAGCCTGTCAGACCATTCCACCTGGAATTTTGTGTCTAGAGTGAGTGTCAGGATGAAGCGAAAACGGTGTCCCGGTTTCTCTTGGTTTGTGCTTGTTTTCCAAAGCTGTAACCTTTTCCATGATCCTGTGAACTATTCTTTCAGTAAACTCTTTTTTTTTTTGCTCAAGTTAGCCAGGTGGATTCCTTTGTTTTCAACCAAGGACTAGGACTGGTTATCAGCATTAGAAAAGTACAAAGAAGAAATATGCAGCCTTATCTGTGGCACTTCTTTCCTAAGTCCCCCTCACCGGCTGGTTTATTCTTATCTTTCTTCTGCTCCTCCTCCTTCTTGTCATTCTGGAACTATCAATGCCTCCTTTCAATTCCATTTCAGTTCAAGCTTATAGGTTAATCACGCCAGATGCTCCAGATATCATATACCATATATGAATCCTAGATAATCAGCTTTCTTCTCCGTGGGATTGGCAAATGTGCAAATACTGGAAATCTCTTTACGTGCAATACAAACACACCTCATATATGATGCTCAGGGAATACATCTCCATGACAACAGGATGTTTAGGATTTAAAACAAATAAAGGGATACAAATAAACTTAGAGCCACTTTTTTTTACACTATACCACAGGCAATAAGCATGCTTCTGATTTAATATCAGCCCACGGAGCTCATTTTTGGAAGTCAAGATAATGTAGTTAATAATGAATTATCTTAAGTATTATGTATTTTCTAAGACAAAAGCAAGTTTCTATTTTTCTTCCTTTTGGGGGAGGAGGTAAAGGTAGACATTTTTAGTTTCATTTGTTAAGAATGAAAAGACCTCTCTCTTTCTTACTTTAAAAAAAATTTTTTAATTTATCCCAAACAATGTGAAACCTATGTCTTTTGTACAGAGAGTTTTCAGAACAGTTTTAACGTCATATTTAAAGATAAAGCATGTTTTTGACTTGCAATCCACTTGTTCCCTGAGCCTCACGTATCCCTTCCATTTGTTACTCTACAGCTGTACAGCAGTCCTGCCACACCTTTAAAATGATTCCTTTGCTATCTGCATGGTGTTCAACCTGACTCTATCAGGGAGTGATCATTGAATTCCTGGTCAAGATTCTGATGTGATTAAAATAATACCATTATCAGAGAAGAACTTTTACATACATTATCTTGAATCCCCAAATGTCCTTGCAAGGTAAGATCAGTATTCCCCAAGATCACAGAGAGTCATGATTTAAACCCAAATATGTAATACTGAGAAGCCTGTCACTATTCTATTTCTCCATATTGCCTTTACTTGCTTGATGTATTTAGATTTTTTTAAATTGAGATATAGTTGACATATAACATCTTAGTTTCAGATGCACAACGTGATTTGTATAGATTGTGAAATGATCACAGTAAGTCCAGTTCATATCATCTTCACGTTTCCTGCAATGAGAACTTCTAAGAGCTACTCTCTTAGCAACTTCCAAATATACAACTCAGTATTGTTAACTTTAGTCACCGAGCTGTACATTACAACCTTAGGAGCTACTTATTTTATAACTGGAAGTCAGTACCTTTTTATCCCCTTCCCCCATTTTGCCCATCCCCACTTTTGGCAAGCACCAGTCTGTTCTCTGTGAGTTTGGTTTTTATTTGGAGTCCACAGGTAAGTGAGATCACCTGAGAGTTGTCTCTGTCTGGCTTATCTCACTTAGCATAATGCCCTCAAGGTCCATCTATGTATTGCAAAGGGCAGTATTTCCTTGTGGGTTTTTGTTTGTTTGTTTGTTGTTTGTTTGTTTGTTTTTATGGGTGAAAAATATGCCACATTTCCATTATCCATTCATCCACTGATGGATAGTTAGGTTGCTTCCATGTCTTGACTATTGTGAATGATGCTGTGATGAACATGTGAGTGCATGTATCTGTTTGAGTTAGCATTTTCATTTCCTTCAGATAAATACCCAAGAGTGGAATTGCTGGATTACACGGCAGGTCCATCGTTAATTTTTTGAGGAACCTCCATATCATTTTCCATAGTGGCTGCAACCAAATTACATTCATACCAAAGTGTACAAGGGTTCCCTTTTCTCTACACCTTGCCAACATTTGTTTCTTCTTGTCTTTCCTATAATATGCAATCTGAGAGGTGTGAGGTGATATTGCATTGGCTTCTGTTTGCATTTCCCTGATGATGAGTGATGTTGAGCACCTTTTCACATACCTGTTTGCCCATCTGTATGTCCTCATGTCTTTTTTGGAAAAATATCTATTCAGATTCTTTGCCCATTTTTAAATTGGATTGTGTAGGGGAATTTTCTTTTGCTTTTGAGTGGTATAAATTCTTTATATATTTTGGAGATTAGCTCCTTATCAGGTATATGATTTGCAAATATTTTCTCCCATTGGTAGGTTGCTTTTCTTTTTTTTAAGATTTTATTTATTTCAAGAGAGAGAGAGAGTCTATAAGCAGGAGGACGGGTAGAGACAGAGAAAGCAACCTCTTAAGCAACCTCCATGCTCAGTACGGAGCCTCAGGACCCCAAGATCTTGCCCTGAGCCAAAATCAAGACTCAGACGCTTAACCGACTGAGTCATCCAGGTGCCCGGGTGGGTTGCTCTTTCATTTTGTCGATGGTTTCCTTCGCTGGGTGGGAGACTTTTACCGAAACAGGACAAGTTCCCTTTAACCAGTATTTACATTTTATCACAATGTTATTTTTAAACAGACTTAACCCCCCAAAACAAGGAAAATTTGCAGCACTTGGCAAGTTAGAGAAATCAGGAGAAAACAACCTGTGCTCTTGAGGTACTTTGTAAAGGACTGACGTCTGAGGCAAGCCGTGCCTTATGATGTTGAAAGCTGCCATATTTGAAGGTGATAAAATGGAAAAGGGCTCAAGCAACAGGGAAAGCATTTGACAGCAATCGTGAATCCAATTTCCTGACTCACCTCCTATCCCAACTGCCTGGTTGCCAAACTCATCTTTGCTTCTGGAATACTGCTTTTGAGAGCCTCCCTGCGTCCTCATGAAACGCCCTCCCCTCCCCGCCCCACCACTCTCCAGTCCTGACTGTGGCCCTGGCTTCGCTCCTGGGATCACGGATCTTTGGTGCCTGGTTTCTCCTGTAGCTCAGTGTGCTCCCGGTTTGGACCGCTGCCCAGCCTGCACACGGAAGAGGCGGCTCTCCGTTCTAACATCCTATTTGATTTTTGCAGGGCGTTCACTCTCATTTATGAGTTGGTAAGCTTTGAATCTTAATATGATTGTGGATGATGAAGAGGTCGATAAATCAAAGAATCAAAATCTTTTCACTTTAATCTGTTAGTGTAACTATGCGCCCAAGTCAGTAAAAAACAGGTTCTGGATACAAGTTTCTCATAACTTTACCTCAACTCCTCACCCCAGAAACACATTTCACGCCTCTGTGAACACCAAAAAAGTACTTCTCTTTTCTCATGGAGCAGAGGAAGTGGATTTAGAGAAACAAGAATGAGATTAGAGACGACTTTGTCAAGAGGGGACCTTCTTGCCTTGGAGTGGGAGTTAGTGACTAAGGGGGCGGGACAGCAGGTGGCCATGGGGGGTGGGGGTGCGGTGGTTTCCTGGCAGGAGGCTCACTTTTTGTCTCTGGGCTGGGGGTGGAGGCCTACCTGTCCCGGGTAGTGTGGGAGAGAGCTGGGGCCTTGGAGGGTGATGGGGCTGGGGTTGGACTGCAGAGTCCCAGAGTGAGTGTCCACCCCCTGGTCTCTGGAGAGGCGCGGAGCATCCCAGACATGAAAGGTTGTGTCATGGGCCTCCCACCTACACCACGACTCACAAACCACAGAGGCCCAAGCAAGGCATTTTCCTCTCTTTCACCTCTCAGCATAATACACCCCCGCAAATAATGAAAAGTAGGTAATGTTTATGGAGCACTTTCCTCTCCGTCAGATACTTTTTGAAGTGCTTTACGTGGATGATATCATTTCCACTATTTGCTGTTGATAAAACTACCATCCTCATTTTACAGATGAAGAAATATAAAGGTTAAGTAACTTGTGTGAGGCCATTTAACTAGTATGGTGGATATAAATTATATAAAAGCATGTAAGCACATGAAAACATTTTCCAGGTCCTAAACATCTACAATTTGGGACTGCTTTTAAGAACTAGTCTCTCTTTTGGCCGAGTTGTCACTTGCACCGTCTAGCAGGCAGTACTGAGTGGGCTTTACGACACATTCCAGTGCCCACTGCGGTCCGCACGGGGTCTGCACAGGCCATCGGGCTCTCCTGCTGAGTGTCTCCTTCCCCCTTGGCCTCCTGTGCTTTCTCCTGAAGTTCTGACCCAAACCAGCTTTGCTCATGTTTCAGGGATGTGTTTATCCTTCTAGCCTCTTTGTTCCTTTTGTCCTGGCCGCCTTTTTTGACATGTTTGAAATTCTGCTTGTTTTTAAGTCCCAGCCCCTTCATCAAGCGGTCCTTCCTTCAGCTGGTGTTTATTGAGCGCCTGACATGTGTCGACTCTCAGCCTGGCCTTCTCAGTTCGCTTTGTCAAGGGCGATCCTGTGATCGTGGTTGTCAGGATAACGTAATCATACTCAACGCTCGTAACAATCATCATCGGAGCCGACAGGTATAGCATTTACTGTATGTCAGGACCGTCAATGGGCTCCACACACGCTTACTTATTTAATACAAAACCCTCCTCGTCTTATGTTCTATCTAAGAACATATCTTGCTTTTCTGACAAGGTTAAAGCCTCTTGAGTCTATGGATTCCAGTTCTTGTTCTTTTTTATCTTTGGGAAACGGCTCTATCTAGGATATATAAAGATATCTAGGACAGTGACTTGGACATAGCATGGGTGAGATAAATAGCACTGGAGTTGAGTCTGTTAGATACTATACTCCTACGTATCCCTATCCCACTGCCATCTTCTCATTTAGATTTCCAGCTTCTCTTGAAAAAACCGGAAGTGCTGACAAACACTGGGCCTGCCTTCCTGCATTGTTATAACAGTTCTTGGGAGAACTCACTCGTGGTTTTAGCTGGGGCATGTGTTCTCAGGCCCTAGCACTTCTCATGCCTTGCATCAGGCCCTGTAGCATCTGATTTTTTTTTTTAACCACGTGAAGCCCCAGGAGAATTTAGATTGCAGTTCTAGGTTGGCCCCACCAACCTAGGGAGAGTTGTAGCCGTTTTACAACGTAGTCCCTCAGGCTGTCTGAGCAGCCCTTTTCCGTTTTTGTCCCACCAGCAAGACTCTTGTTTCATTTGGGAAGATGGCTCGTTTGTCTAGTTTAACAGGGGCTGTGCTGTGTGTTTGGGTGATTCAAAGGGTCATTTGAAGATCTGATGCTGTGACACATACCCAATGACTCTAACAACCTTCCCATCACATGTCCTCAGCACAGAATGGAAAACACCATGATGATACCTGACGGTCTGTAACAAAGCTCTCATAAAATGCTGTGGAGGGGAAGCTGAGTTATAAAACTCTTCTCAGCAAGTCTTCACTGGGGGTGGAACATAGCAACCCTCAAAGGCAAGGTGAAGTCTTTCTGATCTTTCACAATGAGTCACAGCATGTGTTGTCATGTTTCCTTTTCACAGACAGATATGTACAGAATATGTCCTGAGCCATCCTTGTTTGTACTTCCCTCCATCCCTTGTCTACTTATTCAACAAATGTCTGAGCACCTGCTTGTGCAAGGCCTTGCATTGGATGCTTTGGAGACAGCGAAGGATATGGACAAGAACAAGTATACACATGAAAGGGTGATTCGAGTGGTGATGCCATGAGGATAATAAATATGGCAGTGTGACGGGGTAATGGAGGAGTCATAGGGGTGCAGGGAAGGCCTGAGGAGGAGGCATTTGGGGATTGAAATGAGAGGTTCCCTGGCAGAGGACAAATGGGATGGGAAGGAGATGAGGAAGAACTTGGCATTTTTGAGGAACAGAAAAAAAGTGTTGCCAGAGCTGTGAGATGCAGAGCATTAATCTGCAACAAGGAACTTGCACCAGATTGTAAATCTGTGCACCACTTCCTTCTCAAAAAAGCCTCGCTGCATGTTAAAAAAGGGGGAAAAATGTCAACTGAAGTAAAGCTTGGTAACACAGTTGGTCTGCATTCTGGATCTGGTGTCTTATTTGACTGGGCAGGCAACAGAAAATTCTCAGATGAAGAGCAGTCCATGGACGACACTTTCTCACAGGTTGGCGGAGGCCTGAAAGACAGGGCTAGGATGGACAGGGTGTGGCCGTGGAGGGAGGCAGGAGCTCCCTCAGGCCCAGATGCACAAGGGAAGATCAGCTTTTCACTAATAGGCAATAAAATGAAAGTTAAAAAGCCAAGGAACAACAACAACAAAAAGAACAAAAACAACGACAAAAAAAGCCAAGGAATTCCTATAGACCCTTAATGATAATGTTAGCACTTGAAAGGTACTTAGAGCACACCCAAGCTGCACTGAGGTAGGGATATTAGGTAATCCCTCAGACTGACTCAGGAATTAAATTGTTTGCTTATGTACACCAACTTTATAGTGTGTAATTAAAAATCACACATCAATAAATTTATATAGTATGATTCAGGCACATGTTTGTTCTACAAATGCCAAGAGCTGGTGGTAGAGGTTGAAAACTGGTGGTTCACAGTTATGTTTGGTTTGACCTATGTGATATTATTGGGAAAAAAATAAAATTAATTGCCAACATTTTATTTTATATCTTATTTTTTAAAGATTTATTTATTTATTTGACAGAGCATGCATGCACATGCACAAACAGACGGAGTGGGGGAAGGAGAAGCAGGCTCCCTGCTGAGCAGGAATTCCCTGATGTAGGATTCGATTCCAGGACCCTGGGATCATCACTTAAGTCAAAGGCAGATGTTTAAACAGCTGAACCACTCAGGTGCCCTAATGGCCAACATTTTGAAAACTTAGAAGGGGAATATGCTTACCTGGTATCTAATACCCCTTAACATCTTCTCCCTGACTTGTATATTAATCCCAGGTCATGCTGTAGTCACAATGACTGATACATCTCAGCCGCTTACTAGAAAAGTTTATTTCTTGCTCACATTGCTTGTCCATTGTGGAGTGACTGTGTCTCTGCTCCAAATCACCTTTACTCCAGCACTGGTCAGGAAGCAGTCTCTCTGGGGGAGCATCCTTGGTATTGAAGTAGGAGGAAAGGGAGCATGAAGAAAAATGTACTAGCTCTTAGAGCATCTGCTCTTCTTTCATTGGCCAAAGCAAGTTGCACAATTAAGGTGAAAGTGATGGGGCTGGAGGGTAGTTGCCTGTAGGAAGAGGCAGACAATAACTTACATATAACACAGTCTACCATGACCTCTTTGCCTAATTTAGATGACCTGCCTAAGTGCCCATAGATATTTGAGAGTATGACCACTTTGGCCTATGGAATATGAGTACTCAGAGTTTTGCCCTAGCCAGAAGCAGGACAGTTATTCTAAAGCTAGCCATGCTTCAGCTACCACCATTCCATCCATCCATCCATCCATCCATCCATCCATCCATCCATCATCTACTTACCTACTGACATGGATGACTTTGACCATTCAAGGTTAAGATTCCACAGGCTTTTTCTTAGATATCCTTTATTTACTTCTTCCTTTTGGTTGTATGCAGACAGGTCACACTAACCATGATACGGTGTTAGTGAGCTGAGCTGTGAGGCAGCTCTACCCCTGCCCTTGACTGTACCCAAGCATTGACTTCCAGAGGGTGGGGCATGCACCCCTACTGAGCCATCGGTGTGCATTGCTGCAGTGCTGGAGTCTGCTGAGACTTCACCAGAGAGAACTAGTAAATAATTAGACATGCAAAACAGAGTATTTATTACATGCATTCTGTGTGCCCAGGTTTGCTCCTGGGACTGTGAAGAATACAATCCTTGCTCTTGAAGAGCAAGACGTTCAGAGAAACTGTCAAGGTAGGAGACTTGTGTGTGGAATCATGGGATACCCATTTAGTTTACCTGAGTTGCCAGTGTGGGTTGGCATCAGCAGTGGAGGCTTTGTGAAGAGGTCTGAGCTGGGAAGAACATCATAGATGGAAGTTGAAAGACATCGTGCATGAATTTAAAGTTTCAACTGATTTCACCTAAATCCAGAATCTCTGGAAGTGACATGGGCTTATATTGTCTTGTAGAGTTGATCAAATAATTTTGAGATGTGTTTAAAGTTTTCTTTTGAGGGGTACCTAGGTGGCTTAGTTGGTTAAGCATCTGCCTTCAGTTCAGGTCATGATCCTGGGTCCTGGAATCAAGTCCCAGGTCAGGCTCCCTACTCAGTGGGGAGTCTGCTTCTCCCTCTCCCTCTGCCCTTCCCTCTGCTCCTTCTGTCTGTCTCTCTCTCACTCAAATAAATAAATAAAATCTTGGAAAAAAATAAAGTTTTCTGCTGAATTGCTATTTTCATCAGCCTTGAGTCTCCTTGGGTTATGATCAGCAAGCGTGATATGAAAGTGCCATGGTCATATTCAGAGGCCACAGGGCTATTCTCATCCTCCAGGATGCACTCCTTACAGTGTCCTGCACCGGTTTTATTGCCACAAGTCATCATAGGGTTTTTTCCTGAGGGGGCCTCCATTTTGATTGCATGTAGAAGTTGTTTGTGTGCTCCTTTGAAAGCAGGGGCAGGGAACTGTGGCACCCTGCACCCAGTGAGCCCCTGGAAAGTGGCCAGCCCAGAATGCCTGCTTCTGAGTGAGATGGCTGGGTGGGTGGGTGTGGAGAGCCATGTGACTCCTCTCTCTTCATGGTTCCTCATCCCCTTATTCCATCTTCCTCCAGTAGGAACTGAGAGAGAGGATGAAAAGGAGGTAGATGTTTGGTTTGCCAAAAGCAAAGGAAGAATTTAAGCAGGATCACATCATTTTGCCTTCTTCTTCCAATGAGAACAAACTGAGACTGAATAGACAAGAATAAAGTCAACTGGGTTTAGAGACAGTAGGACCAGGAAGGGCCATGGTGAGCGTTTGTGAAACACACGCTTGGTATGTGCAGTTTTGCTCTAGACAGTTGTTAGAAGGAATTTCAGAAATAGCATCATCACTTCTTTAGATTTTAAAGAGAACTCACAATTCATTTTTCATTTAAAATCTCCTGATTTTTTAAAAAAAGACTTTATTTTGAGAGATAGAGTGCAAGTGTGTGAGCAGAGGGAGGGGCGGAGGGAAAGGCAAGACAGAAGCTGAAGCAGACTCCCCGAGGAGCGTGGAGCCCGACATAGGACCTGATCCCATGACCCCAAGATCATGACCTGAGCTCAAATCAAAAGTCAGACACTTAACCCACTGAGCCACCCAGGTGCCCTTAAAATCTGATTTTTAAGAAATGCTGGCCGTCTTTTTTCAAACTTCATGTGATCCAAATAAAACCTCTCTGCAAACTGGATATGGCTCCAGGATTTCTAGAGTATAATTTCTGGACCTTCTGGCCTTTACCAACCCAGCAAACACAATAGCAGTGGGGTAGGAATCTTGAGGTGGTGAGACTTTTTAAAAAAATCTATCATGTCTGAAAGAGAGGAGACCAAGCTGCCTTTCACAGAAACAAGGGTTCATGATGGGTTTCCCACACTCTTGCCAGGTTTTTCAGTGGCTTGTTTGTGATAAGGATGAGGACGATAGCTCTGGCCGTGGGAAAGATGGCTCGCTCAGCAGTGTGACTGTGCAGTTTGTGCAGAAGGCACTGGTCTTCTCGAGTCTAATTATTTAAGGCTTTGGGGCGTGGTGCAACTGGAAAGAGCAGGTTAGTCCTTTTTTTAAAAAAAAGATTTTATTTATTTATTTTTCTATTTTTCTATTCATTCATTCATTCATTTATTTATTTGACAGAGAGAGACAGCTAGAGAGGGAACACAAGCAGGAGGAGTGGGAGAGTGAGAGATGCGCACTTCCCGTTGAGCAGGGAGCCCGACATAGGGCTTGATCCTAGGACCCTGGGATCATGACCTGAGCCGAAGGCAGATGCTTAATAACTGAGCTACCCAGGTGCCCCAGAGCAAGTTAGATCTTGGTGAATGAAATCCTTAGAATCGAAAGCTATGCTTTCCTTGGATCTCCAACTTGGTTGAACCTATATAGAAAATAGTGCCTAAGATGGTGAATGGAGTAACATCTCCTATTTACTGTTGTGGGACCTCTAATGTGTTATGGATTCATTCATTCGGGCATTCAACCTACCTGTGGGGTGTTGAGCTGTATTCTATGTACTATGGATACAGCAGAGAACAAAACTGGGTCCCTGCCCCAGGAAGTGCACAGTCTAGCATGAGGACCTGGTGGGACTGGGTCTTTTTAAAAATTCGGTAAATCAGGGGAACCTGGGTGGCTGAGTCAATTAAGTAAGTGTCTGCCTACTGCTCAGGTCATGATCTCAGGGTCCTGGGATCAAGCCCCCATGTAGAGATCCCTGCTCGGTGGGGAGCCTGCTTCTCCCTCACCCTCTGCTGTTCTCCCTGCTTGTTCTCTCTCACTCTCTTACATAAGTAAATAAAGGCTTAAAAAAAAAATTCGGTAGATCACTGTTTTTTCCCAGCTCCCAGAGTTACAACCTTATTTGACATAAAGGTCAGAAGAGAAGTGGCAGCTGAGGATGTCAGGGAAAAGGGGACAGGGAGAGCGCTTCTGGGATATCAACAAGAAGTTCCGAGGTGATCTTGGACGAAAAGTCCTGGCAAGGGAACACCTGGGTGGCTCAGTTGATTAAGCAGCTATCTTTGGCTCAGGCCATGATCTCAGGGTCCTAGGATCAAGTCCCGTGTCGGACTCCATACTCACTGGGGACTCTGCTTCTCCCTCTCCCCCTTCCCCCTGCTCATGCTCTCTCAAATAAATAAATAAAATCTTAAAAAAAAAGTCCTAGTAGACTTTGCTTCCTGGGTGCCTCTTACAGCCTAGCGGTTCCCACCATCTTTAGAATTGTACCCTATTTTGAACTGTCTGCATTTAATACTATTAAAGAAGTATTGGACTGATAACTAAGGATGCTCCTCAGAGTCTGTTCTGTTCTTTATTTTGTATTGGTACATTGTCAGCCAAGTCACCACATAAGTAAATTACACCATTGCTTCTTGTCACCATTATTGAAAGAAGTCTTGTGAAGTTTGACTCGTGGCTCAGTGTCAAAAATATTTGCTTATGGATCATTTGGTCATGACTTCATGAAAGAGAAGCAGTGCCATATAACAAGGGAATTATACACCTTTTATTCTCTCAAGGCCTCTTTAACAAACCAAAAATACAAAGATTTATCCAGATAGGAAGTTAGGTTTTGGGTTCTGGTTTCTTTAAGGACTCAAGGAATGAGTTATTATTCCTGTGATTTCTATTCCTGGGCTTACCATATATCCCTGCCTCACAGCCAAATGTGACCTGATGCTCATAATAATAAAGGAAATGAGCAATTTTTTATTTGTCCTGGAGAAACACATATGCTTAGATGTTTGGTGAAGTGGATCTCTCTTAGAAATGGTGAAATAACCATGAACAGTATATTGCCATAACTTGGCAATACAATGTGATAATACACTTAAATTTAACAAACTCAGGAATTTGCTAAGGATATAAAATGAAACACAGAGCAAATATCAAAAATCTATCAGTATTTTTAACAACAGTGTCAGTCAAAGAAAAGCTTAAATACATTTTTATAAGCCAGAAGGCCAAAGACTGTTAGGAATATATAATGTATATATTCAATCTATGCACACATATATAAATATATACATACACACATATAAATGCAAATAAAATCTTTACTTTTCTATTTTGGATACTTCTATTCTGAGCTCTTATGAGCTTCTTCTTGAACTGCAATTAAATTTTTAGCTACATAAATGTAATATTAACAATTATTTAGTACCCAGATAAGTATACTTCACTGAGTTTCCAATTCAGGATAAACACAAATCTGTCAAGGACTGGGAGTCAGAAATCCATCTCTCAGATGAGAAGTTAGAATATATGAATTCTGATCTCAGTTTTACAAAGAGAAGCTTTTGGGGAATTTTTTAAAGCTTTTCAGGGATCTGAGTTTGCTCCTCATAAGATGATTTTGGTGTAGGTATAGGGGCACTTTCTATTTGTTTGGGATATCATGCAAATGTGGTCTAGCCCCATTATTCAGGCACAGTGGATTTTCTGTACATGTGTTCTACATTGATACTGAATCCTTTTCGGAAACAACTCTTCTGATTCAGCATTTTTTTAAAAATAAACTCTACCCCCAGTGTGGGGCTTGAACTCATCACCCCGAAATCAAAAGTCACAGGCTCCACTGACTGAGCCAGACTGGCGTCCCACTGACAATCATCTTTAATGGACAGAGATATGGGATGCTGTCAAATGGCTCCAGGCACCCATGTAATGTTGGTATGGGGCCTACCAAAGACAGTACCTACCTCATAAGATGGTTATGAGGACTGAGTCACTCGATGCAATGCTGTTATACAGCTGAGTATGTAGTGAGGGTTCCAATTTTAGCAATGAGAATTGCTAGTATCACCATGGTTATGTGCCAGGTTCTGG
Source organism: Procyon lotor (assembly GCA_028646535.1). Classification (NCBI taxonomy): domain Eukaryota; kingdom Metazoa; phylum Chordata; class Mammalia; order Carnivora; family Procyonidae; genus Procyon; species Procyon lotor. The sequence goes on from CM053617.1 coordinate 15,407,486, forward strand.
GCTAGAATGCCAATTAAAACAGCCTTGGTCTCTGCCCCTGTTGAATTCATCATATAGGGTCTGATTGCAAATTCCAGTGCCTACCAGGCCGGGCAGGGCCCACAAACATAAGAGGTGGGCTGGCTTCTGTGTCACATGGACCCCACCCCCCTGGTTGGAGCTCAGAGACCTCTTGGCCCCAGGTTGATGCCGTCTGGAAATGGGGGCTGTTGTTTTCAAATCCTGCGTCTTAGGGGAAGTTAGGAATCTGAGTTATCATGTGAAACGTCCCAACTTAAAAGCACCGACAATGAATGCCAACGACAAGCAAATGAGTGCTTTAGGGGCTAAAAGCAATGGCAGGCTGGATGCTGGCTGGAAGGGTCCGTGTACAACTCCTGGACATGCGGTTGCAACAGCCCCAATTCCCCACTTTTCTGGGGCAAACCAGACAAGGGCAAAGATCAATTGTCAGTTAATCTTTAATTTCTGGCTCCTCCACGAAATGCACAGAATTTCTGTAAGCTGGACGTTCTGCAACTGAATGTTAGGGACTCCAGTGACCCTAGGGACAGAGGCTGGAATAGAAGTGGGGAGGGGGCTGGGGAGGCCAGACACCCAGGAGTCAGCCGGTTACCTTTTGCCAGAGAACACAAGGACACTGCAGAGCACAGGTGGGTGAAGAGTTTAACACAATTTATTTTATGCTTAAATAATCGACTAGGTCATCCAGTGTATGGTTTTTCATACATATGTCATTAGAGCTATGTGTCAATGAATGCTGATTTTATATGAATATAATCAACAAATTAAAGGATCTCACCAAAACCCAAATAAAAATGCCCTTGAAAACACAGCAGCCTTATTAACCTAATATGACACTGCTAGAATGGTTACAAATGATTGCCTTATTCAAAGGTGTCTACGTCTTATAGCCAGTACACGATACAGTAGTAATTGTACAGCGTGCTGCCATTCTACTAGCTAAGAATTCCGGTTCAGTCAATTTTAAATACCCCCGACTGGGGCCTCTTATGAGCACCATCCACCTCTAAAGCGGCAAGCATTACCCCCTTTTAAGCACTAACAGCAGCCCCCCTCCCCCTAAAGCAACTACCATATAGGATTTTTTTTTCATTTTTAGGTCATTTCATTGAAAAATTGGCAATAGCAACAAATATTAGATGAAGGGCTTTGTGTTTACAGATAAAATCTTCTGTGTTGCAGTATACTGTAGTGTTTGCAAAATTGGAAAAGATTTAATCAAAATAAGGTGATACACATGCATCAAAATATTAGTATTCTGAAGAAAAAAATTTTTTCACAGAACTACAGAATTCCTCATTTGGGGAATTATTTAAATTTGCAGCAGATTTTAAAGATTTGTTTGTTTTTCTTTTTTAAAATCAAGCTAGCAGTTTTGCATATACAAACATTATAATTGCTAATATACAAGAATCAGTGAAGATCCCTCCCACCCAGAAACCCCTCCCCCCTTTTCTAGGGTGGTCACTTGAGACCCCTAGTACCTTAAATGCATTTGCAATATTCTGTTTGTGTCTAAGAGGCAGTGCCTTATCAACATTTATTCTATTTTTCTGTTAGAATTTATACAGTGTTATTATTTACAGCAAAACTATAGATGTTTTAAAAAAGAAACAAATAGTGTTTATACCCTGACAGTTTGGGTCCAAGAAAAATAAGGCGAGCTGTTGTGGAGTTAGTAATTTTAGTGTTTCTCTGTGATTTCATCGTCCTGTCTTCTGTCCCTTCTGGCGGCAGGAATTTCTTCTTTTTGTAAATGACACCAAATTACTTAAGATAAACTGTTAACAGCATGGCTTCTTGTATATACACTGCATTGCTAATTGCACACGCGCCAATCCTGGGAATGAAAGTGAATTTCCATGCTCTGTAAATTGGCTCATGCTAAATTAAAATGTGGGTAGTTTTCTTTTTTTTTCTTTTTGCATAAAAAAAAAAATCATGCCATTAATGTGTGGAAGCGGCAAACACACACACACCCTTCTCCGTGAATTTTTACTTCCTGCTGACAGATCTTCCATGAATTTTCAATACTGGCAGTAAAAACACATGATCCTGTGGAAAGAGAGACATTATGTAGTGAGTTTAGCTTGCTTGCTTGCTTTCCTTTTTTTTTTTTTTTTAATTTGCCTAAGCCTTCCTTGCCATTCAACAGAAAAGCCTGAGAGCATGGGGTAGGGTATCTACTTTCTAATGGGGGGGGTTTCACAAGATACTTTTGACCAATGCGATCTGTTAGGACAAAGCCCTGAGCTGTACCGGAGAGCCCTTTGAAGGCAGTGACTTTTTCTAGGTAACCCCTGCTTTTCACAGCACACTGCTCACTGTATTTGTGGTTTTCGAGACTGAGTAGGAAAAAAACCTCTTTAAGGGTGCCATCTCAGATCAGGTCACTCGGGCATTTGGGGAAGCCACTTCCAGCCCTTTGGGCCTTGTCTTATCTATAAAATGAGAAGGCTGACAGAGGTGCTGTCTGGTATTTCAATCAACATCAAAATATCAGGGGTCTGGTGTTCTCATGAGCATAAGCGCCCAGGGATATGGAGTCAGGATAGATTATTTCAGTAACATCAGTATGGGGCGCCTGGTTGGCTCGGTCCATTAAGCGTCGGCCTTCAGCTCAGGTCATAATCCCAGGGTCCTGGGATGGAGTCCCAAGTCAGGCTCCTTGCTCAGCGGGGAGCCTGCTTCTCCCTCTGCCTGCTCTGCCTGCCTCTGCCCCTGCTTGTGCTTTCTCTCTCTCTAATAAATAAAGTCTTAAAAAAAAGTGTTCATTCCCCAAAGTGCAACTCATCTTTCAAAAAGAGAGAAAAGCATCATTCCTTCATTACTCTGAAATTGTTTTTCCGTGAGCAAATTAAAGTTAAAAGTTGTCTTCCACCATTGTAAAGAATACTTCCCTCCTCCTGCCCCATATCAGTAATGATAAGATCGACTCATTGTATTTGAGCTTCTTTATGGGGGCTGAGAACATCTTGTCTTACTGGATAATTACAACATAAAGTATCAGTGTTTTATAACCAGTCAAAACAGTCAAAATAAACCAACAATTTTTTGCTATGCACTCTTTCTTCATAAAACAAAGTTTTCCTAACTATAGTCAGTCCTTCTCTTTCATCATTGTGAAAAGGTGACACGCTGAATGCTGGCCTGAGAACAGATTCTAGCCCCTAGAGAAAACCTGAGAGACAAGAACAATTTTAGGAACAACCATGCTCACTCACTAGTAAGCAACAGACTATTTCTTTAGGTCTAGGGGCTCCTTCAGAAACATACTTCTGTTGGGGCCTGTGTGTCCTCAGTGACCTTGAGGTTGTTTACTTACCCCAGACAAGTTTCTTTCCCTTTAAGATGGATCACTCAGGATACTTTGGCTTAGGTCAACATGTTAGTACAGCACTTCCTCTGTCTGCTCTACTAGGTTCTTGCTTCCTTTTTTTTGTATGAAAACTGCTACTAACCTCCATGCCCAAGGTCACTAATGCTTGGAGCCAAGATCATCAAAGTGTCAATTCTTTCTGGGGTGATTTCAATATTGGTCCCCTCCTCCCATGACTCTGCAGAGTTAGTAGAGAAGGAAAGTGACTCATTCGGCCAAGCCATGTCCCAGAAAGTGGGCAAATCCTAGTAAAATCAGGATTTTCACCCCTTTGTTACTACAACTTATTCCTTAACTTCTGGGCACCAGGGTTCTTAGATGGCCCTATGATAATGTTATCCCAGTGTTCTTCCTCTGTTTTCCTAGAGGAAGGATCCTCAGCAATTTTCTCTAGTTAAAGCCCTCTCCCCCCACCACACTTTGTGCAGCTTAACTGATACATAATTTAATGCCATACAATGTACTTATTGTAAATATAATCTGATAATTTTTAGGAAATTTATATAGATATGCAATCATTACAACCCAGTCGAACTTTTTTTGTTTTTCATCCTGTCTTCCAAAAGCCAATCCAATTTTCTAGGTTAATCTTGAAATAAGAAGCAAGGTCTTCCTCTTATCACCTCAATGCAAGCAAATTTTATGTTTTATAGAAATATTGGATATGTTCCTATAATTTTTTAAAATGCTAGTCACTAAACCTATTATATTCAGATAGGATTTGGGTGACAGTTCAAAAAAAAAAAAAAAGATTGGGTGTGAGTTCCCCTTTATCTTGGTCATACAACCAGAGTGTGGAAGGTCATTCATTGGACAAAAGACTTTATACAAAGCACAGCCTTCTACAAAAGGCATGAGCATCTTGGCCAAGGCACAGTAGGCATGTTATAAAATATTGACATTGTACAAACTGTGATGAGAGCGCCATCTGATGGAAAAGTGAGAGGGCAGGATCCACCAAGATGACATTTCAGAAATAGAATTTGAATCCTTTTCCCTTTGTGGGTTTAGGTAATACATATCAGACAGAAGCCCCTGCATTTAGGAATCTGTCTTTGGGTTTTGCATGCTTTTCAAACCCAAAGATAGTAGAAACCAACTCAGAAAAACAAACATTCTTTTTAGTCATTTCACTATAATTTTTTTTTAATTTTAAGAAACATTTTTCATGTATAGAAAAACAACTATTCAGTGGATTTTCATGGCAGTTTGTATTTCATAGATGAATGTTGTGCATTTCATACCCATTTTCAAGTCAGGGGTATGCTTGAGTTAGAACCACCATTTCCTTTATAGGTCCACCTATAGTGGGTTTTTTCGGGCCCTAGTGCCTAGCTTAGAAACACAAATCACCCATCTTTAGCTTGATACCTGAACTCTCTGCAGTTCAGCCCAATCAGTCTCAATGCCTACAACTCTTCAGTGAAAAGCTTTGTTTCACAATTTCCAGCGGTTCTCAAACTTGGGTACATATTAGAATGATCTGGGGTGGCTTAAAAAAAAAATCAGTAGCCAGGCCACATTCCATGCCAATTTATTTGGAATTTCTTGGGGTGGAGCCCAACATCAAAAAACATTGAAAAAAACCTCCTTAGATTATTCAACCAAGTTTAAGAGCCAGTGATATATTCTAGGACACTGCTACTCAAAGTTTAATGTCCTCATGTATCACCGAAGGGATCTTCAAATGTGGATTCTGATTTAGGAGGTCAGAGTAAACCCAGAGATGCTGCATTTCTAACAAGACTCCCAGGTAATGTCGATACCCCACAGACCGCACTAGGAGGAGCTAGACTGCATGCCAGTCATCAACACATTGGTTTCCAACTTCTTTTTCTTTGCTCATAATTTTGTATCCACCTATACTTCTCTTCTCTAATCTCCACCAGTGTCTAATTTCTCTCTATCCTTCAAGTTTGGGTCAAATGTCATCTCCATGGAAGTGTAGGCTGTGCTTTCTCTAAGGAGATCTGCCTTGTCGGGGTAACTCTTACTCATCTTTAAAGACTTCGCTTGTCACAGCTTTAGGAAAGAAAGTCTTTTCTGATTGCCTTCCTAATAGCCTACTGAGAACACAGATTTGTTACTCTATTCCTTTTTCTTCCAACCCGTCTCTCTTCCCTTCCCTTCTCTTTGTCTCTCTCATGACAGAAGTCATGAGGCTAAGAACATTTTTTTCCTAAGCACTAATTCTAGTTACTTCATGTAATCTTAATAAACTACAGTGCAATTTAAAAATAATTCCCAGTTTCTTGTAGATTTGTTCAACTACTACCAATAAGTGGGGCTTGAGCTTTTTTTTCTAGTGACTTGTGATTTTTAAAATAGGGCCAGTTAAATAAAAATACAAAATGTGATCTATATTTTGGTAGTAAAAAACATAGAGCACTAATAAAATTGTACAGCTATTCTTATTAAATGTTATATGCCAGGTGCTGTTGTAGAGTGGCTTAGCTCATTTAATATTAATAACAATAAGGTAATATTTTATTTTCCACTTTACATATAAGGAAATAGAGCTCAGAGGTATTAAGCACCCACAAGTTTGCACACTTAGTGCAAACTTATTATATTAGAGCCAGAAACAGAGGACAAGCTGCCTGGCTCCATAGCCCTTGCTCTCACCTCAAAGCCAAGGCTTTTGGTTAATTAAGGATTTTTTTTTAAGATTTTATTTATTTATTTGACACAGAGAGAGAGATCACAAGTAGGCAGAGAGGCAGGCAGGGAGAGAGTGGGAAAGACAGAGAAAGACAGTGACCCAGGACCCTGGGAACCATGGAGATACCCAGTCACCCCATGTTTTTATTTGTCTTTCTCTGTCAAATAAATAAATTTTTTAAAAAATATTTTATTTATTTAATTGACAGAGAGGGACACAGCGAGAGAGGGAACACAAGCAGAGGGAGTAGGAGAGAGAGAAGCAGGCTTCCTGCTGAGCAGGGAGCCCGATGCGGAGCTCGATCCCAGGACCCCGAGATCATGACCTGAGCCAAAAGCAGAGGCTTTAACCCACTGAGCCACCCAGGTGCCCCATAAATAAAATTAAAAAAAAAAAAAGATTTTATTTATTTGTTTGACAGAGAGGAGGAGGAAAGCAGGCTTCCCGCTGAGCAGAGAGCCCAGTGTGGGGCTCGATCCCAAGACCCTGAGATCACGACCTAAGCGAAAGGCAAAGGCTTAGCCCACTGAGCCATCCAGGTGCCCCATCAATAAATAAAATCTTAAAAAACAAAAACAAAAACAAAACTGTATAAAACATATCTACTCCAAATAAATTCAGGAAAAATCCTTAGGAGTGAAGAAATTCAAGCTGCACCTCTGACTTCTGGGAGGCAGAATCAGGAGAATTGGATGCATTAAAATCTCAGACCTGTCATTAACAACGACCACCGGGGGTTTGCTGCCTCTCTCTCTTCATCTGTTAGTAAAGAGGAATGAGAATGCCAGTCTTACTGATTTCCCCTGGAATTTCTCTGCATGGGATGTTGGTCTGCACCTCAGAATACTTCCAGTTATCCCTGGTTTCTCAGAGAATGCCAGTGAGGCTGCTGTTCCAACTTCTCCCATTGTTCCCTCTGAGTACCCTTCACGTCTTCGCCTACCTGCCACTGATCCAAGCTGGTCAAGGTGCTTTTCTGGGCTGTCTTAATTCCACTAATAGCTGAACTTACCCAGTGCTTCCTATGGGCTTGCCTGTCACTATTTAAAGTGATTTACTTGTATTAACTCAGTTAATTCTCCCGACAACTCCTCGAGGTATGTTATTCTTATCCCAGTAGAGGTGAGGAAATTAAGGCACAGAACTTGGCTAAGTTCCCCTGGCTAGTAAGCTCCCTGGCATTTCCCTCCACCCAGGCCATTTAATTTCCCACTCAAATACCAAAAATGACCGCACTATGGTCTCTAGCCCAGAGTCTCTCCCTAATCATTGATGAATGTTGAGGGTCTCGCGTGTTGAACATCTACGAAGCTACTTCATCACCCAGGCTACATTAATCCCTAATTCTATTTCTGTGGTTCTGTGATTTTGTTAAATGATTACCTACGTACAAGCAACCCTGTTGTCTTCAGCTCTCACCCTTCCCTCCCGACATAGAACTCATCTGGTTCCTCAAATCTGTTCTCTCTTTCTCTTCTCTCTGCTCCAGTTCAGGCCCTCATATGCGTCTCGGAACGGAGGCCCTTGTGTTCAAACTCCCTTCTCCCTCTGCTAGGGTCATCTAAATCTTATCTGATCATACTGTTCTCTGACACGAAGCCACCCCACCATAGCCAGGATAAGGGCCAAACTCCTGAGTGAAGCTCATATGACCCTCCACACCGCCCTGTACCAAATGCTACTCTTTCTACAAACCTAGTTCAAATAGCACTTTCAAGAAACTTCAAAAGATCTCTGCTCTTGGAAGTAACTGTATCTTCCGGTGGATGCCCTGAGTATGTGGTTTCTATCTTTCATTACATTTATGTATTTCGATTGGTGGACTTATGATCCTGGGTGCCCCTTGGACTGGACTGTAAAGTTACAATGGGCAGGAGTTCTCTCAGATAATAACGTCAAACTGAAGATAATGTCTTACAACCTTGTACCCTCCCTACCACTTACACAAGGTACCACTTACACAAGCCTTTGCACCTAGCAGCTAAGAAGTAAAGGAGCTCTAAAATGCACACAGTCACCTATCATAAAAGCTTGTTAGCTAATCTACATTACAGGAACATTTCTTTCATCCACTGCCATGAACCTGCGTGGACTGAGGGATCCTGAGGTAAAACCAAGCAACTATGCTGGAGGGCTAAGGCTGACCATGTAGGCGATCTTAGATGAGAGGCTATAGAATAGCTTGGCAATTTCTACAAAGGAAGAGGTCAGAGGCAACCTTTTAAGTTCTACTCCTCTTCAAAATCTTATTCTTTGGGACTCAGTCCTGAGCTCCTTCTTTGCTCCCCTTGACCCTCTCCCTAGATGATCACATTTATTCTCTGGTATTCAACACTTATCTCTGCAGTGAGAACTCGCACACATTTACAGGTGCGGCCCCAACCATTCCGCAGAGCTCCAGACTTGTGCACATAACACAGTGCTTGGATGGCTCACAGGTACCCTCAAACCCAAGTCCAAGCCTGAATGCTTGATGTTCTTTTTAAAACCCACTCCGCTTCGGTTCCTTTCTCTCCTACCCAATTGTGTAAGTCGAAACCTGGGAGTCATTCTTGACTCAACCCTTCTTCTCATCCTCCCTTCAAGCTAATCCACCTGTTGATTTTCCTAAAACCACTGCCCAGGTCCTAGCTGTGGGTTTATGGCCTACGTGGACTGTTCAGTAACCTGACCAGTCATCTTCGGTTTATTCTTGTTTCCCCTCCAACCCATTCTCAACATTGCCTATGTGCTTATAAAAACAGTCAGGTCAGGCATTGGATTAAAATCCTTCAGAGGCTTCCCATTCTTTTAGAACGAAATCAAAAGACTCTTCTCCGAGCAAGTGATGATGCATCCCTCACTTATGTCATCCCGTGCCTGCACCAGACACCACCAGCTCACCAGGCTCTAGGGTGCACATCTTTTGTTTCCTCAACTGTGCTAGGCCTTTCCCCCCTCAAGGGCCCTGCACACGTTGTATCCTTCGCTTGGATTCTCTTCCCCTTTCTTTTCAGGGCTGGTGCCACCTATGAGCTCTCAGTTTAAATGTCGTGACTTTTATTTTTTTAAGATTTTATTTTTAGGGCGACCTGGGTGGCTCAGTGGGTTAAAGCCTCTGCCTTCGGCTCAGGTCGTGATCTCAGGGTCCTGGGATCGAGCCCCACATCGGGCTCTCTGCTCAGCAGGAAGCCTGCTTCCCCCCGCCCCACTCTTCCTGCCTCTCTGCCTGCTTGTGATCTCTCTCTGTCAAATAAATAAATGAAATCTTTTAAAAAAAGATTATATTTTTAAGTAATCTCTACACCCAAAGTGGGGCTCAAACTTACAACCCTGAAATCGAGTCACATGCTCCATGGAGGGAGTCAGCCAGGTGCCCCTACATGTCGTGATTTCTGAGTGACCTTCCCCAGTCACTAAAGGCCTAACTATGTTTCTGCCTTATTTTTTTTTTGGATCTTGGATTTTGTATTTTCAGCCTTTAAACATCTGTCTCATCTCATTCCCCCTTGCAGGCTGACACATTAGGAAGGGCAGAGACCATGGAAGTTTTCTTTACCACTGTACATCTCCCTTTCCACTTTCAGACAGGTGGAAGCTCCAATATTTTTTGAAGGAATGAAAAAAAAAAGTCAACTTTCTGGCTTAGAAGCGTTAAGCAGGGGACCTGTTGTCACACTCAGCTTCCAGATGGCTGACTGTGAGATCCTAAGCATTTCCCTCAAAAGAGGTTCGGAATACAGCTGTTCCACAGTCCTTTACGGTTTATACCTGGGGACCGTTCCTTGTTACAACCTTACTAATCAGCCCTCTAATGGTTTTATGAGGTAAACACTGGAGATTATGGCTACCTTAAAAATGAAGTTCTGCTTTATTTTTAAAAAGAACAAAAATCTGAGTATTTTCATTGTGTAAAATATGAAGACATTTATTACCATTTGCCTAAGAACATCTATTTGATTCAAATTTGCTTTTAGGTCTTTAATTATCATCAAATATTATTTAAATATGAATATGAGTAATAGTTAAGAACTTAGGTTCTAGATAAGTTCAAATTTCATTCTTTTGTTCATCAGCTCTATAGGACCTTGAGTAAATAATTAAACTTTTCTAAATCTCAGTCTTCTCATTAATAAAAAAGAGATAGTAGTACTTACCTTATAGCATTGTTTTGGGGATTGTATGTGGTAATGTATGTAATGATCTTACCTAGTCCTGGCATAAGTAATCATTTGCTAGAACGTGACGATTATTCATAAATAATTTCAGAGATGCAGCTAAGTGCAACAAAAAGGATAGTAGGTGGAGTATCAATCATCTTGAGTTTAAGTCCTAGTTGTACCAATCAAGCTGTGTGACAGTAGAAATGTCCTTGACCTCTCTGAGTCCTCAAATATTCATCTATAGAAGGTAGCAAACAAAATTGGCCTGATCTCTCTAGAGGCTTGTTTGAAGGATTAAATAAGGCAAAAATGTAAAAGCACTTTGTAAACTATAAATCATTACATAAAATGTACAAATCTGTATAGCTATTGTAAGCCATTTGCTTTTCCCTTACATTAAAAACAGGATGGCTGTGATTTGATACTAACAAAAAGTAGGTGCAGGGTTCTGATAGCTTAAAATAAAAATGGTTCTAAAATGGAAAATAGAAATTTTGATGTCACCATCTGAGACTCAGTGAAACTGGGCAGCATTCCATTTGCTTAGTTGTTTTGTTATTAAAAAAAAAAAACGGCAGGCTGCAGGGCTATAAAAACTCTCAATATATTTGCAAATTGATTTTTCCAGAGCACACATTCAGTGTCCTGGAATTCCAGGTGGTGTTCTTGGACTCATTTCCTCAGTTCACTTATGGAAGGTAAATAATCACCCTGGAGAGTAACGTGAGGCTTACAGTCAAATCACTGTGCTTTCTATCTGACGCATAAAGTTTGCTTTAGGCTGGAGTTATTTTCACATTCCTATGACTTCTACCTGAATTTCTCTCTCCTTGAGTGGGGGAGCAAATGAGCCAAAGCCCTGATAGCTTCTTTACGGGGTAGGTTATTTGTTATTTGAAGGCTGCTTGTACATTTAGTGACCATGTCCTGTCTATATTCATTTACCCAGAAGAACCTAGAAGAACAGCACGGCTGTATTTTTTGGCATCTTTTACTCATAGATATGGGTACATGTGGCTCTGGAAAAATGGCTCAGCTGATGGGGGCGCCCTCCTTGTTTCTTTCCTATCCAGCGCCTGAGGCTGACCAAACCAGCTGGTGGATTCTGAGGTGCATACTGGAGTTGACTAAACTCTCTTCTACATTCATTCCACGTATCACTTACAGCTGCTTACACAGACTAATTCAAGACTGCAGACTCACGCTCCATGTTTTAGGCAGCTCCTGTGTATATATGTGTGTCTTGCCTCAGGTTGTGCTGTAAGGCATGAAGAAGTGGGTTCGCTCTATCAGTGGCACTGATGCCGTGGGTCATTTTCTCCTCTCTCACCCTGCATGAAAAGCAAGCCATGTCGATGTCTGCTGATTCAGCCTGCCTCTTATCCTCCTCACAGCTCAAGCTAGTGTCTACATGAGCTTCGTATTCAGTTTTCTGTCCATTCCCTCTTGCCACCTCCAGTTCATTCTCTGCTTGCTGCTAGAGTGAATGATGCCGAATGTACATTCAGTCACACCCCGCCCTGACCTGAGACTTTGCACAGCTTTCCTACTGCCTTTAGTGACAGACCAGAATCCCTACAGAGAATCTCGTGAGGCCTGAAGACTCTTGCCTCTACCTCTGCAGACCTAAGGTCTAAACTCTCTGCCGTCGTCACTGACCTGTTATCACAGCTCCTCCTTTCTGGTCCTCCCCTCCCCTTCTGGCCTTTGCAGGGTGCTGCTGTCTGCCTAGAAGGCTGCCCCAAACCCATCTCACTCCCCTCCTCCACCCAGTCATGTCCAGAGCAGTCTTTTAACTGAGTTCAAACATCATCTTCTCAAGGAAACCCTCCCTGTCACCTCAGACCCGGGTCAGGTCTCCTGTCAACATAGTTGAGTGTTGGCTCTGGTGGCAGGTTAGTATCATATTTCTGCCACTTTTCATATATGTGACATTGGGCAATTTGGGCCTTATTTCCTTCCCTCTGATACGGGGATGATAAGGGCATCTCTCCAAAAGGGTTGGTTGTGAGAATTAAATGAAGAGTGGGATGGAACACTTGGAGGGGTAATATGTAGTAAATATTATTATTTCCAGAGTGTTCCACAGTTCTTGGTAGTTGTCTCAGTGCCAGTAAATACGGATGTGATCAATTAGGACTGGTTAATATTAAATCTCCACAACATAGCTCTTGAGGGCAAGTACCACACAAATGTTGTTTACTAAGAGTTTCTCAGTACCTATGCAGAAAGCCTCATGAAAGGAAGTGAAATAAATCTTGGAGTGAATAAACATATGGTAAGGTTTTTTGAGACGGAGGGGTTAGGAATTTATCTGGGCCTGCAGTAACAGGCACCTACCCTCAGCCTAATCCTAAATCTGAGGGGAAAAAAAAAATGTGGTATATATACACAATGGACTATTACTCATTCATAAAAAAGAATGAAATCTTGTCATTTGCAACAACATGGAGCTAGAGAGTATTATGCTAGGCAAAATAAGCCAGAGAAATACAAATACCATATGACTTTATTCATATGTGGAATTTAAGAAACAAAACAAATGAGCAAGTGGAAAAAAAAGAAAGGAAAAGAGGGAAACTGAAATCTATTTGTTCTTTTCATTTGGACCAATAGGGCTAAGACAACTGCTCATATGCAGCCCTCAAGAAATCATGCTACTTCACCTCATGGATTTAGGGAGAAGTTTTCAAATTCTTTTCAAAACTCCATCTGTTTTTTCACCCCAAGTGACCTTTACTTACTGTAAGCCATGTAGAAAATAATAGGACAATGTAAAATTTAGAAAACAATGTTAAGGAAAATATCCTCATCTATGAAGAAAAGTTCAGACAAATTCACACAAAGCTTACCAAACATTTAACTTAAAAAAACAGTATCCATTAACCTCCTATTTAATTTGCTTTGGTTTATATAAGATACACCAAGTAGTATATAGGGATCTCAGTCATTTCATTTATACTTGGCAACCACTATATTTCAACCAAAATTAAATTGTCAGATGCCATTCTGCTAAAATGGTGAAAGGCTCGATCTACACAAATCTGAGTGCGCATCTGTCAGAATTATTTGTTGCCAGAAGTTTTCCTGTCAGGTTGTAGAATGCTACCGCATTGCACGTTGATCCTCAGCTCTTAGAGGAGACTCAAATGTCACTATTTACATTTGCTTCTGCAAACACCATTTACATTTAAATTCCTGACTAATTTGTGAGGAGAAAGTTTACGGACTGTGAACTGAGTTTTAGTGTGTTATGGATGTGTAGTTAAATATAAAACTCCAACAATTTCATACTGGGTATTCAAAGCTGGAATTCAGTGAAAAAGAGAGGGAGAGGGGCGGGGAGATCTGAATCACTTATCCAGGGAAATGAGAGGTTTCACAGGAAGTTAAGGCCGACTGTTGCCAATATGAGCACACTTATAGCCTTGACTAACCGTTTACTGTTATGAATGGCTCTTCTTTTCCACATGCCGGATTTCCTTCTTTGTTGTCTTCACCTTATAACCTTCTCCCTGCTGTAAAAAGGAATGTACGCATTAAGATTTCATAGTAAAAGAGTTTTAGTTATAGAGCTGTTCCCATTCTGGTTCCTTGAGGCTGGATTAAGGTAAGTGAAACACAGTTGAAAGCACTTTGTCACTTCATGTCCCAAAATACACACAATCTATTTGGCTTAACCACACTGCCTAGCGTCATGGAGGCAAGCTAGAGAGCGCTGTCAGAATGAATACAGTAACAGAACTTTGCTTCATATGAACTCAGTAGGTTAGTGATAAATAAAAGGTTAGTAAGAATAAAAATAACAAATAGTAATAAATAAAATTTTAAAAAAGGTTAGTGATAAATTAAAAAAAAATGAGTAGCCTGTTCATTTCTTATAGTAATCATCACCAAAGCCCTCAAGGCACTCACACCCCAATTCTAAAAAAATTAGTAAATTATAATTTATTTCTTCTTAAGCCAACAAAATTTCAAGGGCTCTGTTGTGTGGAGACTAAAATTTCTCAGGAAAGCACTGATCATGAACTAAACACCATGAAAATGTTGTCGATCTGAGGGATTTTTTTTTTTAATCTGTGGAATCACCAACCCCTTCCTCTTAGAGGAGCATACATTTTCCATAAAACAAACACTGGGGACACTTTTCTCTGAGAGCAAAGTTGTACGGATCCTACTTTTACCCGTCCTATTACTGAAACGCAGTAGCCTTTCCACTTTTTTGAGTTAGTCTTGAGAAATTTTCAGTTAACTTTTTCTTATGCAAACACAGGCTATTGGAGTTTCTATCTTCAAAATGAAAGGGTTAAAGATCTGAGAAAAGGGAAGAAATGACAAGTAGCCAGAGACGTTTTGTCTGGGAGATGGAGACACATTTGCTGAGTTACACTGCATAGCGGTGAGTTTAGTTCTTTCACCGACCACTGGAAATGGGCTGTTACAAACCCAAAGAGGAGAACCTTCCTCAGGTTAAGATGAGGGAATTCAGATTTCCCTGTAGAACACACTGGAAAGGAAAAATGTATAGATTTGATGTAAGGATCTTGAACTGAGCTTTTGGCCACTCTAACATTTCAGCTCTGTACATTTGCTGGAAGTGGGCGCCCTGCATCTCTAGCAGGCAGCAGGTAAGGCAGAGGCCGGGGCGGGGGTGGGGGTGGGGGCAGGGGTAGGGGCACTGCCCAGGGGGCTGGTAGTGATAGAGGGTTTTTATTTTATTTCTCTTTCATGCTCGAACCGGCACATTCTATCCTCCATAAATGAACTTATCCCTGGGAAACTCTGAAAACAGTAAAAAATATATAATGTTAAGGAATGTTAAGAAGAAAAGTCCTTTTCCTTCACCCTGATCAAATGCACAGGGTGTCAGAAGCAGCAAACGCTTCAAGCTGCCACACTGCAGATGCCAGCCTGTTAGCAGCATGTTCTAGAAAGTTTGCAAAGCGTTTATCCTCTACTTTTTCTTTGGCAGCCCCTCTCCATTACCATGTCATCCTGTTTTCTCTCTTGTGGGATAGCAATTCGTCTTATTACTTTCCGAGTGATCTGTAGGAAGCAATAGTGAGAAGTAGAGATTTTCCTGTTTTCTATTTTAAGAGGTGGCGCTACAGCAAACAGTAGAAAATCTAAATTCCAAGAGAAGCATAAAATCCCAAGGATGATTACTTTTCTGGTGATGAGGTTGCCTTCTTCATCAGTAAATTGTTCTTCTGTGACAGATTCACCAGGAATCCTTTTTGCTTCCTCTCCCTAAAGGATGTGGCACAGAGATTAGCAGCATACTAGATGGACATTGCTCCACACCACTCCATATACCACACACATGCTCTGTGGATTTTTAGGAAAAGAAAGTATAAATTCTACTTGCTACTCTGGGGCAAGGGGAAAAGGTGGACTCCTCTGATGGTTATTTAGTAGCCAACAACATTCAAAGCACTAAACCTTAGATATGTACAAGAATGATGGTTAGGAGCTAACTCCAAGAAGGAAGAATGATAAGACGTAGTTACACATTGATATACAAACCAAAAGGGTTCATTTGTTGAAAAAAAAATTAGCCAATGATTAGAGCTCTGATTAGATCATTTCATTTTGAGCACAGTTTCTTGATTAGTCCTACCCAATCCCTCAAATAATTTTTGGGTTGCATTGTATGCTTACTCTAAATTAAGATGGTACCTTAGTTGGGGGATTATTTATTGCACTTGTCAGGGTTTTTTTCATTTAAAAATTCATTTACTAAGGGTAACATAGACATTTTTTATAAGCAAAGGTCAGGGTACAGAGAAAATCTTATTTATTTTTCTTTAAAACTGAGCCTTTCGTAGGTGTTCAAGTAAATGGGAAAGACTCTGATGAAATACGTAGTTTCTGACTACTATTTTCAAGAGAAGGAGTCTTATGTGATGACAGATCATCTAATCTCCATGGCTAAAGATGAAGAAAATATCAGTACTAAAGGAATTTAAGATAATGTTATCTTTCTGTTAGTCAATGCTAACTGATTTAGAAAGGAAAACTGTTAAAGATCTTCCTCTGGTGAGTTTCAAAAAAAATGGAATAAAGTCTTAACTCCCCATGATGGGCACCTATTTTCTATTCTAGCTTGGTAGATTTGGATGGCTCCTTAATCTCTCCCTATCGGCTCTATGATTATATAAGAAAAACCACTCAGCAAAAGTAGGGCCATATTTGCAATATAGTACTTCTTCACTGATATTCAACTTTCAGTTAGTGCCACATATAGTTTAGGGGAACAGGGACAAACTTTGAAGACCTACTCTAGGGACTTAGTGACCTACTAGTTAGACTTTTTGTTGAAAAGGTAGCCTGGGGGCGCCTGGGTGGCTCAGTCGTTAAGCGTCTGCCTTCAGCCTAGGTCATGATCCCAGGGTCCTGGGATCAAGACCCGCATTGGGCTCTCTGCTCAGCGGGGAGCCAGCTTCTCCCGCTACCGTTCCCTCTCTCACTGTGTTTCTCTCTGTCAAATAAATAAAATCTTAAAAAAAAAAAAAAAAAGGTAGCCTGGATAATGTTATAGAGCCATTTACTGCAGTTGTTCGCCTGTTGTTGTTTTAGGGAAAATGGTGGCTCACAGAGACGATTGCTACATTCCTGGGAGAGCCAGGATTCTAACTCTTTCAGTGTCGTTGGTCTCGAAAAGGTAGTAGTTTTGATAATTTTGTCAGTGCCAGCCAATGGTTAGAAAGTTCTGTAACTGGGGGGCACCTGGGTGGCTCCGTGGGTTAAAGCCTCTGCCTTCAGCTCAGGTCATGATCTCAGGGTCCTCGGATCGAGCCCTACATTGGGCTTTCTGCTCAGTGGGGAGCCTGCTTCCCTCTCTATCTCTGCCTGTTTCTCTGCCTACTTGTGATCTCTCTCTCTCTGTCAAATGAATAAATAAAATCTTTAAAAAAAAAAAAGAACGTTATGTAACTGTTTTGTCACAGCCTGTAGAAAGGCAGTGCTGTGGTAAAATGACAGAGTAAAGACTAAAACATTATCTTGTTTGGCTAATAAAATTCTGTTTGTATTCTTTTCTTTTTACAAAGTGACTTTATGTTCTTATAGATTGTAGGCTCATAGGTCATGACTGGGTAAGACATGGACTCATTTTCCTCACTGTGGTATAATAAGAAAGATGTGGGATGCATGGGTGGCTCAGTTGGTTAAGCATCTGCCTTTGGCTTGAATCATGATCCCAGGGTCTTGGAATTGAGCCCGCATTGGGCTCCCTGCTTAGTAGGGGTCTGTTTCTCCCTCTGCCCCTCCCCCTGCTCATGCTTGAGCTCTCTCTCTGAAATAAATAAATCTTAAAAAAAAATGTTTCTTGCTGCTCATATTTAGCTCCCTTTGGATCTTGCTTATCATTACTTTCAACTAGCACAGTTAAGAGGGTGAAGGGAATTGGAAAAATTAGAGGTCTCATGCTTAAATGCTCTAAAATCTGCAATAAGTTATGGGAGTGTTTTTTATATTTCCTGTGGTTGTGAAAAAAACAAATTTTATTTTATTTTAAAAATAAAGGCATAGGGGTGCCTGCTGGCTCAGTCAGCTAAGTGTCCAACTCTTGGTCTCAGCTCAGGTCTTAATTTCATGGTCATGAGTTCAAGCCCCATGTTGAGCTTCTACACTGGGTGTGGAGCCCACATTAAAAAAAAAAAAAAGCAAAGGCATAAAGACATCAGAAAAGCCAATAAAAGGTCAGGAAAGATTTCCCTCGAGTTTAAAAATGAATAAATGAGATATTTTTGAGCTAACTCTGGGAAATGTCCAGCTCTTTGCATGTTAGCTAATTTGAGGAAAATCCAGTAAAACAGAATCCTATTGGGTAAGTTATGAATGGACTCTTTAGTGGGGAATGATGCTAGTTAACTGTTCGCATATTGCTGAAAGGAATGTGAAATAAGGTATATTTATAAACATAGCAAATACATGAAGAATTTTGATTTATATTAATAGCCTTAGAAAAAAACAGTGTTATTTAGAAATAACAAGCCATATAAGTTGTTGAGATCTACTCTGGCAAGTGGACATTTTCGTGATTCCTACTGAAAATTCATACTGTTTATGTACAGCTAACGATAAAGATACCTCTCTTAATCTACAGTGGCCATTAAATACAGTCAATTAGTGCTTTAATAAGGCCAAAGTAAGTTGTGTGGTGATGTGGAAACTCACTCAACTGGGGGAGTGGATTAGTTAGGAGCTGATTAGATAAAGAAGGAAGACAGTAAGGAGTCAGGAAACGTGTTCAAACAAAAAGTCATCCATCTTTAATTCTGTCAAATATAATAGAGACCAAGTATTTCCAAGGAGAGGTCTTTTTTGGGCCTTTCTTTAATGACAGAAAATAATCTCTAATTAGTTCCTCAAGTTCTAGAAAACAGTTTGTACTTTTAACTGAGCAGAATTTCCCCCCAGGTCTTGTTGATGGCATTATTTTTGACAACGCCTCCCCCCTACTTTTTTCTTTCCTGTTTCAAGGGAAAATTACAGCACATATGGTGTCACAGTAGCATCCCTGGTGGCCACCTTAATGAAGACTAGCTGTTCTTCCCTTTGGACCTCTGCTGGAAGCATTGCATTTCATAATTTTTATTTCTCTGTCCTTGAATAAAAGGAAGGGATAACAGCATGAGATGTAGCAATTTGCTCTGATGTTTATAACATTAGGAATTAAACTTTCCCCTAAATGGGATGGATACCACATCTGTGACATATATAACTTAGCAAGTTATTAAGCAGTATGTGATGGTGTAACCCATTTTTATATTCTGAAAAACCCATTTGCTGGGAATGTGTGTATGTGTGTATGCATGCACATAACATACACATACATTTTATATACATATCAATACTTGTACATAAAAATAATCTGAAGCTCATAAACAGTGGTTACCTCTGGGAAATGGAATGAATAGATCAAATTTATATGCTTTTGGTTGCTTGATTTGGGGAAAACATATATGTAAACTCTTAATTCAAAAGTTAGTAAAAAAGTTCAGAACTAGAAATAAAAATATAATTGACTTATATAATAATATAATAATAATTCAGTTATTTGAATCTTACCAAACTTCATAATAGTTTGGCTGTGAGTTTTTCCTTTTTTTTTTTTTAAGATTTTATTTATTTATTTGACAGAGAGAGATCACAAGTAGGCCGAGAGGCAGGCAGAGAGAGGGGGGGAGTAAGAGAGAGGGGAAGCAGGCTCCTTGCTGAGCAGAGAGCCCAATGTGGGGCTTGATCCCAGGACTCTGAGATCATGACCCAAGCCAAAGGCAGAGGCTTTAACCCACTGAGCCACCCAGGTGCCCCGAGTTTTTCCTTTGTAATCACTGACTTTGCTAAGCAAATACTATAAACAAGCTCATAGGACTAATTAATTTACTTAAGCTGCTTCTAAGCATTTGAAACCATTGTGATATTCTCAAATTATATAGAAATAAATGGATGTGCTTATGATATCTAAAAATCCCCTACAACTGGAAGAGTTTGTTCACTTGACTCATTCTTTAGGGACTTGAAAATAGTAAATGTAAAAAAAACCCAAAAATTAAAAAATGAACTTAATAAGAAATGGGTGAACCTGCATATGAAATCGAAGAGAAAAACCATAAAATTATATATACTTCCAATCCATCAGTTCTACTCACTGAATGGCTAAGAAGACAGATTGGCCTTGATTTGCAGTCAGGAGGCCCTGAGCACATCTCCTGCTGGTGTGGACACTGAAGCCCAGGCTAACTGGGGGAGGGATAGAACAACCCCAAAGGAGTTTTCAACTCTGAGAGCTAGCCTATGTGCTAGAGGGACAACTACGGCAACCAGTACAAATATGCTGGTCTAGCCCAAGGCTAGACAACCTCCATGAAAGAGGCCAAATTCTCAGCATTCCAATCCCATCAGATAATTTCCAGGAGAGGTGGTCCAAGGCTGCCCTGTTCCATGCCACTGGAAATGTTTAAAAGGCCAAGTGCTTAATTTGATCTAGGAAAAATTATTCCTTTATAATCTGTTCTAGAAGAGAAGGAACACAGCACTGAGGGAAAGGCAGGTAGAATGCACTGCACTGGGGGCTGCAGGTCCGGTTCTGGGGTCCCAGACTGCTTGCCGCTCTGGTGCATGATTTTAGGTAAGCCAACTGTTCTCCAGTCCTTCAGTTTTGTCATCTCAGAAAATAAGTGATTTTAGTATCAACGATCCCTCTCCATCATAATGTTCACCTTTTACGTTTTTGGCAGAGATCGTTCCCATGTCACAAGTACCATATACTACGGCAATTTCAAGCTCTTTTAACATTCAAAAGATACCAACATATAGAGTGAAGAGTAAAGCAACAGAAGTGTGATCCTTTCCAATAGCCCCAAAAATCTGAACAGAAAAAAAGTATGTAATTTGTAACAATTTTTATCATACCTATAGCCTTCAATTCTAATTATAGCTACTTTTCCTAGTTTTCAGTTTCTCCAAGTTTGTTTGAGTCTATAGTTTATACAATGCTCTACCCACTTATACAATCCATGCTCTGATCATTCCACTCAACCTCCCCAAAATTATACCAACTTCAAGAAGTGGGGATTTGTGGAGAACAGACTCCTCTGTTTTATGAAGCCATCATAGTATAAGTTTGTTTTTTAAACATAGAAGTTTATATATTTTACATAATTATATATTAAGTTCAAATATACAAATAACACATTCTGACAAAATTATTTAAAAGCTAACTTGCTAATGCACGTCTAGAATTCTAGAAGACTAAGAAAAACAACTCTTATTGATTTGGTGGGTTTTGCATTTTTATTGTTTTGTTTTTGTAGTCTCCAGTGTAAAACTTCTTTATCCTCTCCCTCTCACTTTTTTTTTTGCAGGATTATGTTTATTTTCCTCTGCCCTATATAGAAGGGATTCACCTTTTATAATGAGATTTTACAAGGAATGAGGTAGATTTGGATGCAACATGAGTATGTCATATGATAAGCATAAAGAGCAAGTTATAAGACAATATGTCTGAGGCACTTTTTCTGTATGTTTCACTTTAATTATCATTTCTTGAAGTCCTTGATTCTGGAAAAGGCAAAGTCTGCCTAAGGAAGGAGTATAGCTTTAACTCCTTCAGAAAACCGGTATTAAGTATTTATTTCCCTTAATCCCAGGGAATGTGTGGGAGGTGCCTGAGTTATGAGGATTTTATAAGCCGCATGAATACTTGCAAATATGCTGGATACCAATAAGTAATTTGGCTTGCTTACATGAAATTGTCAAAGAAGTGATTCATAATTTTTTTTTTAATAGCTATCTATTGATTGATTTGGGGAGAGTTTAAGATTTAGACAAGGACTCACTTTCTTCTCTAATGCTTCCAGAGCCTGGGAAAACCTATACTAGAGCAGATTTGGCAGATTTCCTCCTCTTCTTTCATCTGATCTATGTGAAAAGTACAAGCAGCAGGATTAAAAAGTTTTAGCTACCTACGCCAACTTCTCTACTCTCTAGTGGGTCTCCTGACACTTTGGAAAGGGATGATAAATCTGATAAAAGGTTTTCAATAGATATTTTCCCTTCCTTTCCTTCTCTGCAGAGCTGTCCACCGAGGAGCCTCCAGTTATTTGGACCACATTCAAAGGCCCATGTGTTGAAAACGGCTTCCTGGTTTCTGCAGTCAATTATTCTAACATCAAGAAATCTCTCTCTATTTCCAAAAAAAAAAAGAAATCTCTCTCTAAAGACAGAGTAGAGTAATGAAGACAAGCAGCAGACTGTGGGAAGGTTTGGGCTGGACCTAACCAGGCAGACAACATCAGGGTTTCCAAAGGCTGTTGTGGGGGAAATGAAGGTTTATTCATTGCGTTCAACTGTGCTGCAACAGGGGGAAATACTACTTTTCACTTTCAGTAAAAAATGCTTCCTCTACTTAAAAATATAGCCTGATTTTCTGTATGTTAGTCAAGTTAAAAGCCTTTTTCAGAAGGTTTTGTCTGATTTTGTTTTTGTCACAGACAGCCACGCCAAGCTATAAGCTCCAAATTCTCAGCTACTAATTGGTAATAAAGAACTGATTTTTACTCAAGATCTGTTCAGGCAGAGATCTCCTTGAGACTGAGGAGGGGGCCTTTTCATTATTTCATTGTCCTTCTCCATCTGACCTCATACCTCACTGAGGCCTCTGACGTTTGTACTGAACGTTTCATTGGATACAAACTATTCTCTCACCAAGATAAAATCTTTGTTCACATACAGCGCTTTTTCAGGGAAAGCAGGATACAAATGCCAAGAATTCTTAGACAAAATTACAGCTGCCACAAATCAGACACAGGCCTAGACAGAATACTCACTACCATGCAACATGACCCTTTCCTCTTGGTGGTGGTTCTTACAAGCTTTCAAATGTGCAAAGAAACAGAGAGAGCTGCTTAGTTAATCAGGCATGCTGAATTTTCAAGACCACAAGGAAGGACTTGCTAATCCCATAGCAACGCCCCATCACCATCTGGCTACAGGATACCTTTATAATCACACGCCGGCGAATAACGCGGGTAGTGACTCTCCGTTCTTCCTCTGAGCTCGAATCACTCTCACTGTCTTTCAAGTCCTGATAAATGCATTTTTTAGTATAATTTTACCATCACATTTAAAATAAAAGACATTCTGAGAAGGGAAATCAAAAAAGAATTACTTTCACTTGCTGGTTTTTCCCTGCTAAGGAACATCATGGTATGTAATTGTGAGAATCTTTAAAAAAAAAAAAAAAAAGGAAGTGGAAGAAAATTTTGAGCAGGATCCTAAATGAAATGACTCTGTATATGTATGTATATGCGTGTGTATGCATATTAATACATATATTAGTTACATTGATCTTTATGTGCATATATATGGTAAAGGTCAATGTAATTACATTAATTAAAAATAATTATGAGACATTTTGGTACCAGAAACTACATGCTACTCATTATTAGTTGGAAGAAACATTAATATTTATTTAAAAGTCGTTTTAAATCTCTATACATTTGACCTGAATGGCCAGAGTGACAGAAAGAGGCACAGGATTCCTGATTTTTGTGAAATTTTGGTCAGATAGGACAACTTTATCAAAAGCTATTTTGAACTTTATAACAAAGTATTGACTTGAGTAGAATTTGTCACATATTTTTATATCAGGAGATTTTTAGCAGCATAATTTGCTCCTAACACAATAGGTGCTCAGTAAGAGTTAATGCAAATGAATGAAGGAATAATGTAAAACATGTAAAAACTCTGAGTCTTAAAGATCTGATATGAAATTAGGACAGAAAAAACATCTGACAGACAAGAAGATGGTATAGATAAGAATACAGAAAGTACACAAAATATTAATTTTGGACAATAAGGATGAGACAAAGGAAAAACTACCACATAGTTCACAACTCAAAGGGACAAATATCTCTGGCTTCTACGTAAGTGTCATGGTGAAGACTATTTACTGAATGATTTTATCTCTAAATTTTAATGGTGGAATTCTGAAATAGTTCTGGCATTTTATTTTCTAAGTTTGCTAGTTGCCCCACATCTGAGAGTTCCAGAGGTAGAAAATGCAGTTAATATCCATTGGAAAAATCAGTGGCAGTGTTGGTAAAAATGGAGGGAAAAAAAGTATAATTGTTACAGGAGGTACAAGTGTTAGCTAAAGTGATTATGAAATGTTGTCAAAGAGATAATAAAGTAGGCCATTTTTCACCCAAGTTATACTTAACACTTTATCATAATATCAGCCTTAGCTTTGTGAGAAATTTCACCTGAACAAAATACCCTACTGAATAATATGGTGTCAAAAGGAAAGAGTTTTCAAGTTATTCCTTGCAAAGATATTGGCTACTAAGTTCCTTCTTACAGTTAAAATGTTTCATTTTTATTTATTTATTTATTTATTTATTTATTTATTTATTTACAGTTAAAATGTTTTAGAAAAGACTGTAAAATTCGGAAAACTTACAACGATCCCAGTACTGTGAAAGGAGGCACTGAAACAGCTCAAAAATTCAGAAAGTAAGAGGAATTCATATCATGAAAGAAAAGAATTCTCAATTAGCATTCAGGGATCAGCAGATTAGATGAGGCAAAAGCGAAAATTCAATGTGAATTATTCATACACAGAATTGTAAACTGGGGAAAGGTTTTCACTTGGGTAGATTGAAAAGCAGAATATATGTGAATGCAAACACTACCAAACCTAGACATTAACTGCATTGTAATCCTCTCAAGAATCCTCTGAGACTAGTCCCTTACAGAAAGAAAAATGGCCATTTGGCCAATGTTTTAGTTTCCAGTTTCTGCCTAAAGTCTCTGCTAATCTGAAGGTAAAAGGTAGAGAGTAGATGGTAGTAGAATCTTGATCAGCATTCCTTTTAGAGAATTCTCTAGAACTGGCATAGAGGGTAACTAGTAGACAGACAAACAGGGTTGTTTCAGTATGTCTTGCCATGGGTCACTGCATGGAAAGAGGTGGAAAAGAGCAGAAGTTTACCTTGTAACAGCAGGCAGTCATCCGTGTAAGAGCTGCGCCCGGACTTTTGACCTGATTTTTTAGGGGACAAAAAGGGGGCTGTTTTCTGAGATCATACATCAGATGACCTACTTGGTTGCTACTACTCTACTACGGTCTAGCCACAAAGGACACATCCTGAACATGTTTGGATTTCTTATGAGATCAGAAACTCCCAGAAACTTTAACTCTATTAAGAACTTTTATGCTCATGAAAACTTTTTAGGCATTAGAGTAGGACCAGTGACCAATACCAAAAGCACGATCTCATAACCAATTTGAAAACATTTTCTAAGAGTAATTATGTTCTAGTACTGATGAACTCGGCTGAGCTTCCATTCAGGGTTAAGACTTTGATTTCAAACCCTCTTTTGCCTTCTCTCTGGTTCCCCAGTGGCCAATGTGTCCACACGTGTAGACACAAAAGTGCTTATTTATATTTAGATGATCATTTGATTTCAGAACTTCTCTACGGATTTTTAATAGTAAACTTTCATAGTTAAGACATCACAATGTTACCGCTTCTTTCTATATTTTGTGGACTCATTTCAAAAGGAAACATCCAAGGTCATACTACTTAAATATGCTAAAAATTAACTGAAAGAAATCAATACTCAAAACCCATTTTTCAGAAAGTGAAAGGAAGGCTTGAGAATTTTACTTCCTTTCTTTCCCTCCTAACATGCAGGAAAATGGTCAAAAGCTAGCCTGCAGAAGGGACAAAGAAAGGATATGATCAGTTGATCAGCTCATCATTAGCTCCCGAGTGACTGGAAGTTTACTAGTAAAGTTTTTGCAAACCACAACTTAATCATGGACTTGCTATTTTACAAAAGAATTATTATTATTTTTGTTTGTTTGTTTTTTTAATCCCAAACACTGCAGTAGATCTTAAGCACCACAGGATGTTTTAGGGAAAACTGCAAGTGCTACTGTTCCAAGATGTCCACGTCTCGGCCTATGCCTACCGCATGGTTCAGGAAGAGACATGACTGAGAGAGCAAAAAGCAATAAAAAATGTAGGAAATGGAACTAATTTTTATTTCCTTTTATCCATCTATGAGATAAATTTCAGTTCAAAACTTTTTAATATCTAAAAGTGGTAAACCTCAAAGAATGAAAAAAAATCTACCACAAACACATGTTTTAAGTACAAATCACAAGCAAATAATTCTATGACACTAAAGCTTTAAAATTATGGGAAACAAATATTAAGGTAATTATCAACTTAGATATAAAAATGATTAAAATTTCTAAATGCGGTCAACCAACAGTGGTATATACCTACCTCATTATATGCTTGGGCACTGGATTTCTTTAATTTTTAAAACATGTTTTCAGACAACAGACCTTATAGGGTAGAACTCTTAGATGGGTCGCATGTTATAAACTCTATGCAGAAGAACCAGGAAAAGTCAGAATAATTATCCTCCTTCCATAAGAAAGATGACTGGGTTGGGAGTTAGAAAACCCAAATCTGAATCCTAGACAAAATTACCATTGGACCTTAAGCATAACATCTCTGTAGTTCTTTTTTTCTCCTGAAAAATGGCTGAGGGGATGCTTAGTCCTTTTTCCTACTCAGTGAATGGAAATATAATCAAACAGCATGTGTTTTACCTAGTTCTTTCTTCATCCCCGCCATTAGTGTTAGCACTGATAATTGGGAAATAGTAGAGAACCTTGGCCCCAGCATTACAAGATTAATTAAAAGACCAGAAGCATCAGTACACTTGGTTTCACTGACAGTGTATCGGATAACTGGACTGCATACCTTTTGCTCAGACCCACTGGACCCCTCTTCTTCGTGCAGGTTAAGCCTTGGCTTGCTATCTGCAGGAGGAGTCCTACTCATCTTTTTCATACTGACAGGCACACAGGGTTTAGGCTCTTCTATTACAAACTTGCTGGTTTCTTCTAGAGCTTTCTGATAGGCTGCTAGTGATGATGCTGGTTCCTCCACACGAGCAGATCCATGTATTTTTGGTTTCAGAGTTTCCTTAGCACTCTGTTTCCCTACATCATTTTGAGATTCTGGAAAGTAGGATTTTGTCTTTGCTTCTGGAGTGACTTCTGCATGGCTCCCATTTGCTTCAAATTTTCCAGGTTCTCCTTTGAGATATGAGGTAATAGAATCTCGACACTGATCAGGGCTGCAAAAGAGAAAATGTGGAAATTTACGATGATGCATGGCTGAAGAAGGGCTTCAGAAGCTCTAAATTTTCATTTATTTATTTTTTTTATTATTTTTTAAAGATTTTATTTATTTATTTGACAGAGAGAAAGAGATCACAAGCAGGCAGAGAGAGAAGGGGAAACAGGCTCCCTGCTGAGCAGAGAGCCCCATGCAGGGCTTGATCCCAGGACCCTGAAATCATGACCTGAGCCAAAGGCAGAGGCTTTAATCCACTGAGCCACCTAGGTGCCCTGAGAAGCTCTAAATTTTTAACAGCCATGTTTGAAACCACTTTTATAGGCATAAAATAGAAAGGCAAGAAAAATCTGATGTGTGAGGGGCGATTATGGGTTTGGGTTTGGGGATGAGGCCCCAGGCTTCTCCCACACCCCAATTCCCAACTTGCCTAGCTATGCTGCCCTTGTTTCTGTTTCATTTTGTTTAATTGCACTGCTACAGCTACTTGGATTTGAGATTTTAAAAAGTCATCCTGAGAGGTTCACGAATTCCAGACCTACCAATCTAAAAGGGGAGGATATTGCAAAAGGCTTTCATATTGCCAGCAGAAAAAACTGCTGGCAGAGAATCAAATGCATTCCTGTGATGAGAGCTCTGGCATCCCCAAGCACCAACACTCCAGTCTTTGGATGGGTTTCCAGTTGTGAATCCTGCCATCCTGATTTTGCAACCCTAACACCCTTAACTTGGGTCTCCTTCTTCCCCTCCCCTGACCTCTGCTGACTCCCGCTGGGGAGTGGGTGCTGGTGCTCACTCCTTGCTTCTCTGTCCTGGGAGGACTATTTTCCTTTCAACTGTTAACAGTCTTTCTCTTTTAAATTCTTTATAAATTCTTTATAAAGAATTTATAATTCTTTATTCTTTAGTTTCTTTCAAATTGATTTCTAATTTTTACTAGTATCAGTATAGACTTTTATTTTCTAGCTTGTGCACTGTTTTTACTGTCTTTATTACCTGTAAAATTCTGAAGGTGATAACTAGCACTATATATATATAATGCATATGTAAGTATGTGTGTATTCAAATTCCGATTCTATATAAACAACCCTCAATCAATAGCACACCTTATTCCATATGTGTGAATATAAACGGTCCCAGCACAGTGTGAAGATGCTATAATCTAAATGTATCTTATTTCCTGCTACGCAACTATAGATTATGTGATTATATTAGAATACAGACATCAAAATTAACACTATTTGTTGTCTTTGCAACAGCCTGGTAGGCTGAACGCAGAATTCTTCCGTCTTATCATTCTTCTAAAGGAATCTTGTAGACTCTTTTTTGCAAAATGTTATAAACTCCCTCTTTGGGAATTTTTATCGAGCAAGAAGCTTATCAGCAATATGAAAATATTAAATATGGCTATGAAAGAAACAAGTTGTATGCAAAAAACCCTGAGGTTATCACTAGTTGCTACTGAAGTACGATATATTTTAGTTTGATGTATGCATAAATAAAAATGATGCCAACTATTACTGAGAGACTATTTGTACCAGTGAAGTGGTAGCCGTTCTACAGCCTTTCTTTTTCAATCTGTTATCCTGTTCGAGGAAAGTAGTAGCACTCCAGTTTTTAAAGCTGATTATTAGACAGACATTCTTAGAGCTTAGAAATTCATCCAGAGCCACAAAGTGCAAACCTAATGCTGTGGGATTTGAACCAATGTCTAAAGGACCCTAGATTCTCACCTTCCTAGAGTTAAGTCCACTACAAAAAAGAACTAGATTCATGATCAGGGGATTATTTTGGTTATAATCAAATTTCCACCATGGCGATATTATTTGGAGTGAAGAATTACATATGCAATGTCGCAAATTACATAAAATGTTCATGTAAGAAAAAAGAAGGATATACAATGTTAAGTGTTTTCTTAGTATGGTAGGAGGACCGATGACTTTTCTTTTTGCTTTTCTGCATT
Source organism: Procyon lotor (assembly GCA_028646535.1). NCBI lineage: Eukaryota > Metazoa > Chordata > Mammalia > Carnivora > Procyonidae > Procyon > Procyon lotor. The sequence goes on from CM053617.1 coordinate 15,436,329, forward strand.
TTCTACACTAAGACATTTAGAAAAATGTATGTAAAAGAAATATCCACCCAAATTTTAATGGCGGTTATTGCTAGATGATGAGGTTTTGACTTTTTAAATCTGTATTTTAAAGTTTGCATAATAAGCATATTATGTTTGAGGTCAGGAAACAATAGAAATGTTCATATTTCTAAAAGACATGGGGTTTTATTTATTACATTATTTTGAAAGTGCATTACTTATTGTCTTTGTGAAAAGAATAATACAAGTAATAAACTAGAAAAGAGCAGTCTTCTAAAGTAAACATATACATCTTTGGCATGCATGTAAAACTATTTGCATTTTACTTCAGGCTAGCAATAGTTGTTTTTCTGTTTTGTTTTGTTTCATTTTTTAAAAAGATTTTATTTATTTATTTGACACAGAGAGATCATAAGTAGGCAGAGAGGCAGGCAGAGAGAGAGGGAGGAAGCAGGCTCCCCACTGAGCAGAGAGCCCGATGCGGGGCTCCATCCCAGGACCCAGAAATCATGACCTGAGCTTAAGGCAGAGGCTTTAACCCACTGAACCACCCAGGCACCCATGTTTTGTTTCATTTTAAGTAGACTCCACACCCAGTGTAGAGCTCAACACAGGGCTGGAACTCATGACCGTGACTTCAAGAACTGAGCTGAATTCAGGTCAGATGTCATGTAACTTTCCCTCTCTGGATTAGCAGAATGAACCAACCTTAGAGGCAGGTATTATCCCTAAACTGGAATGGTGATTTAGCAAAGAGTAATTGCTAAACAGCAGGTATTTAAAACAAATGATTCACTAAACACGTAAACAGTGATTTGCTTTTCTTTTTTCTGAAATGGAGCCATACCTGTCATCCAGCCGTTCTAGTAACCCACCAGTTATTCTTCGAGCCTGAGCAGGGGACTCTAGGTTTCCACTTGATGTCTCGTTCTGCCAACCTGAAATTGAAGACATTTCCAGTTCTGCTTGCTGAACACGTTTAAGAATAGCCTGTACTTTTTCTTCTGTCATCTCCTCAGATTCTACTCCTTCTTCAAGTTGAATGTCCTCAAATAGAGATTTGAGTTTTTCTTCCGTCATCTCCTCATCAGGACCAGATTTTCCTTTCTCTTGCTGCTCAGAGAATACTCCTACTTTACTAGGCTGTTTCAATGGCTCTGCTGGTTTAACATCTTTTGGGACCCCAGTCATACTTCCGAGGTATTGAGGATACTCACTCAGACATACATTCTCCAACTGGCTCTCATCTACATCCACTGCGTCAGGCATTTCTGTTAAAGGCATTGAGTCTTCAAGTTTGCTGTCTTCTAAAGAAGTGTCTTCTGCAGTTACAACTGGAGGTCCGTCTGCTGAATGCTCTATGTTCCCATGGGAAGGCACTAGCCCATCACTCAGTCTACTGGGGGTTCTAAAGGGAGACTCTATGCTAGAGATATCGCTAAAATAATCATCTTGCTGGAAAGGGGTGGGTGGTGTGTAGTGCAACCCTGTGGGAGTTTCCAGTTCCACTTGAAGGGAAGGATAACCTATGGAAGACAGTACATTCGGACTGACTGGAATGAATTAGAGTACAGCAAACAAAACACATGGAATGAATTAAATTATATCAGGTATGAAAATGTATGATGAGTTACAGAATAATGTTCACAAATTTATTGGTTTAGTTCAATTAAATGTAATACAATGAAATAAAAGACTAGTGAAAACTATAATAAAACAGGATACCAATTAAGATATAAATGATTTCTATCAATTTTGATAATTTTAATACAGTAACTTAAATATACAGACTAATTCAATCCAATACAAAGTTAGCTGTCATTATAGAAGATACACTTATTCCATGGCCAAATTTATTATCTTTCTACTTTTAGCATGCAAAAATCCATATTGTGGTGGACTGCGTACAGCAAGCCACAAGCAACCAATTTTTATAAGTCACTTATAACTTATTTTAAGAGCTTTACATATGAGCAATGCTATCAACTCTAATTCTTACTTTTTTCACTTGAAATTTAACGTGAAGAAACATAATTTAATCTTTGGAAGGAAATTATTATTAGATCTTAGAGCAGTGGCACTGGGGAAAAAAAATCTAAAAAGATGTTAGGAATAGGATTTGAAAAGCAGATAAAGTAGAAAAGACGCCAAGGAAAGTTTTCAGGTGTCATAATGTGACAAAGATGAAAGGGTTGCGGTGTATGAAGGTCTTAGTGAACTAGGCGATAGGGGTCCACTCAGAACCACAAATCAAATAAAGAGAAAAAAGAAATGATACACAACAAAGACAGGAAGAAAGCCATTTGCAAAGAGCTCTCTGAATATTCACGACAATACTGTGAAACATGGAGGTTTATTTACCAGCCCACTTTATTTACCAGCCCACGGAGAGGGGAAGTAGGGAACAATTCCCTTGTTTTAACCTTTGCTGTGGGGACAAAGGGAATATTTTTCTCCTTCAGCAGAGAGAGAAGTCAACAATGGTCTGGTCATGGTGAGGAAAGGAGGTTTCATAAAAGTTCAAGAAAGAGGAGAGACAGGAAAAAAAGGCAGCCAAGCACATTTTTGGAATTAATGGTCTATAAAACTAGAGCCTAATTTTCCCATCAGTCCATGACAAATACCAACTTAGCTTTTGTTGTACATTCAAACTGCTATAGGTAAGTATAGTCACCTATAAACCAGAATCTTGTTGAAAAGCTGGCTGAGATTAGCTGAGGTTTATAATCTGCATAAGTGAAATTTACCTCATACAAACATTCCTAAATTTCCCTATGAATTTTTAAGATAAGAAATATAAAATATTAAGATATAGCTATGAAAAACTCTGATTTTAAAATGTTAAAATTAAATAAAGCTTTTAATTCTATTGACTATTTCCATTATTTTCTGGTTATCTTGCTTGTTAGTTATTCTCACTCTTTTTTTTTTCCCTTGTTAGCTATTTTTTAAAAGTTTTTCCCCAAAAAAGAATATTAAAAGATTCTGTAAACTATAACTTGGCAATAATTCAGAATTTGATATAACAATGGTCTACCGTTAGTGCAAAAAGAGCTGGCTACATGGTCTCACATATAAGATGAGGGCTTGAAGAGAGCTTTCTTCTAAGGTTTTGTGGCATTTATAAACTTAAAAAGAAACCAATTTTGACAATATTCCCCATTGTCTGAAAGTTATGTGGATAATAAGGTATGCTTTAAATTTTCTGTTAACTTTAGCTTTAGCAAGCAGAAACTTTTTAAGAATTTGACAACTTTGCTACATAATATATGTAGAAGTTGTTGATTTTTGTTACTCTAACTTTGCCGGTTTAAAAATGGGGACAAAACACCATATTTTTCAAAACTGAGTAGAAAAATATCCCTAGCTCTTCTTTCTACCTCCACACCATCATCATTTTTTACTCAAAATTCATTATAGGAATAAATTTCCATTTGTAAAGGAAGAAAGCACCTTGAAATACATAGTAAGATATTTGTTATACTTTACTTGATATTTTGATTTTAAAAAGCCCCAATTTACATAATGAAGGAAAGATAACAATATTATTATATAAATTAAGCTAATATAAAAAAGGAATTACTATGTTATTAGTGACATCTGTACTCACTGAGTTAGAAATGATACTGACTTTTATATATGATAGGTCAGGCAGGGTTTTTCCAAACAATAAATGGAAGCATATAAAGTTAAAATTATGCTAAATAAGCAAACATGTTTTTGAGTAATGCATTAGACTTTTTCAGTACACACTTAAATACTTGGCCCCCGAACAGGAACTCGTGTTTAACAGTGTGTACGCTGTCTGCTTAAACTTGACCCAGTAAATTGGTTGTTTGATAAAATATAGCTTAGAGTTTGGTCTTCTTAATATGTGAATAAAAGAGTTCACTAGTTTTTTAGGCTAACGTGAAAAATGACAAAAACAATGCATTCTCTAGACATTAAATTTTCTTCCAATTGGTCATGTAAAATATTTGAAATACCAACACTTTCAGTTAACTTATGGTTTTATACCTCATTATTTGTATTTTCTATAACAAGCATTTATCAAATTTGTTCTATCAGAGTGTTTATTTGCAGACTCTAGCAGAGAAGGTGCTGTGAAAATGAGAAATTAAGTCAAGCAAATCACAATTTAGTTGGTTTTAAATGACTGCCTCATCCTACACACTTTCAAATTTTATCAAATGATTAAGTAAATAGAAACACTAAATTCAATTACCATCAACAGGGTCATGGAAAACATTGTTCTCATCTGCAAAACTTCTGGTGCCTGAAATATTTCCATAATCAAATATTGGTCCTTCTAGGAGAGTCACTATATCTATTCGATTAATTTTTGTCAAGACCGAAGTTAAGGCATCAGCTGAAAAAGGAGAAAAAAGGGTTGAAAACCCATTAAATTATTTTCTTCCAGTCACCAAATATCCACACAAAAGCATGGCGTTCTGAACCCTCCTAGCGGGTTAGCTCCTCCTCCCTGCAGCTCTGCCAAATCACCATCCAGAGGGCTCAGAAAGCTAGTTCCCTGTTACAGGGAAGTCATGTCAGGGTCTTAAGAATCACTTTGTGAAGCTGTTTGGGATGACAGCAACATTCATTCCACTGTAAGATGCTGAGCAGATCTGGGCCTCAAAATAGCTAGACTCCTTTTAGTTACAAGGGCATCTATTAAAATTTTAAACATGTTCCTTTCCTTTTAGACTGTCAAAATAGATCACCCTTATATTTGATGCTTAGCATTTTAATGACTTAGTAAGGTTAGGCTGACACAGGCAAACCCACAATGACTTATTCCACATTGTCGTGGTCTGGCACTTGTCAGTATAGCAGCACTCCCTTCCCCCCACCCCAACACCACCAAACCAAAACGAACCCAAAAATATTGGGAGAATTCTCTGCAGCACAGATGAAGCTGAATAAAATGATCTGATCCTATCCTCCTTTCTTTCTATCCCTGGGCATCTAGCTCTGGCCACATTAGTAGCCTCCGAGTGCTTCTGACTACTACCTCATGATTTAACAGCTAGAATTCGATTTTCACTTTTGATGGTCACAGAGAGAGCTAAAGACAAAATGCAAAAAACTCACTACCACTTGCTTTCTTAAGAAGCTTCCTAAAGACAGGTGTTTAGAGTATTAGCGCTAAATTAAACAAGTATAACTTCAAAAGACTTACTACTTTATGATTACTCTGGTTTATTAACAGTAGGCTTATCGAAAATATTGAATATATGCAGTTTTGAAAGTTAAAGTAATATAATGTCAGCATACTTGTAGCATTTTTTCCGTCTCTGGTAACCCATTTTTTTAATAACATGAAGCTTTGAGAAATTAAAGAATTTGGATTTTCCACACGTATTTGATTGATTTCATCCACTGAAAAATTCAGTTCCCTTGCCAGTTCTGTAGAAAAGAAAAAGAGTTACTAAGATTTCACATTCTACTTTTATCACATATGTTTCATAAATGTAATGAAACACACACACACACAAAGGAATTGTATAGTAAAATCCAGTCCAGCCTTGAGCATTAATCGTTATATGCTTGCTTTTATAGGGAAGTAGTGATCACACACACAGGCTGTGACTTCACTCTCCTGACGGAACTGCTTAGTTACAAGTACATTCCCTCTCGAGAGATTCTTTATAAAGATTCTTGCTCTGTACAAAGAGGATGTTGCCGGATTCTTTTAATTCAGCCAAATTATTCTTTGTACTTTGTTCAAGTCTCATATAAGATGGGCTGGGATACACACCCATGAATAGGGCACGAGAGATACTGGTAGTGTGCCTTCAGGAATTCCATTTGGGAGGTTAAATGATGACCACAGTCCAGGTTGCTGTCTATGCTACACAGCCACATGTATAACAAATAAAAGGGAAATAGCTTTGTGTCCATCTAAATGCTCTAATACCCCAATACCCGTACGCTCAACCTTGTTAATCAGAGAGTGTCTTTGGGAAGATACATGTGAGCATTAGTGGCTGCCATGGTGGAGGGAAACCAGGAGTCAAAGATGAGAAGGGGCCTCACTTTTCACTGTATATTTCCCGTATAGTTAAGAAAAAGTCCTCAGGTATGAATTACTTTAAGTGATTCTATAAATAAATGGGGAAAAAAACCCTCCCATGGAAAAAGAATTGATCAAGATTCTACCTGGCTTAAATATTTCCAGCATTTGGCGAAATGCATTCAGAGACTCAAAAAACTCCAGATCCTTTGATCGAGCAATTTCATGTCTAGAACTATCATGATGCTATGTTGGATTGGGCACGATGACTTACACACATATTTATCTCAGGCTTGTACTATTAAAAAGTAGAAAACTATCCAAGTGTTGAACAAAAGAAGAATTAATTGAGTTAATGCAGTGGCTTGTGAACTGTTTTGATCACAGCCTATAGTTAGATATACATTATATAGGGCAATGATTATATAAATAAAGCCAGATCTTCAAGAAGCAAAACTTAGGCTTAATACATGTAATACATAGACATCCCCCCGATTCTATTCTATGAAAAACAAAACCAAAGTATGTATTGATTTCATGACTTAGGAGTGCACTGTGACCCAAAGTTAGAAAAACACCATTATACAATATATACACTAGATGTTATTTATCCATGAAAACCAAGATCATAGAATACGCAATTTTGTGGAAACTAGGTAATAACAAATAAAAAAGCAAAAAAATTACATTGTATATAACATTTTATATGTTGTATATATACAATATGGTGTATATAACATTTTAAAGCTTTTTATACAAAAATCAAAGTACATTAAGATGTTCGTAAGGGTTCTGAGGGACAGGATTAAATTTTGCTCTTCTAAATGACAATGATAATTTTCACTGAACAGATAGTAATTCAAATTACAAAAGTTAAATTTCTTTTGAGATCATCATCCCTTTGGGCTTTAAGAGACAATATTCTGTACTGTCCAACAAGCCCTTATGATCCAACTGTATCCTTTGTCTAGTGAGCCAGTGAAGAGCAAAGACACACTGTCGCTAGGAATTTTATAGTTTAATAGCTTTATGTCACATCTTCTCCAAAAATTTATTCTGACAGACTTAAGGACTGGATTTGTTTAAGGTAAATAGTGTAATAGTATGGGCATATAATACTGCAAAACCAACATTTGCTCCAGTATATTTTCAGATCATGATGTCTGATGTTAAAATGTAATTATTATTAACTATATGTTAGCAAATATTTATACATAATGAATTGCTATTAACTCTCAACAAGCTGCTAAGGATTACTCAGACTACCTGTCTTCTCAGAGTACCACTAGGCTCCTGGTCGTTAGCAGTGTGCCTGAGAGCAGAGGCTGGGTGGAAGGAGACAGGAAGGTTTAGTAGGTTGGGGGTGAAGGCAGACTTAGGCCATTTAAAGGAAGAAAATGTAGCTGACCTTGTTTGCCATTATCTGGTTTCATATTCTCTTTTTTAATAACAGAGATAATTATTTCCCTGAGTATAGAATATCACGGAGGGTATAGAAGATGACTTAGATATGACAATGGTTAACATTTATATTTTAAGCTATTGTGTTTCTTTGGCTATGTATTAAAAATATAAATTCAACCTCTAGAACTTAAAATTTCTCTGATTTGTGTGAGGTAGGATTTTGGAGGCCCAGTTAACATGAAATCTACAAAGTGGAATTATCCAAATGACACAGAATCTTACCTTCATCTGTAATGAAGTGAAATCAAGCTAAATATTCCTTTTCTACACACGGATTATAAACAGTTTCATTCATCTCACCAAACTCAATGACTTCTGTAAACTGAATGGGTTTCTATACGTGTATCCCACTTAAAACATTGTAATTCAGATTTTCAACTTCCTCTCATTCCCTAGTTTTCTTGTTTATGTTGTTACTGAAAATGATCTTTGTTTTCCCTTTAGCAAAAATGTAAGATTTCCTTTTAAATAAATCTTTGGACATAAGAGTGAATCCATTGAAAGAAAAGTTTCAGGTAAATAAACATACAGATAGTATATCATAAAAACTGTGAAGATGAGTCAAGAGTGATTAACATGTGAGAAATGCAGGCATGGGTTAATTGAATGGTTCCCTACAAGAGCTGCTCTAAGGGAATACACCAGGCTTAAAATTTTGGATTATTTAAAAGTCATAGGCCTTGGTTGTGTTTTTCTTAACACCAGAAAATAAACTTACTACTAGGTAAAATGTTATCTTCTGTTACCAGAAATGGCAGTATGAAGAAAGTACATACACTTAAGGTAAAGGAAGATTTAAATTTCTATTCTTTAGTATATCTGCGTCGAAAAAGCTTTGTAAAACACAGGATGTAAGGTATTATCGAGAATTGTCTCTAGGTCGATAGAATCGTGGATGATAAAAATGTTTTGTTTTCTGCTTGCTGCTTGTTTCCATTTTTGCTTATGCACCCCTTGTAAGACAAAGAAATTAAGAAACTGTATTCGTTTCTCTGAGGAGCGTACACACTTACCTGTCCAACTAAGTCCCAGGTGATCGGCTACTATTGCCATCCTGATATCTGTCCGTTCACATGGACTCTGTGGACCTAAGATTTACAATTTCTTAATTAAAATAATCGTCAAGAAAGCCACGATAACCGGAAAATCGTTTTTTAGCAGTACTCAGATTTTACAGAGAGACTAATGCTAACACTGTACACTTACATGTGTCCTAGTCACCTACATGAACATTTGTCTTTGCACATGGCTCCCTTGATTGTCACCTGCCCCGGCCAGATGTGAGACTACATGGATGCTCAATGTGATGGAATCAGACATGCTGACAAGCTAGCTACTGGACAACGGTTACAGAATCATTGAGTCGGTGAAAACACCATGATGGGATTTCAACGTCTGTACTTTGACTTTGACGGAATCATTAGTACATTAAAAAAAAAAAAAAAATGCTGCTCATCTTGAGTGACACCGATATCTTCAGCATGCTTCCCTAACTGCCTATGGCATTGTTTGGTTAAAAGGAAGAGAGAAGAGTGTAGAGACAGCACACACAGATGACAATGACAGAATGAGAAACTACAGTTAAGTCACCGCACAGGCAATCACGACAGTGCATGCACTAGGTTCTACGAGTCGGAAAGTGTTTACGAACTACGCTCGTTCTCCAGGATGTGAGCAAAGAGTGCTCGAGAGACCTGACTGCCTTCATCCTCACCAGTCCTCCTACTGCTCCTTCTCTCACTGCCGGCCTTTTCACTCTTTGATTTTAAAGGTGCTGCCTCTGTTTTCTTATCTCTAGCGGACTTCGTTGTAACTGAAGGCGGGCCACCCCGGGAAGTCTCGGACAACGACGTGTTTCTTGAGGTACTGTCTTCCTCATCGGACAACTCGGACTGCAACTTTTTGTCTTCTTCTGAGAGGCGGTCCACGAGCTTTAAGGTCTCACCACTAATTCCCTTAAAATATTCAATGGAATGTTTACATACTTCCTTAAGCTGACTCTTCCTAACTTTTACTGTGGTGGTAGTGGTGGTGGTGGTGGTGGTGGTGGTGGTGGTGGTGGTGGTGCTGGTGCTGGTGCTGGTGGTGCTGGTGGTGCTGGTGACACAGGTGGATCTTACCTTTACTGGCAACTTGGATGGAAGCTGTTTGGCCTTGCCTTTCTCTGGCTGCCCTTGCTTTTGTGTGGCACATGCTTTCCTAACTGCGTTATCCCTGTGTGTGTCTTTTACTGGAATTCTGGACTTTACGTCTACACATGAAGAAGCAATGAGGGTTTTGTTTTTCTCAGATTGACTGACCTGCTTCGTTTTACTCACTTTCATGTTTGGCATATGACTTGGTGGGCAGATATCTTTTGGTGAAGTGGCCTTTATGGGAAGTTTGGATTTTCGCCTAATCCCTATCGATTCCTTGGTCTTTTGCTGCTCTCCAAGAACCTTCTGCTTATCTCTTACACAGTGTCCTTGCAGTACCCCTGTCTTTTTTCCTGATGAGATTTTCACTGGATTAGCTTTCTCTGTGGTACAAGTGGGTGCAGAATGTTCTGTCAGAACTACATTACTTGTAATGTTATCTGTCTGTATAGTGGAAGAATCCAAATTGTTGTTGTTATTAAAGTTATCTTTCTGGAAATCGTGTTTTTCCTGGGGCCTAGTGCCCATATGGCTATTGGCTGTATTTGCAATCATTGTTATAGTTTCATTCTCTAGTCCCTGACAACTGGTCATCACAGCTTCTATCTTATCTGTCACTTCTCCAGAGCCTTCTTTCTTCATGGTCATGGTGGATGCAGAAATTCCCATTTTTATAGGCGTGCGCAACTTGGGGTCAACTTTAGAGGCGCCAGTGGCTGCTGCCGATTTCTCCAGGGAGCCACTACTGGCTGCGCCTTCCTGACACTCTCCGCTGGTCGGGCTGCTGGGGTTAGGTTCAACTGGAGGTGCCTCTACATTTCTCTCTAGATTGTTTTCTACAGTGGTGTCCCCTGACTGTGGCTGTGGTGTGGCAGTGACCATACTTTTATCCCCTTCCCCCTGGTCCCCTGACTTCCCTTCAGAAGTATGCTCACCAATCTGGAAAAATTGGAGCCTCTCTTCAACAAAATCCCTCTTGCTCATGTCAATTGCACCACTGCGAGTCATCTCAAACATTTTCCCTTCGTGAAATGGGAAGGGGTTAGGCTCACTAGTTGGGGTACTTTCATCAGTTGGCGTTCTGGCTGGCGTTGTATCAGGGGTTGTTGCTGGAGAGCGGTCTTCCACAGCCAGACCAAATGGCTTAGTTTCATCTTCCCGTGATTTGCCATCAAAAACTTCATCATCCCCTCGGTTATTAGACCAAGGATCAAAATCTAGACCTTTGGTAGCTACCGTTTTGAAAGGAGTGGCAAATTCTTCATCTACTTTGTAACTGAAGTAAGTATCAGGAAACACTGATCTGTCAGGATGTCTGCCCTCTAGTGTGAAGAACTGGGCCCCCGATTTCTGCTCAGTCTTATCAGGAGTCTTTTCAGATGAGGAACTTTTAGAAGGTGGCTTGTCTTCGTCTGGGCCCACCCTTCCCTCCTCCTCGATAACTTCAAGTTTACTTTGGCTAAAGGAGCGATCAGCCGGCTTCAGAATGCCCTCTGTGTTCCAGACATCTTTCTTAATTTCCATGGTTTGACTTGGTAGTTTTGAATCACTCTCTGTCAAGCCATCGTCTTCATCTTGCAGGTCGTAGCCATCCAGAGAGTCAATCTCTGTGGCATCGGTGTCATGAGAAAACTCGGCTGTGGTGGCAATGGAACACTCCGTGATGGACTGGTCATTGTTCCCATTCTGGGCAGTTTCATTCTGAGGTGAATCAAGGCCAAGGCCAAATTCGTTATCTTTTCCAGATCCATTAGTTTCCAATTCTTTCTGGTTGGAAGACTTGTCAGCAGGAGCTTTGGATTTTGTCATTTCCTTTTGTTCATCTTCTACTTCCTTTAATTTGAAGGTGTATTTCTTAACAGGGACTGGCTGATAGATGGACTCATCATCGCTCGAATCACTGACATCGGCCCCTGGGGGAACTGGTGAGGGTGGCTGCACTCGGATGACCGGTTCGGCCAGCTGGTACTTGTCATGCTCATCTTGCAGACTGACTTCAATCATGTCAACCTCTCTTTCGGGGAGATAATGATGTTTCTTATCCAGCTCCATCTGGTCTGCATCCAGTGGTGGAGGAGGGGGAAATTCAATATAGGCAACTCGATTACTTTTGGGTCTTTGGTTAGAGTCTTTGCTGACATCAGTAGGCGTTTCACGCTCAACGGCTGTTTCCTCCACTGTAGTCTGCTTTAAGGAGGCTGACTTGGCCTGCTCCTCCTCCTCAGACTCCTCAGAAACCTCGGGAATTGGGCTGGGTTTGCCTGGTATATAAGCTATGAGCGAGTCTGGTGTTTTAGATGTAAATTCATAACTCACTTCCTCTGAACTGGGCGTTTCTGGGGTTAAAGGGCTTTTCCCAGAGCTGTCTAGAAAGGAAACTTGCTCTAGAGTGTCGTCTTCTGGACTACCTTGGGGAGAAGGAGGCTGCTTTTGCTGCCTAGTTGTATAAAAGGTCCCCCTGGTCTCTTGTACTGTCTTACACTCCTGACTTATGATTTTTTTTATACTTCCTTGTTGTATCTCCTTTTCATACTGCTTCCCCACCTGTACAAAACTGACATACACAGGTAAAGTTTTTATGTCTTTCCCTCCCTCTGTCTGGGCTAGTGGAGCAACTCTTTCCAATCCATCAAGGGGACTGTGGTCGAACACATCACTAGAGGGAGATTCCTTTCCTGGGCTAAACTCTAAGGAATCAGGAGATTTGGTGGGGGAGGTTTCAGTTTCATCAAGAGGAGGGCATAAGCCTACATAACTCTGACGTTTGGAAACCTTGCTGATTTCTGAATAGGTAACTCTTTCGTCTTCTATAGAATTAAAGTGCTGTGCCTCGACCGTCTCTTTACTCATACTGGACTGGGGTAACTTTTGTGATAGTTCATGTTGGGGGAATGTCGACTGCTCGCAAAAGCCATCAGGGATATCAGAAGACAGCATCCTCCTTCCCTCTGTAGCTCTGACCGGGATGTGCGACCCCGCTGAGCTCTCACTCCTCCTCGAAGGTTGTTCCAGAGGCCCACCCGGCCGTTCCCCTTCTTTCACAACATATTCCCTATATAAGACCTTTTTGGAGGGAGATTTTACAGTCATTTCCTTAATTTCTGAGAGAGAGCCATTTGTTAACAACTTGTGTTCTCTCTCAGTCACAGACATAAACTCATTCCTTTGATCAACAATCTTACTGTCAGGGTGACCAATGTGATTCTCTCTTACATCATGAACAAGTACATGCGAAAGTTTTTCTTTCTGCAACTTATTGTTAGTGGCTCCAGAACTTTCCCATGTTCTAAAAACCTTTTTGTCCCATGGTCCCTTAGTTGCTAAATCTGAGGTTACATGACATGCCAAGTCTTTAGCCTGTTGCTCAGAAAAATAGTCAGGCATTGCTTTACTTGACATTTCAGTCCTCTGTGTTTTCACATCCTCGGAGCCAGAATCATTTACAACAATCTCGTTGCTTTGGGCATGCTCATCTTTAGCCTTTAGTACCATCAAATCGTTTTGCACGGATACACTTTCATCTGAGAGGTCTACGGCCTTCTGCTGCTTTTCTCTAGCAAACGCTTGGTAGACGGGCAGCTTGCTCTCCTGGATTTTTTTAACGGGGATTCTCGACTGGCCCTCTGGCTTTCTGTCTTCTTGAGACATGTCCTTACTTTTTGCCTGTGTGCCTTGTTCAAATTTTAATCTAATGGAACTGAGTTTGGATTGTTTGAGCTGAAACCCAGACTGGGGCCCTTCTGGTGCCTTGCTCGGTGAAACGCTTTCTTGGGCTTCGTCTGTGGGCTTGCTGTCCTCAGGCTGTGGGGACAGAACCTTCTTCTCCGGGCTGCTGGGCGGACTGGCTGCTTTCTTCTCATCAGCTGTGGGGAAGCCTTGTCCATCATGGCCATGCTGCCTTGCCTTAACCCAGTCGTCACTGGATGCCAACAGGTCTGTCAGCAGGACCTTCTCGGGGCTGCTACTGGTAGAGCTCTGAGAAGAGTATTCTTTGCCATTTCGAGGGCGTGGCTTTTTCTCTGGGGACTGCAGTTCATCATTTAGCTTTTCGGTTTTGTCACGAAAAAACTGTGACACTTCAGTCAGTTTTTCTTCAGCTTCCTTCACAGTCCTGTCCACCCTATCTTCATATATCAACTTCTCCCTACCTCTGTCTAATCTGTCCTCCGTAAAGCGCATCCACATGGCATGTTTTTGACTACTAACATCGCCAGAATAGTGCAACACTGTCACTTTATCAAAATGCTCATCTTTAGACACTTTACCTACACCATTTTCAGACACATCTTTATAGATTTTGGAGAGAATTTCTTTTTTGGGGGCAGTGACTACTTTTTCTCTGGACCGCTTATCAGACCCCTGTAACTCTGAGCTAGGGGGTCCTGCATGGTCTGTAACCGATTCCTCGGTATCAGAATGAGACACATCTAGCTTTTCTGACAGAAGCATTTTCTCAGCAAACCTGTAAGACTCCCCTCTTAGTTCTGACAACTCATCGTCATGGTATTCTATGGAGTGTTGACTCAAAAGCTTCAATGTTTTATAAGAGTCATCAGATATGAGTTGAGCAGAACTAGGGCGACTATCTTCTTCTTGGGACACAGGAGTGTTTACTCTGGAAGACTCCAGATAAGAAGGCAATGACTCTTCGGCAGTAAGCTCTTCTTCTTCTTGCTGACCCTGTTCCTCTGGACAAGGAAAAGCATCGTGTTTTTCTGGCAGAAAATCTTTTAGGTTAATATCTCCCCGGGATAAGTCTTTCTGATATACATACATTTCCTTCTCTGGATGCTTTTTGGTTTCTCTAATAATGACTTCAGTGGGCTCAGCTTGGTTACCTTTTTCGATGTGGACTTCTATTATACGCTCCAGTTTGGGTTTCATTTGGTTGTCCTTCTCTGCATGCTGGGCTGTGGTTTCAGCCGCAGACTTGTGAACGTCAGGAGGCACTGCCGACTTATGTTCAAACAGACCTGCCAGTTCTTTGGAAGGGTCCCGCCCGGACTGAAAGGCCTTCATGATGTCATGGACTGACATGGTTTCCTCAATTCTTTCAGAGGCACCTTCGCTGCCTGGTGGAGAATGATAGACCATTCTGGTGGTTGTGGTTATGTGGGTCTCTTCTTTAACACGCATGCCTTTGCTCAAAACACGACTGTGGTCGTCTTCTTCACCATTGGCTTTCATTTGAAATGCCTTAACTTTTTCCTTAATACTAGAGGTGGTGGGCTTTGGTTCCAGTTCCGTAAAAGTAGGCGATGGTTTGGGTGACACGGGCTCCTCAGGTGGGCCTGGGGGAGCATCTCCAGCTGAGGGCTCATAGCTCCTGATAACATGCACCACTTCAGTTCTTGTTTCTGTGATGACAGGAGGGATGGGGACTTCGTGAAAGAGTGGCTTAGGACCAGTACTCTCAGCACTCTGTGGGGCTGAAGGCGTTTTTTCACTTCTCGTTTCAAAGCCACTGTCAGACAAGGGGCTTTTGTCCTGGTCGTGTTGAGAAAAGTCATCTGGAGACTCTAAAATAGTATCTGTTCCAAAAAAGGAGTCGGCCATTTTACACAACTCTTTCTCAGAGGTGGAAGGCCTCATGGAGGCTGGAGGCATTTTGAGTTTGTGTTCCTGCAAAGCGATCGCTGGCTTTAAAATCCTTTTTTGTCGCTCTTCACCATCCTTCTTTGCATCCTCAAATTTGTACTTTAAATTTGTCAATGAACTACTCCCAATATCGTTTGTTAAGTAATCAATAACTTTGGTCAAGTTATAATCCTTCTCGGAGGTGGCTTTTGCTTTCACTTGCACTCTCTCCGGCAGAGTTGGAGAATGGCTCGCCGCAGCTTGTTGTCTTGCCTCCCTTATTTCTTCTGAACTAAACTCTATCCAGTCGTCTTCAGGAGAGAGTCCTTTGTCACTCTTTGGCGATTTGGGTGGTCCTTTGGGTGGTCCTTTGTTATCTACACACACATCTTTCTTAAGGATTTCACTCACTTTCACTAAGTCTTCCTTTACTTTCTCAACGATTTTGAAAGGTTCTTCATCGTCAATTCTCCCTTCTTTTGGGAGCTCGGGTTGGAATGGCTTTTCCTCAGGCACATCTGTTTGCAGGATCGCAGTCATCCGCATTAGGTCCTCTTTCATTTCGGCCACGTCTTTTAATATCTCCTGACTAGAAGATAAAGAAGATGGTGTAGACAGCTTAAGGGCAGAGGGTGCAAGGAACAAAGATGACTTAACTGGAGATGAAGTTCGATTGAAATGGGGCTGAGGACGTGTCTCCGTAGTCAATGTTTTAATGGGGGACAGCAAGGCTGCTGCTGATTTTGTAAGTGAACTAGAGTCTGGAAGTTTCTTTAATGCTGGTTCGGGCAAAACATTGACTACAGAGTATACTGGCACTGTTATTATCGATGAAGTTACAGATGAGGTAGTTGCAGATATCGACGACCCAAGGGATGTATAGAGTGCACTTGCTGAAGGAGTTCTTAGAGACTGAAAAGCTGATGGTGTCGAAGAAACGTATGACCTGAGTGGGGAAAATGGCATTGCTGTCGTGGTAGAAAACACTTTCTCAACTGTGTCAGCGGCTGCATTAACCACAGAGCTCACAGAGTTTGTAGCTGTAGAAATTTTTTCCTGTAATGTGGCAGTGGCTTTGCATCCATTAATTAACGTTGATGATGACGGATATTTGAGAGGGGAAATAGAGCCATTGACCAATGCTACCTCTGCATGTCCAGGCATCTGTTTCACAGGTGGTGAGAGAGAAGAGGCCATCGTGACTTTTGCCGATGAAATGACATCAACTGCTGATTTAGCTGGAGACACCACTGACTTTAGAGGCGAAGATATTAGCGGTGCTGCTGATGTAATAATCGACTTAAATGGCAAACTTGAGGAATACATATTAATGTTTGACTTGGGAGAGGCAGGGGGTGTCATGGTAATGGACGACCTCTCCAGAAGAGACCCTGCTGTAGTCACTGGAGAGGTGCGGGAGGAAAACGTAGAATTGGATGCCAGCCCTTTTAAAGGCGAGGCCTCTGGGACTGTTGGAGCTCTAACCAGGGTACCAGAGGAGACTTGGATATTGTACGGAGATTGTGACACCACTGTTTTTATCGGTGAAGACATTGTCCGAAAGGATCTAATTGGAGATGCCACATCACTAATGGATTTTACTGAAGATGTTGTTGATGCGCCTAACGTGGATTTGATTGGAGAAGGAGTCGAAACAGACCATATTGATTTTAACGGAGAAGCTGATGGCGTATTAGAGGAAGAGCTTGATAAGGAAGTGAAGCCTGACTTGGCTGGCCCAGGCACTGTAACCGGAGCTGTTGTCCAGGATTGGTATGGTCTTGTAGAAAAGAATGGCTTGTATGAGTAAGTGGTGGGGAGGGATCTTGTTGCTCCTGCACTCCGTTCAACTGTTTCTTAAATTTTAAAATGAAATCAAACACAAAAATCAACAAAAATGGTTGAGAAACAGAGAGACCAGAGAAAAAAATTGGTCAGTAAACTTTGAAATATTACAAAAGCAAGTACAATTGTTTGCATGATTTAGAATGGAAGAGGCAAAAGGAACAATCAAAGTAAAAGAGAAAAAAAAATTCCACAGACATAACTAATCCAAAGTTAAAAATAAACAAACAAATAAACAAAAAACAGAGCAATGTGAAATGAAAGACAGAAAAAGCACATCGCAACCAAAGAGGCCAACAATGAGAAACAGAAAACATGAGGAAAGAACTAATGATGAGAAAAATAATCACAATGGAAAACCATTCCCTTACTTCCTATTGACTTTCTTATGTGCTGGTTTTGAAATATCAGCAGCCATTCTGCTTTGCCTGTATAGGTACAAGTTCGTTTTGTGCAACCATATAACTTTCATTTTAGCAATGTCTAACGTTCCCTCTCCTTGAACCTTTCAGTGATACTGATTGCACCTACTTAGAACCGTTATTGATGTGTGTCACTATACATTAAATATCTAGAACTCTTTTTTAGAAAACTATTCAAGCCTATTTCATGCAGAATCCAAGGTAACTTTTAGGTGACAGGCAACTGATGTGCAAACTGTGAAGCCACTGGATTTTAAATCTGTACCTTCCATGCACAATTCGGTTATGCTTCACACCCATAAAAAGCCAATAAGAGCAAGAAATTTTCTGAATCAGAAGTTTAAAAGAAAAAAAAAAACAAAGAAAAGGAATGTTTGCATTTATTTTTTCCATGCAGCATATTCCTTTTGGTGAGGAAAAAGAAAATGTAATATGAAATGATTGAAATGATTTAAAAATGCATGTGTACATACACACAAAGGGGGGAAAAAGCAGAAAATATGGGTCATGGTTACCATAAGCAAGCAAAGCAACTGAAAACATTTTATCATGCGCAATATATCATGGCAAACAAGCCAATGAAGTAATACAATTTTTATGCCATATTATGCACAATATATAAACTTTAAAAATACTTCCACAAGAGCATTTAGAAAGAAGAGTACACTTTTTCCATGAGATGCAAAATCTTGGTACCTTTTGAGACTTTAGGAAAATATTTAATACTGATATTAAAAACATATCTGCAACAAAATGTATCCACATCTGGAGTTATCTTCCTTATGGATAAAAGCACATAGTTTATTTTGGATATTTTTTCACAATTGATTATACTTTTAATTCTCAAAAGGTATCATGGGAAACCCTAAAAAGCAGTCATATTTTTAACACCCCACATTTAAGTATCTGAAGTGGGATACAGTATATATCTGTATACATTTTTATCCATGGCAAAGGTACCAATTCTGGTGCCTTCCCAGAATGTTCATGGGACTCATAGATACCCCAAACACTGGAGTAACCATGAGACAGACCTACCACTAGGAAAGATGGATTTAATACCAGCATTCATCTGGCAATGGGACAAGAAACACACAAATGAAGTAAGCACACTCGCCAGGGGAGAGCAAGCACGCACTTAGTCCTCTCTACGTCTACAGCTCTAACAAACAAACCGAGTTGGTCACAGAGATTTGGTTGGAATGCCTGCCAAGGGCTAGCGGTCTATGTCAAAGTTGAGTACAGTTTCGCTCCCAGAAAGCACTGGTGCAGAATAATAGTGACATGCGAAGAGGAAATGAGAATCTGCTTCATCTTTTATGCTCCTCTTCATGCCGTGCCCGGGCCAGTGCTATAATCCAGTCCTTGGATTAGCAGCTACTCCCACAAAGGTGAAGATTTTCATTCCTAGTGTACATTTAAATTCAGACATTCAGAACATGTCCTCTTCTAAGCTTACATATTATTCTAAAGAAATGTGGAAGAACGGAGGAAAAACTCACCCGTTCATTACCCCCTCCTAGTCATAATTCTCAATACTGTATTGCTTAACTCTTTTGGAAACACCATAGCACAAATGGAAGGTTTGGGGATTCCTTCAATTCAGTGACTTGGGCTCAGTCCAATGTCTCAAGAGAATTTAGTTTTATAACTCCCAGGACCTGGCAAAGCATCTCGCCTTTACCACTGAAGGGTGGCTCCATCAAGCAAAGAAGTCCTCTGAACCACATGTATGGTTTTATACTTCTCATGAAGCCGCCAATTTACTGATCAGTTACACATTTTATGCCTTAATGACACATACTCTGTGATGCCCTTTGTAAAAAAGAAACTTTCTGGGAAGTTCTGGATGTCAGGCACTGAACTACACCAGACTCTTTCTTTATTTGGGGGGGTGGTGTGGGAAAATCTGCATCACCTGGAGTTCTAACACCAATTAAAGGGTCATAGCATTTCCTTAGTTTTCTTATTGTCCCATCTTAGTTCTATCCATTCCTCTGTTTATCACCATTATGCTCCCTTTCATAAAGCAGAGAAAAGGACCCTCTTCCTTCTATCAAAAGTCAAGGAAGATAAGCCACATATTATACTATAACTGAAACTAACTAAAAAATAACAATACTTTCACAAGTGGGAAAAATTTAGTTGACTTAGCACAGACCTCATCTTAAACTCATATATCTACTCAGATACTTTAGGGACCAGAATCATATGGGAGTTCACCTGCCCAGAGGTGCCTTGGATCTAAAGGAGCTGGTCATGGAGACTGTTCAAATCTTAAGGTTATTGCCTAGGAGTCCCAACCAACTACCCTAAGAGCCTTAGCTCTGGGACAAAATACTATTCCAAAGAAAACTTCTACCCAGCAGATTTAGTCATGTTGAAAAACCATCTAGTTATACACATATACCATTCCTGTTTTGTGATAATAGGAGTTAAACTTAGCCCTTATGGTTTTGGAAGGATTTAGACACTTAAGCTAGAGGCAAAAAACCGAGATCTGGAAGAACATTCATGAGTGTGGTAGCATTTCATTTCTCTCATGCTCTCCATTTTATGTCTGAATATAAAAGCTTCCCTAGTAGTCAAGGAGCTAGACTCCAGAATATTATGCTAAGACCATCTAAGCTAAGTAGTGGAGTCTTCCTGCTGCACATTTAGTATGATATCTTGGCCCACTGAAATAAGAATTCAGGAAAGGTGGGAAAAACCAAAGTTATGGCTCTTACTGGTAAATTTCCAATTTCTCCTGAACTCAAATAAATGGTGAGTAATGAAAAGCAGCTAGAAATTGTCTGCTAACTTAACAATAATTTTTGTAAAAATCCTCTTGTGATGGATCAAATACGGTGCTGCTCTCAGCTCCTGTTGGTAGAGGGATTCTCTGGAGGGCTGAGGGAATGGGAAAGGATGAGGTGGGGAGGGAGACAGATGAATAGGACTGAGTGGATTTATACCTTGATACTTGCAAGCCAGTTAACAATGAACCAAAAACAATTGCTGAGAGAAGAAAAGGGCTTAGCCAGTCTAGTGAAGACTAGCCTTGGACTTGGTGTTTAATAAAGGCCAAGGGCAGTGGGGGAGGGGTTGGGGTGAGAGGAAGGAGGAAATAAGGAATCAATATAGAAGTGCTACCTCAAGACGGTAGGAAAATCTAATTCTTGCAAACTGGGAAGAAGGAGAATCAGGACTAAGATCTAATGATCTACCTATATTAAGAAAAATGAGATGACAATCAAAGTTACTTTATCATTCATTCTACCATCCCACATATATAAAAATAAATATTTCCCTTTTGAACACAGATCTGAACCAACATTGGCACTCACATAGGAGTTATTCTATCTCCTAGTTAACAAGCAAAGGGAAATCAAGGTTTTTAAAGATACGTAATGCATAGATGTCTCTAATTTAAAAAGGAGGTAGTGCTTTTTTAAAAAAAACATTTGGAACTTATGATCTAGGGGAGTTTACACTTCATATCTTCAACTATGTACAAAATATCACTCAGATTTTATGATAAAATTTTCCTGCAGGCAATTTTTCTTTTGCCGCTGGGTTTTCAAATGACCCCCAAATTCAGTCTGTACAGAAAAAAATGCCTCTTCTTATAAAAATCCATGTAGATTAGTAGAATGTGTTAGAAAACTCACTCATTCCGGGCTCAGTCAAGTAGCTGTAGCGCTTACGTAAAGCTAAAGACGCAAAGCTCTGTCGTCGATCTGCTTTCTCGGCCTGAAAAGGGAAAAGGAAAAAGAGACTCTGTCCAACTTCTTTGGGGGCATTTTCATAGTTTTGAAACATTTTGTAGGATGGGCATGTGGATACCTTGTTTATCTTTATTTTTCTTCTGATGGATTTTCCTCATGAAAATGTTAATTTCCTATTATGGGTCTACAACCCAACCCCGATGTCTCAACCAAATTACCACCATTTGGCAAATATAAGAGCACCAACACAGCAGACTACAGGGGACTACAAATACAAGACGAGCGTTACAGAGACTTCTGATGCTGAGCAGTAAATCTCCCCAAATTCATTTGTATTGAAAGCACATATATCACGATGTACAGTCACTCTATGTGAGTACATTCAAGGAAAAGGGGCACATGGTGTCTCATTCTGGTTACTGCTGTTGTTTCTACATCTTAAAAGGCATAGAGTGTAGGTGAGGTTAAAAAAAGGTTAATGGTTTTATGAGAAATAAGGATTCTATTTATTAGTACAGAGTTGTGAGTTTTAAAAATCCAATTATCCTATAGCTTGGGGAAATAGTAGGAGATGCCTTTGTAAGGAAAAAATTCATTCAAAACCAAATAGAACCACTATACCCTTAAAAATGGCCAGAATCATTTTCTTTAAATAGAACACCAAATATTTATCAGTAGCCACGGGACACATATTTTATATTAAATAGAACAACTTGATTTATACAGTAAAATTTCATGTTACTCATGATCTTGATTTAAATGTTACACAGAGTGGATACTAGGCAAAAATAGGAACGAATGTGTATTTATCCATGCCAAGCTACTACATTTAAAAAATGTCGAAAGAATGTTAGTTCATCTTTTTAAATCATTAGCTAGATTATATTACTTAATGCCCTGAAGTATTCTTGTGTACGTGGAAGAAGAGCAAACCATTCTTTAGAAAAATGTATACCCTTCATCTCACTTACACTAAGATCTGCAAAACTAGAATACGTTTCCCACACTTCAGCCCTCTGCAACTTCTTTTATACTGATTTAATTTCTATTCTATCTCTGATAGAGTAAAAGCAGAAGTGTTCATATTACCTCATCATCTTGATCTGACTCTGTCTCCTTTTGGTTCCAAGATGCATTGCAGAGACAAGGAATATTATAATGGACAGCAGGGAAAAGAATATCAGGATATGAAAAGGACTGAGTAGGGAGCACAAAATGCAAGCTGAATCAAGAAAGCAAAGCAAATCAAATGAAACCAACACAAAATATCAAGAACTGTACATCCACGGCAAATTAACATGTGACGTTATTCAAAAGCAAGAAACTAAGAGCTAGCAGCAGAAGCAGAAGCAACATACAGGGGACTCCATCATACAAACCATAAGAGTCTGACACCACAGTAACAAGACTCAATCTACACAAAGAGACTAATTAAACTCGAGTTTCAAGAACTTTAATCATGTTACAATGCATTCCTTAATTGCATACCAGGGGCCCACTTCTCCAAGACCAGGAGAAGTGACTAAAATAAACCAGTATTAAAAGATACCTTTTTATGTGCTGGCAGAGTGATATTTAAGTTGCAAACAGCTGTTTGAGGCAGTCCTTTTGTTGTCTTTGGTTCTTTCAGAAAAGATAGACGACCACAGGGCTCTTGGCTGGTGTCTCTAATCTAGAAGAATTTAGGTGGTAGAAAGAGACTTTTCTGAGGATTCCTGTCTGTACAAGAGTTAAACTTGCAAACTGGGAAGAGCCCTTCAAGAGGCAGGCAAAGTAAAGGGAAAAGATGATGGTAACCGTCACAGATCAATGGTGGGGGTCATGTGTGAACTCGGCAGGATTTTGAATGTCCAGTTCTGAGATCAGACCCAGGATTGCTATGCCTGCTTGCCTCCCTGGATATATATAGTCCCCAGACTATATTCTGCTGTATAGTCTGGGTTATATGCATTTTCTTCCTGTCCAATAATTTCTTTTTCCCAAGGCCTTGGTTTTAGCAATAACAATAACAGCAAATAACCATCACACTAAACAGTTGTACCATGTCCTTCTGTTCTCTGAGGAGGAAGACAGTATCTCCAGAATGTCCTTAGGCTCCATCAGAAATGAAGACGGAACTTAAATACTGAGTTTGGATTATTTCCATTATTTGATTACTGGGCATTAACCAGATATGATACATTTTACTATTTTAGATTGGTCTTACAAACATCTACTTGAGCATAAATGATCATTGAAATGTTTAAAAGGTAAAGACTCTTTGTTACTAATTATAAAGCTTTCCTGGCTCAAAAATACCCTTGGGGAGAACCAGGACAAAATCTGACCTTGTTCCTCTGAATTCAAGTTTGGTGGGATATTTCAAACTGAATAAATCACTAGACTCTTTTTTTTTAATTCTCTAAGAGCATTTTTTTTTTTTTAAATTCAGTCTCTGTTGATGATTTACCTTGATGGAAAATGGCAGTCTATTTTCTTTGAAAGCATAAAAGTTAAAAACAAGTTGCTGTCCTCCTTTGGTAAGTGGGGCCAGATTTCCATAACAATCAACATAAATAGGTTTTCCTTCCAGAACCTTTTAGAGTAAAAGAAATACATAATTTAATGTTAAATTAAGTTGGAAGAATTTTGAGATTTTAAGTCACATAATATTAAAAGACTGACATATTTCTATGTCACATTTGTCTCCTTATTAGGAAAGTACTTCTATGGAGTTATTTGCCACAAAAATAATTCTATGGGCTCACAATTCAACTACCGTGATTGGAAACCAAATCATGAACATGTACAAGACAGAATTATATATTCAGTTCTATTCTAGCAACTTTAGACATCTTTGAGAAAGTGCTGACATCACTTCTTCATACAGACGTTGAAAGGGTTTTTTTTTTTACTCAGATACTTTCACTAGGTTTGAAAAAGGAAAATCATAGTAATGTGTAAAAGCCAGTGACCATAAAAACAAGATAACCCAAGTCACCACAGAGAGGTGTAGACCATGAAGTAGATACATTAGTACTACATTGTAACCAAGATAAACCTCAAAGACACATAAAATAATTTGAGAATAAATCTATATCAAATTTTTAAATCAAAACCTGAAATCAAGAATGGGCTTGGTATTTCCAGTGAGTACTGTTACGACCTCAAAATAAAACCACAGATCTGGGGAATGTAATGGAACAGACTGGTGTGAATAAGGTACCTCAATATCTTTGCTTCTGGCAACTTCCTCAAAATTCTCTTGCTGCTCTAAGGTTTTGTCCACTTTGTCATCTGTCATGCAGAAACAGCGCAGGCAGGATTCTACAGGGTCATTCATTTTGGCAAAAACAACAAACTTGGCCATATATGGAACACATATTAATTCTCTGTACAGTTGTGTGGCTAACCCCACGGTTTCTAAAACTTGATGGCAGTCTGCAAGCCAAAATCTGAGAAAAAAAACAGGGATAAAATGAGGTGATTTAAAAGCCAAATCTTAAAGAAAATTCACCATTAAAATATTGGGGCATATAAGGGAACTACACCAAAACATGAACTTGTTCATTTAAGGAAACGGCAAAGATGTTTACTCTGTTTACAGAAGGTCTACGTTTATTATTTGTTATGATTTTGCTGAGGAAAGGCTAAGGATCTATTTTTTCTCTCTTTTCCTTCCCATAAGATTCTGTTCCCCCCCATCCTCTTATATTTAGTCATAATTAGCCTTCCTTTCTACTCCTGCTTAAGAGTTTAATATCATACTTTACATTGGGTGGAGCAAGAATTTTATGAAGGAAATGGAAGAGAAATGGAAATTCTATCAGTCTTTTTTCTTTGAAAGCATAATAATTAAAAACAAGCTGCTGACCTCCTTTAGTATATGGGGCCAGATTTCCATAACAATCAACAGAAATAGATTTTTACCAATTGCTAAAAACTAGAAGAAGCAAGTCTAGCACCCTTTAGCTCCTTGTGAGAACTGGATGAGACTTACACCAGTCAATTTTAACTTTCTGAGTTAGGCCCAATTTCGCCATCAAAATTTTAAAACATAATCATACGAGTATGGAGCACAAAAACTTTCACTTTCCAAAAGATAATAAAATGAATTCCTTACTGCTTTTTGGAATCCTTTATTTCCATACCTGGCTGAAACATTGGTTGTAAAAGAGACACAGTCCTTTATGAACGTCAGGGGAGTTGTTCCTGTGATGTCTTCCCACTGAGCAGGTGAGGTGCCCCCTGGGAGAGCAAGAGCAGATATGTTGACGTCACCACGGGAGGGGCTCTTTGTAAAATCTGCATCATCGTCCTGTTCTTCTGGCACTGCCAAGAACTTACAAAACTTTAGCACGTTCAATCAATGGCAGGCTCTAAGGCTGCTCTTCCTCTCTACTCTCCTGTGCTTTTACTGCCATATAGTGATCTCCTTATAAGACATCATCATCTTAAAAAATTACTTTTTAGTTTGTCTGGCTACTAATGGATGGTTTAAACATGGGGCAACCACAGGCTATCAAGTGCGTTTTGTAAGTGCAATTTATAAGTGCAAAGAATTGTTCAGAAAGACGATATAATTCTTTCTTATTTTTTTTTTATTTTTTAAAAAAGACAAGAACTATCAAGAAAGTTAAGCAGCAGCTGATTTTAACTGCCTACATCGTTTAATTTTCCAGGGTAAAAAGAGAGATCAGCCATTAAAACTACTCATAAAAACAAAATAAAAAAACAACCTATCTTAATTTAGGACTTTCTGTTAAAAATCCTATTAGGTTGATCAAATGAACTAAGCTCTGGATTCCAAGTGCTCATCACAAAATGTGTTCTCCAGTCCCTACAGATTTAGTCTATTGGATTAAACTCGGGAATTGAGAAGAATCACATCCTCTGCTCTGCCTGGTGTTCTGTGGGGGCCTGTTTTCTCCAGTCTGTCCAACTTTCTGTAGTCTAACGGGTGTTACCAGGTCCTCCCGTCCTGTCTAGGTCCCCAAGAAATGACCTAGATGCTCTAGTAGACTCCATACTATTTCAATAACCTTAAAAGAACATTATTATTACTATTACACTTCATAGCAGGGAAATGGTATCCTTGAGTTTGGAAATGAGTCATGATCTCAGCATCTTAAAGGAAGGTATGGAGATAATGCAGATGAGGTGATGGACAAGTCAAATGCTTTATTTTTTTCCCCTAGTCTCATAAAGTTGGCATGGAGGCTTCAAAGGCTTTACGTCTCTGTACAGAATCACTGCAAGTTGCTAGCATCAGCAGCAGGTGCAGCGACAAGGGGACCGCACCTGTGATGCTGCAGAGCAGACGCAGGTTAGGTGTGGTGTCCCCCTTGTATCCATTGGCTACACCTTCACCCGAGGGCGGGGGCACCGGAATGGTCATTGTGATAGGCTTATGGAATTTTCTTCTTCTTGGTTCCACAGTGACGATTGGGCTAAATGTTGCTTTGTTTCCAAGGATCTTTTTCACAATTTCATCAGGAACAGGCTGGGCCTAAAGACAGAAAAAGAACCTTAGGTGGAAGTTAACATTTTTCTCTCATTGGAAAATTGACTTTTTAAATGAGGTAGAAAAAAACAAGTTAAAACAGACAACCTCCTCACTCCCCCCAAAATATGTCTTCTTTATACCTTCTCAGTATTTCAGGAGGGTGCAAAAAAAGAACCCAGACAACCTCATACTGCATCAGGAACCAGTTGGTGTATTTCCCCAACAGAATATGGATGACATAAGCTTGTGTGATAGAGAGGCAGTCAAATCTCACAACGGAGAAGTCTTTCAGGCTAATCCAAAGTAAAGGTCAGCAAATATTGAGTCTAGTGTATTTTAAACCTATGTGGGATATCCAGTAAAACGTCACAGAGGAGATTTGTGCCCGGGTAAAAATCAGGGTGACTTCAGAGTAAGTAACAAGGGGGCATTTAAGATTTCAGTTCCAGATTACCAAACCTAACGTCTTCCTGTTGGCTTCCTTGCTATTTGGTAAGATACTCAATTTGGGAGACAGCTGAAGAGAACTTCATGGCACTGAAATATAAAGCCATCTCCTTAGCTCCAAGTGGTTACTGAAGACCTTCCCAGCACTTACAGTACTTCACTCTAAAAAAACCTCACAAGAAGAATCTCAGTTAAACTATTAGTTACTATATTAATCGACACAAATTAAGTTACTTTCCTTATTATTTTCTTTTTTTAGTAGGTCTAACTGAAAAAAATAAATATAAGAAAGATGACTCTTGCCAGGATTTTCAATGAGCTTTCCAAACCCAAACAAGTTCCAAATGGGTTTGGATAAAACCCAGTATTTATGATGTACTTCAATCAAAATCTGAAAGCTTGCAAGTTTCCTTATTACTGATTTTTATGAAATGGTGTCTTATAAACCGAGTCAAATGTGGTTTGCTTCTTTAATGGTATATTTGCTCTTTGGTGCTCTTGTCACTCCAAATACCAATAACCTATGGTTAACAGAACAACCTTTCATCAGGAACCATGTGATACTTTTAAAAGAAAATCCCTAAAATATGTACCTTTATTGAATAACTTTATAATAAGTATAAAGCTCACTTTATACTTAACGCTTCTCATTTGAAATAGGTTAATGAGTCCCCCGATGGCCTAGTGCTTTGACTAGCAATATCATTAGGATAAGTTACAATTGTTTTCTGAGTGAAGCATGCTCACATGCTCTCACACAACATTTTGCACATGGTACCTGGAGGCCCACTCGAATCCTTTTGGTTAAGGCGCCCTCTGGGAAAGAAGCCTGGACGAGGGGCACAGTGGTGCTACTCAGAATTCCGCCTTCAGGACCGATCTGGTTGCTTTCCTGCTTAATCCTCGAAACCACGGCAAAA
Organism: Procyon lotor; assembly: GCA_028646535.1. NCBI lineage: Eukaryota > Metazoa > Chordata > Mammalia > Carnivora > Procyonidae > Procyon > Procyon lotor. Next base: position 15,464,350 of record CM053617.1, read on the forward strand.
TACTGGGGGAAGTCCTTTGTGATAATCCTGCAGATCCGCTTCTTCCCTAGCTCTTCTGGGCTGTCAAGTTCTGAAAGGACAAATGAATGAAAAAGCCATGAGAGTTAGCCTGTCTACCTGATAGCTTAAGACAAACTGGTGTGTAACTTTGATAGATAAAATGACATATTCAGTAGTCTCAATGGAGTTTCTAGGATGGAGAAAAAGTGAGAGGGACTTTAAAAAATATATAAAGATCCGTAAAGATACTATAAAGCTATTCATATACAGTATTTGTAGAAAAGTATTTCTACTGAAGAGGAATGAATGTCTTCAAAAATTGAAATTTTACCTCATATGAACAGAGCTCTACTCTTTAAGAAGAGAGACCTCATTCTGTGATTATTTACAATAATCTACCCCCAACGGCCAAAGTAGGAATGAGTCAGAAAAAAACAGGGCCTCACAAGAAAGTGAGTAAGGACTTAAGGATGTCCAAAAGGCTCTAGAACTCTATTTGAAAACCTCTTTAAGATATTTTTTAAATTGCTCAAACGATTAATATCATCATCATGAATGTCTTTCTACCACCAATAACCCTCACGATCAAACTCAAAACCTATCCACGAATGGACACATCTTTCCTTCCATCCACTTCCAAACTTATTTCTTCCCGTTTGTCCTAACTCTGGTAAAGGGCTAACAGTTTGTCTTGTCCTCCTAATAGTCTGACTCACTTTCCTGGATACTTGACATCGAAAGGTGGAAGTCCAGCTGATTCCACTGTGTCAATGGCTTGTTCTCTTGCCAGCCCCTGTCCGAGCCCTCTTTGCCTTGCTTGGATCACTAAGTCCCCTCCTCACCATCTCTTTGCTACTTGCCTCTCCTCACTCTGGTTCATCCCCTACAGGGCAGCCAGATGGGATGCGTCTTCTTCCAAAAGCCAGGTTTTATGCATAATGCTCGTTGGTTTAACCTTAATAAGTGATTTTTAAAATCATATGAAATAATAATTTTTGAGAGTAGCCAAGAGTATTTTGGAAAAATAGCTTCGTGAGGGAGAATTTATCTTATAAGATTTAAAACTTATCTAGAAATACCATAATAAAAGTTATATGGACAGACATATAAAATATGATATATATATATATATATGAAATTAGATAAATAGGTCAGAGGGATAAGAACAGAGCAAGAAAGAGATTTAAATTTGTATATGTATATACAGATATGGTATATATGTAAGTCCATATATACTTTTATATATTATAGATTATGTATTTAAATGAGTATATTTAAATCAAAGTCATATATTTAAACTTCAAATCGGTGGGGGAAAGTGGGGGAAAGAGGGCTTATTTAAGATGGCATTGACATAAATGAATATTCATTTGGCAGAACAGAGCTAAATCACTACATCTTATTATATATAAATACAAATTCCCACTGGGTTAGAGACTTAACTACTTAAAAAAATTAAAATGTTACCATAAAACAATCAAGAGAATATGTTTCAGCCATGGTTAGGAGAAATTTTTGTATTCAAAACTGGAAACCCAGAAGCCTAAAAGGTCGTTTTGACTATAAATATGTCAAGTTTTCTATGGCAAAAATAGTTAGCTTGAATGACAAATGGGAGACTAGGAAAGATAACAGTCACATTCAACACATAATGGATCAAAAGGCTCAGTCCCCACGGCAGCTACAAATTGACAGAGATGACAGACGAGCCAACATAAAATGGCAAAATGCTGTAAATGGGCAATTCACAGAAGCTGAAAAACTTCAGTGGGGGGCAGCCAGGCCACACCTCCGCTCTATTGCCTTTGATAAAGCATCAAAACCACCCCAAATGTAAAGTGAGCATGTCCATCTCAGAAGCAGCAGATGAATAGGAAATGGAGAGGCTCAGTGTTCTACCTCCACACTTGACTTCTAACATCTTTCAGGATTTGCCAGTGGTTCTGGGACACTCTGTGTTGTACCCACTCTATTTTGCAGCTTCCAGCAATTTCTCTGTTACCATTAAAATTTGCATAATTATTGATCTTCAATGTTTTTTAACAGGTTTTTATTTTCAAAGATTTATTTATTTAAGAGAGAGCAAGCAGTTGAGCAGGGGGAGGGACAGATGGAGAGGGAGAGAGAGAGCAGACTCCCCACTGAGTGTGGAGCCTGCCACGGGGCCACACGGGACTCCATCCCACAACCCATGAGATCGCGACCTGAGCCTAAACCAAGAGTCAGACACTCAACTGACCCACCTAGGAGCCCCTTTTAAAAGGTATTTTATTAACAGGTATTTTAAAGATAAGCCTCAATCCAAAGAAACAACTACTATGTGAATTTCAAACACTGGAATCCCCAAGCACCATTCTTTAAACAGTAGCATCCACATGTTGCCTTTTTGAATTACTCAGACTCCTAGGCCTCTGCCTGATGAAATAGAGAAAAGGTATCTTCCCTCAACCAGGTTACATTCTGTTTCTATGTGTACTTATTTTTAACTTTTTTTCTGATAATAAAAGTCAATACAAATGTAAAAACTGCAAAAATTATTTAAGTATTGATTTATAAGAAGCATCATCTCTTTAACAGCTACAGTGGGAGGTTGGGCTATTATGCACTGGGAAAGCTGCATAAGTAAGACAATGATGGAGACAGCAGGTAAATGTGAGAGGCAAGAGCACGGAGTGAAAGCCAGGCAGTAAGATTACCACGGAATTGTTACAACCTGAATCACAAGATCTTATTGGTCATTGTACAGGACAAAGGTTAAATAAACTATGATATATTCATACTATGGAATACTGTGCAGTCTTAAAAAGAATGGAGTAGAAGCAAACATTTAAATATGTAAATCTCCAACCCATATTAAATGGAAAAGTCACAAAAAATGTGTTTATAATCAACTAATCACAACTTTACATGTCTATGTATAAATTTATATAATTCATACAAAATTTAGGGGAAGGGGAAAGAAGAGGAAAATTATGACTGTATACTTGTGTATGACTACATGGTAAGAATACTAATACTAGTATTTAGTATGTTCTTTTTTCTTTTTTTAAAAAGAGATTTTATTTTATTTGATAGAGAGAGAGAGAGAGAGATCACAAGTAGGCAGAGAGACAAGCAGAGGGGGTGGGGGAAGCAGCTCCCTGCTAAGCAGAGAGCCCGATACGGGGCTCGGACCCAGGACCCCGAGATCATGACCTGAGCCGAAGGCAGAGGCTTTAACCCACTGAGCCACCCAGGTGCCGCTAATACTAGTATTTAATGATATGATGTACATAAATATAATAAATGATATAGCAGATTATTAATACTTTAATGTGTAGATTCAGCTCAAGCAATTTTTTTCTCTATTTCTTGCTTTAAGAAAAGGAAACTAAAACACAGCCATGAGATGATCTTAGTTGTTTGTTTCAGGTAACTGATGACCCAGTTGACTAGGGGAGCCTGCTGGAGGGATGAAGGTTCTCCACACTCAGCTACTGAGAAGCCTTGACTCCTGGCCACATCCTCCATCTTATCACAAGGCTTTTCATTCTATTTACAATTTTGATAAGCTATTAATGCATATTAAAATCAGATTTTCTTTTCAGAAAATGTGAAATGACCAGTTAAATTACACTAAATTAACTGATGTCTGAGGTCTGGCACATTGTAGGTATTCAACTAGTATCCGCAGAACAAAGACCTCGCTGGGAATTAATGAGACTCACACTTTTTGTACCAAAGAACTACATAATTCTTTAAATCTTGCTTTAAAATATATGTAGTAGTAGAGACTGGTTACTGTTTACTCTTTTATTTTTTTTTAAAGATTTTATTTATTTGACAGAGAGAAACACAGTGAGAGAGGGAACACAAGCAGAGGGAATGGTAGCGGGAGAAGCAGGCTCCCTGCTGAGCAGAGAGCCCCTGTTTACTCTTTCAATAGTTTTTTTTTTTTTTTAATTGTATGTGGAACGTGGCTCTTGTCTTTCTACTTTTTAATTCACAGTAAATTTTATTACGTCCATGTGTTTATAAGAGAAATTACCATTGACTTAAGGGATTTACCCAAAGGGTGTCAAAAACTTATGAGAGTATAAAACTCTTCTGCAAGTTCCCTGTTGCAAACTACAAAGGTATGTCAGAAAAGTCAGATTTACAGGCAAAGAGTGATAAAGTCTGATAATGTAAAAATTAACAACCTCAGTATTCTTTCTAGGACTGAATTTATTTGTATTCAGATTTTAAAATGGTTTATCACTTGGGTCAGAGAGCAGAAATGTTATTACCAAGAATCTTTGCTTTGCTCCTACTCTTGACATAGATAAACCTAACAACACAGCTTACAAATGTGATGCCCATGTCCTATTCATAGCCACAGAGAACCCAGCTTGTGTGAGCCCCAAACTGGCTAGATCAAGAGCAACACAGTGGTATCTGTTAAAGGCACAGATTCCTAGGCTTCTCTTGTGGAGATCCTGACTCAGTAGTTGGGGGGGACTGAAAAGCTACTTTTCATACTCAATTCAGGAGACTTTCTGACTTGATAGATGTGGGAGGCAAAGCCTTAGTAGATTCTCACCCAGTGTTCGTAAAAACTCAGAACCCAAAGTATTAAAAACATGACAAGAGGATCCTATGAAAAACATCTCAAGGATGGTTCAATATGGGAAGAGAAGCTTACGGGGCAATAATATCCATTAGTATTCAAATGGCTTTACTTTTTAAAATAATTCACTACACCACTCTGTAGCTATAGAATTACGGAGAAAATGACATAAAAATAGAGGGCTTCTTATGTGGGGTAATTGATAATGCCATAGACTATGAAAGGACCCTGAATCCCCCTCTATTTAATTTGTTACTAATAAAGTTTTCACAAAAAAATAAAATTAAAGAGAAAAAAAAGAGGCGCGTTCTGAAACAGGTAGTTTTGGTCAGGCAGAATGTTAAAATTCACACTTAACCGAATGTCTACTTTGTGGCAGGTGAGTTACTATTTGGTCCACATAGCATTTGGTAAAGGGGATGTCTAAAGTCAAGAGAGGAAGTGACCTGTCTGCTTTAGATCTTAGAAGCTAAGTCTAGGAAGAGGGTCGGGGAGAAGTGATGAAGTCATGCAGACAGGAACTACACTCACTATTGAACACAGTGTCTTTGCAGACTAGCTAGCACAGGGGTGGTGGTTAATAAGTGGATGAGTAATGGACAGATATGCAGATACCCTGGTCCAGAAGGTGACACAGCTTCTTACTGGCCCACTCTTATGAGCAGAAAGCCCTGATTATAGTGGCATTTCTGCTGTGCAAGAAATGGAAGCTAGTATCCTACAGTTTCCTTAAATCACTGATTAATGATAAATTTCTTAAGCACCTTGTAACTCATTTGGTTTCTATATTGGCAAAAAGTGGGACATCTCTCTCTGTAACTGAGATTTTGCAACATTACAGTAAGAATCAAAAAATGCTTTGCAAATATAAATGATTATGGAGATCATAATACAATGAAGCATAAATAACAGGATTGAAATCATGTTCCCACTAAATGAGTCATTCAAATGATTATCTTTGATTAGCTTTGCCTCACCTTACCTGCACATGATTAAATGTCTCAGTAACTTGCTCAAATGGGACCATGGTTCTTTTTCTTAGACCAAATTTGTTTTCTTTTCTTTTTTTTTTTTTTTTAAGATTTTATTTATTTGACAGTGAGAAACATAGCGAGAGAGGGAACACAAGCAAAGGGAATGGTAGCGGGAGAAGCAGGCTTCCTGCCGAGCAGAAAGCCCGATGTGGGGCTCGATCCCAAGCCCCCTGGGATCATGACCTGAGCCGAAGGCAGACGCTTAATGACTGAGCCACCCAGGCGCACCCCAAATTTGTTTTCTGAAGGTCATTTGTGAGTGTGAAGGTCATGTTTGAGTGTGAATAGTCTATAGAAGGAATACAACCTCAAGTCTTCACAAAGGATGATTTCTATATCTACAGTTCAATTTCTAATTAGATGAATATTCTGCTCAGCCTGCTCCTCCAAAGAGGATTATTTTATATTAGGGGTGGGGTAAATGGAATCCTAGAATGTTAGAATGCAAAAGGGCAAGCTAGTCAGTATGGGTCTGTGGGAAGTCAGTGGAGATAGTTGTCTTGGGTTCGGATCCAACCCTCAACCAGTGAGCTTGGAGTTTGGACAAGTTCCTAACCTTTAAAACTTAGGTTCCTTTTCTCTAAGATGAAGACAAGAAAAGTTTTCTCTGGTGTAGATAAGTGATAGAAAACCACCAGCACAATTCTATTCACGTAATAATTTAGGTTACATATTCTTTCCAAGGTCACACAACTTTGGAGTAAAGAAGGACCAGAAAACCACTCTGTGGCAGATCTAAGGTTGGATTAAAACAAAACAAAACAAAAAAACACACACAAAAAATCCCATATCACCTTATCTGTGTATCTCTACAGTATATAAATCTTAATCGATATTATTTTAATTTCATTCAATTTTTCAAAAGAAAGTTTCACCAGTTACAGAAAATTAAGTATAAGAATTTATAGATTAATTGGGAGAAATGAAGGAAATAAAAGACAAGTCTATATCATTCAACTCTGGCTATTGAATATGTGGAAGAGTAGAGCACTTGTAATTTAGTCACTCAAATATTTCAGAAAACTGCAGACATTCATCTTCTTGGAATTCAAGTTCAGCTTCATCTGAATATGCAAATTTTGTAACAAGCCTGTCCCAGATGTTGCAAGAAAAAAAACCCAAACCAAGTAATACAATTGACCCTTCTTCCTCAACGTAAACATAATAGAAACCTTTTTAATTTTGCTTAACTTTTATTTTTTTTTAATTTTCTTTAAAGATTTTATTTATTTATTTGACAGAGAGAGAGAGATCACAAGTAGGCAGAGAAGCAGGCAGAGAGAGGGGGAAGCAGGTTCCCCGCTGAGCAGAGAGCCCGATGAGGGACTCGATCCCAGGACCTGAGATCATGACCCGAGCAGAAGGCAGAGGCTTTAACCCACTGAGCCACCCAGGCACCCCTCAACTTTTATTTTGAAATAATTTTGGAGTCATGGAAAGTTGCAAAGAGTACAGAGCGGTCCCATGCACATCTATAATTTGAGTAATTTTTTAAAAAAGATTTAACGTATTTATTTGAGAGAGACAGAGAGCAGGGGGAGGGGCAGAAGAAAGAGAAAGAGAATCCCAAGCAGACTCTGTGCTGCGTGCATGGGGCTCAATCCGGTGCCCTGAGATCATGCATGACCTGAGCCGAAACCAAGAGCCAGACACTCAACTGACTGAGCCACCCAGCCCCTAAAATTTTAGTAATTTAACTTATATTCATATTTGGTTCTGGCATCTGCTTTATGTCTGCTGAGATCAGCATTATTTTACATCTTTAACTACGCAAGGTAATGATCTTCTTTGCTACTCAGATTTGTACAAGGTATTAAGAATGCTAATGATGAAGAATGTCTAGAAACAATGACGTACCTATTTGTTTTCCCCTCCAATTTTAGCAATCCATATAATTTCTGACCACCTTATTTCTTAAAAGTATTTTTAAATGAACGTCTTATCATTGTTTGCCCTTTCCCTGCCACCAGACCTCCTCTCCTCATTTGGTTGTGACATCCCTTCCTTTAGAATGTTGCTTTCTCTCTTGGGTATGGGTCACTGAATTATTCAGGAAACGTATCATTGAAAGTGGGGACAGACGCCTGGATACAAAGCATTCATGTTTCCATTCATCCAACTTGGTGAGATGACAGTCCTGTGCCAAGAGCTGTCCCATACACTGGGCATATGGCTGTCAGCAAACAAGTCAGAGTCTGTCCACAGGGACTTCACAGTACATCAAGGGAGATAGCAAAATTCAAAGTTGCTTGTTCCAGAAGAAGAGAGGCCAGGTGTTGTGGCCATATTTACCAAGTGGATCTCACTTACTCTGGGGTTTAGGGAAGGCTTTCTGGAAGAAAAGTCAGGGAGCGAGTATCTGGTCATGTCAGAACAACCATTTTAAGGTTTTTCTACAGAACTGCAGAAACCTTATATTCTCCCCACCTGGTTCTCTATGTGTATTTTCCAGGAAAATGTTCTTCCATGTTTGCTTACTTTTCCACTTATGTAAATAAAAAAGAATGGCTTTTGGGCAATTAGCTCCATTAGGTCACTTTCTTCCACCTTTTGTTTAAACCATTACTCGTACATCCAGGAAAAGACAAACCATATTATTCCATGTTCAAAATCAGGATCATATATCACGTTTGAAAGCTGAACACCATAAATCAGTAACACAGCATGTCCAGCAGATACAGAAACCCACTGAACTCCAGGGGAACGAGACTTGCTGTGTCTGGCGTATTGGCCTCCACCCACATCCACACTGAAGGTAATAAGGCTCACCTGACAGCTCAGACTTGCTTCCCTGTCCTCAGAGGGCTAAGAGCCCCCTTCTGCCTGACATGAGGGTCAAGGTGTTTGACGTCATCGTTCTGACGCACTAATGTTTCATAAAGACATGTAAATGCTGGCAAGTTCACGGACACAGGCATCCATAAAACCGGCATTATTAATGTTTATGTGCTTTCGTCCCGTTCTCATTTCCGGGCCAGTCAGTGTAGGGAACCGTTCTAGCACAGGTTCCTTTCCTTCTGCAACGTGGTAGGGGTCATGCAAGTGATTTAAACTGAGCTTTATGGCCACAGATCGAAAGTCAGTCAGTATTTTGTTATGGTTTAATACCAAACACAAGACATTATTTGGTATGCACCATCCCCCCCAACACCGTAACACAGTCTCGATTTGGTTAAGTTCAATTATACTTTTTCCTCCAGAATTTTTCAAGTTTGTTAACAGATCTGTCCAACAGGTGGTGCTGTGTACAACATTAAGCTACACATTTTACTTCTCAGGGCGCCCCTGTTGTTACACTTACCTTGACATGTGAAGGTTACTCTTTGTCTCCTGGCTGATAAATTAAAAACAAGTTCAATTGAAATGAACCAAAATAGCAGTTTTTAACTGAGAAGTCTGTAGTTTCTGTAGCTACTGTTGATACAGTTAGATAATAAATTATGAAAAATTTGTTTTCTGTTAACATAACATTATAGCTATCAATTTTTCTTTCCTGCTTCAATTTACAAAAAGAAATAGCATAATTATTTCATCTAAAGTGTATTATTTTAAACTTCCAATCGGTCTCATGGGAAAGTGAAGCAATGACAAGAGCGAGGAAACATTTTCCTGGCATTGTAGCATTGTTTGGGGACCTTCAGCCACACTTGGTTCCAATACACTGGTTGGGATTTTAAAATAATAGCATAATCCCTATATCCTCAAAGCTTTCTTGTGAGGCTTAAGTAGCAATGATCTTGATTTGAAAACCTAATAAATGTGGCTACAGGAGTCTACACACTGTCCAGAGGACCATGGTCTAAAAAAAAATATAATGCAAGCCACATTTGTAATTTTAAATGTCCTTTTTTTTTTTTTAAATTTTAAATGTCCTTATAGCCACACTAGAAAAATAAAAAGGAACAGATAAAATTAATTTCAACACTATCTTTTATTTAGCCCAGTATATCCAAAATATTACCACTTCAACATGTAACTGATGTAAAAATTATTAATGAGATATAGATTTGTGTGTGTGGGGGGACTTTGTATATCTCTTGTGTTTTCTGCTCATGGCCCATCTACGTGTACAGTTTTGCGTGCTCTGAACAACACACAGCTAGTGGTGACCATAGTGATGGTGGAGGATGGGAGCATTTCTCGAGCTCTGCAATTCTGAGACCTCCAAGGATGAGGGATTCTTCTGCTAGTAAATACTCCCAGTTCCAGCAAAACCACAAACTACAAAACTCCCCTTGGGGTCTGACATTGGAGTCACAACTTTAAATAACTGAAGGTTTTAAACAAACTTATTACGAAGTGGATTATTTAACCTGGTGCACTTTAAAGATGATGTTTTTGGGGGGAGCAGAATAAATATTTTGTGTGTTGCAGTATCTTTTTCTCAGCAGAGACGTGACAAGTGCTCAAACAAGACCTATGTCTGCTGCCAAAGAGAAAAGTTGTTCCTGTCACGTGATATCCTAGCGGTAACAGTAGGTTCTTCACACCTAGACCATCTGTCCTTTGTCATTCTAGCCTCTTATTTCAATAGGAGCTTTGCTAACACACCTGCTTCATTAGCGTAACCATCCATACACTTTTGTCTCTGGGCTCGCCAGTGGCAGAAATAAATCTTAATTTCACTGTATTTTGCAATGACAGTTTTTTCCTGAATACATATCATATCCTTTTGAGTCACAGAAGAACTAAGATGGTACCTTGATGAGTCATGGAAATTTTAAATAGCAGCTAACATTTACGTAACATTTTTATTGCACACAGAACACTTTCATAGGCATCCTTCATCTGAGAACACAGAAAGGCAAAGGGGTATTACAGAAAAACAGCTAAATTTGGAGTCAGAAGTCTGGATTTTAGAAGTCTAGATCTAGATCTTTTTACTAGTTCCTGACTGGGTGGTGGTGATGGGGAAGTTAAGAACCAGGACCAGGGCCTCGGCTAGCTTTGTGTGATCTGGAAGAGAGGGCCGTGGGGCGGACACCGCTCTGCCGGTAAATGACTTGGGAACATTAGGTAAGAGACTTTGTCCCACAGTCAGTGTCAGAGCAGATGGCTTGGCAAGGGGAAGAGTCAGGAATTTAGACCCGACCTGCTCTCCTTCACAACTGTACGTAGCAGTGGCGATGAATCCTACACTGACTGAGTGGTTCTCACTTATCGGGCCTTCGGTGAAGAACCTGACATATTAGCTTGTCAGTTTCACCATAGTTCTCTGTGAGGGATCCTCACTTTACAGACTGAAGCTAAAGCTTAGGGAGATTGAGTGCTTTGTTAGAGTTTCACTGGGTCAGGATGGGAGTTCCAGTCTAAGGGATGTCCACAGACCTGATCCTAAGTACATTACACACACACTCCTAACTACAAGCCACATTACACTGGGAAAATTATCCTCCTCCTTGAGCCTGTCTTGCCCTGAAGTTACTCTGACCACTAAGCCCTTCTAACTCCTCAATTCTAACTACTAAATTGTGTGTTTGGAAAGGCTTCGCACGTTCTGAAATACCACAGAACCATAACCTCATCTTTACAATTGTGTTGTTTCGTCAAAATCCATTATCAAAACATTGGCTAAGATGATTTTTAAATATCTGGGTTTTAAGATTTTTCAGAGAATAAGGCACAATATGACCGGTTATAAAAGTAGCATATAGATTAGTTACAAAGCAGGATTCATTTATGGAAGAGGGTTAAAAGGGAGACATTTATGGGGCACCTGGGTGGTTCAGTCACTTAAGTGTCTGCCTTTGGCTCAGGTCATGATCTTGGGGTCTTGAGATCAAGCCCTGCATTGGGCTCCTTGCTCAGTGGGGAACCGCTTTTCCCTCTCCCTCTCCCACTGCTTGTGCACGCGCTCTCTCTCAAATAAATAAAATATTTTTTAAAATAAATAAAATTTTAGCAAAGAAACTCTTTCTACTATTTCTAAGATAAGACACAGAAATCTGGGGTGGAAGGTTATATCATCATTTCTTTCAAACATCTGAGAGATGCCGAGTATGCGTTGGGGGCATCATTTAACTAAACAAAGATAAGACTAATTCCTATTTGAAAATTGGTTTATTCAAAACAAAATGAACACAAGTCAGCATGAAATCATGGAAGTCCATTCCATAAACGAACCTTAAGAATTAAAAAAAAATCCATTGTTAGGACATCATACTATATACTCAAAAATGAAGGAGAACATATCAGAACTCAATGTCTTTGCTAGAACTAGAGTGTCCAATGAGGTAGTGAGTGGCTATGTTTGGCTATCTGAAGTAAATAAAACAAAATTAAAGATGACCTTCCTCAGCTGCACTAGTCACATTTGAAGCACTCCAAAATCACATGTAACTAGCGGTTACTGTTGGACAGCACGCATATAGAGTATTTCCATCATCGTATAAAATTCTATTGGACAGCACTGTTTTAGAATATTCAGTATTCTTCCTAGAATACTGTTACTTTATCAGAACTTTCCTCAAAGTAAGTTCTCCTCTTTAATTTTTTTCTCCTGGAGATTATCATTGATGATGTTTAGAGTAGAGGAAATAGACTAATGAGAACTTTTCCTCCATGGAGCTACATAATTTTAAGGAGGTTCCTCTTTCTGCCCCTCACTGGCAATGGGGGAAGTCCTAAATCAGTGTTTTGTCTGATACTGGGGTTTCAAAGGTAGTTCGAACCCTTACCCTCAGGAGGTTACAGTATTAAGGTAGCTATCCATTAAAAAGAAAAAAAAATACGTGTGTAGCAAAGACTACATTTCAATAACTAGTAATCTATAATGCTGGCATTTAAGAAACACTATAAATATGGGGGCACATGGGTGGTTCAGTTGGTTGACAACCAACTCCTGATTTCAGTTCAGGTCATGGTCTCAGGGTCGTGGGATTGAGCCCTACATTGGGCTCCATGCTCAGGGGGGAGTCAGCTTGAGATTCTCTCTATCCCCCTCTCTCTGCTGCTCCCCATGCTCATCTTCTCTCTCTTTCTCTCTCTCTCAAATAAAAAAGTAAATAGGTAAGCAAAATCTTAAAAAAAAAGAAACAGTAGAAACATGAAAATATTTATATACTCTATTGTCCCTAAAGCAAAATAACTATCCTCTCTGGAAAACCTGCTCTTCTTTCCATTTTTAAGTCCTGAATCATCTATATTCTTTCACTATTTTCAAAATGCTAAACCAATTCATTCTCTTAGGATGTATTCTTTTTAAAACTTTTAATTGTTTTCTTATCAATTTCCTTATAAGAGAATGACTATACTTCATGCTTTAAATTAAGGTAATAAAAATTAGAACTCTTAATTACCACTCCATGTTCCTATTAGAAATCATTTGAAGTTATAGATGGCATGTGATCTAAATATCAGTATCATATATAAATACGATTATTCTTCTGGACCTTAAATCTAGGGGTTTGTAGGAATTTTCCTCTTTATTTTCTTCTCCACAGGACACACATTTCTAAAATCAGTGGGATATAGTTAAGTCTTTGAAAACAAGATAGAACAAGATTTTAGCGCCAGCGCTGCTACTTAGTTTGGGTAACCTTAGTAAGTGACTTGATTGGTCAGAACTTCAGTTCCCTCATCTGTAAAGTGTGATTTAAACTACCTACTTTATAGTACTATACTTTTGTTTTAAATTTTCACATAGGAAGGAATTTATCGGGGCGGCTGGGTGGCTCAGTCGGTTAAGCAGCTGCTTTCAGCTCCAGTCATGATCCCAAGGGTCCTGGGAATGAGCCCCACATCAGATTCCCTGCTCAGTGGGGAGTCAGCTTCTCCCTCTTCCTCTGCCCCTCTCCGCTGCTTGTGTTCTCTGTCTCTCATAAATAAATAAAATAAAACAGGAATTTTTTTCCCTTTTTTTTCAGTAAAGGAAAGGTGAGGAATCACTCCTTCATGAATGGCAGAAACTCAACAATTATAAGTTTCCTTCTACCCTGCTGTAAAACATCTTTAAATTCTTGGTTGGCTTCAATTAACTGTGTCATATACAGAACCTTCGGCAGGGCAATTTTTTCCTCTAGAATGAACAGTGACAACAGCTGATACTTATTGAGGGCTTACTGTATGTCAAAGGCTGTATTTCACAATTGCCTCACAGGATTATTTTTTCCCAGTCACAACCCTACGAAGTAAGGAAGGTGATCTCCGTTTCATAGAAATAAAAGAGGCTCACAGGGACCAAACAACTTGCCCACAGTCATCCCTCAAATACCTGAGTTGGTCTAGTTCCTTTGTCCTCCCTTTGAAACCAGGAACTTATGCTGGATGCCTTCCAAAAGCCAGTGAATTCAATGCTAAGACAGTGAATTTTATGGTATGTGAATTATATCTCCAATAAAGTTGTTCTTTAGAACTGCTGAATTTGTAGTGATTAGGAAGTCAGGATTCATTCTGTGATGAACAGGTTATTCTGTGGTGAACTTGGTCTCTGATTGCTTTTGACTTTTTTAAAGGAAACCTCGCTTCAAGTACCTAGTCTCCAAACAAGTCTATTCCCGACATCGGGTCCGAAAAGCTGCGTGGTTTGGAGGGTCAGACAGCCGAGGGAGGTGACTTGCTCCGATGACAGTGACAAGCTCAGCCACATGGCCTTGCTAGGAGCAACATAACACGACACAGACTCCAATAACAAGCCTGCAACTTATTTTTTTCCGTGATTATTGCCCAATAGAAATTAAAAATTCGTGAAGAATGTTGAAATCATCGAGGACAAAACGGAGATACAGGAAAGGATCCGGAAATAATAATTCCAAAAATAAAATGCGAACGTATTTCCTTAAAACTGTGCTGCATGCTTTGCATACCTTCCATTATTATTCACCTCCTCCTTATACTTCTTGCACTTAGAAGACTCTCTTGGGTTTTGGAAAGATGAACATATTTGACTAAAGGTCTAAAGAATAATCAGTGTAATATCTGTGCATTAGTATTGTGGGGGGAAAAGCCTGTTGGATTGAAAGGAGCTTCCTGCCTGAGATTCAGAAAGCAGCAATAAACGCAGGGGCCCAGACTCCCAGGTCAGAACACAAATGCAGGGCATTTGAGCAGCATGAACTTCAGCGCGGGCAGGCCTTTGATCTTGACCTGCTGACATTTACAAGAGACAAGGATTTGTCATAATTACCTTCATCCATGCCATTCAGCAGTTCGGTTAAATCTTCATTTTTACTGTCAAACTGGTGCTCCTTCCACGTCTCACCATTTTCACTTCGAAGAACAATGAGTTCTCTCTCTTTTCCTCGCATAGACCCAAAGTGAGGGATTTCCACTATGACAGGGCTGGAAGAAAAATCCACATTATTTTGTGATCAAATGAAATATATTTATAGTATCATACCTTCAAAAACAGTTTCATTAACAGTATTCATTTGAAAATCAGAGGTGCCACTAAGGTTGGGAATAACTTCAAAGCTGCAGAATCATTTGCTAATTAAATAATATGTTAGAAGCCTGAAAACATGCCATCACTCATTCATTCACCAACAATTTGTAAGGGCCTACTGCCTGTTAGGCATTTTGATTTAATAAGGGGAAAATATTCAGCACATATAAACACTGATTTTTGAATCAAGAAATTGAAAGCTATGAAAATAGACCATAAGAAAGTTGGTCCATTTTTAAAAACACAATAGCTATATTATATTACATTATATTATATTATATTATATTATATTATATTATATTATATTATATTATATTATATTTATTATACAGAAAAGCTAATGATTTAAAAGGACACAGTCATTTCTTTGAAAAAGAAATTCTGTAGATTTCCTGCTTTGAAAGACCACAGGTATCTGTCCCTTAGCAAGCAAATGATCGACATAGCAATTTGTTCCCTCCAACGGTGATTTCCTATGAATTTTAAGGCAGTTTCTCTCATTTTTAATTTGTGAAATGGTAGTTGGCAACTTAATTTCCTAACTCTAGTATAACCTGCACAGGAAGATTTAAACTTCTGAAAAACCACTTATTGGTTTGAAATTGTAATGTAGCCATACATTAATTTTTGACAGTGTCCTTTTGCCAAAGAATGTGGAAAGGATGGCTGCAAATTGAACACAGCCAATCGAGCACAGGAATAATTTTGTTAACTTTAAAATAGGATAAATGCTAAAAAAGATGGATGGAAGTAAGCAGACCACAATCACACACAGTTTATGTAGTTGGATTGTGCAGCTTTATTTTATGACATTTAAGTAGACAGTATCATTATTCTCCTACAGAGGTTGTATATAACCTCACCTCTTACCCTATGTGTTTAAGTACTTGTGATAATAGGAGACACGGGTTTAAACAGGTAAGAGCATACAAAGGGAGAGGCACTGCAATGATTCAATAACATAAGTACATAGGAGTATTTCATTTATTACAAAGGCATTCACTTAAAGTGGGATAATGATAAATACAATTTTTCTTTTGGCAAAATAATTACAATTAATTCAAATTAAAGATTTAAAAATTTTTATAGTGCCTTTACTTTTTGATAGGTAGAAACAAAATCAAGTATTCCTAAGAGCATTAATAATTTCAAGAGGTAAGATATTTAACACAGGTTTAACCATGTCTGATTTGATATTCAATATTTTTTTTGAGAACTAGATACAATCTTTGCAGGTTAATGTATCAGATACTGTCTCTGTAAATATTTAAGGAATGTGGCTTTGTGTAGGACATTCAACAATACTGGAGAGGAGGTAGGAACCAGGGCCTTTGACCAAGGTGAAAGCCAAGCAGAACTTTTCATAACAGGTCTCTTCATGCAGACTGCCAAGGCAAATCCACCAATCAGACAGACAAGCACACAAACAACAAATACCAACACATTTCAGCTTAAACAAAATGAAACAAGACAATTTAATAACTTCAGTGGAATATTCTATCTGCTGCCTCGTTGGCTTTCTTTACGTATCTTCTATCCCCAACATTTATCAAATTCAGTTGACTTCTTGAGGACTTTTGTTTCTCAAAGCTCATGAAGATTACTTAGTATGTATCATAAGTATGTACTTTTAAAAAACTCTAATTCCAGACACGTACATATATGTGTATATATATATGTGTACACATATATATATTCACACACGTATATATCCTTTACAGCAAATGTTGATTCAAAGCCCGCAAGTACCTTCTCTTATGCTGGGTTAAAATTAGATCGTCAGTCTGTCTTAAAAACTATCGTAATCAGTTGAAACATTTCAAAATAAAGAAAGGTTTACAGAAGCACAGAGTTATGAAGCAGAAGTTCCACATGCTCGGGAAGCACAGGGTAGGGAGCGGTGCTACAGCTAAGTCAAGCCACTATGGTTTCTGTTTCTTTCAGTGACACACATCAACTGAAAGCATTAAAAACTGAAAAGATAAAAATAAAATTAAGACAAGAAGAAGACCATGGGTGTGACAGAAAAAAATTGAAAATGGAAAAAAGAATTGTAGACATTCTGTATCTTGTCTATAAAGATCCTACCCAATAAATTTTGTTCCTTGAGGCCCAAGCTGCAGGATTCGGCTAACCAAGCTCTCGCCCTCATTTACAGGGGGAGGATTGGTAGGAAGATGCAGTTTACTGAATAACATCCATGCAGCAGGAAGAGAAACGAGAAGGGGAAATTGTGAACACACTGTCCGTCACGACAGAGCCTGCCTGATTTGCACCCAAGTGCCACCTCAGAAAACAAATTCATTTTTTTCCTTTTTGCAAAAGCCCATATCACCATGGATTATTTTCCCTAAAAAGTATCTTTAAAAAAAGACATGTACCCATAGTAGCCATTTATTCAACGTGGTGAGATAGTTGCGCCATCTATATTTTTCCCTAAGAATGGTGCCTTGACTTCCACGGGGGGCCGCTGGGGTTCCGTGCACTCACTGAGCAGAGAACATGCTTCGTGGTTAGTAAAAGCTTTGACCAGCAAACTGAGTTAAGGAAGTATCAGCCTACTAGCTTTTCAGAGAATTACACAGCTGTTGGGACCTTTGACACTACACAAAAAGTGTACTCCATCGAAATGGTCCAACTAAGTAGTTTTAATAGTTAACTACTTGAGTTTTTAAAAAGGGAGAAGAAAATCAAATAGATCACACAAGGGCCAAGACAAAAATTGACCAAATGACTTACCCTAAAAATTGTGCCCCTGCAGGACCCATTTCTACCAGCCTACTGGCTAATCCCTCTCCTTCCACCATGGGGGGTGGGTTGGCCAGTTTATGTCTCTTTACCAAGCGGCAGGTGATGCGGGTGGGGGCCGTACACTTGCGAGGAGGGATGATGATTCTCATCCCGTGGTGACGGCTCCCTCTCATGGAGCCACCTCTTGCATCCACCATAAAGCTAACCAGAAACCTGTAGGGAGAAGACAGGAGGTGAAGTCAAGGAGAGAAATACGCCATTTCCACAGGAGATTTTGAGATTAAATGTTAGGGTTTAAAATGACAGACAATGTAACTATCATTTCCTCTCTTAAAAAATACATTGGAAGTAAATACGGTGGAGTCACATCAAACATGCACTCAACTTGTGAACTGGGCAAAAAGCGGGCCGTGACAACTTATTTTTGGTGGGACGCTGGCCTCCTGACAGAAACCAACCACTTTGTCAGATGCTCAAATTGAGTAACAGTGAACATTTCAAAGCTGGGATTAAAAACTGTCTCTTACAGGAGTGTCATGCATGTAAAAACTCAAACTGAGACCGCTCTCTGTGGTCTCTGTGAATGACTTCAGCTATATTCAAGTGTCATTTTAACTATAAGTGGTTTTAGCCAGAATGCTGACTACAGAATCTCTCTCCCTGACAAGTCAGATGAAACTCCACGGTATGTTTTAACACGTACAACTCATAAAATAAATATATACTTAATCATACCAAACACTCTAATTTTTACTACCACAAAGCAGAATATAAGAATAAAAGCAGATGGCTAGTTTTGCTCAATTTTGATGGAAAGAGATTTAATCTTTTCAGTATAAACTTGGCATTAAAACTATTTAAAATAACCTCCACTTGAGTATCTGTATAGCCATAGAGAACTGAATAGCCTTTTAGAAAATGTCTCTCAATTATGTACTATAATTCTGTCATTAGTCTTTCTATTAAAGCTAATGAAAAAAATTATTTGTCTGAAAAAAAAAAAATTATTTGTCTGCATGTAGATATAAAAATGTAAGGAAATTAATAGTATCTTATCTGGGTTATAGCATATTGCAATCCTGATTCTTATCACATGCTCCTGGAGTGTCCTCCTCGGATCTATGGTATTATAAAGCACTTTGGTGAACGTACATCAGTGAGTCCGGCATATGGAAGAGTGCAAGTCAGACAGGAGAACATATATCCCTTTGCATTCCAAAGTTCACATGTGAAAATATGCTTATTACTGGAGCAGCACCACATGTTGATAAGTAGAAAATTATCTGAATACCTATAGTGTTAGAGGGGAGGGAATAATCCCATCCATCAAAATCTTGTACTAAATATAGCTCATCTAAATATAGTTCTAACATCCTGCAAACAGATTTTAGGACTTTGTATGGAGGTCCTAGCTGGGGACCCTTTCCTTAAGAGTGATGCATCTGTACCTTGGAAGAGGAACCTCTTCAACAAAGCAAACTGACATTTCCATGGAGAAAGGCAATAGCATGGGGCTCATTTTTCAGCCAATCAGATGTTGAGAACCAACTCTGGTCATCAGTTGGGTGGAATCATTTTCACACTCTTCTGCTTAATTTGGATTTAATCCCTCTGGATTGCTTTTTTTTTTTTTTAACATTAGACCTACTTTGAGAGGCTGGAACCAGTGTAATATTCAAAGTAAGAGGGGAAGAGACTGACCCCCTCAAAAACAAAACAAAACACAGGGCTCCCAAGTCAAAGACAGAGATACTTGTTCACTTGTGCAAGTGTCCGCATGAATTGCCTCCAGTGCTAAATGGTAACAAGACTCACTTGAAACTGCTCTGGTGAGCCCACGTCTTAGATACACACATACTTAACAACCACCTTTACTCAGTAATGAAGACAATAGAGCAACTTTATAAAGAAGCCCAAGAAAAAACCTGATCCTTCCCAGCAGTCAATAGTGAAAATCAACTCATGATCGGGAATAACAGCAACAGAATGGATTAGAAATGATTCAAGATAAACTCTGGGGGCCACCTGACTGGCTCAGTTGGTGGAGTATCTGACTCTTGATCTTGGAGTCATGAGTTTGAGCCTCACGCTGGGTGTAGAGATCACTTAAATAAAACTTCAAAAAATTAAACTCTGAGTTTGAAAATTTGGTTGTATTAGTACAAATAAACATTGGAGTGTTTACACTATAGCTGATGTCAAACGATATAGATGGTAGTTCAGATCAGGCCTATCTTGTTCACTGCTTGACCTGCAGAGCCGAGCACAGTTCCCAAATACAGTAAGCACATAATAAATGCTTGCTGAGTGACCCACTGAACAAAAACTATTGTGTTAAGGGTGCTAAGGAACTGCCTAGGTCAGACAAGCTTACTAATTCTAAAAATACATCTCTATGAAAAAGATTTATATAAAACACATTTGTAGCTGAGCAGTCCGAGGTTCATATAAGAAGTTTATCCGTGTTGATATAAAAATATCCAAACTACAAAGAATATCAGAACCAAATGGAAAAAAAACAGGTCTTAGAAGATTTAAATGATGAATTAGAAGCTCTTTCTCTGGGTTCCGCATAGCACCCAGTGCCTAGCTGGCATTCATTAGCAATCATTTATTGTTCTAAGGTTTTCAACTTTATAGAGCCAGTTGACTGAGGGAAGACAAGAATATATGTCAAGCAGGATGGGGTCCTATTATTCAGTAACATCGTGAGATGTAGTGATTTGTTTTCCCAACTCATTCCTTACATATTCTGTGCAAAATAAAATGTCATGCAAAGTAACTTATTAGAAACAAATCAAAAGGTGATGTTTAATCATATTGGTTGTATCTTATTAATATTTAATCTAAAGCAGGAATTCTACAAATGATCCTAAAACTAACACATGAATGATTCTAGTTTTAAGAATAGCAGGATGACGAATGCTGATACACTACAGACATTGACACATCTAACTGGGAAAACTTCACATAAATTAAAAATACAAAAAAGGATGGTTCACATAAAGGACACAGTTATCACCTTGAATCATACTGAGGAAGTGGAGAAGAATAGCTGCAAAATAATTTAGAAAGCAAATGGGAAAAAATTAATGTAAGATAATTAGAAGCAGGCAACAGAAAATGTCAATGATAAGCAAAGGAAAAATAAAAATCATCAGAAAATGAAACCAAGGCATCTGGCATTTGTGGGACAACCTGGAGAAATATTTGCTTTAAGTGGCTACAGAAACTACTCCATGGACCTGGCATTAGTGAATCCTTTCCAAGTGTGTGCCAAGTCTGTATTTTCCTTTTCAAATACGCCCATACTAAGTGCCATTATTTTTGCTCTCCTGGACATGCCCACTATCTTCAATAAATTCAAGAGGAAGGAGAGAGAATTTGCGTATTCAAATATTTCATTGTTTCCAGTGTATGAGAAAGTTTACTTCTGATTTTATTATTCTGTGCTCCCTCAACTTCTCATATGAAATTCACACTCTCATTTGAAGCAAAGCAAAGGGTTGACTAAACTGGACCCTAGTACTTTTCTTTCCTGTGTGGAGAATACAAGATGCTGGTTCTAGGTCTTTGTAACATGGCAACAATTCACTGAGCTTGATACGAGGAACTCTTGACCATGCTGCTCAGGGTATGTGTCCCAAGTATTTTATATTTTCCTTCTCAACTGATTTTTTTTTTTTTTTTTTGCTTTTGCAATGTTAGACCCATAAACATCTAACATCAGTGGTGTAAATATTTTAAGCAATTAAAAATTAATGTTACTATAATTAAAGATTTTTCTGATTGAGTTAAAGAAATGCCATGTTAATGAGTCAAAGACCACCATGTAGTTTATAGTTTATAAAGCACTTTCATGTCAATTATTTCCATTTGAATGATATTGCAAATCTTTGTGCTACAAGCCACAATTCTGTAAGAATACTTTAAATAACCTGCAGCATTACTCTGAGTCTGACTTTTTGTCTACAGAATGGGGATAATGAGTAAAATCTATCTCACAGTGTCATTACAAGGTTCAAACAAAAATTAAGTAAGATAATACATGTAAAACATTTAACACAATGCTAGGCACATACAAAGGTAAACATTAGCTGTTACATTTATTTTAATTAAAAGCAGCAGAAAATGCTTCATGTAATACATACAGTGTTTCAGAAATGTTAATTATTGTTAATTTATTTAATAGCAAGCTAATTCAACCTTGTCCTGGGTCACAACTAATTTATAGCCTAAATGCCAGTTTCAGAGGTGAAAACACCTGGATGTTTTTCATCATTTTAATTATTTCCATTCCATTTGTGGAGATTCAACTATCCCATGTTTTAATTATCAAAAGGTGAAGAATCCCACAGTGAAGAATACACTGATTATCAGTTTAGCAGTTGGAGCAGGTCAGCTCCCACCACCTATCCCAGATTCTGCCGACTAGTGGGACAGCAGGGAGGAGGCTGTCCCATGTGGTTTTTACTGCTGCATCCCTGGGATATACACATTGGTACCTTCACTTTTTAAAAGTGAATTCCTTTCTTCCCATTTTAAAATTAATTTCTCTTCTAATTATAATTTAATACAACTTAATCATAATTTTATTTCAGGAATGCAGAAGATACCAAACTTGATCTGAAGATTTCAGGCTCAAAGCAAAGCATAAAAGCAGTCAGCGAGGTAAATGAACAGATAGACCTATGTATTTAATTTTTCATTAGAAAGGAAAATCAGGTACTCAGAAATTAAACTTCATTTGAATAAAGTAAAATTAAGGGAAATGACCAGATTCAATTTTTTTTAATTGAAAAGAAAAATTAAAGACCTGGAAATAGTATCAGAATAGGCAAGAAATTTTTACACACCAATACTCTAGTTCTTTTCCTTTCTAACAATGTGCTTTCTTGCATAAAAAAATAGATATACCATTTTGTTCAGAGAAAAAGAATTGACTAATGACTTACAAATATACATCACATATACTCACTAATGAAGTCTTCAGAAGACCAGTGTTTCATTCATATGAAGCTTGCTGATATGAATTTATAACTCCAAATAATAAGTGTAATGTTCCTTTTACAGGATAAAGAAAAGTGACTTAGATTACTTACCCAGAATGAACAGGACTTGAGACAAGATTGACATTGTCCAAGGTATCTGCAGCCCAGCTATAATGTCTTAGAGAATCTGAATCAAATTCTCTTGTGAATGTTAGATGCTGCAAAATGAAATGATATATGGCTTCAACAACCCACACAAGACACTGTTTCTCTGTACCTACAGAATACACCTCTATGTCTAAGTCCAGATAGTCAAAATAAACAATTTGTACTCTAGTTCTACAAGTCTACCAAGTTTATTGATATGTCGTATTATTTTGATCTTTTAAGAAAGCATCTTGAGTAACTGGCATGACAAAAGGAATATTACAGAACTCAAACTGGAAGTAGACATAAAGCATGCCTGCTGATTACTAAAGTAAAACTAAATTACTAAAGTAAATTACTAAAGTATGATCATCAGCTTGAAGAAAAGCATTTGAGATGTAACCTGAAAAGTGACTTTTTCATGAAACACAGTATACAACTGACGTAAAGCTATGATTATTTTGACTTGGGTTTTGACATTATTTGCTTGAAAATGAACAGTGTGAGTCTGTCAGTTTAAGCAAAGTAAGTGATGGC
Organism: Procyon lotor; assembly: GCA_028646535.1. Taxonomy (NCBI): domain Eukaryota; kingdom Metazoa; phylum Chordata; class Mammalia; order Carnivora; family Procyonidae; genus Procyon; species Procyon lotor. Next base: position 15,487,780 of record CM053617.1, read on the forward strand.
ATTGGTTGCTAATGATAAAATTGGAGTTTTCAAGCAAAAATTAGAATTTTAGAAACTTTATGTCCACCTCTAATGAGCTCAGTGGTGATATTAACAAATGTGATATATTATTTTTGGATAAGAAACATGTGTCAACAATATAAAGATTTGCATAAATCAGTAAAGAAATCACCAATGAACGACGTTCTAACCGCAAAAGGTACATCAATGTGGAAATGCTACCTATGATTTTAATGACTTGAACACATCTCCAAATTAATCTTACAATTATAAAATTTTTTCCCATATCTGAAAAAAAAATCAATCTTGGTGACTTTTGTTTTTCCAAGCGAGGCAGAGCCTGGATTAGAAGCCCACTGTGGTTGCCACACCAGATAATTATGGAAATAGGCTCAGAGTGCAGTGATCGAAGCCAAGGCAGAGGAAGAGCTGAGGGAGGGGAAGATCTTTAAGAGCTGAGTGGACTTTCCCTTGCCATTTTTAACTTGGGTGCCTTCATCGATTATCTGTGCAGATAGAATTGGGGCTTTGTACTGACAGGGGCCACCACTGAGGAATAGAAAAACCAAAGGGGTTTCTGTGGAGATCTGGGCAGCCTTAAGCATGCTCCAGATTTCTATACAGAACATTTGCTGAATTCTGGGGCTATGCAGAACAGGAAGCTAAAAACCTAACCATAAAATCTCTAAAAGGCACAATGTTGCTTCTGGGCAGTTTCATGAGGAAAAGATTGAGTTTGGGACTCATCAGGGGAGGGGATCACACAAGATTCTCACATAAGGATCCTCACAAAGGCCAGGGACAAAGCCAAGGTAGTCTGAGTTTACCAGGGCTGCAAACAATTTTGCCTCATTGAAGTAGAACTTTGGGATTGAAATAATTAGCCACCACTCTGTTTGCCTAGCAGAGGCAGGGAGCGCCCACTGTGGAGAATTACATCATCATCGGGTGTGTCATGCCTAAGACTTTTTATATACCATGTCCGGCATGCAGTGAGAAATTGCCAAGCATGGCCAGAGCACATGTACAAAAATAAAATAAAACAGATACTATAAACAGACTCCCAGGTCATCCTACATTTTAAAGTAAGCAAGTAAGAACTTCACAACGGCTATGATTAGTATGTTGAAGAAAACTGAGGAAAAAACAGAGGAAAGAAATTAAAAGGTGGATGATTTAGTAGAGCCCTGGAATATATGTAAGAAAGATTCAAATGGGCATTTTTTCACTTGTAAATACAATGTCAGTTCTTGACGAGACACAGGGTTAGAAAACAGGATTAGAAAATTGGAAGTGTAAACGGAAAAATGTACAAAAGACAGGATTTAAAAAAAGAATGGAAACTACAGAAAATCATACGAATGACCTATGGAACATGGTGAATGGCTTTCCCACATGTAACAGACTCTGGGAAGAGGAGAGTAAAGCAGAAGCTACATGAGGAGGGAACAGTCTTCCTTTACTGGTCCCCAGCCAGACAGGGACAAAGCCTCCAGGCGGAAACTGGGACGTCTTCTCTGGGATTTCCCAGTGACTTAGGATACACTGGGAATTGGGATTTCCCAGTAAAATGTCCCTGGCTTCTTACTTGAGTAGAAATCATGGATGGCAAACTCTCCACCATGTGGAGAGCTTCCAAAGTGCTCAGTGGTGATCAAACAGCCAAGAGTCACTGCACAGTTCAGAAGTATATAATATGAGGAATAAAATAAATAAGCAAATGGAATAAGAGCAAACTGGAAGAAACAGAGAGATTTTAGGAAGAAGAAGGCTTAAAATTTTTCACTGATGTCCAGAGAGAGATGAGATCTTCTTATACTTATAAAGCAATAAAATACTAAAAGCAAACAAAAAAACCCAGAAGAAAAAATAACTCATAAAAAGTAACAAATAGGGGCGCCTGGGTGGCTCAGCCGTTAAGCGTCTGCCTTCGG
>CM053617.1:15490213-15541851 GCA_028646535.1 Procyon lotor
CCAGGTCAGATCCCAGGGTCCTGGGATCGAGCCCCGCATCGGGCTCTCTGCTCTGCGGGAAGCCTGCTTCTCCTGCTACCATTCCCTCTGCTTGTGTTCCCTCTCTCGCTGTGTTTCTCTCTGTCAAATAAATAAAATCTTTAAAAAAAAAAAAAAGTAACAAATATGACAGCACTGAAGTTGAAAAAATATCTAGAAGTGAGGAGGATATTTTGAAATGTAGAAAATAGGAGAACATACGAGAAAACAGAGGATTATTTCAGGAATTTCAAATCCATTTCCTTTCTCCCTCCCTCACCCCCTCAAAAAAAAAAAAAGTTCCAGAAAGAGAAAATAGAAGAGAAGAAATCAAGGAAATAATTTAAGAAACTTCCCTAGAGTAAAAGTCCTGAGTTCCCAGAGTAAAAGGACCCACTTGAGTGACTAGCTCTATGAATATAAACCCACTACAGCACATCATCATGAAATTTCAGAATTTGGAAACAAAGAAAGAGCCTAGAAATTTTGAGAGGAAAAATAATCACAGATGGCAGACTTCCATTAGACTTTTAACAGCAAAAACTGAAGGTCAGGGCAATGGAGCAACTCCTTCAATGCTCTGAGAGGAAATGATTTTCAACCCAGATTTCTAAAACCAGCCAAAAAAAAAAAGTGGGAAAATAGAACTAAGATATTTTCAGAAATATAATCCCCCCAAATATATTTCTCATGAACCCTGGAAGGAAACTACTGGAAGATGTACTCCATCAAAACGAAGGATTAAACCAAGAAGATGGAAGACACAGGGTGTAATGTAAGAACACAGGGAATTTTCATGGTGACAGCAAAGGAAGACGGAGGAGGACATCCATGCAGTGGGCCTGCAAGGAACCTGACAAGTAAGAAAGCTTAAAGAGAGATGAATTAAGCAGTTGAAATTTATAGAACATCTGATGAGTGTGAACATATTAGAGGAGATTGATAAAACTGCGGAGGAGTTTGGGGGTAGGACTAGGGATACACAGAGAGAACACCAAGCAAATGAGAAAAGTCTTGGGAAAGCAAAATACTGTGCCCAAGAGAAAAATGCAATCATAACACACTTCCCATCTGTGGATAACATTTACATAGGTATAATAATAGAAGCACTAAATACTGGCATAGCTGAAACAAAACACAACTGTTTTGGGAAAATGGGGGAATGGAAAGTGTGCATGGAAGAGGTATTCAAGAAGTAAAGACCTCATCTTCCATTTTGGGAAGTGGATAAATAATTCCTGAAATGAGCACAAGCCAACAGGAGGCCACGTAACATATTATTTGGAGACACAGAAGCACATAACAAGATTGATCAAAAGGTACACTGAGGAGTTGTCTCTGGAGAAGAGAAACTGGAGGCTGAAGGTGTATATGGGGATTCTTTCTCTTTCCTAATGAGTACATCTTATAAAATGACATGGCTTATTTGTTTGTATAAATGTGGTAATAAAACATAAATTTTGGGGCGCCTGGATGGCTCAGTCATTAAGCATCAGCCTTCAGCTCAGGTCATGGTCCCAGGGTCCTGGTATTGAGCCCCCACATCGGGCTCCCTCCTCAGCGGGAAGCCTGCTTCTCCCTCACTCTCCCTGCTTGTGTTCCCTCTCTCGCTGTGTCTCTCTCTGTCAAATAAATAAATAAATAGAATCTTAAGAAAACAAACAAACGTAAATTTAAAAACTTACTGTGAATTACAAAGATTTTTTTAAAAGGCCCTGAAATCAAACTGGAAAAGAGTAATAGACCACAATAGCAAGCAACCCCAAAAGAGTAACACATCATCACTTCAGAAAGTTTCCCAACTCTACACGTGTTGACTGAAGATTATGTGTTGGTGTTAGTCTGGCCTTATTTACCAATTTTACTGACTTTTGGAGACCCCAACCAACTAACCTTCAGAATAGGGCAAATATTAATATAAAGTGGGTGGTGATGCTCACTTTAATTTTTTAGCAAACTATAATTCCTACATTTGGAAAACCTGAGGTCATTTTTCACAAAGGATCCATTTTTTTTTGAAAGTTCTAATAAATAAGTAATACCACTTGTCTTTGGTAGTTACAGTAAATTATTTACCTTCGGTACTCTTAGCAACATGCACTGACAATATTAATTATTGAAACAATGATTTATACCATGCAAGAAGGTATCACCTCCATCATGTACTATTTATGGGGGCAGAAACATGCCAGCACCTGGACCCCAAGTCCCTATCAGTCCTTCCCGACTCCTTTACTGTCCAAGCTCTCTGCTCCTCATCAAAACTTGGTCATGATACAAATGAACAAGTATATAATGAACGGATATACTTGGTCGGAATGATGACCTATATATCTCAATATTTGTCCCAGTTGTTTTTTTTCCCCCAGAGAAGTTTGCTTAGGCTTATGAGCCAAGCTCTTCCTCCATGGCATCCATAGAAACACAAAATAAGGCAATTGGATAGAACCTATATTTTTTATAGAAAGAGACTAAATTTGTAGCTTCACTTCTGAGCTCCCTGTCTCCATTACTTATTTCCACTGATTAGCACTTATTTAAAATTGAAATTTATTTTATTTTATTTATTTTAATAAATAATATGAATTCCAGAATGTTCTGACATGTTATTGTGAATGGCACCATGGTACCAACGAAAAGCTTTTCCTCTATCTGGTTACTGAACAAACAGACATTTAAAATGATAAATAAGATATCACATTATGAACTAGATTGGCTCTTAAATTTCCCACAGCAAATAGGGGTGTTCCTGGGGTTTAACAGAAAAAGTTGGCAGACTTAGATTTAAAAATTGCCTTTGCTATTTCTTTTTTTTCTTTTTTTTAAAGATTTTATTTATTTGACAGAGAGAAACAGCTAGAGAGGGAACACAAGCAGAGGGAACGGTAGCGGGAGAAGCAGGCTCCCTGCTGAGCAGAGAGCCCTATGCGAGGCTTGATCCCAGGACGCTGGGATCATGACCCGAGCCATAGGCAGACGCTTAGCGACTGAGCCACCCAGGCGCCCCAACCTTTGCTATTTCTTAATGGAGAACACTTCATTTCCACTCTTGAGTTTTCCACTTTGGAAAGGCAACTTGGTTGTGTAACTGTGGGCCTCTTCCTATCCCTTTATACTCACTTGGGTCCTGGAGAGGTGGAGTGATTTACTTGGCTGGTAGATCTGGAAAAGGTAGCTGGGAAGGCTCTGCTCAAACCCAATGTTCACTCTCTTGTGCTTGAACTTGGTCCCAGAGAGTGAACATGTCTCGCTGCTCCCCGAAGCTTACTCCCTTGAAGGGTATGCCTACCCTGGGGTTGGTGGTATGGGCCACCGGGGAGGGTATGTGCCTATTTCAGGGATTCAGTTAGCACACCTACTTGGCTCAGACACTAAGCCAAGCCCTCACCCTGGCCTCCAACAGGAATACAGGAAAATATTTTGCCTTTGACCTTTCCTTGTCTTTCTTTATCGAAAGCTCTTTTGGAGATGCCCCAACATGGCTTCCTGGCTTCATGATACAAAGTGTATTTTCTTAGCTTTTCTTAGTCTTAGTTTCCTCATTTGCAAACTGAGGGTTGGTTGCTGTGGAGATTAAACACAAATGTACATCAAAAATCTGGCACCGAGGCCAGTGCTGGCATGGAGTCACATTAATGTTTCTTTATATGTATAGTCATTTCTGCTTTTCAAAGGACTTTCATTTATATTGGCTAATTTGCTAAAATGTGATAATTTGGGGAAAACACAGAAAAAACAAAAATGTTCCAGTGCCAGCACTGGTCCTTTACAGTCATATACATAGCATGCTTATATCAAATCAACGGCTCCTATTCAGTTAGAAAATGCATCTTGTAAATGTGTAGGACTTACTTACTGATTCAAAAATGCTTTAATTTCCATGTTAACAATAGCAATATCAAACCTTACTGTGTGTCAGCTCAGTGTCAAGCACTGTTTACATTCATTTATTCTCTGAATCTTCAGAACCTAGTGGCACTAGAAGTCATATTATACCCATTTCACAGATGAGTAAACTGAAATTCAGAGAGAAACTTCAAAAATTTGATGATACAAAATCAACACCCTGCACTGGGCAGCTTTAGTAGGATGGTATGTTAAGGAAAGATTCACATTGACTTAATAAGATCTTTTACTCCCACATCAAAAGTGATACAAATAATAAGCAGGCTATTTTTCATCTTGGAAGTAATGTCAAGGACCCTATTAAAATCAAAATGCACATTATTCAATAGAGTCCAAAGCCTGACTAATGATGATATCACTGTCTCCATGAGCTTAATACTTTCCAAAAATAGTTTCTCACTAACCCTATTCATCAGAGGAAAGAGAAGAGCAAGTACTCACTGGCTTTACAAGACGACACACCCAAATGCCCAGGTCTGGAAATAAATGTCCCAGCACAGAAGAAAAGAGGCAGGGGGCCAGAAAGTATATATGCAAGGAAAAGAAAGAACCACCCAATTTCCTCCAGTATTAGCTACTTCTCCAGGCTGCCAACTGTCAAACCCCAAAACTGGATGACACCAGTGAAGGTCCTTCTCTGTCAGCTCTGCTGCCCCCTGGGAGCTAGCAGAAGTGAGTCTTGTGGACTAACTGGTCGCCTTGATGGGCTATGGTTAATGGTACCAGGTAGACTTCACACTATCAGGTCACATACAAAACTCAGTGCATCTAATCTGAAAAACACTAAACATAGTTTACTTGAGAAACAGTTGGCTGATGGCACAAGACTAGGAGCCCATGAAAGGAAAGGCTTGCAAGGATAACGTTACCCCTTGGCCACACACTGGACAGGACCAGGACAGGGGAACCCATGTGGTTGTGAGCTCCCTTAGACCAAGAGTACATAACTTGGGTTTGACTTTGGCTAGATCACTTCACTGCCCAGTGAGTGACAAGTCCAACACTTCACTGAACCTCTATTTCTGTATGAGGGTAACTGGCAGATGAGATTACCTGTCCCAATTCACTGTAAGAATGGAATGACCGAAGCGCTGTGATAGTGATTTGAAAATTCTAAGGAGTAGCATGGAGGACCACAGGGGAAGGGAGGGAAAACTGAATGGGAAGAAGTCAGAGAGGGAGACAAACCATGAGAGATTCTGGACTCTGGGAAACAAACTGAGGGTTACAGAAGGGAGGGAATGGGGGGATGGGGTAGCCAGGTGACGGGTATTAAGGAGGGCACAAGTAGTGATGAGCACTGGGTGTTTATATGCAACTAATGAACGTTGAACACTACATCAAAAACTAATGATGTATGTTGGCTAACTGAACATAATAAAAAAATAAAATAAAAGTGAAAATTCTAAATTACTATGCAAACAGAAACACAGATAATAATCCTAAACTTTACCTAGAGTTTTTATAGTGGAGATAATTAATTTCTTAAATTGATAGAACATTACAGCCCCCTATGGAACTTTTAGGAGAACATTGTCTTATGACTAATGAAGACTACAGGAAGCAGCCTGCTAGGTTCACAAACATTGGTGAGACTTGTCATAATAATTTGCCATGTCACATAGGCCCCGCGGGCTATGACAAATATTTGTGTAAACATGGACTTTTCCCATGGTGAACATGCTTTGTCAGGTCGGCCACCTTGGTATATTAGAGTGGCAGCCTCGTGGTCAACCTCAGAATTGGTTAAGTCACCACTGGACCTAAATTCTAGTCTCAGTTCTATCACCTTGTGATACTGGGCAAATGAAATACTTCTCTCTGCCCCATCTTCTTTGTCTGTAAGTGCTAATGATAGTACCTAGCTGAAAGCAGGACGTGAGATGATCCATCAGTAAAACACTGTGGCAGGGACTATAATAAGCATTAAAGTATACACCAAGTGAAATGGCAAACTGCTATGGGTCTGTTTGGACATCTCACGTAGTTAGTTGGATTGAAAGATCCAACTAAAAGAATGGATAATCCATTCTTTTAAGGAATGGATTCCATCTTTTAAAAAAGGCTTAATCCATAGTAACTGACAATAGAATGGTGGTTCCTAGAGGCTGGGGGGTAGAGGAAGTGGGGGCATATTGATCAGAGGGTATAAACTTGCAATTATAAGATTAGTAAGTTCTGGGAACATAGCACAGGGATTGTAGTTAATAACAATGTATTATATTCTTGAAATTTGCTAAGAGAGATCTCAACCGTTCTTCCTATACACACAAAAATGGTAAGTATAGGAGGTGATGGATATGTTAATTAGCTTGATTATGGAAATCACTTTACAATACATACATACACCAAAACATCATGTTGTACAACCTAAGAAAATGGATTCCACAAAAGAAAACCTGATTTAAGCAGAAAATAATAATTAAAGGCTGACTAAAGCAGGTCTTTTTTCCCGAAAGTATCTCTTCCCTTGAGGTCAACTATTATCATCCCTAAAATTTATTTGAGACTAAAATACAAACCACAGAAGCTGAGTTCCTTGGGATTTCCAAATCTGATTGATTTCAAAATAATTTAGCTACCAACTTCCACAAAAGAAGATGAATCAAGGTCAGCATGGAAGCTGTTAACACAACATCCAGCTCAAGACATCTAAACTGTCCTACCTTAAGTAAGTCACAACACCAACCAGTCTGCCTTGAAAAAGAAAAAAGTGCAATCTTGCTGACCAATCTGTGAGAGGTGTTGAATGGATCACCTGAGTAATGCTGGCAAAGCATTCTGAAGAGAAAAAGCAGCATATTAAATGTCACTAGTCAAAGGTGTTTATCTTCTAGGGGACTATCTCTAGCAAATCTTTCATCCCAGGCTGGCTACCTTCCACCAGCAGGCACATTTCTGAGAACCTCTTAGAATTACCTTCACTATAAGAAATAGGAGGGCTCTCTGCTGATGTGGGGAAAGGGGAGGTGCAGGAAGAGAATGGAGTGAGGGGCAGAGAAGGAAAAACTGAGTGTTAGCATAACCGGCCTTTGGGATTAGGCATTCTTTTCTATTACTAAGATAAGTGGAAATTGCCTAGGTCTTAAAGTGACAGACATGCTATTTCTCTTGAAGAACCCTCCAGTTCACATATATGACTTGCTAATACATCAAGCAGTTCGTAGCACTTTATATGACTAAGCAGATATGAGATCATCCTTAGCCTAAAAAAGACCAAGTCTAACTCAAAGGATCTGGAGTCCTGGGCTATGAGATAAATGAGAGAGTTACAAGGTGGAAGGTATGATGGCTGCTTCCCAGTAGCCTTCAGGTATGGGGGGGCTTGAATAAGGCCTCCAACAGTGAGGACAGAATGACCCCATTCAAACAGCCAATGCAACCCTTTCTATACTACTTTAGTTAAACCTTCTGACCTGGTCAGTACTAGAAGCCCTGCCACTCATCCCCTGAGACATAAACCATGTGGGCAAATCTGATCTGAGAGGGAAGGCTGCAAAATGAAAGTAATCTCATAAGCCTCCTAAAACAGGGACAGGGCCTCACAGCAGCCCCATTTCTCTTTCTTTCATGGACCCACTGCACCTATAGCAACAGAATTGAAAGGAAATGGAAGGCACTCTACTTAGTAATCAATTGGTGAAGAATGTTTTTCTAAAAGTTTTTGCTTAGAACACTCAAATTTATAGCTATTCTCTTAAGCCATAGTTCCTTTCCATATTTAGTTAAGATTACATTTATTTGGCTCTAGAGAGAAAGCATAAAATAGAATCTCAAGATTGAATGGCACTTTAAGATGCTAGAAGACTTTCTATGTTGCCCTTGATATGTGGTTTGTTCATGTCAGGTTTGACCACCAGCAATTTAGGCATGTTTATGAGGACCCAAACTCCAATTAAATTGGCTTAAGATACTCCCCCCACCTCCCAAGGGTGGGAGGAGATTGAGATTAATTCATTGGTTTATATTGCAAGAAAGTCTGGGAGGGACTAACTTCAGGCATGACTGAATCCAGCATGGCTCAAAAGATGGTAGGAATCACTTGTTTTCATACTCCATCCTTAGTAGCTTTGGGTTGATATCATCTTTAGAGATTAACAACCCCAAAAGGCTACAGAAAGTCTCAAATTTGAGTCTCATTAGACTGGCTTAGATTTTACATTTTAACCTAAAATAAACACTGTACCCCAGGAAAAGTAATGCTCCGAAAAGCCAAATTTGGGGCCCATGATTGGAGGAGAGGAAGGGATTTCTGACCCTTCTAAATGACATTGAGAAATGGACAGGGGTACAGGTTTGACCATCAGATCCTGTTCACCAGCTAAGAAAGTGGAACGGTGTACATAGGCAGAACCAACCCATGTCCCTAAGTGATTTCTGCTCTTCTCCTGTTTTTGGATAACTACCAAAAATCATACTGAATTAAATGTTTCTGCTTGCTGTATACATACAGCCCTTGGTCTTACAAATACTTCTAGGGTCATTCAAAGGAAGTATAATTAATTGGTTAGCCTGCAAAACAATTTTAGACCACTATTGTGCCTACTACCTCATATCTACATGAAGGTCAAGTATTTCCACTCCTTTAATGATGCCTTACATGCCACGACTTTTAGCATAATAATTTTCATAACTTATTGCTGAATAGAAGTTGTTGGTTCCTTTTAAGTCACATTAAGTAAGAAATTTATTTTTTTTTAGAATTTTGCATAAGCAAAATAGAGAACACAACTCTAAATGTAATCTTTCATACTAAAAAATGGATAAAAATGGGGCGCCTGGGTGGCTCAGTCAGTTAAGCATCTGCCTTCAGCTCAGGTTATGATCCCAGGGTACTGGGATTGAGTCCTGCATTGGGTTCCCTGCTGGTGGAGAATTTGCTTCTTCCTCTCCCTCTGCCCCTCCCCCTGCTCTCTCACTCACTCTCAAATAAACAAAATCTTTAAAAATTAAAAAAGGATAAAGATGATGGTACCATATCCATATTGAAAATACTAACAAGCGTGAGCTCTCGGAGGACAAAGTATGAAGTCTGAGGGCTCTCTTATGGCTCCTTTCCCACACAGAGCAATGCAGATGGACAGCCCCTGAGGAAGCAGCCCGGAACCACATGGCCGGTGGTTCTGCCATTTACCACCTCTGCTCCCTGGGGTGAGTTACTTAGGCTGACTGTGCCTCAGTTTCTTCATCTTCTTAACGGAGCCAAGAAACTATCTCAGAGTTTTTGTGAAATGTTCACAAGCTGATACTGATAAAACACTTAGAACTGGTCTTGCACACAGTAGGAGCTTCATGAACTGTTTTCATCACTACCACCATAAGCATCGCCACACCTCCTGACACAGTGTCTCCTGAATGTTATTCCATTTAGATCACGAGGACTGGCTGGTGTGGATCATGCACAGTGATTACACAAGCCATGCCAGACAGTGGCTTTCAGGAATTATCTCAGAAGAAATGAAAGAACCAGTCTATTATATTCATCCTAGACAAGCCAGCTTCAGTTTGCAATCATCCCTTGTCTTTGTTACCTTCTATTTGGAAAAGAATGTTTCCAAGCCCAGATCTTGTTCCAAGACAGTCTGACACACACAAATCAGAGCTTATAAAGCAAATACGTTGGATGTTGAATGATCGATATATGAAAAGATCCCAGCCAGAGTTGTTTAAATCAGTGGTTCCTACCCAGAGATGCATCCCAGAATCACCTGTGGAGCTTTAAGAAACACACGTGCCCAGGAACCCAGCCGAGGAGATTTTGATCCTGCAGGCCTTTTGTTTTCCAAAGAACTGCTGGTGATTCCAATGTGCGCCCCAATGATGAATTCTAGTACTCTCTACACCCATGGTGGGGCTCGAACTCCTGACCCTGAGGTCAAGAGTCACATGCGCTTCCAACTCAGCCAGCCAGACACCCCTTCTCCCAGTTAAGAATTCTGACTAGGAATCAGGAGTTTTCAGTTCTGGGTGCATTAAAAAAATTCTTTGCCTGGGCCCTCCCAGCCACTGGGCAATTGTGTTTGTTTGTTTTTAAGTTTTTATTCTAATTCCAGTTACTTAAAATACAGCCTTATATGAGTTTCAAGTGTATGATATGATGATTCAATACATCATATTGGGCCATACATCACCAATCGTTCAACACCCAACAGCACACTCCTGAATCCCTACTTCGCCCATCCCCCACCCACCTCCCCTCTAATAACCATCCGTTTGTTCTCTATAATCACGAGTCTGTTTCTTGATTTGTCTCTCTTTCTTTTCCTTCGTTTTGTTTCTTAAATTCCACATATGAGTGAAATCATATGGGGAGCAATAGTATTTTAAAAATTCTTTTTTTTCTTTTAAAGATTTTATTTATTTATTCAACAGAGGGAGAGAATCACAAGTAGGCAGAGAGGCAAGGAGAGAGAGGGGGAAGCAGGCTCCCTGCCGAGCAGAGAGCCCGATGCAGGGCTCAATCCCAGGACCCTGAGATCATGACCTGAGCGGAAGGCAGAGGTTTTAACCCACTGAGCCACCCAGGCGCCCCTTAAAAATTCTTTAAGATAATTCTCATGAGCGGTCAGGGCTGAGAGTCACTGCTTTAAATAACAAAACCTGACAAATCCAAGGAATGATTTATTTACATATATATTTTCAGAGGCATATCTACAGGTGACTCTTGATTACAAGGTAAAGGGAAGGTAAAAGTATAGGGAGTTCATGAATAACACAGTTAAAAAGAATCCACTCTTCATTATCCAAGGGGGGATTAAGTGGTTTACAGACTGATCATTAAGGCTTATCAGGGCTTGAGGAAGGGCTCACTTCTCCCAACTCCCAGCTCTGACCTCCATGCCTGCCTTCAACAACATAGGTTCTTAGGAATTATTCTGAGTCTCAACCACACTTTAACTGCGGTTAACGTGTAAATGATTCATTGGCAGCACAATAATAAAGAGGCAACTAACTATGCTTTGTATTGGTGAAGTCTCCGCTTGTTGAAAATGATGAGCATGTGGAGAGTTCATTTTTATTCATTTTCCGCCTTTATGTGTCAATGCAACTTTAACTGGGCAATGACAGGGCAGTTTTAAGTATGACAGTAAGTCATGTGTCATTTCCTTAAGAATTCTATATATTTTAAGGCTTTTTGCATGCTTTCAAACAAAATCAATACTGTGGAGGAACTCCATTTCGAAGTTTATAATTATAGATTTAGAGACATGATGGATATAAACTAAAATGTTTGCCACTTAATTCTAATATAAAGTCTGTGCTTTACATGAAGCATACTTCTCAAGTAAATGCTTCTCATTAGTCTTGCACAGTGTAACTAGACCCTTCCCTTGTAAAGCCTCTCTTTTGAGGAATTAGTCTCTTCCCTTTTCTGTGATAAATGAGATACCAGACACTAAAGAAGTCAACACACCTGTTTTGGAGTTTGTATTCCCCTTTCTTCCAAGTTTTTATTTTGAAGGAGTTCAAACAAATAAAGACGTTGAAAAAACTGTATAAGAAATACCCATATACTTTTCACCTATATTCAAAATTAACATTTTGGGGCACCTGGGTGGCTCAGTTGGTTGGGCCTCTGCCTTCAGCTTAGGTCATGATCTTGGGGTCATGGGCTCGAGCCTCACGTTGGGCTCTCTTCTCAGTGGGGAGTCTGCTTCTCCCTCTCCCTCTGCCCCTCCCTCATGCTTGTGTGCGTGCATGCTCTCTCAAAAAATACATAAAATCTTTCTAAAAAATTAACAGTTTACCATATTTACGCTCACATGAGCTCTCTCTCTCCGCGCACACATAACTTCTTTTGGCTGAATCATTTGAAAATACAGCTGACTTAATGATTACTTCATTGCTAAAAACCACAGCGTGCCTACCCCAATTCCCCCCGGAATGGAGATATTCCCTATATAGCTTTAATAATGCTGTCACTGTTAACAGAACTAACAATATTTTCCTAACAATATAGCCAGTACATGTTCAAGTGTCCCCAGTTGTCCCTAAAATGTCTTTATGTCGTTCATACACTTTTTTCAAATCTCCGGTGAATTTATCATGAAGTTGTGTGGCCATGAATAATGTGTGTTCATTAAAAATGCTAGTTCTGGGGCACCTGGGTGGCTCAGTCATTAAGCATCTGCCTTCAGCTCAGGTCATGATCCTAGAGTCCTGGGATCGAGCCCTGCATCGGGTTCCTTGGTTGGCAGGAAACCTGCTTCTCCCATTACCACTCCTTCTGCTTGTATTCCCTCTCTTGCTGTGTTTCTCTCTGTCAAATAAATAAAATCTTAAAAAAAAAAAATGCTAGTTCCACAAGGAACACCTGTCAGACCATGGGATTCTCTGCGGTCACTGAAAAAGCAACTTCCCACCTCTGCAGTTATCAACTTAAAGATTTATTTGGAAAGGTTTCGAGATGTCCTAAGCTCTTCCTTCCCCTGACTACTCTACAGAGATATTTGTGACAGCCACAGAGGTGTTTTTCACATTTGAGCAGCAAAAAAATCAATGAGAGGACATCAGTTTTCCCTTTAAATTTCTCTTTATCCTTTCTTTTCACAAATCCTTCATTCTGATTAAAGCTGTCCCTTCCAGCCCACCTGAGTAAGCGGGTCTTGGAAGCAGCTAACAGGTAATGGTGTGAGAACCCTTGGAAGCCTGTCTGCAGACTTGCGGCACAGCAAACACTTATTTTTAAGGTTGACAGGCGGAAATTGAAAGGTAGTGTAACAATGGCTGTGGGAGTGGTGGTGATGGGGCCAGTGATGGTGAGGTCATGGTGCTGATGCTGGTGGTGGTCCCAATTTCAGACTCATGTTCCAAAGTAAATATATATTCAGAAACATAAATCATAATTAGGTTCAGTCAAGCATTTGAGATCCCCTTCTAGAACCAGGAGCATGTTTTATATATGACCCAAGTGTTACTGATACCCAAGGAAGCTCCTACCACCTGCGATTTTATAAGTTTTGTGGGGTTTCCTCAGTCCTGGAAAATAACAGGCACATCTACACTTGTGTCATCATTATATCCACTAACATCTCATTTTAATTGGGAACATGAAGAGATCAGGATTACCAGACTAGGAAAATGACCACATCAAACCGAGGGACAGCTCCTCAGAAAATCTCAACCAATACCTGGGCAATACCTTACACTCAACAGCTTAGCTTCATTAGTGGAGACAAGTGCTTTCTCTAGTACTAACACCCACTTAAACCGTGACATGCTATCACACCTATAATTATTCTACAAAGGGTGTTTATGTTTGACCAAACACTAAGCAGCCACTGTATTCACTTCTGTAAAAATCTGCTAGTGAAGAATGTTCTACAGAGTGTAAAGTAATAAAATATTTATTGTAGGTTCTTGGGAATTACAATGTACATCTGTATGTCTGGAAGTCAGCATCTCTAAACACAGAGGAGTCCCCCAAATCTGACTACTAGCTGCTTAAACCTCTAACTTGGTGATACTGTTCCTATCACTTATTCATCTGCTCCAGTGTACCCTTATTGTTCACTGAATAAATAAGTCTAGCATAATTTCACCACTTATTGACATTAGTTAAATATGATAAGTCACCTTCGAAATTAGTTTTATGGCCTAAAGTTTCATCCATCATTAGCTCCTGACTGTGCACATTTAAAACCAGGTACTGTGTGTATCTAGAAGAATGAACCATCCTGAGCCCATAGGCAGCAGGACTATGTTGCTGGAACTTCCTGTATTAAGCCAGCATCTTTTCAACCAAAATTACTGAAAAGAAGAAACGACATGAGTACAGCAGAGATTCTGGTAGAACACAAAATACCATCATGTCTTGAGAAGGCCCATCACAGGCAGCTTTGATGCTAAGGGATCAACAATCTAACCCATCTCATCTTTAACTACATGCTAAAAATAATTCTAGCAAATTCCAACATGCACCCAGTATGTTCAGGAAAATCAAACACCCATATGGGTGATGTCAGCAACTTTAGCTACCAATTATTATTAATTCTTTAAAAAAACTGAAATAGATTTGAACTTGAAGTGAGAAAGTGACCCATATCTTTGCTAGAACTTCGAGTTCCTCTCCGTGGCCCATTAGGGATACCCCTGAAGATGAGCAGGCTATTTCTGTATATGGCACAATTGATTCCCCCCCCCTTTTTTTTAAAAAAAACAAACACTTTTTTCCTTTGTCCCTGGCAGCACAGGTTGATTTACGAATGCAAAATCAAACATGTAAAAATACTGTTTTTGTCACAGGACAAAGAGCTCAATTCAATCATAGCAACAGAAGTTCAACAACCCAAGAAGATTTGAAGGAGAGCACATACCTGCTCTTTGGACGGTACGAGGAGCTCTTCAATCATCATGCTGTCCCGTGCATAGGAGCTTCTGTTCAACGTATAAGACCTATCCGAACTGAAGGAGCGGAGGCTGTTGTATTTACAGTTAACCATTCAAGAATGGTGGATGACGATGAGATGAATAAAATAAAATTAATGCATGCAACTTTGAAAACAGGCAAGATGGCTAAAAATATCAACAGAAGTCGTTCTTGAAAAGACATCATCCAAAATAAAATCCCTTATATTTGAGGAAATCTCTTTAGCTTGGACAATCTCATCATCAGATTTTGTTTAAAATTAGGCCAAATGGGATTAAATCTGAGAGAATATGAAATGCATGAAAACTTTGGATGTTTCACTATGACAGGTGAACCAACATGGCAATTGAGAAGAACTACATGACTCTTGATAATTTGATAATCTGAGAGATTTTTCTATGGTTCAGACCATATGTTAGAGTCTCCTTTATCTCTGGTCCATATCTGTTTACTTTGCACTATGGAATGGGATTCTGTCTGCTGCAAGTGGGTCTGTTCATAAGTCTCTGGAAACCAGATATAGGTTTAACCTCATAAGAGCTCTGGTTTTCAGCTGGACTCATGGAAAACATAAAGGTACTGTGACAAATAGACTTACATGATCTTTGCCATCTTTCTGGCCTTAAAAAATTCAAATTTCGTATATGGTTACTTTGTCTTTCCTTGCTCTCCTCCTTCCTTCTTTGTGCCTTATATTGTTCTCTCAAGCCTCTCTTGAATCCTCTACACAGCCCCTGAGTTTCCCAGACTGTAAGACCCCTGATGTCCTAAAATGCCTCTCACATACTGACCTTGAAACTAAGAACCAACAGAGGGTTGGGGGAGGGGGTGGCAGGGCTGGAGAAGTGGGCGAAGATGGTCCAAAGGTACGAAGTTCCAGTTATAAAATAAGTCAGTCCTGGGGATGCAGTATACATCACAGTGACTTAGCTAATAATACTGTATTGAGTATTTAAATGCTGCTAAGAGAGTAGGTCTCAAAAGTTCTCATCACAAGAAAAAAAATATTTGTAACTATGGTGGTGATAGATATTAATCAACTGAAACTAACATGTTATCCATCAATTACATCTTGACTTAAAACACAAAAAACAGTAGAGTAAAAGAGATGCCGGGAAGCCTGCACATGGGTACATAAGACATGCAGGCTGACTGGAATTGCAGCTTATCTGAGCCTTGGCAAAACGCCTTGGGATTAATCCTCCAGAAACAGAGGACAAGCTTGTGAGGAGCTGCTCTGAAGTCATCTCTGTCTTTGTCTCTCCTCCCCATCCCACATATCATGATAAGCTATCATAAGGTAACTTTGCATCACCTCTTGTTTTGAATGAGGTCTGACACTTCCTGCCCCGTCCTCCTTAGGACAGAGCTTCAGAACAAGAAACTGCTTAGCTGCAGTCCCAGCAATGCAGGATTCCACAACTACCATGGGAGGTAGACAGCCCCTTTAGTTTCAGTGGCATCCTTATTCATATGGAGGAAAAGGACAGTGGGAAGTTGCCACCTGTCACTGCTCATATAAGTAATAAACTGTTTGGATCTAAATGTGGCAGCTTAAATCTTTACCAATAGAATGAGACCTCGGTCCTGCCTTTTGTGTGTGTGAAGGGAAAAGAGCAAAGAGGTGCATAAGAAATGCCTCCTTGCTTTTCACAAAATGACTTCTCCACTGCTCACTATACTAAAGATTACCCAAGGTGGGTATTTTTATTTCAAGATACAGAGGCTCCTGATTTATAGGAATTATTCTAAGGGTCTACACAAGTGAGTAGATGTATTCTTCTAGGATTAGAGCCTTGCCTTCCACCAGAACCTTGGGGGGAATCTTCAACCTCAAAATAACCATCATTCTCCAGTGTATTCAGCAAATACATACTGACTCTTATGAGTAAGACACAAATATTAGAGACTGGATAGAGAAGCAAAACAAACCCAGAAAGAATGAAGCCTTATTTCTTCAGAGTTACCTGGCAAGCCACGTGCCTGGCCACTTGCATGGTGGGCCTTCCAGGCCCAGTCACACGACACATAACTCTTCATTTTTTTTCCTGCTTCAGTGGCAAACATTTTTTTTTTCCTGTTACTCCTGTTTCTAGCCCCTTCCCTTCTCTCAAATACAATATAAACTTCGTAAAAGCAGAAACTGTCTTTCTACTCTCTAACTAAACACTGTCCAATAGAACCTTTGGTACTGGTGGGCACGTTTAACCTGCACTATCCAAGACAGGTATAGCTAGTGTGATTGAAGAATTGAACTGAATTTTATTTAATTTTTACTAATTTTAATTTAAAAAGTCTTTTGTGGCTAGGGTCTACATTATTAGTGTCACTTCTAGCACTCATGGCAAGGCTCCATTTGCCCCCATGATGTGGCGTGGGAGGCACTGGGAAGTCCCACTCTCTGCACTCCACATTCATTTCTAGAAATTGCATATGTTAACACTCGCGGTCTGTAAGAACCACTTTATAGTATATGGAACAAACATTTAAATGTTTAAAAAATATTACCTACTCATCCTAACTTCAGTTTTTAAATATATCTAAGATTGGTTAATGGTTAATATTTTAAAAATATCCTCTTTCTTTTAACTCCTGCATGAGCTCCAACTGAAGAACAGAGCCTAGAAACTGGGTGCCATCAATGGAAAAGCCTAAAGATGTCTTCGTTTCATATAATGTCTAAGTTCCTGCTCCTCATTGTTCCCAATCAAGTTATGTTAGACAGATGGAGTTCATTATGTCCATCAAGCTTCGCTCTGAATCCTTAGTACATCGGAGCCCTTTCAGCTACTAAAACTAGATATTATTTGCATGGGGATCTGGAAAGCATTAAATTGTTTTTAACTAAGGTCAACTATATTATTTGTAGCCATCGGTACACCCTAAGTGTTAAAACAGGAAGTATTAGAAAAACACATGCCTCAGAAATCTAAAATCATACTAATGTACCTAGCACAAAGTCAAATAAAACAGCCACCAGCAAACAGACTGCTTTTCAAATCAAGACTTTTTCTTCAAACCCAAGGAAATTTCTCCCGTTACTTCATGCACTATTCAAACTTTGTTAAATAGAAGAAATTCCTTAAGGATTCAATTTTGCATTAGTCACATCTCCTGTCATACGTTTAGTTACTTGCTAAGTTTTTCAGAATTACAAAAGTGATTTTCTAACGCTGAGCAGGAAAAAAAAAAAAGAAAAGCACATCGCAGCATAGCACAGCACAGCACAATGCTGAAGAAAATCAAAATGAGAATGAGTCAGGGAAGGGCACAAAAACACCATAAAAGGGACATATCTTCTTACCTGATCTTGGGACTAATTTAAAGTATTTTTAGAAAAACACAGGAGAAGTGGAAAGCAAAAAAATCAGACAGGGAAAAAAGAAAAAAATGTTATGGTTGAATGAGTTACACATTGAATGTATTCCTTTTAAATGTTACACTCAGAATATTATCTTTGGTAATACTAACAATACTTTAAAAATATTTATATTTTTATAGATTTTTAGATTTTTTTTTTTGCAGATTTGCCTCTGAGCATAACATGAGTTGCCAATGTAAAAAAAATGAGTTACATACAGTAGCAACAAATCATAATGGTGCAATCAAGACTAGAAGTGTGGAAGCCTTAGACAGTCGTCTTGAGAAAACTGATGAGATAATATATGCTGGTTTCATCTCTCACTGGATGTCAGCTTTTACAATTTTCTATGTAAAAATGATTTGTTCACAAGTTGTTACGTATTATCTGAGGAAGAGAACTGGCTAGTTATTGGATTGCAAAAGCTATTAAGCCTCTAAATAGAATTTTCTCTTGAGATCCTTTGAGATTCTGCCTATTTTCAGTTGTAGCTTGTGGCTCTGTGTCCTTACCTGAAATACTAGGTGTTTTTAAAAAGTTACTTTCCCCTTACTAATGATACCTGCTACAATAAGCTTTTAAGGAGTTTTATAAATACATTTATCAAGCAAAAATTCTATGGAGTTACATGTCATTCCAAATTCCACTGATAAAAAGACTAACTGGAAGAAAAATCAGTTCAGTATCTAAACTGGCCACATCAGCAACACTGAGAATAAACTCCCAGGCTTTACTTTGTGGGAAGTGCCATTTACTATTAGACAATGAAACTTTTTACAAGAGAGTTTTAAACCATAGGAAAATGTCCTCAGGGCTCTGGCTTAGAAAGTTTAATTATTAGCTTTAAAATAACTTGACTGTCAGCAAACACGCTGTTTAACCAACCAGGGGAAAGAAGTCCCCAAATTCTGGACAAGGTCCGATTTCTTTCAATCAAAGGCAGGTAAGTATGAGCCAAGGCTTTTCACATCCAAAAGTTTTACACTTCAGTTTTAGGGACTGAATTTGCTACCATTCCTGCCTGTGACTTTGGGTAAGTCTGGTAACATTCCTGATGCATCCCTTTTAAACAAAGTGATGGCATAGTTTTAGGAGAGATACCCAAATACTTGGTAGAAAATTCTATTAAACAATATGTATTTTTTTTTTCAGAAATGCTCTTTTAAGTCTCAATCATGAATGATTCCTTTCAGTGAAGAAGAGAAAATAGTGAGCATACACCTGTAGGGTACTTATTGGAAAATAAGATTTTTTCATTCAATATGGACCACAATTTAATTTTGAAACACGGAGACCACAGGGGCTCTCCCAGTTCTTTCAGTGAACTCTTCTACTATCATGCTTGAAGCATGACTGCAAACTGGGAACAAACCAACATGTGACATATCCAGTCACGGAAAATCAAGGACTGAAAACCATGAACGAAAATGTCAGAGCATGGACATGGGTGCTGAGAACATTCTATTCTACCAAATTCATACCCTCATCCAAAGAGCACATTGGAGGATAATGTGAGACATGAAAATGACTTTGGTTGATGATAAATCATGGTTGTATTAAATTAACTGTGAAAAACAGCAACAATAAAATACCTGGCGGAACGGGCCCCAAGACTAAAGCCCATGTAGCCCTCGGCGGGGAGAGAGTCGTCGCCCAGCTCCTTAAGGTCCTGTGGCCCAAGATACTTGTCTGTGTCCCCTGTCATGGCATCTTCACCTGCCGATGGACAAAGCAAGCCAGAATCAGAAGCTTCCCTTTGGAAAATGTATCTGCTGTGGAGAAAACCACTCCTTTGGTCCTCAGCAAGTCACCCGGTTTTCTCATTCACTTTCCCCTACCCCCTGGGTAACAGACGATACTGCCACTTAAGGAAAAAGTAGAGATAAGGTTAGTTCATAATTTTAAGAGTGAATGTAAGTAGCAAAAGGGCTTCTGGAGTTAAATACCAATTTTAAAACCTTTCTCCGATCTCATTCTCCCCCTCAAGCCCCGACTGACTAGAAAGGTGGATCTTTTTTGGTCTATTAGCTTCCCACGCCTCACCACAAGAAGGGCAGCTTGTCCTAATGGACGTGGATTGCAAAATAAGAGCCACCTCACCATTACTACTCTGCAAATTATACATGGGAAGGGAGGGGATCTTTTTTTTTAAATGGTCTTCTCACACACAGGATTTCAGTTAGGGGCTTATATAAGAAACTAGCAAGTCATTTAATCTGAACTTTTACTGCTTCCCTGGAGAACCTTGAAACACATCAGTTTTGAACTGTTTCTACACCTATCACATAAACAGCTGGGTCCAGCTGCCCCAAGGTGAAATGCCACTTGGAAAGGAGCTCTACCTTCTGTAGAGACCAAATGTAGAAACCAGCAGTCTGAAAGAAGGACTATATAAATTGCTCTTGGCTCATCAGTACAAAGAGTTAATTCCGTAAAACTTTTACTAGCTACATATGCATAACATGACCTCACGGAAAAACCACATTCCAAGAGTGACAGAGCAGGTTTTTCAAATGCCTTTTGCCCTCTGGGACGTTTCTCATCCTTTTCAAAACCTAGTAGAGTCCATGGAAAAGTTCGTTCTGCAAAGCAGGCAAACCTATCTCCTTTTTATGACTCTTCTTACTCTTTCTGGACATGAGATTTCAAAACCGTGCATGTTATGTTATCTCAAAGGTAAGTGATTCATCTGTTCCAGCTCTATTTTCCAATTCCTTCATTCAGTACCGTTTATAATTCCCATTCATTTAAACCCAGGAAACCACAAGAGCTTAGCTTTTAAACTACCAATCAAGTCTAAAAATACACTGTCAACTACTGTTTTTGCAAATATAAAAAAGAAACAGATCTGCTTTCTACTACTACCCAGTACCCAGAGAGATTATTTTAAGTAACTATTCACAGCTGGGCTATTTGCACATCCACTGCATATGAAACAAAAACAGCACACACCAAGCACGACTTAAAGAAAGAGCTTACTCTGTGGTAAAGCCATTTCCACCAGGCGGGGCTGATCAAATGTTTTCCTGATGTTTCCAGGAATTCCTTAAGCAGAGATTTAGAAAGTACCTCGGAATCAGCCCAAACAAACCGACCCTTGAGTTGTATTCACCGTCTTCACCGCCGCTGCTGGGGTCCACTCAGCATCTTCGTCTCCTCATAGGCAGTTGAAGAAGTACACATCTTTTTCTAACTCATCAGAGTTCAAAGATTTTCGATATTCCAAACCAGAAAAAAATAAACGAAAAAAGAGCAAAACCTGGCTGCCCTTAATAGAGAAGACCCTTTTGATCACTCTGCAGACATCCTTTTAAAGCTCCTTCTGATTGGACCAAAAACTCCGCTGGCAAGCCTCTAGCAGGACCGAATGGTGACATAAATGCAAGCCCCTGAGTTATTTGTATGTAAATATGAGGACTGCTCCAGTGTAGACTTTCGGTAATTTGATACCAATGGCCGGTGCCTAACCGGGTAACCGAGGCAGCCTTAAATCTAGGGAGAGCCAGCGAGCGGGGTGCTGAGTTTAATTACGAGGTGACTCTTCTCCAACATGAATGAAGAAACGGCGAACCCAGGTGGAGGAAAAACAGAAGAAAACAAAGAAGTGGCCCGGGCGGGGAGTGGCAGGGAGCTCCAGGCAAACTTTCAACTTTGTTCTCAGCTGGGAACACCAGGAGCCCTGGTTATTTATGGTCCCTGTCAGGTGGAAGGAGGGGAAAAAAAGAGCCAGAGGGAGGGCCTGCCCTCGAGCTGAGGTGCTGAAAGTGTGGGGCTGAGGGGATCCGCAGGGACTCCCGAATCTCTCCGAGCAGCACTGGAGGATACACGAATCCCCATCGAGAGTTGGAAGAAAGGAGCAGAAGTGAGATGAACTGAAAAAAGCAAGTGGATGTCCGCTCCACTTTTTGACCCAAGTTCTTTCGGCTCTTTAACACTCTCAAAGAAACCCCCTGGTTCTCCCTCCTTGAGGGGGCTCTGCAGAGAGCGCCCAAGCAGAGGCAAGGAGGTCTTTGCTGCAAAGGGCAGGACGCAGCTCAGAGGAGGCGCTTCTGTCACTTCGCTGGTACGCTGGTACGTTGTTTCCCTCTCTCTGGGACTCCTGGCCTCCCTTTTGAGCTGCTCCACCCTGTTTGTGTTGGCAGGGGAGGAAAAAACTAGCAGGAGTCCTGCATCCTCCATCTGGGTATGCTCAAGAGGCAATTTCAATGCCTCTTTTCTCAGAAGAGCTGGAAAGTTAGGCTAGACACTAAGTGAAGTGTTCTGAATGGTCTTGCTGAAGTAAGTGGTTTACAGCACTTTTCCTTGAGTGTGTCTATCTCCAGGAAGGCTACCTCAAGATATAGAAATCTGAAATCTGTAGAACCCACAAAGTGAGGGACACATTAGTTTTTCCTCGATAAATGCATAGATAAATGAATGCATGACTCACCTAATAGACAACAGGAGACCCAGGGCTTTAATTTGAGCAGCCTGACTGTAATCAACATTGTATATATGCAGGAATAGAAGGGAAGCCATTTATAATGCCTGGTATGTATTGAAAAATACTCCCAAGTAAAAGAATAATTTCCAACTTTGTAAAGAATGGAAGGGGAAGTCATGGTTCAAGTGGATAAAATGACTAAACATTAATCTGTTTTCCACATCTGCACTTAAAATCCAAACTGCTTAGCAAAGCCTCATTCAATGACTGCCGCTCAGTCAATCTTCCTAACAAGGACTGTAATGAAAAGGTGCCTCCCTCTTGACTTCTCAGTTGGCCTTTCTCTGGCCAGTCCTGTACACCTGCTGCCCTTCTGTTATACAGAATTATTTCAGTCCCTATAATCCCAGAAACTCTTTAGATTTTGAACCATTACATAGGGTGCACTCTTGATGGAACTTTCATACCTCTTCTTCACCTGCGTAATCTCTCCAATCTTTGACACTAAAATTCCTCTCGTCCTGGAATCACCATCTAAAGTCAGTGGTTCTTCATGTGGGCTTCCCTTATCAGAGCATACTGCCAGGGAAAACATCTGTTTAGTCTCTCCCACTGGATGGTAAGATCCATGCTAGATTAGAAACCAAATTCTTCCTGAACCTGCCATACTGCAAGTGCCCCATAAATATTTTTGGATTTCATCATTGCTTTTTTAAAGAGGATGGTAAAAACAAAAACAAAACAAAGAAAACCAGACTTTTAGATACAGAGAACAAACTGGTGGCTGCCAGAGGGAAGGGAAGGAGGGAGATGGGTGAGAAAAAAAACAAAGACGCTGGTGGTGATGCTTTTCTCCCTATCTACAGCCCACAGCAACTTAGCACTCTCCGGCATGCCAAGCTTGATGACTGGTACATAGTAAACTGTTAATAAAGTTAAGTTTCTATTCTTCTTTGCCCATCCTTCTAGACTTCTGAAATGGTCACTATGAAACCAAAAGATGCCCAGAGTTGAAATGGGAGTGAGTGCTACCAATATAGTTGGCCAAAGGTTAATTAAAATAGCCTTATGACATGGTGAAAACATTTCTTACAAGGCATGGAAAGTAGAAACCCAGGCAATGTCATTATTTTAAGGCAATTTTGCATAGTTGATGCTCTGGATTCAAATCCTGGCTTCATCATTTACCAATTAGGTGACCTTTGGAACACTGTTTACTATGAGTCACAGTTTCCACCTCCAAAACTGGGATAATAACTCTGCCTCTAACCTCAGCCCTCTTGCGGGGGCTGTGGAAATAATGTGAAATAATGCACAGAATAAGGGCTTCATCAGCACTGTTGGTGTTATTCTGTAACACAGCTTTCTCTGGTGCCCAAACATCTGAATGCATGAACTCATACAGTTAGCATTTCAATTGCTACTGCTGATACTGGTAAAAGCAAAATCCAACCACAGCAGCAAATGTCTCTGCTCTCCACTGCCTACAATGCCTAACGCAAGGCCTGGCTCATAGCTACTCAATAAATATTTGTTGACTGATTGGCTGAATGAATAATATTAGACCACATTCACTCTCCTTTCAATAAACAAAATATTCTAAAATTTATAGAGCACAACACATTTGCTATTATACCAAAAATTAGAAAGGAATGACATGAATTGTGTTGAGCGGCTTGTTAATGGCCTCTAATCCATTCTATAACCCAAAGATATTTTGATTAGTAATGGCTTCTGACCAGTAGGCCTGAATGTAGATAAGCCAACAAACATAATTCTATGACTAGACAACTCTGATACAGTATCATATACATTTAGTTGAAATATATATATATATATATATATATATATACACACACACACACATACACACAAGAATCACACATTTTCACTTACTAAGAAGCACTTGTGTGGGTTTGTTTCCTAGAAGTGTTTGGTGGAGTGTTGTAACAGTTGTATTACAGATAACTGAGTATTTTGTAGTGAAGAGGGCGTGGTAGCTAGTGTTTGAAGAAGCTTTCTCCCCAGCCCCACCCCCACCACAAACCACATCTCTTTAATTAAATGTGGGCTGGTTCAATTTTTGAACAATAAAATGCAGGGGAAGTGATTTTGCATGACTTTTCAGTGTTAGTTCAAAGAAACCTTGCAGTTTCTCCTTGGCTATCTTTGAACACTAGTTTGGGGAAGCCAATCCCCATGTAAGATATTTGACTATCATGAGACCTCCATGCTGTAAAGAAAGTCAAAGAAGCCATATGGAGAGGCAGCATGGAAAGAGAGAGAGATGCTCAGCTACCCCTCGGCTGTTTCAGGGCTGTCCGAGTGGGGCTGACAGACCTGTGAGTGAAGATACCACATCAGACATTCTGCCATATTACTCCCACCCCAGCTGCTACCTGACTATAATCTCAGCAAAGAGCTCAAGAATCCAGCTGAACCCAGTTAACTCACACAACCTTGGGAGATAATAATAAATTAAACCACTGAGTTTAGAGGTATGTCATCACAGTGCAGTAAGTAGTGGGAACAGAGAGGAATGAAAAATGACAAGGTCCAAAGGTAGGCCAAATAGGTCACATGCTGATTGCTTAATGCATGTCTAGTGAATTAAGAGTGAGCTCTGCGTAGTGCTACTTGATTAGCACAGAACAAGACCAGGAAGAGTACCCTAGGAAATGCCACTAGAGGAAGCCTCATCTAATTAGTATTGACTTTGTGCCTCTTAAAATTGTGAGCGCTGCTGTTCTCATTGTTAATCCATTTCTGATAATAAAATACCAGAGGCTGGAAAATGTTTAAAGAAGAACACAAAATACCCCAGTCTACCTCGATCCCACCATTCACTAAATAATAAAGCTGTTCAGAGGCATTTCACTTCAATTTTCCAGCTATCCCTTCTTCCTACTTCTCCTATAATGACTAGGGTAAGAGGTTTCTTGTACCACAATCAATCTTTCAAAGATCCATACCCTTTGACTACCAGGAAATCATGCAAAACAGAATCAGTAACAAAGGAGAGAAAGAAAGAGAATATATGAAATGATTACCAAGACTGTAGTTGGTCACATAGCTGTGCCCTCGGTCCTTTGTACTTATTTATTTTTAGATTTTTAAGTAATCTCTACACTCAGTGTGGGGCTCAAACTTAAAACCCCGAGATCAAGCATCCCCTGCTGTAGAGGGGCCCCAGCCCTCATTCCTTTTTAGATTCTGTGTCAATGGTCCAGTTGTCAAGATGTGGTGGAATGAACCTAACCCAGCTTCCCTGTGATCTTTCATTGTGCCCACTGATAAGCCTTTTTATGCTGAATAGAGGCAACAGTTCTTGGCTAATATTTAAAAGTGTTTTCATGCCCTAGGAGTTCTATCTTTTTTTGCATGTCATTTTTTTCTAATGTTTTCCACTATCACCGAGGAATACTTTTGTTGTTTTCCTAGGGGTTGAAAATTGTTTTCCCCTCTGTCTGGAGATAAGAATATGCCAAGTTATACTGTCTGAAACTTTGCTCAGAAGTGCTTCATTCCTCTGCTATGAAATGCACAATCTTCTTCCCAAGGTATATATTTTGTGGCAGTTAAAAATACATTACACCTTTGAAGGAATTAATAGTAGAAAACCTTCAATTATGTGGGATTTAAAAAAAGGCTAGATTAGAAAGAATACAGAGGAACATAGAATCTAGACTCTAGTGATTTATTAGGAGTAAATAGTTAATGATCGAAACTTAGACTTACATTTAGCGTGCTTGTTCTGAAATAAGTGATTGTTTTGACCAGCACATAGCAAAGAGAAGAAATGAAAACTATTGGGAAAAGAAATCCTTTAAGCATTTCTAGTCTACATTATAGAATAGTAGAATGAGAGCACACCATTATAATCACCACTAGTATCTACTGAGCATTTACTATGTTCTAGGCACAGTGTGGTGCTTTGTAAGTATTATTTCATATGATTCTTGTAACAACCTTCTGAAATAGAATTGTCTCGATTTCAGGATAAAGAAAACCCAGTTCAGAGTGGTAGATAAGCCACAATCACTTAGAAATTGGGTAAAACTGGAATCAAAATCAGTTGGTGTGACTACAGAGCCCCACTTCTAACTACTGTCATATGTGATGCTATCAAACAAATGCTATAAGAAAGGTAAGTTCCAAGGTGACCAAAATATAAGCTCCATGAGGGCAGAGGTTTTTGTCTGTTTGGTTCCATATCTAGTGCCCAGAATAGTGCCCAGCACATGGTAGATGCTCAATAACATGTGCAATGAAAATTCAGTGATTGCATTTGGAGTCAGCAACTATATTACTGGAGTGAGGAGAAGGAGGGAGACTTACTTTTCACCGTAAACTCTTGTACTTTGGGAATTTTATACCATGTGCATCTATCACCTATTCAAAAAATGAATAAAATTAACAAAATAAAACAAAACAAAATACAGGGACTGCAAAGAAGTCATATAGGCTGTGTTCCATACACCAGAGCAGGTATTTTGACTTACACACAGGTCTGCCAGGAGATGCGAAGGTGTGTGTGTGCACCAGCAAATATTTGGCAAATGTGGAGAGGAAACTCAATTCTTTACGCTGCTTGACCTTACTATTTAAGCGATGAATAGGAGGAATGAGATCACAAGGCAGGAAGAAGGAGATGCACATTATTTATGTGGCACTTCTAATACCCTCCCATTGTTCTAAAGTGCTGGTTCTGAACCTGTACGATGCCCGAGAATCCCCTGAAAATCTGTATTTCTACAAGTTCCTGAATGAATCTGCTGTTTTGGGTCCAAGAACCACACTGAGGTAAGCACCAGTTTAGGGGATCCTTACAAGTAAGTGACAGTTATCTAACGGCAGTATCGATTGAGAGAACTAAGTATCTATTTTCCTGGTGGGAATTACAAGAGTAATTAAAATCACTTCAGCAACTGAATTCAGTAAATGGCGCACACTATTTCTAAATTTCCAGGTGTACGTTTGTGTCATCTGAGAACCTTGTTAAACCACAGACGCTGACTCCACAGGTCTGTGGATGGCCCCGAGATTCTGGGCGTGGGACGAGCTCCCAGAGGACTGCAAACCACACTCTGAGCAGTGAAACAGTAAGGCACTGGACTAGGCTCTGCTCTGAGTGAAGCCAACTATTGTCTTGGACGCATTTTGTCTCCAATAAAGACTGGGTATACTGTACTAGGTCTCCTGCTGATGATGATTTACTTAGTGCTTGACATGAGTGAGACACTGTGCTGAGCACTTTCTAGGCACATCTCATTTACTATTCAACCCTGGGCAGCGGGTACTCTCGTTTCCCCTTTCAGGTTGAAGACACAGATTCAGAGAGGTTCAGTTATTGTTCAAAGCTCACATGTCTAGCTGGTGGTAAAGTCTGGGACAGCCCAAGATCTTGGCCACCACACCAGTGTCACGGGATTGCAAGAGAAATAACAGAAGTATCCAAGAGCTCCAGGAAGAGGGCATCCCTTTTGATCGAGAAGGTGGGGCAGATGTTGAACAGAGGTGCGTGAGTAAAGACAGGCAGAGAGGAGTGGAAGCGGGAAGTGGGCCATCCCCAGCCATAGGACATGGCACAAGAGGGAAAGAATGGGAATGTCTGAGAACAGCAAGCAGCCAGCTTTCCTAAAGTGATAGGCAACTGAGTTGTCGGAAGTGAGGGCCACGTTGGACCATGTTTGTAGGGAAGTTGGATTAGAGTATAACAATTACCATCTAAGTGACAAGCAACATAAGTCCGTCAGTGAGTGAAAACGCACTCATTTTGTTTGACCCCTATATATATGTATATACTTATATAGTACACACACACACTCACACACTCACTGAAGACCTAAACCCTCAAAGTTCTCCCTCTTTCTCCGTGTTCCCCCGTCCTAATTCTAATCCTGCAAGAAGTAGGATTAACTGATAGTTGCCTCTGTCTGATTGAAGAAAAAAAAAGAGGGGCTGCGATTTATTGAGCACCTACTCTACGCTGGTCACCATTCTAAATGCTTTGGTATGTTAAATCTTTTCATTTTCTCAGCAGCTACACATGGTATAATGAACCCATTTAGAGATGAGACAAATAAGACTCAGCATATTTTATTTTTTGAAGGTTCAAATCAGGGACATAAAAATACAGATAACTCTGAAAACATTTTCCATCAATTCAAAGCATTCATCAAAAGATGTCTCTCTCCCCTAATGTTTAAACAATACATTTTCAGCCTGGAGAATCCACGTGACAGTGTTTGCTCATGACTCTCTTCCTTCCATCCCGATATTTTGGTTCTCAGAAGAGCGAGGGAGTGGGAACTGGATGGAAGGGGAGCACGGTCATATTACCAGCCTGACACTCTCAGAGTTCTGTTCTAAGGGTCCAATTCTGCCCTAGAGCTGCACAAATAACAATGGGAAGTTCCTCAGATTCCAGATCTGCACGTACTGCAGTTTGGAGCAAGCCCTCAGATTAAGCAAGGTTCCCTGCGGCCATCCAAGGGGGCTGATCAAAGGGGGAGGTGACAGGCGGCTGACGGAATTGCCCCATCTAGTTCAAGAGTTCATGCGTGTAGCACAGGCTCTTCAGTGTTGGGCTAGAGGCCCAGGGCGGCCTTCTGGGAGAGTGGAGGCTCAGGGCGAGGCTCCTCCCCCTCTGCCGGGCCAGGTAAAGGAGGAAGCGAGCTCCCTCAGCCAGGAAGTAACAGATTTGGGGCCTTCACAAAAACCTGTTGTTTTCTTACACCTCCTGGCAGTGGTGGTTATTTCAAAACAGCTTGCTAACTCCATTCTGGAGTATAATGTTTTCTTGCTTTCCTTCTCAATGAGAACAATTTCCTTCTCAATGAAAACAAAGTTTAGAAAATAGATGAGCCACAGGTGAGATCGGCAGCCTTAAGGGTTGCGAGCACCTTCGTGGGCTTGGCCTTGTGCCCTGCTCTCCCTCCCCTTCCCTTCACTCTAGGTGCTCCCAAGAGCCAGCCCTCCTCCTCCATGGCCAAAAGGAATCAGACTGGACTGGCAAAGTTTGCACATCTCGTAACCAACGTGAACAAGCTGTTCTCCCACAGAACAAATGCCTCTTTCTGCTCAGGCTAGATTTTTTTTTTTTAAGAGCAAACAAAGTCCATTTGATTCTTTACTCTCAAACATTTATTCTAGTCTTTGTGGCTAGATGTGCTTCTTTTTAAAAAACGGGATTGCAGTTTTTAAACTGCTCCTTAATCCAGGCTAGATATAGTTTCTAAATAAGCATGCATGACTCAGGCTTGGAACTCTTCCAGATGTAGCAATGAAAAATGTCCCCTGTGATCTCGGTTGGGTTAATAAACAAACTCATCCCAGAAAGGAAAACGATTTCAGTGTCCTTCCTGTGAAGAGGTAGAAAAAGACAATGTTGGGACAGATGCTATAACTTTTTTCATATTCTTATCATTCTTATCAACATACCTTCACCCTAATCCAGAAATTGCCCTCGAGCATCTAAATCAGATTACTCTGACTTGGTCACATGAACACCTGAGACTAGAGACAGAATGCAGGTAGAAAGAAGTACAAGGTTACGTACACGGTTCTCATTATCTAAAATCTTTGCTACTTGTAAAAAAGACTAGACAATGAATGAATTACCAGCCATAGACTAGCCCTGTGAAATCAGGCACTAACACGGTTGGTCTTACTGAAAGAGAAATTGGGTAGCTTAATTCAAGGTGGTAGTGTCATGCCCATTAATTCTTCTATTTATTCTTTGCTAGCTATTTTTGCCTAGCTTCAACCCCAAATCCAGATCTCGTTAGCTTCGGCTCCTCCTTACACAGGCGTATAAGGATGGTGTGTGCTCAGCAAGATGTTCACCGTCCCTGAGTGTACAGGAATATCAGGATCTCACAAGCTTTTGTGGGCAAGCATCTGGCCTCTTCCTAAAATTATACCCAAATCGCCTTTCCTTGTGCAGGCAACAAACACGTGCTTGTCAGTTTGTTTTATATTACCTACCTCTACCTAAAAGATGTGTGCCTACAAGGTGGCTACAAATGGGTGGGCTCTGTCGTCAGTTAGCATCCCTGTGGTTCTGGCCTGGCGGGTCAGACCACCCCTTCCCGTCCGTAACGTCTTCCCTGCTTCTCTGACCCCTCCCATTCCTGGCCCTCGCACTACACTGCCATCCCCTTCTCCATTCATTCCCAGTGCTGATGCTCCACTTTCTTCTCTCTGCAGCAAGGATCCCAATGTGAAGGGAAAGGGTTAAGGGTGGTCAGATTAGGACCCACTTCCATAGGAAGCAGGTCAGATTCTTCAGGTGGGTGGGCAGGAACAAAAATAACTGGAAGATGAGGGGTCGGAGGGTAGAAAGCATATTCAAAATTATGACTTGTTTTGGGCAAATGGAAAAACCACTTATTGTCCTTCATCAATCAACATGCTTCATTCCCTCCCATTCCTTAAGACAAACCCTGTGTCCATTTATTCCCCCGGCTGCTCTAGCTACTCATCCTGTCACAGCTTCTTGGGAGAAAAAACACACGCACTACATGAGAATTGCTCTATTCTGTGTCTATGTCTCCACCGCATCATGGACACGGCGACTTCCCGAGATCACCAGAGAGCCACAGATCGCTTGAGCTCAGCTGATTGGACCCTGTCAGGACTTCTCTCCTGGCTTCTGCTAGAACCCACTCTTCTTTCTGGTTATCTTCCTCTATTGTTCACCACTCCCCTGCCCCATATCCTTCGACATTCCTCTTCCTCTGTACATGTCGATGTGCCGGAGTTTTCTAGAACTGCTTCTTGTCCTCCCTATGCCCTTTTCTGGGGTCCCCATTCAGGTCGGTGCTCAGTTTCTCCAGCTCCTGTGTGCTGAGTTCTTCTGCAGGGTCATCTGCTTTTCTGTCTCTCTCTCTCTCTTTGAAGTTTTATTTTTAAAGATTTTATTAATTTATTTGACAGAGAGAGAGATCACAAGTAGGCAGAGAGGCAGGCAGAGAGAGAGAGGGAAGCAGGCTCCCTGCTGAGCAGAGAGCCCGATGCGGGGCTCAATCCCAGGACCCTGAGATCATGACGGGAGCCGAAGACAGAGGCTTTAACCCACTGAGCCACCCAGGTACCCCTGAAGTTTTATTTATTTAAGTAACCTTTATACCCCACCAGGAGTGGGGCTTAAACTCATGACTGAGAGATTGAGAGTTGCATGCTCTTCCAACTGAGCCAACAAGGGGCCCCGTCTCTGATCCTTTCTGATCTTGGAACACTTCTTTCCACCCCTCCCAAATCTTCGCTTCTCCGGATTCTATCTATTCCTTGAAATACTTCCTTTTTGAGGCCTTCAGTAATCTCCCCCTTCTTTGAATTTCCTTGTCACTTTTATCTATTCTTCTTTACCACATCTCCTTTGAGGAGAAAGTCAGAGCAAAAAACCTAATTCAAATTCCAGTTTCCTCGACTGTGTGAACCTGGGCAAATATCTTAAACCCATTGAGCCTTAGATTCCTTAACATAAATTAGAACTAATAGCACTTTAAGTTAGGGCTTTAGGTGATAAATAAATGTAGATTGGAGTAATAATAGTACCAATAATTCTCTCAACTACTTGGAGGAAATTCAGCAAGATGAGGTACCTTGTAACTAACATTCACTGAGCTCTCTGGGCTAAACCCTTTATATAGGATCTCATTTAAAATTTGCAATAATCTAACTGTCGTGAGACTATCATCTAAATTACCAGGCACCAGGGATGTCAGGGCAGAGGTTAAGGGCAGGGATTTGCACATAATCCCTTGCACTGATCTGCATAATCTTGATCAAGGTCCTTTACCCTTGCTGGAACTGATTTTTCACACCTGTAAAATGGCATACCATTTTTGATGGCTCTAACTCAGAGCTCACTGTGAAGGTCACATGACATAATGCATGAAATGTAGATAGATTCATCCCTGGCACAGAGAAAGGGCTCAATAAAGGATAATTAACTTGTTTGTGATGTTTTGAGAGTTCACTTATATGGAATCCTGTCAGGGGACAGACACAAGTAAATGTGTGGATTTAAGCCTGTGGATACACCCATCTATGGAAGAGGACCATCTGTATACATCATAAATGTTGTGACAGAGAGAGAGAGAGAAAGAGAGAGAGAGAAAGGGACACACACACACACACACACACACAGACAGGTCTATTCCCATGGGGCTTACAGTCTACTTTAAAAGAAAATGAACAAAATTAATCACACATTGGCAAACTGCAGTCTGTGGGCTGAATCCGTCTCCCATTGACTTTTAAGTCAAATTGTTTTAGTTTTTTAAAGATTTTATTTATTTATTTGACAGAGAGAGACACAGTGAGAGAGGGAACATAAGCAGGGGGAGTGGGAGAGGGAGAAGCAAGCTTCCTGCTGAGCAGGGAGTGGATGCAGGGCTTGATCCCAGGACCCTGGGATCATGGCCTGAGCTGAAGGTAGATGCTTAACAACTGAGCCACCCAGGTGCCCCTAAATTTTTTTTTTAAATAAAGATTTTATTTATTTATTTGAGAGAGAGCACAAGATGGGGGAGAAGCAGGAGAAGCAGATGCCCCGCTGAGCAACGGCTCCAATGCAGGACTTGATCCCAGGACCCAGAGATCATGACCTGAGTCGAAGGCAGATACTTAACCAGCTGAGCCACTCAGGAGCCCCTTAAATCAATTATGGTCACACAGCCGAGCCCATTTGTTGAGGTCTTGTCTCGTGCTGCTGTTATGTTTCAAAGGCAGGGTTCAAGGTTGGGCTGAAGAACCACGTGGTGTGAAAATTTGAAAATATTTA
Source organism: Procyon lotor (assembly GCA_028646535.1). Taxonomy (NCBI): domain Eukaryota; kingdom Metazoa; phylum Chordata; class Mammalia; order Carnivora; family Procyonidae; genus Procyon; species Procyon lotor. The sequence goes on from CM053617.1 coordinate 15,523,083, forward strand.
CCATTGGCCTGTAATAGAAAAAATGTGCTACCCTCGGAAATTAATGACTAGTACCTCGAGATGAGTATTAGGATGAAATTAAAAAGCGTGGACAGAGAGGACAGTGGCAAATTGGTAGCCAGGGCCACATCACACAGAACCTACTGACCCTGGAAGGGCCTGACTTTTACGTCAGATGTGACCTAAAGCCTCAGGAGGTTTTCATTTTAGTTTAGTATTTACGCTATACATTATTTAGAGGGGTGGCTACTTTTATCATGAAATACAGCAACCACGCAGATGAGTATGGAAAATGCAAAAGTGCATTTTCACAAACTGTTACAAAATAAATAGCATCCAGGTCAAGAACTAGAACGTGACCTTAGAAGCCACCCTCATCCCATACGGATTGCAGCCTCCTCCTCCCTCCCTCATAGTAATCACTTGATGACATTCTTCCCCTCGCCCTTTTTTTATAGCCTCACTATCTAATTTTATAATCCTAGTTTAGTGTTACCCAGTTTTGATGAGCTCTGTTGTCTCTGCATAACCTACAACCCAGCGACTACAGTCCTCGGTGTGTACCCTATAGAAATATAGGCATACGTGTACCTGGGGCAGATGGAAGGCTTGCGGCAGCTTTGTCTACAAGAGCCCCAAACTGGAAACAAGCCACATTTCCATGTCTAAATGGCATGGGTAACTTACTTCTGGTAAGACTATCACAGAAAAATGAAAATGAATGAGCTACATTTATAGGCAACACCATGAAGGAATTTAAAAAAACAGGATTCTAAGCTTTGGAGGGTTTTAAGCTGGGAAATGGAATGATATGATCCAGTTTATATTTGTAAAAGACTGCTGGGGATGCCAGGCAGAAATCCGAGTCTGCAGGGAAAGAAGTGGACGGAATGCAGAAGCTCCCACAGCGGTCCACGGGCAAGGAGTCTGCAGGTGCAGGGGAGTGGGGACGCAGAGAAGAGGGACGTGAGATCGGTTCTGTAAGACTTGCCAACTGGGCATGAGTGCTAAGAAAGGGAAGGTTGCATATAACCTCAAGGCTGGCTTGTGTGACAGAGCCGCTCACTAGGACAGAGGAGCCAGGGAGAAGACAGTGTTTGGAGCCAGGGTCCAGGGAATGACGAGTTAATGGCAAGTGAGAAACTAGAGGGAAACATCGGGAACATGCTGGGTAGGTGGACAGCATGGATCAAAATCACTCAACAATTCCCAAGCCAAAGACAGGATACCAAAGATAGGATGGACTGTGCTTTAGCATAAAGGCCTCTGGCCCAGTTCACAGGTCTTTGTTTTCTTTTTCTTTTTCTCTTTTCTTCTTCTTCTCTTCTTCTTCTTCTTCTTCTTTTTTTTGCTGGCTATTCTTTTAAATTAATTAACTAGTCTTTGAGATATATATACACCTTAGGATAGTCATTACAAAGCTGTTTATTGATGCAATCCATAGTCTAGGTCTGTCTCAGTGGGAAGGCGTTTATTGGAAGGAAGAGGGACATGGCAGGCAAATTTTCTCTATCCTGCCTATTCTCAGAAACCTGTAAAACTCGCTTTTCCTTGAGTCTCCCTCCACTGTGATGCAACCGCTTAAATACATAGTGAAGATCTCCTGTGTACCAGGCACTGTGCTAGGTTCTAGGTCTCTGCTTCTGGTGTTTCATTTTCACTTTATCATTGAGAGAAGCATGTAATTATGTAATGTCTATTTGAAAGGTCAATTGTAATCAGAGAAGTATCAGGCAAAAGGCTAGATGTTATGATTGAGCAGATATTTGCAAAATGATAACATTTCAGGTGAGGAACAATTTCTGCATAACAACCATGACCCCCTTGGATCACCTGGGGCAGGCTAGTCTTCAGAACTTCTTTCCAGATCTATAAAGCTAAACACTTAATAGCCTGATTTATTTATTAGCATGCCTAGGGGATTAGGAAAGCAAGACAGTCTTAGGCATTTGTGAGAAGGGGTCCTAAAAGGACATCTTTCTGGTAGTTTTCTTGATGCCTATTTTCATGTCTCCCAAAGTAAATCCCCCTACTTTTTTAGTTTTAGATTAGGCCATTCAAATTCTACTTATTTTCTCCTAATTGAGAAGACTCGGATATGTTTACTAAAACTACTTGCTTTGAGTTCTTAAGATCAGCTCTAAATTATGTTTATATTTATTTTCCAGGAATTTGCATCTTGGTCTGCATAATTTCTTTTACCAAGATGGTCAGAAGAAAGTATACTGTAGTCTTATCAAGGTCATTAAGAGATAATCATTATCTTGTGATAATTTCCAAGAACATGATCTGTTCCTTTTCCTAAACTTTCCCTTTTTTAAAGCTTAAAAACAATATATTCCCGGGTTCTGTATATAAGAATCACGTTAGACAGGTGAGATCTATCTCCTGCTAACCTGGTTGGGAAGCTACTCAACATTTACTTGGGCTTTGCTGCCTCCTCGGTGTAGAGGGCAGCATGGGCTACATGATGCCAAGTCAGTTCACTGGATGCTGAATTTGGCACAAAGGTGACTGAGCACGACTTTCCTCATGCCTCACGTCACTCTAACATCTGATGAAATTTTACTGCTTTATTATATCTCAAATCTGTACCTATCTGATAATTATTTCTACCACATGTGTACTTAGCCTCTTACTTTTTTCCCTTTCAACATGCATTGTCTGCATTTGATCCTGACTGAGATTTTGCAGCCCTATCAAAATTGTGAATAGAGAAGAATTAAATAATTCTTCCCAGTCTCACCCAGCTATCTCCCAAACCTGTTCAGGAGAATCATATTTCACTGAACTGCCTTTGATTTTTACTCCCATGGCTTAATTCCACTTCTTATTCTTTAAATCCGTCACTATAACCCAACCTCTTAGAATTCTGCAAACTAAAACAACATGTTATGTATCATTTAAAAATTTACAAAATATACTTGATAGGAATTTATAATTTAAAGTCAGCGTTGAACTAAAGCCAACTCTAAACTCTCTTGGGAGGGGGACTCAAAATAGAAGACAGACTGAACCTTAATTTCAATTTTCTTCTTTCTTTTCTTCCTTCCTCTCTCTCTTCTTTCTCTTTCTCTTTCTTCCCTCCCTTCATCTTTTCTCTTCTTTCTTTCAAATTGCAAAGTGAATTGCAAAACATAAGAATGTAACTGGCACTAGAACCAACATTAATTTTGTACAGCTATTAATTTTATATGTATGTGACATACTTCCTGGGAAAGAAGACAAGTGGGGCATTAAGCTATTTGTGGATCAGTCTGGCCCTTTCAGAGCTCTGCTTACCCCCTACCAATGTAGTATGTGGCTTAGTTAGATAAGGCTGCTTTATCGACTTTCCTTCCATTGATCTACTTTGCTTCTACTTTAGCCTTCCTTCAACTCTGTAACCTGGTTCCATTGTTCCTCTAGGTCATTAATTGATAACATTGTCTAGACTTATTTTCTTGATTTTTTAGTGTGTGAAATTAGTGCAAACATTTTTTCCCTATACTAATTTCTCCCAGTGGACAGGAGAAAGAAAAGGAGAAAGCAAAGAAGAAAAAGGACAAGAAAGACTACTCTCAGTTCCATTCCCTTAATATCTACTCAATTTTTATAATATGGAATTAAAATTATATTTTTCCATATTACAAACTCATTCTTCTTTTTCCTTCTTGAGAAAAACTGGCAGCACATATCGCTTTTCATTTTTATTTGCTTTTAAAAGCTGCTGATATCCTCAGTACCCTAGGATACCAGTGTGATGATCTCTTACTGGTTCGTTAGAGACAGATATTCACAACATCCCTGTGGTTACGCGGAAATAAACATTTGCCCCAGTCTATGAGGGCTTACCGAAAGAAGCAGCTCCAAATCCAACTAAAGTAGCAAAGTGCTGGCAAGACTATGAAGCAAATGAGTCAGAAGTAAAAGCTGTCATTAAAGTTGTAGGGGTCCCTTTAGAATTAAAATTGGGGGGAGGATTTAAAGTAATATAGAAATGGTAGTTTATTCATGATAGGACAGACGTGGCTTACTGGCATTCACGTAAGCATTTTAGGAACATTAGCTGACAGTGATATTAATAGGAGTCAAATTAAATGGATATTATAACTTCAGAACTGCCTTAGTCTTCAATAATAGATTTGTAATATCGTCCATGGACAAAGCAATGGCCCTATATTCCTCCACTTTGATCAGACTACACCTGGAATTCTGTGTTCAGTTCTTGCCACCTCCATCTGAGGTAGAAACTGACACTCTGAAATGTGCATAGGAGACAATGGTGAGGGAGCCACAAAGGTTAGGGAGGGGACAATATGCCTAGAGAAAAACAGACTCATGAGAAATAGAAGGAAGAATTGTCACACAGAAGAGGCAGGTTTTGTGTTAAATAGTGCCAAATATGTCAGAGCCTGAATCAATGAGCGTAGCCTGAGTAAATGAGAAGGACATATCGTAAAATGAAGAATTTTTAAAGTCAGAGTTGTTCACAGTGGAATAAGCAGGCTGGGAATTAGGGAATTTCTGTCATCAAGGCATTTGGGCAAAAGACCTCCTCAGAGAGGATTTTATAGAGATGACTCTAGCATAGACAGCAGATGTGACCTTTTAGGAACCCCTCCCAACATTAAATTCTACAACTTTATGAAATCAATAGCCATTTGATTCTCACAGCCTGTGGACACACCCATAAGGCAAGGGCCAGAAAGTTTAAAGAAAGATAAATAAAATGAGAATTAAAATTTGCTTATTAATTTCAAACCCCAAGCTGAGAGAAATCAGTTGTCATTTCTAGTTAAATGGCTAGATGAATTATCTTCCAATGAAACGATTCAAAATTTCTCCTTTTTGGAGAAATTTTTTTTGGTTATTCACATATATAAAGCTAATGTTATGTAGTCCACTCAAACTTGGCCTCTCATCAATGCAACTATTTTGGATTCTGTCCAAAACTAGCCAGTTTTTAGGTCTCCGATTATCATATTTCATAAAACTGCATTTGAAAATCTACTTTTGACATGTTTTGTGTGCCTACACATCTATGTGAGAACATTTTCCTTTTGTCTTTTGCACATAAGAAATTACTCTGCAAACTTTACATAAGAAGGCATTAAAATATAATATAACAGGAAGGCATATTATTTTTAAAGTCCTAAAGATGATATTTGTATATCATCTTTATATTTGTATATATATATATATATTTATATATGTATATTTAGTATACCACTAAATCATATTTGATTGTATTCAATCAGGGATAAAATAGAAGTAAATAAATAGCTGATGATTTAGACAAATGGAAAGAAAAATGAGTAAACACCTTTAATACAACATTTACGAACAATGAGACAACTCTGTCCAGGTTCCTAAATGACCATCAAGGCTTAGCTATTTTAGCTATGCATTTTCCTGGCCAGAGTGCACTTCTGGTAGGCACTCACTGGATGCCAAAAAAGTTAAAGTGACTTTGGATTATGTAGGCTTCCCACTATTTGGATGTCATTTAAATTTGTGCAACTCAAAGGAGAAAGCAACTAAAATAGGGACAATTACTTAAACACAGAGAAAGACACTGACACCATTGAGTCTGCTCTGTGCACAAAATACATGAGAGGTGGCAAATACACGGAGCAAGAAGATAGATGTCATTTGGGAGAGTCAGGTGGTGCAAGAAAGAAACATAAATATACTAGAAATTCTACTGTAAGTACATATTTCATTACTCCAGCAAAAATCCAAAATTTGTCATCTTTATAATATTTATTTACTGTAAAAATGTTAATTTTCCAATGAAACTTATAAAGGTATCATTCATTAGTATATCTGTATGTCATGGATAAATGTATTGATTTCTTAAATAAGGCAGAAAAGTAATTTCTTTTAAGCAAATGAAATATGGTTACAAGAATTTATATTCTGAAAAAAAAGAATTTATATTTTGATCTCTTTTAAATATTGAAAATTTTTATTCTGAGAGTAATTTTGTTCAGGTTGAGTTTTCATTATTGGTTCCAGTTCAAAAGCTGCTTTTACTAAGCTTAGAGCAAACCTTACAAAGAGCATTTAGCTCTTTACCTAAAAGATATCTTCTCTTATTTCTTTTAGAAAATTTTTTGCTGTAAACATTAATCAGATTTCCTCTTCTAGATTTTCAAATGTAAACAACAAAAATCAATTTTCTGCTTAATAGAAACAAATAGAGAGCAATCTACATCATTAGTGATACTTGTACTTTCAAGGTGGAAAACGGATTCAAGAAGAGGGGCTTTAAAGAAACCACTAACAGCAAAGATACATCTTTTAAATGGTACATAAATTAATAATTGGAAGTTAGGTGAAGAGTTAGTAACTCAAGGAAGTGTTACATTTCGAAGATAAGAAATGGAAGATAAAGCTGGTAGTTAAGTTCCATCACAGTAAAAAGTTACAAATACCTTCTTCAACATCTGAGATATATTCACCATCACTGAGCATTTCAGGGGCGTTGGCTTTACGAACTGCATGATTTAAGTGAACAATGTAAGTGTGTGGAAAATGCATACTCTTTATACGACAACAAAACACATTAACACTTCTAAAAACATTTTGTAATAAACATGCTTCAGGAAACAGATACACAGTCACTCTTATGAACACAAAGGTAGTTTTCATACCTTCATCGTCAGACATATCAAGAACTTCATTCATCGTCTCTGGAACATTCATTTTGTGCTTCTCTATGACAGTCTAGTAACAAAAAAAAAGCAGTCACTTTAAACAGACTGAACCTTTGAATGAAACTACTCATTTCTTTCTAAATCAGTATTTATCATGGGACTGATGTACTAAATATCATGAAGCTCTCACATATAAAATGACATCAAAATTTTCCCTTAGCATTAAGGTGTCCACCATATATACTGCTAAGAAGAAAATAAGGTGAAAGAATTCTAGTGGTAAAGCAAACTGGCTTAAAAGATTTAGGTCCCTAATGAGGCTTTTCAAAGAAAAAGAGAAGAGAGATATCGCCTCTCCTAGTCCATTGTTATGCTTTTTCATGGTCTGAAGAACCTGCCACCTCATTCCACTAAAAGTCTTGGCTAAAGATAAGCCAAATGAACAGCAAGCATTGTATCTTTATTGCTTGTGCCAAGCCAGCCATTAATTTTGTCTTTTCCTTCTATATGTACATTTTAATTCCTAGGATAAATATAAAATATTGAGATTGCACAAATTATATAATTTTTGCAGCTATGCCACGCAGAAAATATTTTAGAGGTCACACATTTGTGAGATCATTTTCACCTTCACACAATTTTAAAGAACTGTATATTACAGAGAAAAGGCCTTAGTGAATTTTTTACTTGCTTTTTGATGACTTTTTACCTATCTAGCTTGTATCCATCCAAAGGACACTGACAACTTGTTAAAAATATTAATGACTTAATGTGTTAGACTTAAAACAAGTCCTCTTCTTATTCTGAGTGTATGAAAGGCTAATGGTACAAGGGAAAACACGTACTTAAATAAGGCAACTGGGAAAAAAAAAAGCTCAGTTGTTAAAATATGGTACATTTGTCATAATTAATGAACCAGTACTCACATATTACCATTAATTAAAGTCTATATTTTATTCAGATTTCCTTAATTTTTACCAAATGTCCCTTTTCTGTTCTAGGTTCCCATTTAGGATACCACATTATCTTTACCTGTCATGTCCCCTTTTGCTCCTATGGCTGTGACAGTTTCTCAGACTTGCCTTGCTTCTAATGACCTTCACAGTTTGTTTGCTTGTTTATAGATCCCATTTATTTACTTGAGAGAGAGAGAATGTATACAAGTGAGGGAAGGGGCATAGAAGCTGACTCCCCATTCCCACTGAGCAGAGAGCCCGATGTGGGACTTTATCCCAGGACCCTGGGATCACGACCTGAGTCAAAGGCAGACAATGAACTGACTGCACCACCCAAGCATCCGACTTTCACAGTTTAGACGTGAACTGGTCAGGTATTTTGCAGAATGTCCCTCATTTGGGATATGTCAAATTTCTTCGCATGATTAGACTGGTTACATGTTTTGGGGAAGAAGACTACAGAGGTAAAGTGCTATTTTCATCATATAGAATCAAGGGTCCAAACCATCGACAGGATTTACCAGTGTTGATGTTGGTAAACACTCGCCTGGCTGAGGCAGTATTCATCAGGTTTATCTGCTGTAAAGTTATTCTATTTCCCCCATGTCCCTTTCCATACTGTTTCCTTTTGGGGGAAGCCACTATATTCAGCCCACACATAAGCAGTAGGGGAATTACATTCTATACCCCCTTGAGGGTGAATTATTTTTATAATTTGTTTGGAATTTTTTGGCCTGATTTTCCTCTTCTTCGCTATTTATTCAGTCATTTATCTATATCTGTATGGACTCCTGGAAACTTGTTTTATAATTTGCACTATATGCCAATACTATCTATCCATCTATCTATTTATCATCTATCTATCTTAATTGTTCCAGCCTTGACCACTGGGTCAGTTGACTCCTGTGTCCCTTTGACACAGCCCCATAACTGTGTGTATGCATGGTGATTTACTTACTTGAGAGGGGAGACACTACCTTTTTGACACCGTACAAAGTTCCAGGCTTGTCTTGCATATTTCCTTCCCCAGATCTAGATTCAGCTATTTCTTGAAGAATCCCTGATTCCCTTTATTATAGAACAGTATTAGAAACCAGTATCTGAGAGAGAGAGAGATGTCCTCTGTTCTTTGCTAATGAGGGAACTGAATATCTTAAACAATGCAATTTATGTGCTTAATTCATCTTTTGAATGTCAGCTTCTAGCTCCTCAGTTTCCTACTCTGCCATGATTGTAATGTCACTAACTCAAGCATCATTCTTGGAATTGCCATGTCATACACTGTACTCATAGGGAAGACGAATCTTCTTAAGGTTTTTGAAAAATCAGTGTCTGCTGGGGTGCCTAGGTGGCTCAGTCGTTAAGCGTCTGCCTTTGGCTCAGGTCATGATCCCAGGGTCCTGGGATCGAGCCCCACATCAGGCTCCCTGCCAGCAGGAAGCCTGCTTCTCCCACTACCATTCTCTCTGCTTGTGTTCCCTCTCTCGCTGTGTTTCTCTCTGTCAAATAAAATTTAAAAAAATCTTAAAAAACAAAAAACAAAAAACAAAAAACCAGTGTCTGCTTATGGAGTCACTGGCTGCTGGGGCCCCAGCAAGGGGCCATGCAGAGACCCACCCACTGTGGAGACTGCATTGCGGTCAGGGAGCTAAAGATCACAGGCTCCACCCTGAACTCTGCCAGCCCTCATCTATGCCAGGCTACATGTAACTGCTGGAGCACAGCTGACAAGGTGGTGTCTTGGCTTGAAATAAGGTCTCAAATACCACAATGCAGGACTACGTCTTAGGGACTTCAATGAACGCTTTTTTAACCTACGTGAGCACTTTACTCGGTAGAAGCCTGATTTACTTCATTAGGCAAACTGGATCTTTCTTTTAGCATGAGTCCTATCTTCTCTCTCACAGAAATTACCAGTCAACTCAGCTGATGACACTGGGGGATATGGCCTGACTCCCATACTTGTTCTGTCTTTCACTTGGAGCCAGAGCCTTGAAACCCATCGCAGGCAGGCTATAACTTCCTCTGCCTTTAACTTTATTTTCTCCTCAGGCTTTTTTTCAAAAATCTCTACATCCCATATGGGGTTTGACCCCATAACTCCCAGGTCAAGAGTCACACATTCTACCAACTGAGCCAGCCAGGTGCCTCTCATCAAGTATTTTTGATATTCAAGAAACATTCTGAACTTTCCCAATGGGTGAGAAAGTCATTTACATACAATAAGCAAGATTTATAGGGCTGCCTGGGTGGCTCAGTTGGTTAAGTGTCTGCCTTCGGCTCAGGGTCATGATCTCAGGGTCCTGGGATCGAGTCCCACATCGGGCTCCCTACTCAGCAGGAAGTCTGCTTCTCCCTCTGCCTGCCACTCCACCTGGTCGCTTTCTCTTTCTCTGACAAATAAATAAAATCTTTAAAAACATAAGCAAGATGTATATTTTGAATGATTATATAGGCTTCCATTCTCTATCACTGAAAAGGAAGTCATACATATCTACCGCAGTGATTTCAAATCCTTTATAGTATTGTGACACTTGACCGTTGTTTAATATCTTGTCCTTCTCCCTTTTTTCCCCCCACTATAGAGAAAGCGAGATGGAATATCTATAAGATTAAAGTTAATAAATATTATTTCTTTAAACTCTTTTCTCAAGAACTTAATAATAGATTTTAAAATCGTGAAATACTCAAGAGGTATATATAAAAGCAATATATAGTAATTTATCTCTATACAAACCATACTTTGAAGTTAGAAGCATGCCCTGGTTGAGAACCATTGCCCTAGCCCATTAAAGCTACTGCTTTCTTTTCTGCAAATTTATAATTTCTCTCCTACAATCAGCAGGCATTTTTTTTTTTTTTAGCCTTAAAGCCTGTACATTGCCAAATAACTCAACCAGTAGGCTGCTACAGAGTCTCTCAACCCATTTTTTTTAATGGGAATAAGAAGCACTGTGTATACAAACTGCAGATGCTAACTATGCCTCCCTTCACATCAGAAGGTGGTGGATGAGAAAAGGAGGCAGAGCTGATAATTCCCAATGTTCCAGAGTCCTAAATTTACATCGTCTGGAGCCAATCTCAGGCATGTGTGTTGAGTCATAGAGTCAGGAATAACTCCAATAAGCCTCTGATATGGTGCAATATCTGCTCTTGATTCCACAGTTACCAAATCCTGATGCAGTTCAAAGGCTCCAGATGGTGCTAATAAGAAATGACTTATCCTAGAGGCTGTAGCTTGTAAAAATGTATCTGACGCAATAAGGCCTCCTGGTAAAGATTTATTTATAATTTTAGCAAAACATCCTATTGTTTTTCCTATGAAAACTCCAATAGCTGAACGGAAGACCACTGAGAGTGGTGACAAAAATCCATTCTGATCCTCTCTCTGAGGTCTTATTTTGACACTAAAAAATGCATTTATAATAATGACAACAATGTATCCATTATCAATTATGAGTTATAACATTTCAAAGAACCGTCTTTAACTTTCTCACATTGCCACAGGTGGATGTTAAAATATTTCTGCCTCCATTTCATTAAAAATGTTTTTCTATCAAAACAAATATATACATTTAGCTTTCCATGGAATAAAACACTCCATAGCTAATAATGCGATTTTTAAAAAGGTATTTTTTAAGTGTTTAGTGTCTTAATATTGGAAACGAGAGCTGCTACGCTGGCTGCCAGCAATGAGGTGACAGTATCTGGAGGCGTGACGCTTAGTCTGTGAATGGGGAAAAGTAGTTCATTTCCCAAAAGCCCCGGATAATCGACAGCATGAGAGCTAGCTCTCAGGGACGAGGTCTGGCATCTGCTACTTACAGTTGTGGTCATGGTTTCCTCAGTCACTACCTTCAGGGTGTCGACCACTGAGATGTAGCCAAGCCTCCGGGCAATGGCCAGGGCAGTGTTTCCATTCTGGCAAGAGGGAAATGAGGACAAGGGGTTGAGAAGTCATTCCCATGTCTCGGTGACTGTGTGTTCCCATACGTCTCGCCCATACTAAACAGAAGGTGTCTTGTTGGTCCCACCTACTGCCATACACAAAACACTATTTCATTGAGATGTTCCTTGCACAAAACTCATCTAACCTGTTCCCACGCACACGGCAGAGACTTGGCTGCTACCCATGGAATCCAAGAAGCTTTTTAAAATTCTAAGTCATCAAGGAGACAAACACGTTTTTCTTTTTATATATGTATTTCCTACTAGGTGGCAGCGGATTGTAGTTTTTAAATGTGAAATACTAATCACATCTCTCTGGACGGTTCACAATATAGCCACTGTCCTTTGGCCTGAATTCTACTGAATATTCCATTTATACCTATTAGTGAAAGTAAAACAGCAACATTGGTGCATGAAGAAAAATGTAGGAAGATTCTAGCATCCAGGTCCATCTCCTCCCTCTTCCCTTAGCCTCCCTCTTCCCTTCCCTTCACTCTTACCACAGTGAGTTCATTGGGGGAAGCATTGTTCTGAAGCAAGACATTTATTATATGTGTGTGTCCCTGTTGCGCTGCCTGATGTAACGGCGTATACCCATTCTGCAGAAGGAAGATGAAAGAAATGACTCTTAACTTCCTTGGACACAAAATCAATGACTTTGATGGTGAATACAAAGAAGAAAAGAGTTTACCTTTGTTTTGGCATTAACTTTTGCAGAATGCTGGAGCAGGAAATTAACAATCTTGATGTTTCCATAGTGGCAGCCCACATGTAAAGGTGTATATCCCATCTGTAATTACAGTTTTCAGAAAAGAAACCTCATAAGTACACTTTCAGGAACAGCTATCCTAAATGGAAGCAAAAGTATTATTTAACCTGTCTGTTTGAGCCGGCATAGTTTTTTTCCCCTACATATATATAAGATGCCCTTAATATTTCTGAGAGCTAGTGTTAGATATAAAAAATAATACCATGTCACATGTAAGTAGTTACTGAACTTCCCAAAGTGCTCTCTCTTCTATCAGCTCATTTTATTCTTACAACAACTTTTCTTTTGTTTTTTTTTAAGATTTTATTTATTTATTTGACAGAGAGAGAGAGAGACAGCAAGAGAGGGAACACAAGCAAGGGGGGACAGGGAGAAGCAGGCTTCCTGCAAAGTAGGGAGCCTGATGAAGGGCTAGAGCCCAGGACCCTGTGATCATGACCTGAGCTGAAGGCAGATGCTTAATGATTGAGCCACCCAAGGGGCCCCTCACACCAACTGTTCAAGAGAAGAAGGAAACATGGCACAGTCAACAGCCTGGACAGAGCGATTCAGTGTCTTCTTGTTGAGGGACAGAAAGAATGTTCTGTGGGCAGATGTGGATTAAGATTTATTGAATATTCTATTCTTTAAAAGCATAAAATGGAAAAAAAAAGCATAAAATGGAGGTAGAAAAAATCATGAAGTGGCTAAATGATAATGCCAGGTAATTGATGATTATCAGAATGCATGGCAGAGACAGGAAGTCAGAAACACTAATGTGGAAGAGGCTGGTGGGAGTTCAGGAGGTCTGAGAAGTGTGAGCTTGATCCTGATATACATGCTGGAGTTAAAGTCTCCTGCTTACGTAACTAGGGTCCCATAATTTGAAAACAGCTGATTTAGACAAGGCAGTAAGTTGCTAACCAAATTAATATCCACTGACCCCTGAGGAACTATAAATTGTATCTATTAAAATATATCTTCCATGTATATATAATTATATACATACATATATGTGTGAGTGTATAATTATTTTTTTAAATAAGGATATTCTAGATGCTTTTCTAGATGGCCACACTGTAACTGACACCACCATGCAATTTCAGTATTGATAATGAATTCCTGAGGATACTAGCAGCACAAGATTGACAAAAGGGAGAGGAGTGAGTTTTCAAAACATTTTCATTCTCAGTGTGTGGGGGTAGGGAGGTATCCATGTTTTCAAGGGTCTATATCTCATATACTATGCACTATTGTATCTTTATGGTGACTCTATGCTATAGATAGAATGTTTGTATCTCCCCAAATTCCCATCCTGAAATCCCAATCCCCAGTGTGATGACATTTGGAGATGGGGCTTTTGGGAGGTAATTAGGTCACAGGTAATTAGGTGGAACCCCCATGAATGGGATTAGTGACCTTATAGGAAGAGATAGGAGACAGCTAGTCTCTTCTCTCTGCCAGGTGAAGCTACAGTAAGAAGATACAAGGTGGCCACGTGCAAACCAGCAAGAGGTCCCTTGCCAGACAAGGGATCTGCTGGCATTTTAATCTAGGACTTCCCAACCTTCAGAACTGTGAGAAACCACAGTTTGGCCACTCTCTGGTATTCTTGTCATAGCAGCCCAACTGACTAAGATGTGTTAGCAAATGGGTTATATCTGAATTCGAAAAAGGCATGCCCAGACCACAGCTGATGGTGGAAGCTGAAGACATGTCACCAGTATGTGCTGCCCTAAAGCTTTACTCTGGTCAGATTTCATTCCACAAACCGAGTGGTCAGTGCTGCCTGGACGCCCACTGCCTCGCCGTAACTGTGTACGTGAGTCTGACTTAGAGCCCCTGAAGCTGCTCCACACGACGAAGGAGATCCTGGCTTGGTAACCAGAACTGACTGGCCCAACTTTGCAGGCTTCTTACTCAATACTAGGGAACTCAGGATATTATTGCATTAGGAATCAGAATGCCACTTGGGGAGGGCATGGAAACAGTTTTCTCCAATCAGTTCTCAGTACACTTAGCTTAAATGAAGTAACATTATTCCCAACTTTTGTGATAGAGAATTAATCCCCAGCTAAAAACATACAGAAAACATTTTTGAAATCTAAATATTAAGAAACTTTTCAGGTTTTTTAGGGGCGCCTGGGTAGCTCAGGCTGTTAAGTGCCTGCCTTCAACTCAGGTGTTAGGATCTAGTCCCACATTGGGCTCCCTGTTCAGCGTGGGGCCTGCTTCTTCCTCCGCTGCTCCCTCTGTTCGTGTGATCTCTCTTTCTCTGGCAAATAAATAAATAAAATCTTTAAAGAAATAAATAAAAATTTAAAAAAGAAAATTTTCAGGTTTTTAGTCAGTGTGCCTAACTAAGCATTGATGCAACAATTTTAAAAGGGTGTTGTGGTGCTAATTAGATTTTTTACAGAAATTGAATTATGTTAAGAATCTTAACGCACAGTTTCTACTCATCCTCATAGCTTTCCATCTCATTTCTAGTAAAACCCTAAGTCATTATCACGGGCTACTGGACCCGTGTGATCTGGACTCTTCTCTGTACCCTCTATGCATTAAATTTCTGAGCTCATTCCTACTAATCTCTTCCTTGTTTGTTGTACTCGAGGACACTGGTCTTCTTGCTGTTTCACAAGCATTAAAGTATTTTATTAAAAAATACGTGTACACAGCCAAGAAGATTTAGTTGGCATTTAGCGAAATTGGGGCTCTTCCATTCATTGAGAGTTAGAAAATTCCCACATTAAATGGCACCTTGCACAAATATGCTAGGAGAGATGTGATTTGAGAAATTCTTTCCAATTAGCAGCAATTGATTTTGGAAAAACCAACTATCCTTTCTGGAATGGCTAGGAAATAATCACAGTTCAGCTAACTGCCTCTTTTTCCACAGTTGCCTACTTAGACTCTCCTTATAAGCAGGAGCTGTCTTCTGCTTTAGGCAATACTGAAAGGCTACATTTGTGTAGAAAGAGCTAACAGGTGCAGATGGAGTAATCAGGGGTGTCTCTGATCTACCGTGCCATAGGACCGTATCTTATTGGGTTGGGTTAGGTGTGTCCCCATACCTCCTAAAATCTGTGGTCCTGTAGGAGTCCATCTTTGGCTTTCCTTGCACTTAGCATAGTCTTCCTCAGTGAACACACCCACTCACAGCCATGAATACTTCTTGATTTTATTTATTTCAGGTAAAAATTTTGTTTTTAATTTTTATGTGTTGATGCTATTATTTTAAGGAACATCTTTCTTTTGTCACATGTTATATGAAATAATACTTGATAATATGGCAGGTAAAGATCCATGGAAGACTGTAAGATATTCTCACAAATAGTTTTTTCAAAATTTTAGTTCAGTATAACTGATTACAATTGAAAAAGTACATTTCATAACAAATAGGAATTTTTCCTTTAGAAAATAAACTCTTGAAAATAAACTCTCAGTACTTAATTTCTTGAAGGTAGTATAGTTGAAAGTCTCAACATACTAAAAGGAAAAAAAAGTTGAACATTTCCCCCCATAGTTTTTTGCTTTATTGTTTACCTCCAAAATCAATGCGGGAAGAAACTGGGAGAGAAAAACAATAAAATATCTCAGATATTATAGAAGAGTCAAAGTAAATGAATATTTTCAAAATGATAGAATAAAAATAAGTAAATTGCCATCTCTATTTCTAGTGTAGCTTATCCCACTTCTAATGCGTCTTGTAATTTAACCTCTTCTTTTTCTCCAGGCACCTTCCTCTCAGCTAACAAATGCATTTACATATTTTCAATCATAGAAACAAAAACACCTCTTCCAAATATTTGTCTCTTTTTCTAGGTCTAGATCCTTCCAAAGCTAAGCTTGAAAGAAGGCATCTTCACTCACTCTTCCCTCCCTACCTGCCTCCTCCCATATTCCAGGGGACCTGCCTTCTAATCACCCTCATGCCAACCCACTGATGTGTTTTAGTGCTTCTCTCACCCAATGCACCCTCCTGGTTCATGACTTGGCATCTATGTCTTATTATTTCCTGATCACCTTCCTATCCTTTGTTAGGTCTGCTTCTACCTCCTTCAACCATTTTAAAATATCATTGATTCCAGGGGGTTGGGCTTTGATTTCCTCCATGCCGTTTCTCAATGATCACATCTGCATTCCCAATTTCAATTAATACATCTATTCTGACAACTTCCAAATCAGGATCTTTAGTCCAGACCTCCATCCTACACCCTGGAGCCAAAACTTTAGTTATTTACTGGATTTTTCCACCTAGACAGCCCCTAGATCATCTAATATACAACACACCCAATACAGAACTCTTAGTCTTCTTTCTCCAGCTAGCTTCCTCTCCTTTATTTCCAGTCTCCTTGAATGGTACTTGTGATCACCCAGTCACAGGGCTCCCATCCTTAGATTCATCTGAATTTCTCACTTCTACTCATGTCTTATTATTTATACTTAAGTAGGATTTCTCCAGTTTCTTTCTTATTCATCAATTTCCCATCTGCCTTAGTGGAAGCCTTCTCTATTCTCCATCTGGACCTTGGCAGCCTCCAACAGCCCCTGCTCCAAACTCCTTTGACTAACTCAGTTTCTGCACTGTCTCCTGGGATCTTTCTAAATTGGATATTTGATCTTATCATGCTTCTGTTTAAAACCTTCCAAGGCTTGGGGCACCTGGGTGGCTCAGTTGTTAAGCGTCTGCCTTAGGCTCAGGTCATGATCCCGGAGTCCTGGGATCAAGTCCCACATCAGGCTCCCTGCTCTGCAGGAAGCCTACTTCTCCCGCTACCACTCTCTCTGCTTGTGTTACCTCTCTAGCTGTGTTTCTCTCTGTCAAATAAATAAAAATCTTAAAAAAAAAAAAAACCTTCCAAGGCTTTCCAGTGCAAACACACATTAAGGCCCTCTAAAATCTTTATTTTCTACCATGCCCCCCATCTTTTTCTCTTGTTTCTGTGATACTGAACCAGTTATAGCTCCCTTCTACACCTCCCACCTTTGCAAAATAACTCAGATGATGCCAATATTTCTAAAATTATTTATTTATATATGGGGTCAAAAATACACTGTGTGGCCTAGTACAAGTAACTACTTTCTTTGCCTCCATTTCCTCATCTGTAAAATGGGGATACCAACTTAACCCACCTTCCAGGATTATTGTACAGATTAAACCAATTAATAAAGGTAAAGCACTTAATATCTGACACAAAGAAGATGGGTTATACACTTTGCTATTATATTATTTCATTATTTTTATTGTCACATATCTTCCAATCCCGACTCTAAACATATGAGGGCAAGGAATCTGTTAAGAATTTGGCAACTAGTAGGAGCTCCAAAAATGAATGTGAAATGAGTATCAAATAATTTTTTTTTGTTATTTTATACACATTTAAGGAAATACAATTTCATTCCTGGAAACCTATAAACTTCCAAGGCTGAAACAGGAAGAAATTAACAACCTAAATAGACCAATATCTAGTAACGAGATTGAAGCAGTGATCAAAAATCGCCCAGAAAACAAGAGTCCAGGACCTGACGGATTCCCTGGGGAATTCTACAAAACATTCAAGGAAGAAATAACACCTATTCTCCTGAAACTGTTTCAAAAAAATAGAAACAGAAGGAAAACTTCCAGACTCTTTCTGTGAAGCCGGCATTATCCTGATCCCTAAACCAGGCAAAGACTCCATCAAAAAGGAGAATTTCAGACAAATATCCCTGATGAATATGAATGCCAAGATTCTCAACAAGATCCTAGCTAATAGGATCTAACAGCACATTAAAAAGATTATTCATCATGACCAGGTGGGATTTATCCCTGGTATGTAAGGGTGGTTCAACATTCGCAAATCAATCAGTGTGATAGAGCAAATCAATAAGAGAAGAGAGAAGAACCACATGGTCCTCTCAATTGATGCAGAAAAAGCATTTGACAAAATTCAGCATCTGTTCCTGATTAAAACTCTTCGAAGTATAGGGATAGAAGGAACATTCCTCAACTTCATAAAATCTATCTATGAAAAGCCCACAGCAAATATCATTCTCAATGGGGAAAAGTTGACAGCCTTCCCTGATCTCAAGATCAGGAACACAACATCTCAACAATGACAATCTCAAGATCTCAAGATCAGGAAACACGACAAGGATGCCCACTCTCACCACTCTTGTTCAACATAGTGCTAGAAGTCCTAGCGACAGCAATTAGACAACCAAAAGAAATAAAAGGTATTCAAATTGGCAAAGAAGAAGTCAAACTCTCTCTCTCTGCAGATGACATGATTCTTTATATGGAAAACCCAAAAGACTCCACCCCCAAACTACTAGAACTCATACAGCTATTCAGTAATGTGGGAGGATACAAAATCAGTGCACAGAAATCAGTTGCTTTCCTATACACTAACAATGAAAATATGGAAAGGGAAATTAGAGAATCGATTCCATTTACTGTAGCACCAAGAACCATAAGATACCTGGGAAAAAAC
>CM053617.1:15542351-15743173 GCA_028646535.1 Procyon lotor
GGGATCGAGCCCCACATCGGGCTCTCTGCTCAGCAGGGAGCCTGCTTCCCCCCCCCGCCTGCCTCTCTTCCTACTTGTGATCTCTCTGTGTCTGTCAAATAAATAAATAAAATCTTTAAAAAAAAAAAAAGAAAAGAAAAGCTGGGGGCATCACATTGCCCGATTTCAAGCTTTACTACAAAGCTGTGATCACCAAGACAGCATGGTACTGGCACAAAAACAGACACACAGACCAGTGGAACAGAGTAGAGAGCCCAGATATGGACCTGCAACTCTATGGTCAAGTAATCTTTGACAAAGCAGGAAAAAATATCCAGTGGAAAAAAGACAGTCTCTTCAATAAATGGTGCTGAGAAAATTGGACAGCTATACATAGAAGAATGAAACTTGACCATTCTCTTACACCATACACAAAGATAAACTCGAAATGGATAAAAGACCTCAGCATGAGGCAGGAATCTATCAAAATCCTAGAGAAGAACATAGGCATTAACTTCCTCGACATCAGCCACAGCAACTTCTTTCAGGACATGTTTCCAAAGGCAAAGGAAACAAAAGCAAAAATGAACTTTTGGGACTTCATTGAGAGAAAAATCTTCTGCACAGCAAAGGAAACAGTCAACAAAACAAACAGGCAACCCACAGAATGAGAGAAGATATTCTCAAATGACACTACAGACAAAGGCCTGATATCTAAGATCTATAAAGAACTCCTCAAACTCAACACTCACAAAACAGATAATCACATCAAAAATCGGCATAAGACATGAATAGACACTTCTCCAATGAAGACATACAAATGGCTAACAGACACATGAAAAAATGTTCATCATCATTACCCATCAGGGAGATTCAAATCAAATCCGCACTGAGATACTACTTACACCAGTTAGAATGGCCAAAATCAACAGGACAGTAAATAGCAAATGTTGGAAAGGATGTGGAGAAAGGGGAACCCTCTTCCACTGTTGGTGAGAATGCAAGTTGGTGCAGCCACTTTGGAAAACAGTGTGGAAATTTCTCATGAAATTAAAAATAGAGCTACCCTCTGACCCTGCAATTGCACTACTGGGTATTTACCCCAAAGAAGCAGATGCAGTACAATGAAGGTCCACATGTACCCCAATGTTCATAGCAGCAATGGCCACAATCACCAAACTGTGGAAAGAGCCAAGATGCCCTTCAACAGATGAATGGATAAAGATATGGCCCATATATACAATGGAATATTTGCCTCCATCAGAAAGGATGAATACCCAACTTTTGTATCAACATGGGTGGGACTGGAAGAGATTATGCTGAGTGAAATAAGTCAAGCAGAGGGAGTCAATTATATGGTCTCACTTAGATGTGGAGCATAAGGAAAAACATGGAGGACATTGTGAGAAGGAAAGGAAGGGTGAGTTGGGGGAAATTGGAGGGGGCGATGAACCATGAAGGACTATGGACTCTGAGCAACAAACTGAAGGTTTTGGAGGGGAGGGGTTCTGGGGTAGGGTAAGCCTGGTGGTGGGTATTGAGGAGGGCACATATTGCATGGAACACTGGGTGTGGTGCATGAACAATGAATCTTGGAACACTGAAAAAATAAAATAAAAGTATTTGGAAAGAAATACAATTTAACTATTAATCTGCTAATCAGTACCACTGAGAAACAGTATATTTTGGGTTGTCTAAGTAAAATGCTTCAGGAGGTACAACTTTATTTTTAAAAACAAAGGTGTCCTTATTTCAGGTGAACCACACTGAATATTAAACTCTGTGGCCAGCAGGACAATTTAGTCTGATCTGATTCAGTGAACAGAGCTGGAGGTGTAGAAGGTCAGCAAGCCAGTGGGAAGGCTGGGAAAGCTGTAATCAGGATTTTCTGGTCTTTCCCCCATAACAGAGAAGAGCTCTCAATGTTTTCATGAATACTATGCTTCAATTTAAGCCAATGAATTGGACGGTACCATACTTTATGCCTGTAGGCTGCTCAGAGATGTCATCTGCGCCAGTAAGAATTTGGAAGTTCATAGAATATAATAAATTCCTTATTCACAAGATTAGAAAGCAAGTCCCAACAACCCATCTCTTGCCCTTCTGCTCTGCTCAGCAAGGGGATAATCACAGCCTCAGCTTTTCGGGTGCTATGATCTTTGCTGAGACAACAAAGAAAGGGAAAATAATTTGTAAGAGACAGTGTCCTCCAAAGTGCATCACTTGTAAAGGGCAGGAAAGGGAACATGCTTCATAAATATTATACCAAGGAGTGCTGTGAAATGTGTAAACCTGATGATTCACAGACCTGTATCCCTGGGGCAAATAATACATTATATGTTAATTAAAAAAAAGAAACAAATAAATATTACACCAAGGACAAAAATGATTACTGAACATGACCTGAGGTTGGCTGAGTTAGGAGGAAACCCTGGTAGAGGCCCGAGACTCGTAACCCCAGGGGCCCCGTGTGCAAGAAGGCTCACAGCGCCGTGTCCTGCCCTCCCAACACGCCCTGGAGGAACAGTGCCACACTTCCTGACTGAGTGGCACGGCATGCCTTGGATGTGCAGGGACAAAGATGTACTAAGAAACTTAACCCTGTTTGGGACTCCTAGAATTTTTAATCTGTAAAGGGAAAGGTAACCAAAAAAGTATTTAAGTCTGTGTTTGTGTGTGTAAATAAACCAACACAAAACGAATATATTTACCTTTAATAAAATAAGGAATAAGAAAATAAATCTAAATTCAGTCTGATTTTTTTAAAAAAAATATATATATACAGAGAGAGAACATGAGTGAGGGGCAGAGAGAGAATCTTAAGGAGGCTCTAGGATGGAGCCTGACGTGGGGCTTGATCCCATGACCCTGAGATCATGATCTGAGCCAAAATCAAGAGCCTCCCAGGTGCCCGCAGTCTGATTCTTTTTTCAGAATTAAAAATGCTTGATTTTCAAAATGGAAAGTAACAAGAAACCACTCAGCTGCTACTGGGGCCTTTACTGCTAAATACTCAGCTACCTAGGGAAACATTCAAGGCTATGGATGGGATTTTTTTTTTAAATGACAGGGAAATAGAGTGAAGGGACTACTGAGCAAGCCGGCTACGGAGTGAGGCCACGGAGCCTGCCAGGGCACAGAAATTCCAGAAAGGGAATTACCTACCCCCAGTTCTACCTAAGGCTGTCCTGGCCAGGGATGATGACACTTGCTTTACCATTTTAACACAGAGTTTAAAGCACAGACAGGATCTTGCCTGGTCAGATATCTTTCAGGCAGCTTCTTTTCAATAGAACGCAGTATGGTCAGACGATCCACAGCCCCAGAACAATGTCCAAGGGTGTAGTCTACTCAGGCTGTTCCCTCTGTGTTTATCCACTAAATCCAGTCTGATTTTGACATCTGAATACCTTCTTACTTGGTGAATTCCTAGTGATACTTCTATATTTGTTAATACCTTCAGTATCGATACACCTCAGAACTGATCTATAGTACACCCAAAATGTTGGTATGCACAATATTTAATAAGCATTCATTTCTGTGTCAAAAATATGACACAGAGAAAGAAATGAGAGTTCTCTTTTAGAGTAGATAAAATAAGTTTGCTATGAGGTACCAAAAGAAAATGCTCAAAGAAATGAGATTAATACAAAGTCCTATCTCTGATGAAGACACAAAACATCCATTTTTCTTATCTGAGTCTGAAATTGTGGCATTATAGGATATTAACCAGTATTTTTTTTCTTTCTTAAGAGAGCTATTTGAGAGAGAGAGAGAGAGAGATGCTCGCAACCACACATGCCATAAGGAATTTAGCAAGTGAATAATAATTGAATAATACTTACCTTATCCTTTTTTATGGACTATGTCCGAACAAAATCAAAGGTCACAAATCACTGATAAATTTTTCTGCATGCATTAAGTCAGCCATAAAAGCTAAGAAAGGATTAGGATTTCACACTCTGCCCTTGAAGGACAGATCTGTTGTAACAAGACCGGCAGTGCTGACATGAGTGGGTGTCTACAGGCAGCTCGGGTAAAGTGCCTAGGCCACCAGAGATAAAAGCACCTGGGACACTGTCACCAGAGACTTCTGGTTTCCCTTGCACAGATGTATGTTGGAAATACTCTGTATAAGAGATAGGATGGAACATTTGTCTCCCCCTCCACCCCACTCCCATCAAATTGTTTTTGTTTCTATATAGGAGCCACTAAATGACACTTTATAGGGGCACATCCTTTTTGTCTACCTTTGTCTGGGCATCCACGTTTGCCCCTTGGTTTACGAGGACTTCGGCCACATTCACTCTGTCTTCTTGAGCAGCCAAGTGGAGCGGGGTCAGGCCACTCTGTGAAAGAGTCAGAGTACAGTCATCTTAGAGAAGGGAGTGTGGCACCCACACATATGTTCGAGCAACAATTTAGGGATTCTAGGAGAGGAAGCCTAGAATTCACATGCTAAACAATTCTGCAGGATAAGTTTCCATATTAGCATCAAGGCAACACTGTTACCTGCAGGCTTCATGAAAAATTTCAAACACGCTCCGAAGTGGAGGGGTGGCCTGAACCTTGTGTCCTCATCCCAGACTCAGCGATTATCAAAGTTTTCCTACATTTGCTTCATCTAGCCCTTCTCCCTGTTCATTCTTTTCTTTGTGGAAGCATTTTAAGGCAAATCCCAGACATTATATCATTTTCCTACTATATACTTCAGTGTTCACTTTTTGCAACTAGAGTCTTTTTAAAAAAATGACATAAAATGATATAATGTCTAGGATTTGCCTTAAAATACTTCCACAAAGAAAAAAAATTTAAATTTAGAAACAAATGAAAAGCAGAATCAGGCCTGTAAATACAGAAAACCAGCTGATGGTTGCCAGAAGGAAGGGGGATGGAGAGACGAGCAGCATGGGTGAAGGCGAGGAGGAGGTACAGGCTTCCAGTTACGGAATGAGTACATCATGGGTATAGAGCAGTGATACTGTCATAGTGATGTGACAGGACAGAGATGGACAGGCTCACTAAACTTGTAGTGAAGACAGCATAATGGATAAAGCTGTCAAATCACTAAGTTGTATACCTATAAGACTGAAGTAAGTATGTATGTAAGACTGTATATATATAAGACTGTATGTAAGTAAGTATGTAAGACTGTATGTATGTAAGACTGTACATAAGTATGTAAGACTGTATGTATGTAAGACTGTATGTAAGTATGTAAGACTGTATGTATGTAAGACTGTATGTAAGTATGTAAGACTGTATGTAAGTATGTAAGACTATGTATATAAGACTGTACGTAAGTATGTATGTAAGACTGTATGTATGTAAGACTGTACATAAGTATGTAAGACTGTATGTATGTAAGACTGTACGTAAGTATGTATGTCAACTATACTCAAAAAATAAGTAAGTAAATATTTACCAACCCCCGAGACTTTTTTGCAAAATTATGCAGGAATTTCAAGACATTTCCATTGGTCCTGGCATTAACAGAAATTATTAAGAGAAAAATTAGTTATAAATTAAATATGATGACAAATTAATTATGATTATATTTTCTCCATCAAATATTAATACCCAAAGCTGATAAATATGTTTTGTATGCTGCTTCTGGGTAGGAAAGATGGCCTGTGAAATGCAAAATGAATGCTATCTCATGAGAATTTCCAGGTCATTTAGATGGTGTATGTGTTTACTGAGACTGAACATTTGAAACTGAGTCTAGAACAGAACATGCAGGCTACCTGGTTGTTCCAATGGTCAAGAAAAAATCGCAAAGACTGTCCTCTGCTTTAAAAATCCTCTGTTGCCATTAAAGTGTCTTTTCATGAATAATATTTAAGAGAAAGTAACTTGGTGATAGTGCTTCCAGATTATTTTCTTTCCCCTAATATGAGCACAGAAGTGAATCTCTGTGTTCCAGAGGCCCTCCATCTCCTCCTCTAACATCTGTGCAGTGAGAACATCAGCTGCCTATTTGTCAGAGGACAGGAGTGTATCAGACGCAGCAGCAGCAAGGGCACAGAGCCCTCGAGATGCTGAACATTATTTATTCAGGGGCTGCCCTTCTATCAAACTGATTATAGGACTCAGGAAGAGTCATTTGCTCTTGATTTTTTAATAATGTTTACAGGATTAGGGAGGAAGCCCACTCAAACTGAAAAAAAGAGGAAATACGGAAAGGAGGGCTGATACATTCAACTGAAATCCAAGAAAAATAAGTTGGGGCTAAAATTGGCATCTGCAAACACTCACATAGTCCGAGAATCATGTCCCCTGTTCTACTTTATTGATTTAAGTTTTTATTTTACTTCTAGTTAGCTAACACACAGTGTTCTATTAGTTTCAGGTGTGCAAGATAGTGATTCGACACAGCCATGCATCAGCTGGTTCTCGTCATGACAAGTGCTCCCCTCAATCCCCAGCCCCCATTTCCCCAGTCCCTCCACCCCGGGCATGTTCTACTTCAAAGGAAACAAGTATTTTTAGCCACAATATTTTGTAAAAGTGTCATGGTCACCTATTCTAAGTTAAAGACTTTCCAAGACTTCTGGAGATTCTTTACTGAGTGGTTCTCAGCAAAGTTTGGTGGTGTCTTCTGGCATGTGCCCTTTTCCCTCACGTTCCCCAGTCTCTGTTCATGCTGCCCCATGAGCTCCCCACTCTACCTGTGGCATGGAGTCACTCACAGGTCTCCTGGGCTTCTCTCTCCCTCCTTGTTTCTCCAAAGGCTGTTACATTTATGTGCACACCTTCTATGTGCTCACCTCTATTAAGAGGTGCGTAACCCTGCATTGAAATTCTGTTTTCTTGTCTATCTTCCTCAAACCACTGTGAGCTTGTTGAGGTAAATGTTGTGCTGTTAATCTTCACATAACCAGTGTCTAGCATCTAGCCCATACTAGCATCTATTAAATAATTAAGTCAGAAGAAAAAGCAATCACCTTTAGGTAAAATAGGATAAATAAAAACTTTTGTTTATCTTCATGCTTTTCATTAAAAAGACTTTTTAAAAATAGTGTGATGGTTAAAACAGCCACATTTGACTTCAGAAGCTACCTGTTAATCTAATCTTTTTTTTTTTTTTTTTTTTGCTACCTGTTAATCTTTTATAAGGTTTCAACCATTGCTCTTTTTAAAAATGGCATTTACTTGGAACAAGAGAACACCACCAACTCAGAATATCAATAGCCCTGTTCAATATTCCATTAGCAGTACAAAGGAACAGAGCTACTTGTGATCTACAAAATCCAAGCAGGAAGGTAGGTAGGGACATCAAAAGCAAAAGCGAATCAAATCAAATGCTAACACTTCAGTAGTAATTGGGGCTCATAGTCTCTTTTCCTTAGAGTGACCAAGAACTACTGGTGACTAAGAAAAGAACAAAGTGAAAACAATGAAGGGTTTGGTCCAACATCAGTTTTCACAAAAGCTACGTCTTTCTTTTAATGTTTATTTTTTTAGCAAGGACATAAAATCTAGTGTTAAGTGGGGAGTTGGGAGAGGCAGGTGTTTAAAACTTGGGCATTCAGGACAAACTGACAGAATTCTCTGAGCTCCTTACTGCATAATGAGGTTCTATTCATGTTCTGTTTTCACCTCAAGGCTTATTTAATACTTTCTAGAGAGCATGGCAACTGAGAAAGGAAGCAAAGATTTATAAATGCCTTCCTATTAGATCATTTCTAGGTGCTGTGAAGTTCTTGCAAGTTCCTCAAGCACACTGCACTAATGGGTAGCCAGCTGATCTGCTTTTTCAAATTTCCCTGGAAGTATTTCTGCTGATGTTGAGTTTTCCCAGGAAGGTGGCTGCCAACGTCCAGGCTGCCTTGGTTAACTATATCATGTGGTCCTCAGAATTCCCTCACTGATGTCCAGTCTACAAACCAAACGCGGAGAAATGCTGAAGTATCTTCAGTCTAAAAATTTCTATGATTTTAAGGCTGGATATACACTGCAACTAGCTGACTGGAGTTACGTATTTGTTTGTTTGTTTGTTTATACCGGAGGATTTTAAGGGAAAAAAGTCTCATTGAACATTGGTATCAAATCTAAACATTTACCTATTAACCAGTTGCTAAGGCCTATATTGTCTCTGAAAGAATTAGTGAGCTATAGTATTCTGAGCTCTTAAAATAGACTCAGTGGATGCCAGAATGTCTTTCAATTTGAGAAGACTGAGTCTTCTACCTCATTAAGACAAGTTGAATTTTGTAGCAGATTATTTTAAGCCTGGTCTCTATGTTAATATCAGAATGCTCAAAACTCAAAAGCTAAAAAAAAAAAAAAAAAAACCTGATAATGACTGTTTGAAATTGCTCTGTGATTCCTATTAAAAACAGAGACATGCACTCCTAAAAGGAATGTTTAAAAAGAAAGATATGAGAAAATCAAAATGTTACACCAGAAAAATATGAAAAAATGTGTTAGGTCTGTAATGATCATAAAGGATTTTCAAGGTATCAAAACTGAAAAAAAGTTTCCCTGTTCTCTCATGTATGTCTTTTCATCTACAGAATGTGTTAATTTACAACCTTGGGAATTCAGATTAGTGCAGAATAAACTTTTCCCCAAATTGTGAGAAGTCCAAAATTAAGACAACTATTCTTTTTCTGCTTAAGAAGAAAATGCTGAATGTTATCTCAGTTAATTTTTATGTTATCTCTGTGAGGTAAATATTTTGTCTGCATTTACTAGAGGACAAAATTGAAGCTCAGTGAGGTCATATAACTTGTCCAATCAAGTAAGACTCAGGCTTAGGATTCACACTCAGATGATTTAAAGCCTTTGTGAGTCCAAAACACAGGCCACATTTTGGAGGGGAAAAATTAAGTTGCTTTTTATTTGTCATCATAAAACCCTTGCTGTCTTGAAACTCTACTCCAATATCTGAGCTACGGCTGTGTCCTCACCACTGGTAGAAAAGAAGCCAGGGAGTCTGGATTATCAAGAATTTAGGGGCACACTTGTAGTCTTTTGTGTTATCTGAAGGGAAGACTTAGAAACATCTATTCCGTGTTTTGAGCTGATCTCAGACTTAAGTATTAATAAACAGTTCAGCAAACCTCATATATGCAATGAGAGGTCATAACTTCATTAACATGTCCCTGGCCAGTTGTGGGCTGGGCTTTTGCTTGGCTTCACAAAATTCTTCACAAAGAGTCAGGATGTCGACTATGAAGGCAGGGAGTTTGAAAAATTTGGGGAATAGAGGCTTCATGAATTCCTTGAAATTGCCAATTTACATACAAAGACTAACTAACTACCTTTCCAACCTATGAATAAAATAGCTATTCTAAATTTCTATTAATGAACTTTCTGAAGACAGCACTATTTCCGATATCTGTACTCTCTGACTTACCACTGGGATAGGCAAGGAAGAGGTGCCCCTCAAATGTTTGGGGACTAAATCAATAGGCTACAATTTACAACTTAACTATTTGCTAGATTCCAGTCCAGCAACAATGTTGCTCTTTGAATTAACATTCTAATAAAATTTTATAGTATCCAGAAAAACTTTGTGGACTTCATTTTTAGGGCTCTAGTTATTCAATCATTAAGACTTTATAATTATTGATTTACCATTCTCTTACTGCTTATCCATGTTTTCTCAAAGTTTTTGTATAATAAACATTTTGGCAGATATCTTTGTGCAATATTACACTTTAGAAATTTGTTTGACCTGGATTCTTCATGCTTCTTAGTGACCTTTCTGAGAGGTAAGGTTTTGTTGTAAGCTTTGTAGAGAAAAAGGAAGGTTACCTTATTGCTCAGGTTCACGTTAGCATTTCTGCCGAGGAGCAGGGACACCATGTCCACGTGTCCTTCCTGAGCTGCAAGATGGACAGAAGCAATTCCTTGCCGGGTAACCGCATTTGCATCAGCACCATATTCCAGCAGAGTTGTCGCTATGTCCATCTGGTTCTTTTTGGCAGCGATGTGCAGCGGCGTATAACCATTCTGTCAACACGAATCACTTGGTCACATGCCCAGGAACGAGATAAAAATGTGTGCAGTGCACTCTCAAATAGTATGCTTCCCTTTCTAGTGATTTTCTTCGATGGTTTAAAAATTCAGAAATACATAAGCAAACTGACAAATCAAGCTGCGCCATTAAAGTACTGCCCTCTTCCCCCACATTCCTAAATCAGAAAACCATACGGCAGACGATTTAATGCAAGTGAAATGGAGTACCACTGGCTTTACAAAAGGAATGTAGAGTTCTTTCCTGCAGGTAGTTATGTTGGTAGGTGCTCAATAATTACTTGCTTCATTTAAATTGGTAATGACAGGAAACCCAAATAGGAAACAACAAACAATATGAGCATGTTCAGAGCTATTATTCTGTCTTTAAAATATTCTTAATGGTTATTTGTTGCTAACAAGTTGAAAAATGTCATGTTCATGGTAGTCAAGATGCTATTATCTACTCTCATAGCCCTTTTGTTTTATTATTTTTTATTTTTTAATTTTTAATTTATTTTTACTTATTTTTTTTTATTATTTCTTTTTGAGCAGGCTCCTAATGCGAGGCTTGAACTCATGACTCTAAGACCAAGACCTGGGCTGGGAACAAGAGTTGGATGCTTAACTGACTGCGCCACCCAGGCACCCTCCTCTCATAGCCCCCTTTGATTGCCTAGTTTCTATGTTA
Organism: Procyon lotor; assembly: GCA_028646535.1. NCBI lineage: Eukaryota > Metazoa > Chordata > Mammalia > Carnivora > Procyonidae > Procyon > Procyon lotor. The sequence continues at coordinate 15,552,988 of CM053617.1, forward strand.
TGCTTCGCTGAACTGGTTTCCCAAATAAGACACAGCTCATGTTTCTGTTTTGCCTCCCTCTATCAAGAATGTTTTTCCCCACCAGGTCCTCAGGGCCAGCATCTTCCAGCCGAAGCTTCAGCACATGCGTCACATTCTCATGAAGTGTTTCACCTCCTCCTTCTCCTCCTACACCCACTCCAGCCTGACTGACTCGAATCAAAGTCTTGGAGATATTTAGTGGTGCTCTTTCCTTTCAACACCTGTTTCCTCCTGCTAAAATACAAATTTGTTGAGGGCAGATATTGTGTCCTATCTGTCTTTGTGTCTCTATTAATGCCTCACGGTAACTGGTGAATCCTTGGAATGTGAGTCAGGCTTACTAGAACTTTCAGAACATTCTGGGATCCTCATCTTGGCTGACCCTTGGAGCTCAAGGTAGATGCAATCTAAATTTCTTTGGCAAACTATTAATGAGGTGTGCCTCAGGATCCTTCAGTCTTTTGCTCTGAGAAAGAAAGGTCCCCTGTGCTAGGGTGGGGACCCTGTCCTGCCTTATAGTCATTTAAGAGAAATGCAAGATTGTATTTTGACTTGGGCATGACTCTGACTATATAAAATATGTCAATGAAAAATTAGAATGACTTTTTTTTATAAAAAAGAAGGTTTAGAGGAAAAAGAGATAGAATTTGTGGATTTATATTTGGGAAAATGATCCAATCTAGACTACTATCAGTCGCACTCTTTCCAAGCAATACAGATGGGTCAGAATCAACACAGAGGACAGTGGGGGCTGCTGTACCACTCACAGGCCAGTCTATGCAATCAACCCTCATATTTTAAGTCACTAGTATGTCCTAGGAGGACAGTGTTTCTCACTTGACAGATGCTCTTCTTATAATCAATTGTAGAGGATTTAAGCTGTTGGATATCAACCCATGGGAGTGGAAATGCTGCTTCCAGACTCTTCTGAAACCACCTTTTGCCAAATGGGATGGGCCAGGGTAGAAGATTTTATATCCCTATTTTTAGTTTGGACCTAGTGCCATCTGGAAACCCCAGCTGACCTGGGAAGCATTTGTCCCTTTGCACAGACACACCCTAAAGAAATTGCCTTCAGAGCCAAATGTAGAGCTCTGGACTGAGCCCAACTCTACATCAAGTGCCAGGAGGGGGAGATCTGTTTCACTCCCATCCCCACCCCTGCATAAAAGACAAAATTCACAAAACAGTGCTAAAATAGGACATCTGATTAGTCAATATCTCTAATGCTGGCTAAACAGAGTGGTGACAGCAAGATAGTCTGAGTTTAGCTTCTAACCGTGCACCTTATTTCTCTTGCTTTTGCATGGACATAACCTTCACATCAGTCACTTCTCAAAAACTGAAGGCAGGCCAGTGTCCTCTGGGAGGTGACAATCCTCTCGATTACTTTTAATTCCACCCCAAAATCCTACGTCCTAAAGAATACTAGTCAAGAGAAGCTCTGGCATTTCGGTAATGCATACTCATTTCAGACAAGTTACTCATTACTACTGAGGGTTTTGTTCTGAGCTCCATACCTGAGCTACAAAGGAAAGTATAAAGCAATGGAAAAATAACTGATATCATTATTTTAGAACAGAAAGTTTATCTCAGAAAGATTTAAAATGTGTTTCAAATAATAAACAAATAGTTCACCTTGATACCTGTAAGAAACTTTCTAAATTTCCTAAGTGCTTTCTAATTTCTGGGAAGTCAAATGATTCTTGTCTGTCACACTAAAGGGGAGGCATGCATTTATCAGAAGAGAAATAAAATAGTGAGAGTTCAACTACAGAATCATCTTAGAAATTTTTTTCCTCTTGATGTAGAGGACAAAATGCTTGCCAAGTGTGCTTTTGCATTTCAAGATGAAAACAAAAGGAAATGCAATTTTAAATGACCCAAAGTAATATATTTATATGATGCTTTATATTTTTTCTAAGAAATTTCACCATCTCTACTGCTTCACATCAATAGATATATCGCACATTTTATGGAAGAAAAATCCGACAAATAAAAAGTTATGGCTCACTATCCCTTCCACGGGTGCCCAGGTTATGCCTGAATTCATGCCAGTCCTCCTTCTAGCGCAGGACTGCCTTGGGAAATAGATTCGGCTAAAATGGATTACAGAAACCCATCTCCTTTTCCAGCACCTTCCTTCTTCCCCCATTACAAGATCACATCGTGTTTCTAGGACACGTGTGCATAAGAAAATATGTTGGCAACTGTATAAAAAAGAAAAGAAGGCAACAAAGCCTCACATACTCCAAGCACGTGAATGGAGGAAGAGTTCACAATGTAGTCACTGCTGTCATAGCCTCAGGCTCAAATCTGGCCTTACTGAGCCTTTGTCCCCTCTTTTTCACCACTACCAGATTCAGAAATGCTAAAGCTTCCCTGGGGTACAGGAGGATATTTGCCCACCCTATATCCATTCTCCCTCCTTCCTTAATAAAAGCGCCTTGGCACTGTGCCCGGCTGAAAAACTACACTTCCCAGCTTCCTTTGCAGGAAGAGGCTAACTGACCCTTGGCGCTCAAGGTAGAGGCAACCTAAATTTCTTTGGCAAACTATTAATGAGGTGTGCCTCAGGATCCTTCAGTCTTTTGTTCTGAGAAAGGAAGGTCCCCTGTGCTAGGGAGGGGACCCTGTCCTGCCTTATAGTCATTTAAGAGAAATGCAAAATTCCAGCCAATGGGACGTAAGGAAAAAGGGCTGGGTGGAGCTTCTGGGAATGCCCTATTGTCTGACCTTCCTTCCTGCTTGTGGCTTAAAAAGAAAGCCTGGCAGTCTGGGCAACAACAATCTCTCAAAGGAAAGTCAGGGGGAAAAAAAATCACCTGGAACTTTCCTTAAGACTCTGGAAGCACTGAACCAACACCAACAACTGCCCATCTCCAGATTGTTTATAACCTGAGAAAAATAGAGCCACATCCATTAAACCACTGTAGCATGTCTCTTCCAGTACATGTCTCTTCCAATGGATGAAGCCAATGCCTACCTGATGGAAAAGGATTGCTCAGGATCAACGCCCAGAAGAAGTTTCTGACAACGATCACTGCCCCAGAAAGTGGGGACCATTGGACACATGGCAGAGCTAAGTCTAAGGCTAAACGGCTGTTAGAACTCTGCTACTCTCTGTTAAAGATGTTCTGCAGACATGGGAACCTGGAGTCTCGTGTGACAAATATAAAGCAGGAACCCAGCTGCAAATGTACCAACTACTGACCTATTTCAGAGTTATTCATGGACTGAAAGACAGAATGGATGGATGGAAGGGTGGACTGCACTCATTTTGCTTCACTTACTACTTTATAAATCTCGTCAATCCTAAACTGCCTGGCACAAGTTGTGTCAAAGTTACCATTCTCATGTGAGGAATGAATCACTTGCTTATTAGTTATTTATGGATTGCTTACCAAGAACCTGGCTTTTTTATAATATAATAAAAGAGGCCAAGGCTCAAAAGGATATTAAAATATATTGAAATAAAGTAGACAATCATTAAATTACACTGCAATTTTTTTCATTTTTTACATTGGGATAAAATATACATTACATAAAACTTAACCACTGTCATCATTCTTAAGGGCATAGTCAATGGCACTAAGTACATTTCACATGGTTTTCTAACCATTACCACTGTCTATCTTCAAAGTGAAACCTTATCCATTAAACATCAACTCCCCGTTTCTTCTTCCCTTCGGTCCCTGGGAACAAGCATTCTACTTTTTGTCCTTAGATGACTGAAATCAGACAATATTTGTTCTTTTGTGTGACTGGTTTATTTCACCCAGCGTTGTGTCTTTGTAGCTCATTCATGCTGCACCCCTGGCCAGAATTTCCGTCCTTCTTAAGGCTGAATAATACTCCATTGTATGTATACACATTTTATTTATCCATTCATTCTTCAATGGATAATTCCATTGCTTCCACCTTTTGGCTCTTGGGAATAATGCTGCTATTCTTTTTCTTCTTCTTCTTTTTTTTTTTAAGATAAAGCTTTACCAGAAGTCAAGGCATGGCTTTATGATGGAAAAAAATGTTTGTCAGGATCAGAAACTATGGGGGGAAAGCCACAATTAGATGAAAAGCAAATTTAGGGGTATGATTCTGAATTCTAGACCTCACTGGGTACATTTCTGGAGAGGATGGGGCAGGAGAGAATTAAGACGTATAGGTAAGGAGGTTCTGAGGAGAAATACTTGTCAAAGTTAACCTACTCCCTCAAAGAAGGCCCCTGAAAACCTTCTCTCTTTAAGTCTCCAAAGCATTCTGGAACTGTCCCGTTCAGATATGATTACAACAGATTTGATGTAAGCACTAAGTGCTTACAGTGCTCAAAGGAGCACTCTAGAGACGCCCCAAAATGGCAGAATAAAAAAACCCCAAAGATGAAAAGCTTAAAAATGCCAGAAGTTCCTTCAACAGTAGCGTTGAGTAAAAGCACTGGACAGCATTATGTTGTGGTTTGTATCACTCCAGTTTTTTCAGATCGCAGCCGCCTGCTCAACAACAGAGAGCCTATTAAACCAACAGCACTCAGTCAGCATGCCCAGCTAATTAGGAAGCCACACGCCTGTACGTAGCTCTTTTCTGAGAAATGTAGGTTGTCTACTGGTCATAAATGCTCTAACAAGGGGAATAAAGATTCCCCTTAGGAATAATAAAAAACACACAAATAAAACCTCCCAATCTATTTTATTAAACAGAAATAAACAATTCAGAGGCAATGTTTCATGGCCAGGAAAATATAAGGTGTATTTTATAACTTTGACAACTCAGACTTTCTTATTCCCTCAGGCCGTGCTGATGTTTTTAATCTGGCTGAAGTGTACCTCAACTTCTTCTCCTCCACGGGCCCCAGGATGCCCTGGATTTTTAAGGAACATCAACTGGTAAGTGAGTATTTATTGAGCATTTACCACATCATTGACCCAATAGCTGAAGGCACAGAGTTCCGGAGGCACTTCTATGTCTGTGACTTTTCCATGGTGTCTAAGGCGGAGGGTGCCCCGTGAGTAGCAAAGGGGAAGGACAGGCAGAGAATGACAGACGCCACCCACCAGCCTCCCCAGGGAGGCCAATCCCAGGTACCTTTGCAGCCGCGTGAGGTGAGGCTCCTTGGTCCAAAAGCAGGAGGGCCACTTTCTGATTATCATAATGTGCAGCCACATGCAGTGGAGTTAGCCCGCTCTGAAAACAAGTGCAGAAACAACAACCAGGGTCAAAAGTGTCTTAACACCAGAGGCCTAGATGTAGGAGATGGGATTAGTCTGGGTTCAACACAGAGTGTAATTTACATTCCAGGTTCCACAATGCTTGGACCCCAGCATTCACCTTCCTATGTCCAAAGGGCTCTTCATCCTATGAAACTTAACTCTGGACTAGTCATAATTTGGGTGGCTGTTGGTGAAGGAGCAAAGGCTGGTTTGGTTACCCTGGAAGTGACCCGTTACTGGGCGGTCAGCTCCATACCTTCCCAGCAGCATCTGGAGAGGCACTTTTCTGTAGCAGGAGATTGGCTACCTCCAGCTTCCCATATTTTGCTGCCACATGAAGGGGAGTAAATCCTTTCTGAAAAAAGCAACATAAAAATAATGAACAACAGAAATGACACAAAGGCATTGCTTTCCTGGAACCGATAAATTATTCTAACGAGATTATACAGTTAAGCCTGCATTGAAGGACCAACACAGGACCATGACAGCAGCCCGAGTGCCCTTATCAACAAGGAGGAGAAGTCATCTTCCTGTCTCTGTTGACTGAGCCACCACATGTCACTAACTCTGGAAATTCTTAGGCATTTGACCAGGTTGATGGTGGGGAGCTGGGTCTGGGGTTTATTCCTGCTCTATTTTAGGGTATCACATTTTGGGAAAAATAGGTTATGGGGTCCCAGGCCCAGTTTGGATCTGGAAGGCTTGGGAAAATCCAGGACAAGTCTTGACCTCCCATGATCTCACATGACCAGACTGGAGCCTTCTCCAATTTCTGTCTATACGCACTGTCTTTAGGTATACTCTAATCCTCAGGAGTAGGAGTCAGATTCTCACATCTTAGCTACCACAGGTGAACTGAATAACAACACATGGTTCCAGCTCAATAAATCTACAAGAGTTGGGTACTGGGAGGTGAGTAGCTGCTCTTGCTTTCTACCTACCTACTCCCACAAAGATCTGGGGATCCACCAGTTAGTCAGCAAGCGCTACTATGGAGGGTCCCAAGCATGAGTCAAAGACTGGAGGGTTATCAGCACATCTGACCTCAGGAGGCTAAAGTCAACGAGAGCCAATGGGCAGCTGGCATGGTAGAAGGGCTAGGGCACTCGAAACCACCCATTCACTCTGTTTCACATATAAAATGAGATCCAGGAACTGTGCATCTCAGCTCTACTGAAGAGCCTAAAGAATCACAGAGGGTAAACTTGGAGGAAGTTATCCTTTATTCAGATAGTTTTCTAAGTATTTCCAATGACTGTAATAGACTTGTGTATGGATCACACTTCTTTGCATCCAAATATGAGAGTGAAACACCCATTTCTAGCTTTCTCAGACATGCCATAGGCCAATTTATCTTTCTGTCATGCTCGCTAGACTTACACAGCATCACCAAAAAGTGAGCTCTAAATTTTGCAACCTGAACCCACAGAGCAACTGAGTGATAGGTTCTTACTCAAAGGCATCAGAGTGAAGATTTTAAAAATCAGACCATTAATCATACAAGACAACAGCAACAAAAGAGTAATAACAAACAAAAATGACCCAAGAGAAATTCACCTCCTGATTTGAAAGTGGTTTGGATGCTTGGCTTCAGTTGTAAGGAGGATGGCTTTTGGGGGACACAGCAGGATTCCAAGACTCCCTTTCCTACCTTTGTTGTTATAGAGAGAGATGCACCATGATCCAGAAGGAATGCAGCTACATCCTCGTGTCCCTCTCGGGCTGAGAGGTGGAGTGGGGTGTACCCAGAAGTCGTGGCTGCATTTGGAGATGCTCCTTGCTGTAACAGCTGTTGCACAATATCTGCCTTTCCCAGTCTGGCGGAAATGTGGAGTGGGGTTTGGTCATCCTAAATGGCAAGGCAGAAATACAAGGCTAATTGGCTGAGGAAACACTGGTGACATTGTGAAACATTCAGCAAACTTTGCTTGGCATCAGAGGTGGCCTTCAATGCCTTTCAAGTAACCTATTAGTTTGAAAAGTGTGAAAAGCAGTTCTGTCTATAAATTAACCCACTACCACCTGCCATGCTTTACCAAAAATTTAGCCTCCAATGGTTCCTTTTTTGGGAGATACAGGAATGAATCCTAGTAAAACTCAAATAACTGAGAAGGGTATTATGCCTTCACCAGCTGTTAGGCCCTCATATGGAGTGAATTCTTGTATTGGTGCCACCTTGTCATAGTCAAAAGCAGAGGGGGTGGGGTGGGGAGCACAGGGTTGTGCAGGGAGACCTGCACAAAGGCTCCCAGCCAAGGGGGTGAAAGCCAGCCCACCCTCTGCTTGTCAAGTGGTACATCCTGGCATGGGCTGGATCTGCCTCGAGTATAAGGGCCCCTGACTACAATTCACCCCAAGGCATGAGGCACCAAATCTTGCACCCTTAGGGTCTTATCCTCAAGGAGGAGAGACATCTTTTCTTAGTTTGCCCAACAATGCCCCATGGTGGCCATCCAAAGGGAAATCCCACATTTGAATGGGAAAAAGTTCAGGTAAGTACTTCCTGTAGGGAAGGTAGAGAGAAGAGGCTTGAGCACAGGAGATGGCTTTGAAGAGAAAAGTAGGATGAGAGTCAAGGCCAAAGCAAGAGGGTCTACCTAGGAAGTACAAAAGGAATTGGGGGTGTCACGGCAAGAAGAATATTGAAACCAGAAAAAGAATTGCTGCAGAAAAATCTTCCATAATTCTCCTCCTGCCACCAGCACCACCACACATTTGCTGAGCACCTATGTGTCCCAGGCTCTGTGCTAAGTACTCCACCTACATTCATTCATTCATCATCATGCCAATCTTATCACCAGCAACTATCAGGATTCTCAGTTTCTATATGAAGAAACTAGGAAGAGAAATGTGCCACAGACATGTTAATTCATTGCCCAACATTACAGAGCCGGGAAGTGGTGGATCAAGATTCAAACCCAGGCAGTCTGGCTGAGGAAGTCAAGTTCTTAATCACGATACATACTGCCTCCTTAATGAAATCATCATTATAAATTCTGTCCTCTATTTCAGCTTGTGGGTAAACCATTTCCTAGGTACAATGCTCGATATGGAACCAACAACACTCAGAAAATGTGAGGTTTCTTATAATCTATGGTGGAGTCAGGCCTTTCTTATCCATTGCAGTTTACTGATGAAGCAGATTGAACCAATCACTTTAGATCAGGGGTGAAAAACTACAATCCAGGGGCCAGTGTGTGTCTGCTGCTCAGAATGTTACAACCTTTGTGCTCATCTGCAGATTTCATGCTTACAATTATGTAGTTGTGTTTGTTCCCATACTAGTCACTTTATTATTTTGTGCTTTATTTGTATTAATTACTTTAATTATACAATCACACAATATACAAACACACAAAATAAAATGTATTTATTTATGATTCCTGACCTGAATTGCCATCTTAATAACCAGACCAACTACCTATCTCAGTAGTGACAGCTAAGTGGGTTTCTTCTGGAAGTAAAATACCAGGCAAAGAATGAAGCACTCAAACTCAACCCTGACATTCTTCTACATAAAGGCCCATCCCCTAAGCCATTCCGATTTAAATCCTAGGGCTTATGATTTTGTAAATTGTGAAGAAAAAGTAAAAACTTCCTTTTTCCTTTTATGGCTGTGACGAGTGACATAGAAGTCAACCAAAAGAGTTCAATCATGCTTCTGACTTGTGCTTGTTCTAGAAGCTTTGAGCCTAAGCCCTTCTCTATGGAGTGTGAAGAACTCTGGACCAAGTCTTAGTTTGGTTCTAAATCTGCTAGGGGTTAACAATATGCCAAGGACACAGAGTTCTTTCTGGTACAAAGTTCTTGTTCCATTTAATTTTGTCAAATAATCGAATGGACAAATGTGTTGGTTTTTTTTTTTTTTTATAATATCACATGGATTGAACTTTCATCATTACTTTTTTTTTTTTTTTATAAAAGTATTCCTTGAAGAGAGCATGCACGTGTTTAAAGGTTGTAATAAAACCAGGTGTTTTTTTTCCTCAATAGCACACGCTCTCATGTGTTTCACGTACCTTGGCTTTTGCTTCTACCTGAGCTCCATCTTGCACCAGATACCTCACGACTTCAGCTTGGCCAGATCGAGCCGCCATGTGCAACGCCGTTTCTCCTCTCTGGGGAACAGGAGCCAAATGTAATTAACTGCAACTCTCGAGAAGGGTGGCATATTTCATTTGCATAAAGCTTATGATAGAGGGCTTTTTTTTTTTAATAAAAAATCGTCCCAAGCACTTCCTTACTGAAAATGAGGAAGGACCGGAAATTGGAAGGGCTGGTGTAACACTGGGGAGCTCAGTCTCTGGCAGAATCAGAAGTGTTGCTCCATGTGGCCTCCTGAGGGCTTGAGAGGTGAGTGCTCACTGGAGCCAAGTGGGAGAGGAAATGAGTGAAGGACGGCAGCTAGGGACTGCTCCACGAGAGCCCCATGCCTTGCCCACTGGAGGCCTTTGCCACCTGACATGGGGAAGGCTTCGGTAGCCAGAAGGATGCCAGCCCTGGCAGGCCACACCTTCCTCTTTTTCAAAAGCACTGGCAGTTTGGACATTTGTGTATACTTCTTAAGCCTGGCTCCCCAAATCAGAATCACACCCAGTACAAAACAAAAACCCTTATCTGCAAGGGCAACATAGATACACCTGAGGGCCAGACTTGGCTGGGGGTGGTTGGTTTGCTTTCTCTACTTTATCTCAGCACACCAGTATCCTAGTCTTTGCATATTATTCCACAGGGCCCTTTTCTTTGTCACTGGACTCCTCCACCCCAACCATTCCCTCATTTTCATCAAAGAGAACTGAATTCAGATCATCTATTCATTTATTTAATAAACAACAGAAATATAAAAAACATGGATAGACAAACAAATAGTCATAGAAATCAAATAGATTCTCTCACACCATTGACACCCACCCACAAATTCCTTTTCTAAACCAAGCCTTGATTTACAGGATAGTCACCTCCCTAGAAGGATATACAAAGACACATTTCACATATAACTTGTTACAATGTTTACTGGAAAGGCATCAGGGATAGAGTTTACTGTATTATCCAGGGTTCTCTTAATGAAGGGAAACGTTCTCTCATGAGCATTAGGAACAGAAAAGATTACCTGTCAGCTGAGAAGGTGGTCTGTCTCTATCTTGTACATGTGCTAATTTGGGCTCCAGAAGACAGACAGCCTTACTGGAGGCCCATGGTTGGGAGAAGTGTGCAGGACATTGCAGCTAGCCCTTTTTGTACCAGCGTGTGGTTTATTTAATTTTTACTCCTGTGGTGCTCATAAGTCTAACTAGGGTTCTTAGGCTTGTGGTCTGTTATGCTAATAACACTATGACATCTAACTTAAAGTCCTATAAGATAATGTCAAATTATTTTAGGGTGAAAAGACCTAGGCTGAGAAGTCAATTCTCTTATACTTACTCTGAAATGAGTCTCATGGTTCTGCAGAGCAATGATTAGTGTGGAAAAACAATACCATTCAATAATCTATGAACATGGATTTGCTGTAAGCATGGGTTTGTTATAACATGGTCAAGCACACTAAAGAGAAAAATCACTTTGAATTTACTTAAAATTACAATAATGATAACTTGAAGTGCTTCCTCAACATGACACACTTCCTAAATGCTTCTACTATAAACAAAAACAAACAAACAAAAAAACCCTTCCCGCCCACCAAAGCTATTTTTTAGAGCATAACATCCAGTATCCAGTAGTAACATATCTGTAAGGCTGATACGCACAACCCATAAGTCCTAACAATTTGTGACCAGCTAGCTATTAGATGGATCTTGACTTTGACGTAAAGGAAACCACAGGTATTCTCAAATTTTGTCTTTTAAGCAGTCACAGTAAATAGTAATTAACTTAATTATATAAAAAATAAGAGCAATAGTCACCAGTTTCAGAAATACTCATAATTGGACCTTCTTTCTTAAAAGGATACTTACCACATTGGTGGTATTTGGAGAGGCTCCATGATGCATCAGTTGTGATACGATATTTACATGCCCCATGAAGGCAGCAACATGGATTGGGGTAAGGCCCGACTAAGAAGAAAAGAGGGAAATGTTGATCTGTGATCTTGTCATAAAAAGGTTTTATCTGCCTGCCTCCCTGCCTGCCCTCCACCCACCCACCTTAATATAACCACTTGAGTGATCAGAACATTGCCTATCATGGGCACAGATTCAATAAGATAAATGTATCAGGACATGATCATCATTTCCTTAAAGCAGGTTCAGTGATTATGAAAGACCTATGTCATATGCACTAAGGAAGAAATAATTCATATATTTTTATAAAGATCTATGAGAAAAAATTAGAGAAAAATGACTTAAAGTTTTTTTTTTTTCCCTTTGCTACCTAAACCTTCTTTATCCACATAACTATATGTGTGTGGGGGGAGGGGTACTTAATGCCAACCTTCTAAAAAATGGGCAAATCATTACTCATTTAATCATTACTCATTTAATTTTAATTTTATGAATAGTATAAATTAAGGTGACATAATTAAGGCAAATAATACAGTGGTCACTAAACTAGACTTTAAATGTTATGTTTGGGGGTGCCTGAGTGGCTCAGTGGGTTAAAGCCTCTGCCTTCAGCTCGGGTCATGATCCCAGGGTCCTGGGATCCCAGGGGGATCGGGCTCTCTGCTCAGTGGGGAGCCTGCTTCCACCTCTCTCTCTGCCTGTCTCTCTGCCTACTTGTGATCTCTCTCTGTCGAATAAATAAATAAATTCTTTAAAAAAAATAAATGTTATGTTTGTCTCAAATCCTACACACACAAACACACAGCTATAACACTTGTGCTTTGTATGTGAAATGATGCCATTTGTAATTTTTTAGAATGTCATTCCACTTGCAACATGAAAATCATCATTTGGTAAAAATATTTAACATGGCTAGTAAAAGCTATTTTTTTAAAAAAGAGAGTAAGAAGGAGATACCAATCTCAACAGAAAATTGAGAAATGTCAAAAAAATATATGAAAGGAACTCTGCCTAGTAATAGTGAGGTAAAAGGCAGAAGAGAAAGAATTCTGGTTGCCCCACCTTCAGACAATGGGAACTGAGGGAACCAGGGGGAAAAACTCTATGCTGTAATTTGGCACTTTTCTCCATCAGCAGGGGGAGTCGTTAGAACATGTTCAGGGCCAAGCCCTCATCTCTGTCCGCCCCATTGGAGAGCTCTGAGGGAGCACAGGGCTGCCAGCAGCCCCTTCTCAGGGGCTGACATCTCTGAATATTTATTCAAACATCAGTCAAAAAAAATTTTATTGCAGAGCCCACTTTGACTTTACAAACAGTTGCTGCTCACTGAGAATAAGCTTTTAAAATCACGGGTGCCATAATAAAGCCGTAAGAGTGATGAAAGAACAAAGCAGTATTAATATTTTCAACCACAATCATTTTAAAATTGTATCACAAATCAAGGAAAATCTTTCATTCGCTGATAAAAACTCAGGCAAAGCAGCAGTCACTAGGTTAGATCTCAAATTTTCTATTTGCTTCCAATGCTATAGTTTTTACTAATGCATGCAACAAACCTTTACTAAAGGGCCTACACTGGGTTGCTAGCATCTACAGACCAGTAGGACTCAGCCTGTGCCTATGGTGCCTGGACTCTTTGGGGGCAAGTGAGCAGGTGCTTTGATGGGAATAGGCATAGGAGGAGGCACTCTGCAGAGGAGTTCCTAGACCAGGCCAGGGGTGAAGGATTTCCTGGAGAAGATGGCCCCTGATCCTCATCCTGGCGAATATGTAGAATTAGCTGAGCAAAGAGGGGGTGACACATGGAGGGTGCAGAGATAGGGAGGTGAATGAACAGGTGTCAAGTCTAGGGAAGTGTTTCAGCTGGCATCTATAGAGACCAGAGTGCTGGGAGTGGGGTAGGGATGGAGAGTCTGTAGGGGGGGATGCCAAGCCTGGTTTGCTGTGTTGCAGGCTCAGCACTGGTCATGGTGGAACATTCCTCTGAGTTCCATGTCAGTTTGTACAAAAGAAACCTAAGGGCGCCTGGGTGGCTCAGTGGGTTAAAGCCTCTGCCTTCGGCTCAGGTCATGATCTCAGGGTCCTGGGATAGAGTCCCACATCAGGCTCTCTGCTCAGCAGGGAGCCTGTTTCCCATCCCCTCTCTCTCTGCCTGCCTCTCTGCCTACTTGTGATCTCACTGTCTATCAAATAAATAAATAAATCTTTAAAAAAAAAAAGAAACCTAAAGTTAGTCCTTTATTAACTTCAGTAACTCTGTGTGTCATTAATTCTGAATTTTGAGAAAGAGAAGCGTTCAGTTTACAAACCCCCAGAGGTGGGGGTATACAGAGTTTCTCAACCTTGGCACAGCCAACATTTTGCACCAGATAATTCTTTGTTGTAGAAGGCTTGCCTGTACACTGTCAACTATTCAGTAGCATCTGGCTTCTAACCACTGGACACAAGTAGCACCATGTGGCTGTCACAACTGAAAACACCTCCAGACACTGTCAGCTGCCCCCTGGGAGGCAAAATCTCCCCCACTGAGAAGTGCTGCATGACAGGATTTCACGTAAATTACGCTTTTGGTGATGGTGTCACTCATCCCTGAGTGTGAAGCGTGTGTTTTGGATGATGTGTTTGCAGCCCCCCATACACCTGTCTGTTCTCCTCCAGACTTGCAGCCCCTCGGGTGAAGGGTTTACGAAGTCCTCTGTGGCAATCACACACACAGCAAAACTAGCTGTTCATTGAGGATGGCTTTGGGACACCAGCTGTGAAGATATACCCTGGTGACCCAGGGAAGCCTAGAAATCCTACTCCCCTCACCTCAGTTACGGCTTGGATGGATGCACCGTGTTTCAGAAGGAGTTCCATGACTTTAATTCGATTCTTCTTGCAGGCAATATGAAGAGGAGTAAAGCCATTCTGAAAGGGACAAAGACACAGAAGTATATGACTGCATTCCATGGAAATCCAATTCCTCTGAGTGTGGTCAAATGCACAATGATTTTCTATAAGGATTTGGAAGTAAATGAAATGATGAGGGGTTAAACAGAATGCAGACTCTTTTCTGGAAGCGTAGGTAGTCTAGCTGCTCCTAGAAATCCACAGTATTCTGGTGATCACGAACAGGAAGTGAATTTTTGTCACAGCCTCTTGGTAGCTGAGGCAAAATGGTCATGCATTTTTTTTTTTAGATTCTTTTATTTTGGAATTCACTCTTCCAAATAATATGTCCCTCCCACCTCCATCTCATTTCAAATACAGACTAAAAACAGCTGGGCCCAAACATTTGTTCTCACAGCCAAAACTCTGCCAGTGCCATTCAGTATTCTCTGCTACATTTTAGGACAACTACAAGACCAGTTCTAGAATGTTTTCAACCCTTCCAGTTTTAAGGTTCAAATAGCTGCTTCCTCCAAGGAAGCAGGAAACAACCCAACGTTATTTGGATCATTTGGTTTCACATTTAATCTAATAAAGGAGCCTGCTTTTTAACAAATTAGCTCCAAATCATACCACCTGATAATTGAGACCACAGAGCATTTTTCAGTCGCCACTGAGAACTAGAAAGTATCAGGGTCCACTATAAAAGCTTACGTCAAAGTCACCATAGGTGTTTCCATAGCCATTCTGAGACCATTTACCTGGCCATAGTCCACCCCAGGATGATTGGCTCCAACCTCCACATGTTGTGAAATCTTCCAAGTCAGAGGAAAATGAGAATGAATGCCCACACCCTGTTTTAGGGCTTTTTTTTTTTCTTGTATGGAAAAATGAGTCATGACTGCTAATTTCTTTTCCTCCCTTCTCAGAATTCAAAGATATGTTTGATATACTGGGCAGGTCAATAGCTCTTGAAATGCTGCTGCAATAAAAGCTTTTAGTGACAATGACAGGCTGGGGTCGAAGTGCTCCTCAGTCCTCATGTTGCCCCCAGAGCAGCAGAGGCCCTGGGGGTCCGTTCTGACAGGGAGACAGCACCAGTTGGAAAGGAACAGTGACCCTTTCTAAATCAGTTGATCAGATGACAGCCTTTACCTCAAAATTGCTAGTCAACTTACATGTTTTCCCTAACATTTGGTGACTGACTTTTTCCTAAACAGGGGTGCTTATTCTGAACTAAATTTAAGCAGCTTACCAAATTGTGATTATTTATTTTTCCAAAGACAAAAACCCCATCTCATCAAGAATGTCAAATTATAATACAGCTAGGGGTTAAAATAACAGATCATTTTAGGAGTTAAGACTACAAATCAGACCCAAATTTTCATTTTTATCAGTGGGAAAAGGAGATGACAGGCCATATGTTAGTTTACATGGTAAACACAACAAAAATTTAGCTACACAACAAAATTTTAGCTCACAAATTCCTAGGCCACTGATGTGTAAGAGAAAGTTTTTTGACCACTTTACCTCATGTTTTTAGATCTCGGAAAAAAATTTTTAATTCACATAATTTTAACTTTACCCTCAGTAAGATAAGTGTGACCACCTTAGTCTTTTTTATACTTACACAGTCTTTGGGTCTTATTTATGTAAGAGATTCACTAGTGAGACCATAAAGAGGTTAATGATTTAGCCCCATCATCCTTGTTCACGTCAGAAATAGGTTGCTTCTTTAAAGGATATTCAAAAAAAGGTGATAGGAAGTACATTTTATTTAACTAGACCTTCTATTTTTACCTCCTCAAAGTAATCTCTTCTCATGCAGAGGTCACACGTGGTCAGCAAGACAACACAGGCTGGATATGTTCGCTTAGCCACTCACCAGGGCTTTGGCATTGGGGTTCGCTTTCTTGTCCAGGAGGACCTTGGCGACTTTGTAATGGCCGCAGTGGGCAGCCACGTGGAGGGCAGTCAGGTAGTCATTGGTGACATCATCCACGGGCACGTTATGCTGGAGGAGAAGCTGGACACAGTTCAAGTGATCCCCTTGTGTGGCCATGTGCAATGGAGACAATCCATTCTGGAACACATAAGAAAATCAGAGTTTGTCACTTTAACTTCTAAATACAAATGTCTCAAACATAAAATACAGCACAAATGTGAGAAGATGAAAACCCAGTTTTTCACAGAGAAATACCTTTTCTTTTTTAAAAGGTTTTTTTAAAAGTTTTATTATCTAAATTCCAATTAGTTAACATGTCATATTACTTTTAATTTTAAGTAAACTCTATACCACGCATGGGATCAAAGATCAAAGTCACATGCTCTACCACCAACTAAGCCAGCCAGGCACCCTCTTTTTAAAAGGTTTTGATGATTGTTTTGAACTATAGCTACTTTTAAAAACTTCTCACTTCTTTTATCAGCTGAAAACAAATTTTCCAAGATAATTTCTTTCCTGGTTTTAAAAATAGTGTGAATAGGGGCGCCTGGTGGCTCAGTCAGTTAAGCATTCAACTCTTGATCTCAGCTCGGGTCTTGATCTTTGGGTTGTGAGTTCAAGCCCCGTGCTGGGCTCCACACTGGACGTGGAGCCTACTTTAAAAAAAAAAATGTGAATTGCACTAATGTCCATTATTTATCATATTCCCAGTGAAGTGGATTTATTTATTTATTTATTTTAAGATTTTTAAGCAATCTCCATTCCCAACATGGGGCTTGAAGCCATAATCCTGAGGTCAAAAGTTGTATGCTCCACCGAATAAGCCAGCCAGGCGTCCCTGGAATTCTTAAGAGTGAAAAGGATTAAAAAAAATTAAAAAGCATGGGGCACCTGGGTGGCTCAGTCATTAAGCGTCTGCCTTTGGCTCAGGTCATGATCCCAGGATCGTGGGATCGAGCCCCACATCAGGCTCCCTGCTCAGCAGGAAGCCTGCTTCTCCCGCTTCCATTCCCTCTGCTTATGTTCCCTCTCTTGCTGTATTTCTGTCCAATAAATAAAATCTTTAAAAAAAAAAATTAAAAAGCAGAAGTAGATTGGTATTCATTACACTGGTTTTTATTTTTCCTTACAAGTTACTAACACTTGATATTGATATATTGATTTGATTAATAAAAAAAAAGGTCTGACTAAAACAACACATTTCATTCCATACCGATGTAGAAAGGAAATTTTTCCTCCTCCATCAATCTGGTGCCCCCCTGTGTCTGTGATGAGGAAAGGCAAGGCACTGACCAACTTATTAACTAATGTCTGCCTCCGTTTAAATCAACTGGGTTCAATGACACAGTTAATCATGCCTGGTAGGAATAAGTCAAAAATTATTTAAAGAGTTGTGAGAAAAATGAAGAGGCTCAAAAGTAAGTAAAGCCTTAAACAGGTTGGAGGGACATTTAGCATCCAGTACTTGTTTCCCAGTGAAGAAAAAAATAAGGTATGAAGATGTCAGTCCTTTCAAGCATGCTTCCTTTAAGTATGGAGGCAAAGTGGAGGAGCCTGGGAAATTTCTAGAGAATCCAATTATCAAGAGAGGCTCTGCTAATCACTGTAACATAGTTTAACATATCTGGAGGTGGGCCGGAAGCGAGTGCAAATTCAGTTTCCAAAACACTTGTCATCAGTGAACTTTGAAAATAATGATGTATTAAATAGGCACTGATGACATTGGGATTTCTGAATCCTCTGGGCTAAGGTATTTCCCCTAATTTATCTATAAATGACACAAAATAGGAGATCAAGACAGAAACAGTGCAAGCCTTCCTCTAGCCACCCTCACGGTACCATTCACTCACTGTGATGTATTTCAACACAACACTAGTTGTGTTCCTGTAAGTAAAATTTCATGGATTATAATTTTCCCAGATTTCTCAGCATATATAGAAAAATAAATATTTATGTAACCTTAAAGATTTTATACGTGGTCAATCAGAATATTTCTGCCTAAAAATTTCCACTCTAACATTCTGAATCAAAGTAGACACTAACATGCAACAAAGGATGGGCACACTTTCATTTGAGATAATGCCACCCACGAACATATGTACATTTCCTTTCCTCCCTGCCAAGACATTCCTTTGCTTTATGTTCTGAACAGTGAGGTAAACAAAGAAACAAAAATCTCAGAGATCAAATGACAGTCCTGGAGAGTAGAAATGGGAGGCAGTGCCAGCAAAAGAAGAAAATTCTCTAATGATACACAAAATAACAATATATGAGTAGGTAACTTATAAGTCATTGAAGAAGGAGGAGAAGAAAGTAAAGACCCTCTGCCCTGGGGAGAGAGGTCTTATTACATAGTGCCTCCTCATAAAGCTGAAAATACAGATCCAACATGATGGGTTTTCTCAGCTCAGAAAGATGAAAGCCTTGAGGAATTAGACAGATGGCCTTAAAGTCAGAAATGCATTCATCCACTTAACTTTTTTTCAGGAAATATTTCTGGGAGGTCTACTATGTGCCAGACACTAATTTAGGGGCTTGGGGTACCACACCAAAGGAGGCAAAGTCCTTGCTTTCATTTTACCAAGGAGAGAGATAGTACACAAGAAGAGAAGCTAACGAAGGCCTCTCGGAGAAGAAAACATTGGAGTTAGAAAATGGGTGAAGACCGCAGAGATCCGGGACAAGCTGAGGGAACTCAATCTACGGGCAAGGGGCCTGAGGATAAACCTAGTGTATTCTGGGAAGTGGAAGCAGGCCAGCTGGTTGGAAGACGTTAGGGAGCAGAACAAGAGGTAAGGCAGGGGGGTGGTCAGATGCTGGTCAGGAATTTATCAGTGCAGAAGGACACTTTTGAACAAACATAGTAGATGTGACCTATGTGTATCCATCCTTTCCCAAACTCTGAAGCAATTTAAAAGATAAATTCCACAAGGGCATGCATGCATGTGTGCATGCCCACCACATACACCCCCAAAACACACAAGAAAGGAAATAAAAACAGATGTGTGATGTCTATACATTTTAGAACATGAAAAGAAGGTTTAGTGTGTTAACACATCCAGCAGAAGAGAGAAGGTGGACTGCTAAGCCTCTCTGGTTGGGTAGGGGGGTATCATCAGTGGTGTACTGGTTAAGGTTTAACAACAACAGCTCTTTGAAAAAGAAAAAGCCCGATATGTGGTATTTGCCAACCCCCATGGTGCTAAGAATCCCACTATGACTGATGTCAATGTCACCGAATATAGAACTGGAAAAAGATGTACATGATAGGCTCAATGATTTGGCTTCAACATACCAATGGGTAAAATAAAGACAAGTGATTCACCTCTCAGAGGCTCCAAAGGCAGGGCACATGGAAACACAGCACAACTTGGAAGATAAAGATGAGGTTTGGAGTCAAAAGCAGGATTGGTTCACCTGTGTATGGAGCTGTCAGGTTTGCGGGTCCTTTGGACCCAGCAAAGCAAGAGGATTGCCCCTTGTACCTTATAGGAAATCAGGAGTTTAGTCTCTGGAGAAACCGAAGCAGCGATTCTGGATGCAAGAGCCCGGGCAGTCGCAGTGGTGAGGCTCTGGACTGATACCAGGTGCTCACAGAAAAAGGAAGGCTGCTATGGGTATCAGGAGTCTCTCCAGTTAGACTGCCTGGGTTCAAATCTTTGTTCTGTCATGAGCTGAGCTATCTTGAGAAAGTTATTTATCTCTTTGGGTCTCAGTCGCCTCATCTATAAAAAGGGCCTAACAGTAATATTAGTGCCTCGTTGTGAGGATTCAATGGGTCGATATATGTAAAGTGCTTAGACACCATGTAAATATTTGTTATCACTATTGTGACTGATGTATGTATAACTAGGAGAATGACAGCTCCCTTTGCTTTTTCTTACTCTGAATGTACTGACACAGATTCTACACTGCAAAAGATTGGCAGATTTGTCTCTCAAAAAAACCCAACTTGGGGCGCCTGGGTGGCTCAGTCGTTAAGCGTCTGCCTTCGGCTCAGGTCGTGATCCCAGGGTCCTGGGATCGAGCCCCACATCGGGCTCTCTGCTCAGCAGGAAGCCTGCTTCTCCTGCTACCACTCCCTCTGCTTGTGTTCCCTCTCTCGCTGTGTTTCTCTCTGTCAAATAAATAAAATCTTTAAAAAAAAAAAACCTAACTTCCCAGAAAAAAGGGCAACTAACAGTGACATGGGGGGACTTGTCTGGCTCACCACCACTGGAGCCCTGCCTACACTCACATAGAGTTTCCACTCAAATGTTAGTGCCTGACACTGACGCTAGGGTACAGACATCTGTGGGAAACCCCAACATGAAAGAGAGAGCCAAAACCAACAAAGAGAAAAAAAGAAATTGTGAGGAATTACAGACAGAAGAGAGGAAGGAAAACACTGAAGAAAAGTTTTCTGAGGTGTTCCCAGAAAGGTAATGGACTATATTTCATTCATTAAACAAGAACTGGATGCTTTAAGAAAAGAAGTTATCAGAGAACAAGAAAATGTTCTTGCCCATTATAAGCACAAAAGAAAAAAAACATCAAGGAAATTTCTTGGAAAGAAAAAAAAGACATCAAGATGAGCAAAAGGGAGAAAAGACTGAGACACAATTTTATTTTAACTATGCCTTATTGTTTTTATAAAATGAAAATTAATTTTGAAGAGAACAAGGGTTTTTAGCGGGAGGTGACATGGTTTGGTTGACATGATCCGGCTACTTTGTCATGCACTGGAAATGGGGCTGGAGAGGACTACATGTTTCAAAATTTATTTGCAAATACTCTCTTTTTAAATAGTGTCAAAAGGTTTTATTATAAAAATCCAGATGACATTTTATAAAATATTCGTTTTGGGGCAATCATCATGCGTTCCTTTTGTATATGTCAACTTTGCCAAAGGCCCAAGCAAGATGCCATCTTTCCAAAGTTTCCAGCCTTTATCAGTTAAACAATATCCTCTTTAATAATCTGTAAGCCCTCAAGAAATAAACCAAGGGGTAGGAAAAAGAGAGCACCCAGACTTTCAAGATTATAGATCTTGTATTTTCTTTCTCCAATAAGCAATCATTCCTGAGCTATGAAAATATCATAGAATAAGATCAAGCTGTCAGTGTTCCCAAAATAAAGCAAAAACAAGCAACATATACAAAGATGACTTTGTGGCAGAGTGCATTCCATCAAAAGGCTTCATAAACCCCAACTAATTTTGAGGTTCTCCAAGGATCCGAATGAGGCTACTCTTCATTGATAAGTTGGAACGGTATCATTTTTCTATGATTCAAAAGGCAGTTAAATAAGCTCAATAAGCAGTAAAGGGATGTAAAGCTAAATACGATTCACATCCAGAAACTTGGGAAGAAATTACCTTGGTTTTTGAAAGAATGGGGGCAGCTCGATCGAGCAGCATTTCCACCACCTGCTCATGGCCACTCCTTGCTCCACAGTGTAGGGGCGTCAGACCGTCCTGAGGAACAAAGGCAACATCTTCAGTTAGATTTGAGGGGAAATTCCATAAATGCAGTGTATTTCCTCAGGATTTGGTGTGATATCCAACATGCTGTGGACCTGTGACTTTCAAATGTTTACTCACATATCTCAAAATAAATTCCTATTCCTAACTAGAGAACTAAATTTTTCGTAAGTTTAAGCAGTTGTAAAGTGCATAATTTCCCACATATTAGAATACTCACTGTTAAAATATGATTTTTTCACTACTCTTTGCATATCCAATGAAATGGAAATACCATAAGTAATTTGATATCCACCATTTTAAGAAGTAAAAAAATAAACTTTTAATATAGGAATTTGTTTTTTTTAAAGGTCAACCTCATTTTATTTTTTTTTTAAATTTAAGTTCAATTAGCCAACATATAGTACATCATTAGTTTCAGATGTAAAGTTCAATAATTCATCAGTTACATATAACTCCCACTCTCATCATATTACATGCACTCCTTAATGCCCATCACCCAACCACCCCATCCCCCACCCACCTCCCCTCCAGCAACCCTCAGTTTGTTTCCTATAATTAAGAATTTCCCATGGTTTGTCTCCCTCTCGGGTTGCTTCCCATTCAGTTTTTCCTCCCTTTCCCTGTGATCCTCTGCACTGTTTCTTATATTACACGTGTGAGTGAAACCATGTGATAATTATCTTTCTCTGACTGAATTATTTCCCTCAGCATAATACCCTTCAGTTCCATCCATGTAGATGTAAATGGTAAGTATTCATCCTTTCTGATAGCTGAGTAATATTCCATTGTCTACATGAACCACATCTTCTTTATCCATTCATCTGTCAATGGACATCTCAGTTCTTTCCATAGTTTGGCTATTGTGGACATTACTGCTATGAATATTGGGGTGCATGTGCCTCTTTGGATCTTTACATTTGTATCTTTGGGGTAAATACCCAGTAGTAAAATTGCTCAGTCATAGGATAGCTCTATTTTTAACTTCTTGAAGAACGTCCACACTGTTTTCCAGAGTGGCTACACTCGTTTACATTCCCACCAACAGTATCGAAGGGGTTGTTTTCCTCCACACCCTCACCAACACTTGTTGTCTCTTTGTGTTTTTGATTCTAGCCATTCTGACAGGTATGAAATAACATCTCATTGTAGTTTTGATTTGCATTTTCTTGATGATGAGTGATGTTGGGCATCTTTTCATGTGTCTGTTGGCCAAATGGATGTCTTCTTTCGAGAAATGTCTATTCATTTCTCCTCCCCATTTTTAAATTGTTTATTTGTTTTTTCGTGTTGAGGTGTAAATTCTTTAAATATTTTAGATACTAATCCTTGATCAGAGATGTCATTTACATTTTCTCTCATTCATTACGTTGACTTTTAGTTTTCTTGTTTACTTTTCTATGCAGAAGCTTGTTATTTTGATGTAGTCCCAACAGTTTACTTTTGCTTTTGTTTCCCTTGCCCAAGTGATATATCTAGAAAAATGTTGCTATGGCCAATGTCAGAGAAATTATTGACTGTGCAATAATTTTGCACAGGATTTTTATGGTTTCAGGTCTCACATTTATGTCCTTAATTTTTGAGTTTATTTTTGTGTATGGTGTAAGAAAGTAGTCCAGGTTCATTCTTCCATATGTAGCTGTCCAGTTTTTCCAATACTATTTGTTGAAGAGACTTTTTCCCATTGTATAACCTTGCCTTCTTTGTCAAAGATGACTTGATCATCTTTATTTCTGGGCTCTCTGTTCTGTTCCATTGATATATGTGTCTATTTTGGTGCCAGTACCATAGTGTTGTGATTACTATAGCTTTGTAGGATATCTTAAAATCTGGGATTGTGATACCTACAATTTTTTTTTCTTTTTCAAGATTACTTTGGTTATTTGAGGTCTTTTGTGGTTCCAGACAAATGTTAGGATTGTTCGCTCTAGTGAAAAATGCTCTTGGTATTTTGATAGGGACTGCATTAAACCTGTAGATCGCTTTGGGTAATATGGACATTTTAACAGTATTTGTTCTTCCAATCCATGAGCATGGAATATCTTTCCATTTGTTTGTGTCATCTTCAATTTATTTCATCAATGTTTTATAGTTTTCAGAGTACAGCTCTTTCACCTTCTTGGTTAAGTTTATCCTCAGGTATTTTATTATTTTTGGTACAAACACTATGTCAAAATTTGTTTTTATAAATGTTAGTGCTGAGACATCTCCTCTGCATATAAGTAGATGGACTTTTGTTAAAGCAGTTTCACTAATTCTTAGAACTCCTGAATTACATGCCAAAATCACCTAATAATCTTTCACCAAAGATTTTTTTCAATGATGCATTGTAATACAACTCCATTAGGTCCTTCATTTTTGTTGGCAGCAGCAGGATTTCTAACCATCAAATAAGCAGAAGAATTTGTTATTCAGTCATTAGAGTCACACAGTCGTTTAACATGACACTGATATCCTGAATTCTTTGCCTTGCTCCACTCTGTTCCCCTCTCTCCTCAGGTTTTGCATCCTGGGGCCAGGTGTGTAAGAGTTAATTAGGTCTTTCTTCAGTGCTAGGGTAAAAGGACTATTGTACTACAGGTTCAATTGGAAAGGAGAATTAGTGGGGAGTTGAGGAGTGGAAAGTTATTCACTCAAAACTATTTAAGTGGCCCCAAATTCTATGGAGAAATTTTACACACCCTGCTTATGTGTTCCCCAACTTGAAGATTCCCATGATTGACAATGCCTGCCCAAAAGACAGTCACATTTTAAGGTACATCAGAATGTAATGCAGTGTGTTTAAATCACTTTCTAGATTGTATAAGCAGATCTTGAAAATAACCATAATTGTCCTAATGTATAATAGGTGAGGTACAACCCTATTTCTAACCTATCAACCACACAGAATTAAAAGTCCTTAAAAAATGAAATTTGAATCACAAGCATTGCATGACCTCATCTGATCATGTCACAAGCATGTTTAAATATTCTGCCTTTTATGATGATTTAAAACATTTGCTCTTATAAACCAAAGTAAAGCAATATATAGACTTTTAAGTTGGAAATAGTATTTTGCTAATAAAAACAGATAAAAAAATAAAAACCACTATGACATCCAAGTGTCTTTCCAATAATGTAAAATCTGAAAACATCTGAAGAAGAAATAATAATTACATCTACCCTCTACCACACACACAGAAACATTCCACATAGACCCAGTCATATTGTTTTTTATGAACTGAAAGTTCAAATCTGTTTCTTTCATTTTCTTATAAGTAGACTCTAAGACATAAGAGGTGACAGAATATGTGCAGATGTGTTCAAACTAAGGTCACACAGAAAAAATAATTATTTTAGCCCAACTCATTTATCCTTGAAAATTACCTTCCCCAAAGCAAATCCCTACACACAGAACGTAAAGTGTCTGGCTAGCTAAGAGTAAAATCTCAACGCCTCCATCCTTTGAAACATACTGTTTCTTACAGATGTACATTTCTGCCCATTTCATTTTTTTTTAAAAAAAGTTTTAATTATGGAAAATTTCAAACCTATTTCAGACTAAAGCAGACTGAACAGTGTAATGAGTCTCTTGGTGTGTAGTGCTCGGCGTCAGCTATCAACTCCTGATCAAGCTTGATTCATCCACGTCCCTGATCTTTTCTCCTCTCTTAGGTTATTGTGAAGCCAATCCAAGCTATGAAACCATTTGATCCTCACAACTACCCCCATACACAAGGTACAATCTTCATGTGATAAGTGAAGATGCCAAGGCTTGTAACAGGTTCAATGACTCATCCAAGGCTGCACAGGCTGACTGCAGAACTCGGGTGGATGGTGCGGGACAGACAAGGCATGTCTTGGGAGGAGTTATTACAATGAAGCCCCTCTGCTCAAACTTTCAGCCACCCTGAGCCTTCCTTTATCTACATTCTGCAGCTGCTGTCTCTAATCTCTGGTGCTTATTTTTTTTTTTTCTGGTGCTTATTTATTAAAAACTCATTGACGCTAGTGATTTGGCTGGGGAAGGTAATTTTTTCATCAGCACAAGAGCTATGAAGTGCCATTGTTCCTAGCCATTGTTCCTGTTATCACCTGGTTTCAATGATCAAGTCAGCTGCTTCCCCAGGGTAAGATCTTCTGTTCCCAGCTAACTGCAAAGAGCTACCTGAAGCACGGCTCTATTCAACTGGACTTTGACTTGCAGTATTTTTAACATTGATCGTGAGTGGCTGACTCCTTTGGATCTTCTGCAAATTTGCTCTGCAACTTTTCAAAAGTGTAGGACTTCAAATAGCCAGGATCCCTGCAGGAGAGCTGCCTCATCAGGGAGCAGCTGTACAAGATGTCACGACTGCCTGGCCTGGCTGCGGGGACATTCACAGGTCAATGGAGAACTCGTGCCCAGAGTTAATGCAAAGTCTTCAGCGTCATGGCTTTTCCAGTGACAAAGAAGACAGCTGCCCAGCCAGGCATATCTACTATGTACTGCTTCACACTTAATTCAGTTAAAAAAAAAAAAAAAAGGAAAATTAGCTGGCACCGACTCGACTTAATACCCATATTTCGGACAAAAAATTAAATATTTAAACTTCCAGGGCACCTGGGTGGCTCAGTCGGTAGAGCGCCTGCCTTCAGCTCAGGTCATGATCTCAGGGTCCTGGGATCGAGCCCTGTGTAAGACTCTCTGCTCAGCGGAGAGCCCGCTTCTCCTCCCTCTGCCCTTCCCCTCTCTTGTGCTCTCTCAAATAAATAAATCTTTAAAAAAAATTAAATTTCAAACTAATTTATTTTGCTTTCAGATGGGTGAGGTTTATCATTCACGTTCCAGAAGTGCTGTTGTGATTATGAAGCCCTGTGTTCAGGGACCTTCCTGAAGTCCCTGCCATTCAGGGACTAGAATAAGTCAAGCCCACTGCCACTCATTGCCCAGCCAAGTCTCAGTTCCCTGGGTTGGCAGGGGCAGCCTTCCGTGAGTGCCCCTCCTTCCTACCCTGTCCACAGACCCTCTGCAGCTCTTTGTCTTTTTGCTTCTCTGAATTGCCCACACGAGGTACCCGCACGGAGTCCCCTCTCCACTTTCTCCACGATCCCAGTGTGTACCGTTTCAAAGTCCCATGTTCTTAGGAGGCTTTTCCAAAACTGGACACAAGCATCCTACTTGCAGGGCATCTGCCTTGTTTTATCTATACTTCTTTTGGGGAACCTCTAACTTTTTACTGAGTGTCTTAGTCCTTTGTGAACAGGCATTATCCTTTCAATGAGTCTGCTTCTGAGCACAAGGCCACTTAGTTTAAGGGATATTTGACTCTCACAAAGAAGGTAACTCAGTATTGTATCTATGAAAGCTGCTTAATAACAATGAGTGAACAAACGCATGGAGAGACCAAATGAATGGGTTTGGGCGCTAGTGTTTCAAAAAAGGTTTTGTAGTTAGTTGGTTAAAAATTCCTTTCCTCGTTATCCTTTTTGTTTAAGACTAGACTTATACTGTACCTCAGGAGTGTTATATTTTGTCTTTCTTTCCAGGAAAATAAAATTCTCAATAAATAAATGATTTTAAATTGTGACAAAAGACTGTGACGAGTCTTTTTCACTCTCAGAGTAAGAAAAATATCAGAGGACTTGTTCTAAATGAGATATTTTCCTCCTGCTTAGAATACTATAAGCTTAACAAAGGGAGATCCTGGGGATCCCGTGGTTTGGAAAACAGAGGTGATCCTGTGTACTCCTTTCCCTAAAACTAGAGCAGCGCTTTTTCCCAATACAAAATGAGGATTCTAACCTGGTCCCAGCCCCCAGAAATTTTCAGGGAATACACAGTGTTACTTAGAGTGGGTCCAGGACCAAAAAGCAGTGCTTCAACCACATACAACACAGTGTCAACCTCTGGTTGGCAAATGCTTGACAAAGGTAATTCCTCAGGCCCCAGGGAGGCCGTCTCATGAATGGCATGTGCGCTTGGACAGCAGAGAGGGAGAGGGGAAATGCTGAGTTGCCATAGTAACATTATGGGAGGGAAGGGAAATTGCATGGGGTTAGGTTTTTTTTTTTTTTTCCAATTCCCCTGATTTTTAAAGTGCTAACATAATGAACAAATATTCCCTTGGGGAGAATTCTGAAGCAAAGCCAACTGGCTCATCCAGATCTCATATTTCACCTCAGTGACAGTAATCTTATTACTGAGGTAGGAAACTATACTTTACTGGCTGGATAAAATGCTCTCTCCTGTTAGCTAAGAGCAAAACCTTGCACACTTGAAGGTCAAAAAGGCTTTCTTTCAGGTCCTGTTTTGCTGAAAAGCATGGAACAGGACATGAAGGCATCACTCCTAAGAACACTGCACCCAGAATATGTTTTTAAAGTTGCTCAAAGCCAATACTGAAGTGATACAAATTCTTGACTTGGATACAAATTCTTGACTTGGGAAATACTTTTTTAAAATGGATATTTATTTTGACTTATATTCTGTAGGTTCCTTTCTTTCCTTCTCTCTAAGCAAAAAAAAAAAAAAAAAATCTCACTCTAGAGAAGAAAAAAGGATATCAAGCAGAGAGAACTCTTTTCTCATATCATGAATGTAAAACAGAATGTGATATTTAACCAAAAACTGAAAACAATGAAACAAAAAGCAAGTACTTCTCTGGGGCGGGAGAGCTATAACTTCTCTGGGAGGCTAGAGAGAAGTCGAAGGGCAGCCACTGCAGTCCAACAGTAATGCTCTTCTCATATCTGTATTTTTTACCAAAAATTCTGACTGTATCCTCATTGGGTGTGTGTTCAGTGGTTGTAGATGTGGCCTAGGAGGGAGTCCTATACCATTTTTTGAAAACCCCTGTTGTTATAGGCACACTGCATTTGTGATCTTACTGAATTTTTACAACTCATGAGAAAGACACCAGAAGTTCCACTTATAGATGAGAAAGCTCCTCCAGAGGGTGGATGTATCCACTCAAGGTCACTGTACCTACTCAAGGTCACATATAAGCAAACGGCCAGGCTCAGAATTTATACTTCACCTTGCCTCCAGCTGAAGGATTGGATTCCCTCTACTGTAAAATAATCTTTCATGATCTAGAATTCGTTTTTGCCATTTATGTAGAGGAGAGAGAAGTATCTCTAATTCCCTTCCTTGCTGTCCCAGTTATTCATTCTATATTTCAATTAAACTAAAATAAGGCAAAATCCTTCTGTTGTTCTCTCTGCTTAGAAAACCATGGCTCTCTCTCTGAGCCTAGAACACACACCCTTTTGCTATTTGTTGTGTATTTTCCCACTCTGTTCTTTGTGGACTTTTTGTCCCTCCTTTTTTGTCTTCTTTTGGGTTAATTGAGCATTATTTAGTATTCTTTTTTTTTTTTTTTTTTAAGATTTTGTTTATTTGACAGAGAGAAACACAGGGAGAGAGGAAACACAAGCAGAGGGAATAGTAGCGGCTTCCCGCTGAGCAGGGAGCCGGATGCGGGCCGATGCGGGGGGCCGATCCCAGGACCCTGAGATCATGACCCGAGCTGAAGTCAGACGCTCAACAACTGCACCACCCAGGCGCCCTGAGAATTATTTAGTATTCTAATCACTGAATCATTACACATATCATTGGCTATCTCCTCCTTTGGCTTTTTAACTCAATCTCTTTTTTCTTTTTCTTTTAGTGGTTGCCCTAGGCTTATAATATGTATCCTTAATTTAACGGTCTATATAATGTAATCAATCATGTATCACATAGTAATATTATATATGATGTATTGAGTTAATATTATATAACTTCACATATAATATGGAATTCTGCAATATTTCCATTTACACTATTAGTTTTATCTTTTGTGCCATAAATATTAGATATTTAACTTCTACTTGTACTACAAACCTCATAATAGATTGATATTTTTCTTTAATCAAATTTTAAAGAATTTCTAAAAAGCAAAAATATTCTTTATATTGATCTGCTTATGTATTACTTCCAACTTTTCTCTCCATTTTTTAGATCCACATTTTCATATGGTATCATCCCCCTTCAGGATGAATAACTTCCTTTAGTATTTATTTTAGTGCTGGGTTTGTTGGTAACATGTTATCTCAAGTTTTGCTTATCTGAAACTGTATTTTGCTCTTATTATGAATTTATGTTTACTGGATATAAGTTCTAGGTTAACAGATATTTTTCATTTATTACCTGAAAAATGTTCCATTGCCTTCTGGCCTCCAGTGTTTCTTTTTTAAAGATTTTATTTATTTATTTGAAAGTCAGAGTGAGAAAGCATGACCGGGGGGAGAGGCAGAGGGAGAAGCAGACTCACCCTTAAGCAGGGAGCCTGATGTGGAACTCGATCCCAAGACTCTGGGATCATGACCTGAGCCATAGGCAGACACTTAACCAACTGAGCTACCTAGGTGCCCCTGCCCTACAGTGTTGCGGATAATAAGTTAGATCACAGTCTCATCATTATTTTTCCATTTTTAATGAGTTTTCTTCTTTGCCTGTCTACATTTTTTTCTCTATCTCTGACATTTAGCAGCTTCACTATGATGTGCCTCTGTGTGGCTTTCTTTGTAACTGTCTTCCATGGGGTGTGCTAAGTTTCCTGGGTCTAGGAGTTGCAGTTTATGATTGAAGTGGAAATCTTTTCTACTCCATTCTCTTTCTCCTCTGTTTCTTGGGATGCACCATATGTATATTTACTCAGCTTGGTAGTATTCCACAGGTTGTTGACATGGTGTTAATTTGATTTTTAATCTTTTTCTTTCTGTTCTACAGTTTGGATGATTTTTAACTTGTCTTCAAGTTCACCAATTCTTTCTCCCTTTATATTCAATCTGTTCTTTTTCCCATTTAGTGAATTTTTTAATTTTAGATTTTGGTTTTTAGTTCGAGATTTATTTTTTAAGATGTCCTTATTTCTCCTGAAGTTTTTTTCTTTTTTTGCCTTACTGATTATATCTATCTTTTCCTTCAGATCTTTAACATATTTATCATAGTTATTTTAAAGTCTATTAATTCCAACATTTGAGTCATCTATGGGTTTGTTTTTATTACATAACTTTTCCTTTGAACTGCAAGTCACACTTGTTTTCCTCTTGTGTGTACTAGTAATTTTTAAATTATATGTTAAATTTATATTAAATATTGGATATTGTGAATGATATGCTATAAAGACTTTGATCTCATAGGGACAAGGTTTTAGGTTTTCAATGGCAGGTTTGTTTCAGTTTTGTCCTTATTCTAAGAGTAATCCCTTTAGACTTGGGACACAGCCATAACCTCTAAGATGCAGTCCTTGTAGAGTTAATAAAAGCAGAGATGTTTACCAGCCCTCCCTGATGTGGTGATTGTCTTCCTTGCAACAGGCACTGCTAAACTTTCTTCTCAGCTTTCATCTTTTTATTTGTTATTTTCCTCTGGCCTCCTTGGTGTTTCAACTGCCCCCCAACACACACACATAGCTCAGGACTCAGCCAAGGATTGTGTGGAGTTATTATATTGACTTCAGCATTATATCTGTGGTTCCCTCCTTTCAGTGATTCCTTGCTGAATATCCAGCCACTCTTACAATCCCAAACTTGATCCTCTGACCTCAAGATAATAACATTGTGACTTTCTCCATGAATTGTATCACAGTACCTGCCATATAAATACAGATTTCATCTTATGTTATTTAGTTATTTCAAAAGTTGAATTACTCCAATTCATGCCAAATTTTGATTACTTTTCAGTGCCTCCAAAGAAGTTCTAAAAACTATTTTTCCAGAGTTTATGATTTTTATCAGCAGGAGGTTTAGTTCAATATAAAATACTCCATCATTATTTCAAGTCAAAACTCTAATACAGTTGAGTAAAAACATGAATACCATTATAGTTTATATTTGTTTCTATCATACACTACTTCAGGAATATTCCTATATT
Source organism: Procyon lotor (assembly GCA_028646535.1). Classification (NCBI taxonomy): domain Eukaryota; kingdom Metazoa; phylum Chordata; class Mammalia; order Carnivora; family Procyonidae; genus Procyon; species Procyon lotor. Next base: position 15,584,369 of record CM053617.1, read on the forward strand.
CACCTATATTCACCTATATATTCACCTATAAATAGATGAGACTTCTTGAATTTTCAGCAGGTAGAAACTGAATACCTTATTGTAAAATATGACTTTAAATATACAAAGTTGCTTTTTATATAGTTCTTAGAAGATGTTACATGGAAAAAATTCAAATTAAAGTTGACACTTTAAAAAAAACAATAATGACATTTATTACCATATCTTTCTTTGGGAAGGAGGATATTAAAGATGCTTACCACTGATAACTATAGAGTACTTGTGTGCCTAATGGATGTAGAGTTATTTAAAAGAAATAGGGTGTGAGCATTACTGACATACATCACAAGAAAATAGGAGAAAGAGTAGAGTACTTGCTGGGCACCAGCACTTAGAACCGTATAGCAATTAATGAAAATAACACCTGTCTTGAGCCTGCTTTGTAGATTCTTCATGAGAGCCTGGCTTCAGTGGCACCCAAAATTTACCTAATACTTTCATATCTCTAATTTGGTAAGGGAAATGGGGTTTCCAATATGATGTAAAATCATTAGAAGAGAGAAATATATAGAAACAGAGGGAGAGAACATGCTCCTGTCATGTCCTCAGAACTCTTTTCAACTCTCAAGAACATTCTTTCCTTTAAAGAGATTATCGTGTTTTGAAAGCTTAGGGCATTTCACGATTACTTGTACTTTCTTTTCTTTTCTTTTCTTTTTTTTTTTAATATTAAGACCTAATTTTTTTAGGGCAGTTTAAGGGTCACAGTAACATTTAGGGGAAGGTGCCATTGCCCTTCTCTGAATTCAAATAAATTTCAATGAACTTTTAATATTCGTGATGTAAAAATTAAAAATTAATCTACTTTTGAATGACATAAATATTTTCAAATTCATCTTAATTAATGTAGAAACACAGAGTATTTTGCATTACTTCACATGTACTTGTCAACATGTCTATATTGGAACTCTAAGGAGAAAGTATTGTATTAGAAACTTCTCTTTGATGGAGACTATTTTATGATCACAAAATATTTAATGTTTTCTTCAAGGATTTATTTTTAAGCAGGGCAACACACTTCTGGAAATAAAATAAAAAGCAAAAGTCAATACCAATATTACTCTTTTCTTTGTATTTAACCTGTAAAATAGAACCAGTTGCATTTCTGGGAAAGGACAAGTTAAAATTACCCAAGTGTCCCCTGACACCTTCCCAGAATAGTAAGAATTTAAAAACCAACAGATTTGAGATATTTTGAAAATCCTTTATCTACTTGCACACAAATCTCTCTTCATTCTTATAAATAATTTGGAAGCCATTAACTTCAGGGAACAAAATTATATTACCAAAGGATCAGTATAAAGTCAAGAAAATTAACACCTTTTGGCAAATTAACACTAAGGAGAGTATCTTTTGTTTTTATATATTCAGTGAATACTTATTAAACACCTGGTATATGCTAGGAAGTATGCTAAGTGCTACAGATACTAAGATAAATATGTGCATCTGAGGGTCAAGGTGGAGTCTTGGTTGTGATGTGGTAGTAATGGGATTGTATGTGGATGCAGGCAGTGGGACCTGCTAGGACAAGTGGAAGCTGGGAGAGGTGTGATGTAGAGCCAAAATCTCGGAGCATGGGCATTAGTGACTACCTGGAACTCTGCCATCTTTTCTGAAGCACTAAACACAAGCATAGCTGCCTTTATTATCGGGTAGAGAACAGCCAGTGAAAAGAGAGAACTTGTAAGATAATATAAAGCCTTAAAGTGGTTCTGATTCAGGTCCATACTGAGCCTTTGATTTGGCTGTAAATTGGTGCAAAGGAAAAGGAAAATGACAAGACACCACCCATTGAAAAGTATCTACCTTCAAAAAGTATACATGCTAGCTTTACACAGAGCTAGAGTTAAATGGAAAAAAAAAAAAAACAGCAGGCTAACACAAGTAGCCATTCTTTGCAAAGCATTTTAGTCTATAAATAAAGCTATTAAAATCTTGTTGAAAAAAATGAACAAATTTCAAAAACTATTTAAAATTAGGATCTGTATATAGACCAGACTGAAAAAATCTGTCTTGATATATGTTTATATCTCAGCACATTTGCCACCATTATTACAGAGATACTCAACATACTTCTTGTCTACTCTGTGGGAGAATAAGATAATAAGCCAGTTGACGTTAGTCAGCATTAAGAGGCTGAGAAAATAGAAAAAGCTTTCTTGAAAGGAATTAAATAGAAAAAGGACCACAGGCTTTGTGGTTCATCAGCTCCTAGCTAAACTCTTACAGGAACATTCGTGTATAAGCCTCTTCCCCAGTGTCCCCACATTTACTGAAATAAAATTGACCTGGAACACTGTGTAAGTTTAGTTTGTACCCCTGATCTGATCGATCGATCGATCTATCTATCTATCTATCTATCTATCTATCTATCTATCTATCTATACATGTATCTGTGTGTGTGTGTGTGTGTGTGTGTGTGTATACACACAGTGAAATGCTTTCCATGATAAGATTCCTTAACACATTCTTCACCCACAGAAACCTTGCTGTTGTTATGGTCAAAATACTAAAGGTCTACTTTCATTACAATTTTTGCATATATAATGCAGGATTGTTCACTATAGTCACCAAGATAAACCTTAGATATCTGAATAGATACACCTTGTAACTGGTACCTTTGTATGCTCTGGTCAACATGCCCTCATTTGCTCTACCCCTCAGTCTCTGGCAACCACCTTTCTACTGTTTCTGTGGATGTGATGTTTTTAGATTCCACATCTAAGTGATGACATGTAGTATTTGTCTTTGTCTGACTTATTTCATCTCCTATAATGCACTGAAGGTCCACTCATGTTGCTGCAAGTGGTAGGATTTCCCTTTATGTTCATGACTGAATATTATTCCACATCTTGGAAATGCAGTTTAAATGCTGTATTAAAACTTTATCAATTAATCAATAAAATGCTAGTGACTTTTTTTTTTTAATAAAACCACTGGGTGCTTTTTCTTTAATATTTTTTCTTAAAAAAACTCCAATTTCTGTTCTCTAGGGGCACCTGTTTGTCTAGTTTCTTCCCCCTCTTGACCCTTACAACTCTCCAGATTTGGGGGTGGTATCATGAAGTCAATTTAAGTCTTCAGTAAGTTGCTCTTCTCCTTTTGGGATTCAACGATGGGTAGATTGTTTTCACATAGTGGTGCCTTTTTAGTCCTGCAGGTTTTCTTCATTCCTTTTCATTCTTTTCCCTTTTGCTCCTCTGCCTGCATAGTTTTAAAGGCCCTTGTTTCTGCGTGGTCCTGTCCACTATTGGAGCACTCTATTGTGGTCTTTGGTTCCATTACAGTCTTCTTTAGCTTCAAGTTTCTGCTTGGTTCTCTTTTTATATTTTCTATCTCTGTCAAACTTTCCATTTTGTTCTTGTGTTTTTTGCCCTTAATTTCATCAAACTGTTTTGTTATGTTTTCTTGTAGCTCTCTGAGCATCTTTAGAACAATTATTTTGAATCGTTTGTCAGGCAATTCCTACATCATCATTTCTTTGGGGTCTGTACTAGAAGATTCCTGCGTTCCTTTGGTGGTGTCGTGTTTCCTGATTCTTCAAGATCCCTGTAGCCTTGCATATAGACGTCTGCACATTTAAAGAACCAGTCACTTCTTCCAGACTTTATGTGTTGACTTCATTATGGAAAGACCTTCGCCTGTGGGTGGGGACATGCTGGAGTGTGCCATGAGCCAAGGTCTAGGGTGTAGAGTGCCAAATGCTGGGGTGTGTCCGAGAGGTATATGATGTCTCATCTGCCCAGGCCACTTGGGTCCACAACATTGACAACTGTGTGGTTCTTGGGGAGCACTGTGGGGGGTCTTCATTAGCACCTCTGGGGCCAGTGGCTAGGGGCTGGTACAGGCAGTGATGGTGGCCAGAGCTGGTGGTGTGTATACAGCAGTAGGGGCCAGCTGCGGGTCTAGGTAGTAGCAGGGGCTGGTTTCAAACATACAGAGTGGTGGGGCCAGGCCCAGCTATAAAGGCTTGGATCAGCTGCAGGTGTACCAGCTGGTGGGGACCATGGTTGTCTGTGTTCTTATTGGGGCTGCAAGGCCTCCCCACGGTGGGCACGCTGCAGTGGAGGCCAGTGTAGGGGGTCAGGCGGGGGTAGGCAGGTACACAGCTTGAAGGACCGGCTGCAGGTGAGCTGAGTGGTGCAGGCCAGTGACAGGGACAGGGCCAGATCCAGCCCTCAAGCAGCTGCAGGCGCCCTGCCCTTAGCGTGCACACCTGTGCCTACAGAGTCTCCCCACGGGTGTGTGCCTCACCTTGGAGGCCACCACTGAGGGTCTGGTTGGGGCACACAGGTGCACAGCTAGAAGGTTTTCTGCATGTGTGCCGAGTGGTGAAGGCCAGTGACTGGAGCAGAGCCAAATTCAGCCCCACAAACTTCTGTGAGGCTCTGGTTAGCTGCGACTGCCACAGGTGTGTGGACAGCAGTGAAGGCTGGGGATGCAGGTCAGGCCAGTGTGGGGAGGGGCTAGCCCCAAGTGTGTACATGGTGATGGGGGTCTGCACGGGGGTCTAGGCCGCCATCTTGTACTTGTGCAGCCCCAGAGGCCTGGGCTGGCTAGTGTGGACCCCTGGCTCCAGAGGCAGGGGGTGGAGGTAAGTGGGGTGGGGTGTGGGCAGGGAGCATGGAAGGGAGGACTCAGAGTCTGGAGTCTGTGAATGTGAATAAAACCCAGTGAAATCCACAGGGGGCTCGCGACAGAGAGAAAGCTGGTAAGGTCTTCTGCAAAGCAGGTCACTAGGAGCCACAGTAATTCCTGCTGCATGGCCGCTACTGGAAGCTCCTACGTTTCCTTGTTCCTTCCTCTCACCAGACTCACCCTTTCCTGATGAGGGAAACTCTTTCAGGCTGAGGCATTCCCAGGCTGGCTGGGATGATGCAGGCAAAATGAGGCTGCTCTTTCTTCCCTTCTTACGCAATTATTCTCACACAAATATTCTCAATTATTCTCTCTCCCCCCACCCCACCCCACCCCACCCCCGAGTCACTGAAGATTCTTAAGTGGACTCCTTAAGCTCTCTGCATTTCTTTGTGGATAGCTGCCTAAATGCTGATCTTTGTTGGGGGATGGAGGCTAAGGTCTCTTACTTTACAATGTCAGTAATGCCAGCCTAACTTACACAACCATCTTGAATTTTACAGTAACTAATTATTCTTACAGGTGCAATATCCAGTGCCCTTCCAAATGGGAAAGCTTGTAAAATCATCTGAAACAACTCCCCACCCATGCTGGAACAGAAACTAAGACTCAGGAGAGTGAACCTGCCTAAGATCACAATTTGACTTGCAAGTCACACTTAAGACTCAAGATCAGGTCATGGAGGTAAAATAAAATGCACTCTCATTTGCTTTTCCAGCTGGTAAGACCTTGCTCAGGTCCTGGCTAAACTACTCTGAGCATAATTCACATTTACTTGCTTGAATAAAAGGGTTCTAAGAGTCTGCCTTTAATCGGAGTCCTTTAATAGGTCAGCAGCCCATTCCCATAGGGGACAGAGGGAGCAAACCAGGTCCCATGGAGTGCCGGCCCCTGACGTGATATCTGGAGATGTTTTCCTATCTCTAAACGTGGGGGATTGTATACAACTGGGCAGACTGTTGCTGAAACAAGGTAGCCACAACTATAATGTGTACCTGGTAAGAGGTGGATTGGTAGATAACAATATTTATGTTCCCAATATTTATGTTCTACTGGCTTGACTAGTTAAAACTTGCATTTATGAACAATTTTGTTTTCTGTTTTTAGGCTCGTCCCCAGGGCTTTCTGACATTTCGGCTGGCTCCCTCCCTTTCACCCACACACCCAATCACTACTCAGTCATTTCAGCCAGACAGAGGGAAGCTTTGATGAGAAGAACATGAAATAGTTTACATATCTGCGGTATGTACTATGCTTTCTTCTTCGATAGGGTCTGCCAGGAATTCAGCCTGTGCCCGAGGGACGTCCCACCCTCCCCCCACTCCCTGCAAGACAACAACAAAAGCAGGACAGGCTTCTCTGTTCTCTGTTTCTGTCTCCTTTACGTTCACATGCCACTCATATAGCACAGGAGAAAAGAAGAGCCCAGCTAAAACTAAGTGGGTGGGAAAAAGGAGTCTGCATCTTTTCTAAAATTGGACAGCCTGTCCGAGCAGGGAGGCAAGACGGCAGAGGAACCAAGTTGCATCCTGAATTTGCAGAGTGTGCAAAGTCGCATTCGACATTACTCCTTACCTCTGATAATTTCAATCAGAAGAGTTTTCACGTTTTTTAACTCTGGTGCCCCTAGATGCCCATAAACCTGGGGCCTGAGTTCCCCAGTACCGGTTTCTCCTCTCACAGTATTAAAACATCAAGCGAGTGTTTGATAAACGATGCAAAATGACCAAAAAGGAATTTTGCTGGGGATTGAAGATTTTTATCGAGGGAGAAATGGAGAATTTCTAATCCACTTACTCACTAAAATCCTAGCTGGATATCCAGGTATATCCCTTCAAGCTCCTCTTTCCTGCTTGGCTCCAGGAGTCCTCATTTTTCTTCATAGAAATTCTGTCTATTCACAAATGATCCTTTAGCTCTACATGGTAATCAAGGGGCATAAGCACTGATTTGGTTTTATTCTTTACAACCTCTTTAAATAGCCTATATGACTGGAAGACCTCTGCCATTTAAAGCGGCATCTCTAGCATACTGGTTATGGCTTCTTATTAAATAATGCAAAGCCAAGTCAAAAAGAGCTCTGTTCAATTTACTTGCCCAGTCAGACCCCTCTAGGGGTCAAACTTCATCATTCTTCACTCCTTCTCTCTAGAAAGCTTGTTTCCTCTAAGGTACAGACACAGTTATCAGGGTCAATAGTTATCAGGAAAAAGCAGGTTGGATCTCCTGCTGAGGACCTACAGCAGGGCGTCTTCAGGTCAGAGGACACGCTGTCCAACGGTATCACACACTGCCCATCGGCGTCACAATATAGGGACAGTGTCTAGCAGTCTTGCTCTACTGCCTCACCGTGTCTGTCCCACAACAGGTACCCTCAATATTAGTTGGGTGATTAAACGCAGTGAACAATAAATGAAGCATTAAATCAAGGAGCTGCGGGAGTCAAAGTTAGGTTATCAGGCCAGTTTTAGAAACACTGAGATCAGGATTCTTGCACACAGGAAGCACAGGACTGCGGGGGCTACAAACTACCCCCCTTAGATAGGGGGCTGTGTATAGGGAGATCACCTTTTTATTAGCCTTCGTTACCTGCTCGTGCTCATGCCTTATAACAAACACAAGAGATGCTAAAAATGATAATTCCTTAGTTAGAAGTTTAGGGCTAATTGGACCTCTGAGTGATCCCAGCAATGACTGGGACTTATTTCCAGCTGACTTTATGCCAGCATAGTTTATAAACATTAACTTGATCATTGCAGCAACCCTTCAGAGTGGCCATTAATTTTCTCCAGTTTCAGATAGAGAAATTACATACAGAAGATCAAACAGCCTACTGAAGTCAACTGGCTAAGGTCAGCATCTGAGATTTGAACTTGCTTCTGAGACTCAGTTCCTTCCCCTACCCAAAAAGTATTTCACCGAATCAAGCCACAACATGGCATGCCAAACACCTAGCCAAACAGATTTGTGGTTTTTGTGTTTTTTTTTTTAATTTCTAAGTTGCAGTAAAAAAAAAAAAAATCCTATAAAATTTACTCCCTTAACCATTTTTAAGTATACATTTCTGTAATGTTAACTGTATTTACATGGCTATATAACATCTCTAGAAATTTTTCATCTTGTGCAATTCAAGCTCTATACCCGTGAAACAGCACTCTCCATTTCTCTGTCCCCAAAGCCCCAGGCAAGCACCATTCTGCTTCCGTTTCTAGTTTTGACCACTCTAGATACCCCATAGAAGTGGAATCATATAGTATTTTACTGTTGTGACTGGCCTCTTTCACTCAGGATAATGTCCTTGAGATTCATTCGCGTTGTAGAATATGACAGGATTCCACCCTTTTTAAGGCAGAATAATACTCCATAGCATTTACACATTACATTTTCTTTATCCATTGATCTGTTGATGGACATTGGGGTTGCTGCCATCTCTTGGCTATTGCAAATAATGCTACAATTGAACATAAGTGGGCAAATGCTGCTTCAGGATACTGATTTCAATACTTTTGGGTAAATATCCAGCAGAGGAACTGCTGGATGGTAGGGTGGTTCTATTTTTCACTTTTCGAGGAAATTCCATATGATTTTCCATAGGAGCTGCACCATTTTACATTTCCACCAGCAGTATGCAAAAGTAGACAGATTTGTTTTTAAATAGAATAACTGTCAGTTTTAATATGAAACTGACCAAAGAGCCCAGCCTGCAGTGTTAAGCAGTGATTGAATTCTTAAAAATCGAGCTCAGCTAAAACTCTAGACCTTAAGCCTTAGTTTTTATAATTAAAGCCATATATCATTTAAACATGTATTGTAGATTTATAAATATGGATCAGCATCCCATTTTAGGACAAATAACTGTATCAGATATTTTCTCAGAGACTACAGCAAATGAAGTAAAAAGTAAAGCCAGCACAAAGTGCAAAGGTATCAGAAGGATTACTTTCTGAGAAGAGGTACAAGCATGTACATAAATTGCACTCTTACCCTCGTTTTGGCATCGATTTTAGCTCCTCGGTCAAGCAATAGTTTTACCATATTGGCATTTCCTCTTTTTGATGCAACGTGTAAAGGCGTGATGTCATTCTGTAGAACAAAAAAAAAAGTACAGTTTTGGTATCTTCAGTTCAGACAAAACATCACTTCCTCAACTTCCCCCAATATATTCTCACTTTTTAATTTTTTTTAACAGCCATTGTGAAAGGAATGCTTCCCAACATTTCTGACAGTAATTTTACTAAGGGGATTCCCCTGCTGCCAAAGGGATGAATTTTAAGGAACACAGTCTGTGGGGTTGGGACCAACTTTATTTCATTTGACTGAGGTGACTGATGGATGAGACAGCTTTTTGTTTTGTTTTGTTTTAAGATCCTGCAGTATTAAGCCAATGTGTCATCCTACAAGCTTGTGTGATACATCCTGGCTAACGAGTGGTTGACTAAGTGGCTGATGACGTTGGCTGAGACTCTGTGAAAGGGGTATCATGTTACTCAGAGCCATCTCTGGGTTCATTTGAGCACAAGATATCAAAGAGACAAGAGCAACTCCAAGTGGAAAATTGGTCAGTACCAAAGTCACAGGACTGCCATGCATGTGGGGCTTTTAAAATGTGTTCACAGACCTTCATTAGCAATATCACAGAAAACTGTTTTTAAATTTCTCATTGAGGAATACACATCTTGTTAGGACAATCTGAAATTCCAGTCATGACCCCTCCTCCATGAATCTTACAGGTGCTATGACTGTTTCCAGACTGTCAGGGAAATATATGTACACAGTGAAAACATTATCTATTTTGGCTTCTTATGCATATGTAGCAACAGTATGGATTTAAGTTCTAACTCAATTATAGGATGCGTAATCCCGGCTTGTAAGGGGTTATGTTTTTGTCATTTGATAGCATCACTGCTCCCAGATCCTGATCATTCCCGTGTGTTGACATTGTGCTTAACTCTCTACTATCTCTTTTAATTCTCATAATCCTCACAATGTCGTAAACAATCTGACTTACAATGTCCATTTTACTGATATACAAATAGCTGGCAAAATCAGGATTCAAATTTAAATACGACTCAACTTGGGTATTTTAGAAAACATTTTATCATGAAAATTTCAGATTTTCAAACATGTTTGAGAGAAAGGCATGAGCTTCATGTACTCATTACTCTGGTTCAATATTTACCAACTTTTTGGCGACCTTATTTGTTCTATACTCCTGCTATTTTGTTATGTGTGTTTGCAGAAATTTAAAAGAAGAAAGAGAAAATCCCAGGGATCATATTATTTCATCCACAAATACTGCAGTTTAGCTCTATCTAACAGATAGGGATTTTTTTAAACAAGTAATCACAACACCATTATCGCATTCAGCAAACTAAACATAATTCCTTCATCCCCCCGAGACCCTGTCAAATTCTCCCATTACGTCCAGTAAGCTCAGCAGTGTTGTTCGAATTAGAAGAGCCACACCTGCATTACTTTGAAATGTCTCTTACGTCTCTTCATCTCTGTGGGTGCCCAACTCTGCCTTCTTTTGTTTGTGACTATTTATTTATTGGAAAAACCGAGTAATTCTCTGTTAGTCTTTTCTAACATCCAGATTTAGCTGCTTTCATCCTTACAGAGGGTTGTTGGACATGTTCTTTTGCCCTGTGTTTTCTATAACCTTTTCTAAACATTATAAACTCTAATGCTCCTAGCATTACATTCTCCTACGTGAAACGACTCTTGCTCTCATCATTCTTAGGTGTCAAAGTATCAGATGACTCATTACATGAAAGAAGAAGAAAGAGCTCAGGAAACCAAATTTGCTTCAGTAATGGGGAGTACACAGGATAAGTATCATTGTTCTAGGCCAGAGTAGACAAACTTTTTCTGCATAGTGCCAGATAGCAAATATTTTCAGCTTTGCAAGCCATACAAGTTCTATTGCAACTATTCAGTTCTGCCATTGTAGGGCTAAAGTAACCATATGAAATATGTAAAGAAACGGGAATGCTTGTGTTCCAATAAAACTTTATTTACAAAAATAGGCGGTGGGCCAGATTTGGCCTGGGGACAGTAGTTTGCTGACCCTGCTCTAGATCAACCAGGCTATGACTGAAGGTTTCAACTATGTGTAACAGTTTACAAAAAAAGGAAGTAGAGCTATGTGCTGTACATTGTGTATGTTCTAGCCCCTTTGGGGTGGACTATTTTTGATGTGAATGAGAGCTGGCAGAAGGAAACAAAATTCCTGATGACTTTGCAATCGTCTTGCTTGTCTCCATTGCCCAAGAGCAGATGTGGACCCCAGCAGCGCAGTGGGTGAATTCTAGACCTGAGACAGCAGGTGGAGGGGTAGGTTAGTTCTGTAGGAAATATGGTCTAACAGGAAGCTTACTGAGCCCAGAGTGGGAGATGTTGCAAAGATCTCATCCTTCCCCAGCAGGAGTCAGGGCTTACATGTGATTTCCCTTTAAAACTGTGCCCTTGCCTTGTTGAGAAGGACTTAATTAACCTCCATTACAAGTAGGCTAATTTTAGGGAGAGGAAGACTCTACTTCTAATTTTGCTCTCTTCCATATTCATGTACTCTCTCATACGGTGATGCATAGATGTCAAAAGGTGCCTTGAAATTCTAACTCCCACGTTTTTCTACACCTCTTTGACCCTAGAGGAATACTTTATATTTCTGTAGCACTTAAAAAGTGTTGTAAAGGGCCTACACTTACATAATTTCATTGTATCTTCACCACACTCTATTGAAATAAATCACTAATCCTACTTGACAGATAAACTGGGGAACAGAACAGGTCAGCAATTTGCATATTAAAAGACAGTGAATTAGAGGCAGAATCAGGATCAGAATTCAGTTTTCTAGACCCTTGGGCAGTAATCTAAAAACAGCTATTGCTTCTCCTCTCTGTTAAATGGAGCTTCTGAATGAAATACATACTTTTGCGTTCCTAAATCTGGTAGTGACTGCTTCTGTCAATTAGGAATGAGTCAAAATGAAAGTGGTACCTTTGGACCACTCAGTGGGACATTTATATTCTGATTCCTTGGTTAACCAATAAAAATGTTTCATATCCTAATATGCACAAGACCCAGGGCTACACTTCCATTGTATAAGTGAGTAACAAAAATATGAAATCCCAACATATCAAAAGAGACCAGTGATATTCCAGACGAAAATGCATGCTTCAGAGAACCCTCATTTGCTACTCGTGAAACACAGGCTTACACATGCTTCTGTGATACAGTTTGGCAGTATCTGAAAAGCCTTCAAACCTAAAACCACAGATACAAGGCAGAGGTTGACTGCCAGAGTCAGAAGGGTGGGAATGTTGAAAGCCAGCCCTGAGGCCCAAGCACAGTCTCTAAGACTGTCACTGAGCCAAAATGAAAGACCCTCAGTCCCAGCAGGAACCCTAGCAGAGTAACAAGCAACAGCAGTCAGGGGATGAGATCCGATAGGAGCTTAGTGAGAGACCTCCTCCATGCTTCTTCAGGTGTGCAGGGAGAACTGAGGATGGAGCACCAACACCACATAACACTCTCCTCCCACTGCCCCCACTACCCTGAGCAGGAGGCAGTGCAGCCCTCCTGTAGAGGAAGCTGAAGTCCCCTCAAACAAGATGTAAACTCTGCTAACTCTTGTCTACACCAGGTCAGCCTTCCACATGTACAGCCTGACAGCCTGGGATGAGGTATGCCCATTTCCAGACAAAGATGGTATTTACCTCAGTCTCTCTTGCATTCTGTCCAGTGGGACAAGTGAGCTACAGGCATCAATTAGGGAATTTCACCAAAGATATGAGATTTCAGTCAAATAGAAACTCTTAGTAAGAAAAACCATAATATAAGAAACATAGAATTCCTCTGATGGGCCCATCGCCACACCTCACACAGCTGAGAAAAGCATCAGTGAGCTTAAAGATACGTCCGTAGAAATGATTCAAACACAAAGAAAAAAAAAGAATGAAAAAGAAAGAACAGAGTCTAAAGGCTGGGGGACAATATGAAACAAATGACTAGAGTTGCATAAGAAGAGAGGAGATGGGGCAGGAGAAATACCTGGAGGAACAATGTTCAAGAATTATCTCAAAATCATGAAATATATGAAACCACCTATCCCAGAAGCTTGGAGAACTTCGAGCAAGATAAATTACAAACAACCAAATGTTACAGTCAGACACATTAGTCCAATTGCTGAAAATGAAAGATAAAGGAAAAATCGTGAAGGTCACCAGAGGGGAAAAGGACATATTTATATAGAGAACAAGGACAAAAATGACAGCCTTAGAAATTACACAATGCTGACAACAAAGTGGCATCTTTACACTTGATCTTAACCAAAAGGCCGAGATGGCATCTTTAGATACTGAAAAATTAACACTTGTCAGATGAGACTTCTATACCCAGTGAAAATATCTTTAAAAAATTGAGAAGAAATAAAGATTTTTTTTAAGATAGAAGGAAACTGGGGCGCCTGGGTGGCTCAGTCATTAAGCGTCTGCCTTCGGCTCAGGTCATGATCCCTGGATTATGATCCCTCGATCCTGGGATCGAGCCACGCATTGGGCTCCCTGCTCAGCAGGAGGCCTGCTTCTCCTACTACCATTCCCTCTGCTTGTGTTCCCTCTCTCGCTGTGTTTCTCTCTGTCAAATAAATAAAATCTTAAAAAAAAAGATAAAAGGAAACTGGGAGACTCCATTACCATCTGACTTGTAATACAAAAAACATTAAAAGAAGTTCTTCAGGCAGCAGGAATATGATACCAGTCAGAAGCTTAGACCCACAAAAAGAAACACAGAAATGGCAAAAGTGAAGGCAAATATACAAGGTAATTGATTATCTAAAACAGAAACAGTAACAGTGATTTGGGGGCTTTACAACATATGTGAAAGTGAAATACACACCACCCACATGTAGACGGAAGAGTGAGACAACCATGTTGTCAGCTCTCACACTAGCTGTAAAGTGACATAACTTTGAAGGTAGACTGTGATAAATTAACAACATACAAAATATACATGATTACATAAAAATATGCTCTTGCATTTATGCATAAGTATATGTATACCTACATTCTAAAAAAGCTGTTGAACTATGGACACTCATGTTAATCATCTATCCCTTGGTACGGGATTATAAATGATATTTGGCTTCTTCATGCTTTCTTAAAAAATTTCTACTACGCTCATTTGTACAGTGGAAAATGGTTGTATTTCTTTTTTATCGTTACTTAATTTGCAACCCGTCATCACCAGCTCTGTCTTGGCTTGTACCACTTGCATTCCCCACTCTTATAGCCAAGGAGAGGTTTTACCTCTCCATCAACTTGCCTTACATTTGACCTTTGAGGGAACCTGTTAAGCCTAAAGGTATCCTGAAGGTAAATATTCATTACTAATGTAGAAAATTACAAATGGCTAGAGTTAAAGGTCTATCTGTTCTTTGTAAGAAAAAAACTGGAATTAAAACTTTGATTAAAAAAAATAAAACTTGGAAAAAACACAGTCAACCTAGAGTTTCAAAGCTGACCTGAATTTAGTGCAAACAAGAGTAAATGCTACTCTAAATTTGTATAAAGTAGCTTTTTAATGGAATTTTTTTTTCTTATGCCAAAGATGCAACATTCAATGTAATAGAGTACATTAGCATTTTGGAAAAATTTGTTAACTAATGAGTACATCTGATTTGGTCTAATCACCTATTTTATAGATAAGGAGGAGGCCAGGGAGGGTAAAAGGTTGCTGGGAGTCACAGAGCTGGAGGTTTGGCCACGACCCCTGGGTTTTTCCATCCCCAGACACTGCCCTTTCCATCTCACTGAGTTCTCTGGGCTTATTTACAAATCACTATTTTCATCTCCAGCACAATAGTATCCTATTCCACTGAACTTTTCCATTAAACTAGTCAATTTAATAATTACTCTAAAAAAAAATGGGTAAATCTGATTAGCTAATGCCTTCCTTTTTCTGGCATTTACTACTCCTCAACCCTTTATGGAAGATGGTGGATAAAGATAACAAAGCAATCACATCACATATATACACATACACTTAGTAAAAACGAAAAAGGAAATTGGCTATAAAAGTATTTATGAAAACATTAACAGGATTTGGGTAAATATTTAGAATTTTGGCTGAAGAAAATTACAGTACTCAGTGGGTTTAATTCTCTCAGATTTCTCAGCCAATAATCTGATCAGGTACTTAACAAACCCACATGGATCATGACTGTATCCGCTCATGTGTGGGTGTGTGTTCTCACCACAGTGTGACTGCTTGCCTTTTCTTTTCATGTTCTTCTACGCTAATCTTCTTTTATCTTGATTTTTCAGTAAGACTTCACCTACAGCCTACCCTTCTTGAAGACAAGGAACCACGGAAGTTAGGGAGTAAAAATCTCAACTCTGAAGAACAGGTTTTTGCCTTCCACTTTTAAGGAAAAGAGAAGCAAGATCACCCAGAACAAGGTGAGCTCTCCCAAGACCCCCAAATTCAGTATACTCCATCATAAACTCACAAGTATTCCATATTACTTATCTCGTTTAGCCCACATACCAACTCTAGAAACAGGTACTCTCTAATTTTTGTCTTTATTTTACAGATGAGGAAACTAGAACAAAAAATCAAAATAGCTTGCCAAGAGTCACAAAGCTGCCATCATTTGTCTGCCCCAAAGTTTATGCTTTCTTCACTAGACCAGCCATGTTGTCCCTGAGCTTCCAAATGGTACAAATATATAACCAAGTCTCACTATTAGAGTGTTCCTGTGCCGGCAGATATAAGCACTGGAGTCAAATACTACAAATATTAAGAGCTAATACTCTAGAGCCAGACCTCTTAGCTTCAAATCCCAGTCACCTCAGACTAGCTGCCTAACCTTGGGCTAGTTTATTTCATTTCTTTGTACCCCAGACCTCTTACCTGTAAAATGAGGCCAATAATAGTGTCCATATTATAGACCTGCCATGAGGATTAAATGAGTTAACAGGGGTAGTCTTAAGAATGTTTCTTGGGTTTTAGTAAACACGATACAAATGTTAGCTATTACTGTTCTTTTTCTTATTTTTCAGATGGACATTTAAAAATGGATGACATGGGGTCCCTGAGTGGTGCAGCCGGTTAAGCGCCTGCCTTCAGCTCAGGTCATGATCCTGGAGTTCCAGGATTGAGCCCTGAATCATGCTCCTGGCTGAGCAGGGAGCCTGCTTCTCCCTCTGTCCCTCACCCTGCTCATGTTCTAATTCTCTCTGTCCCTCTTTCAAATAAATAAATAAAATCTTTTTTTAAAAAAAAGTAGATGACATGTAGCATCTCACAAAGACATTATTATAAGATAGTTTGGGTAGAAAAGACACAACAGAGCTAACGTAATGAGTGAACTCTAAAAAGGCACTAAAGGGGGCAGTTCTTAGGATGGATGCAAACAGTGTTCAATCAGTGTCTGCTCAGCACAGCTCCGCCTGTGAAAAGCTCAGAAGGGGTGTGCTGGGGTGAGTCGTGGTGGGGAGAAAGGGAAGGGGCAGAGCTGAGGCTGGATTGAACATGATATATGCGACAAAATGTGATGCAAACGTGGAAAGGCATTTTTTTTTTTTTTTAATTCCAGGGACTTGGAAGAAACAACTAGCTCTCTTGGGAAATGAGGAATTGCTGGCTTCTTTCTTTCTTCTCAGCTGTTTCTAAAAAACCCAGCTGGAATAGTAGCCAAGGCCCTTTATGAAATTGTCACAAACGCCAGATTTTTTCTGCAACTTCCTAAAGTGAAATTAGGCCACTTCCTACCTCACTTGTGATAAATGGCAGACTTGTTCCATTTAAATACACAAAGGGCAGTTGACTTCCGATTCCCTGTACCCTCTTCTCTCTCTCCTTTTCTTTAAAAACATCTCAGAGGTTATCACTAGGTGGAAGAGTAAATGTGATCACACTCAAGTCTTTCAGGTAATAAACATTAAACAATCTCACTATTTTAGTTTAGGTCCTTGATATGGACCCAATTGAATACAAATTCTAAAATAATTAAATGTTAAATTGAGAGGGAATCTGGTATCTTCTGCTAATTCTTACACTTGTTACGACTATGGTTTTAAAAGTTTATCAAAGTGGCAAAACAAGGTATCTGAAAATGAAGTGTTTTTTTTTTGAAAATGAAGTTTTTGATGTGTTAATGACTTGCATTTAAAACACACCCATTTCAAGATTTGTGTATGTGTCCCCCTGCTAGTCTCTTTATTCAATTCACTATCCCCAGTGTAAGTAGAAACAGAAAAACAATTAGTAAGTAAGTTCATCGAGTGAGCCCTGGGAAGACATTTAAGCAAGGCCTATTGGATTCGTTGTCCACTTCATATTAATTTTTTGAAAAGTCTTACAGCCTCGGAGAGGAGGACTGAAGGAGATCAGAGTATGCCAGCCCACAATATGCTACTTGGGCATAAAGACTGTTTTGAGATTTCTGTCTAAAAGCAAAGCATGGATTTCCCTTTGGGAAGGTGTTTCCCTCTCCCAAGCCAGGAATAAGATACCTCTGAATCCCTCATGAATGGAGAAGGCACGACTGGGATCTGCAGAACTGAACCACCCTTAGCATCCATTAGTTTCTCCACCCATACGCTTACTTTTCCCAGATTTACTACCTCTGGAAGCCCCAATTCCCTTTCCTTTGTCTTCACACTTCTCCACAAAGGTATCACCCTTTGTTAAAATGGTGGTAAGCCCCTGGTGTCTAACTGCCACTTTGGGTCTTCACTTCTTTTCTTTGAAAGCCTCTGTATGCATCACAAGCCTTTCTCCTGTTTATCTGTCTTTTGTTAGTTTAATTTGCAAGACCTTAGGAACTAAACCTAAGAAGGTAGAGGAAAAAGTTTTTTCTTCTACCACAAAGTCATATGTCCCAATTTCCAAACAATATATGCTTGGTAAGTGATATTTTACAGTTATATAGATTTTGATACAATGCAGAAAAAGCATAGAATTGAATTCCTGATCTCTTTCATTTCCTCGAGAGTATAAAAGCATGTTCTTTTTCAGACGATTTTTATTGCTTTCCACTGCAAGTCTTCTCCAATCGTTTATTTTTATAACAGGCTTATTGAGATATAATTTACATATGATAAAATTGGCCATTTTACAGTATACGATTCAGTGGTTTTTGGTATATTCACAGAACTGTGCAACCATCATCAGTATCTATTTCGAACAAGCTCATCATCCCCAAAAGAAACCCCATCCAATGAAGCAGTTGCTTCTCGCTCTTCTGTCCATCCCTCAGCCCTTGGCAATCACTATTCCACTTTCTGTCGATGCATTTGCCTGTTCTAGACAATTCATATACAGGGAATCACATGACTATATGGCCTTTTGTGTCTGTCTTGTTTTACTTAACATAATGTTTTCAAGGTTCACCCATGCTGAAGAACCTATCAGTACCTCATTACTTTTCAAGAGGATGCCTGATTTTTTAATACCCTAAGAAATCCATAAAATATATGTTAACAAATCATGCTTTCAGTGATAAAGATTTGAGATTTCAAGGACATACCCAGAAGAATTTCAAACAATGGAGTCTAAGATAATACTCCAGCTTTCCCAGTTTGACACATAGTAGGGTTTTCCTTACAAAAAATTCAAACTTAGATGATCTATTATTAACAATAAAAACATAAAATAAACTCAAACTTCCTTTAAACTCTAGCAATCATTATTAAGATGACCACCATTGTTAGTAAAAGCCTGTTTTCTTCCCACTTCATGAAGTTTTAATGAAATGAAATCAGTCTTTTTAGGGGAAGTCTCTTTCTCTTCTCCAGTTTTACTAACTGCTGGCTTTATTCTACAGCAACTTTTCTCTCTCTGTGCTTCCTGGATAAGGAAAGGAAGCCTACCTAGGTCCTGCTGAGACTGACACTGAAAACGTGAATGCTGTTGACACTCTCACCTCACTCCCTTCCCACAGAGACGGACCAGATCCCATTGGATTAGACCTCGGCTAGTGCCAACGCTCGGCTGTTTGATGTCTGCCGTGAAACCAGGCTCTGAGTATTTGGATCTGTTCTGCTCTAAAAACCTCAAGCAATTTATTTATTTTCTTTTAAGGATGAGGCTGTTTATCGTTAATACCATTAGTTTTCACTTGAATTAATAGCAATTTAGATAAGGCTCTGACAGGTCTCTCTCGCTAGCTCCCCATCTCCTTTTGTTTAAACTTTGTTTAACATTTTGATTAATCATTTATCTCTTAATGGATACTTGGGTTGCTTCTGCCTTGTGGATATCGAGAATAATGCCGCTATGAAATGTGGGTGTACAAATGTATCCTCAAGACTCTGCTTTCAGTTCTTTTGTAGACTCAGGAATGGAGTTGCTGGGTCATATGGTGCCTCCATACAGCGCATTTTGAGTAACCTCCAAAACTCTTTTCCATAGCAGTTGTACCATTTTACATTCATCCCACAAACAACAGAAGGGTTCCAGTTTCTCTAAAACTTCACCAACACTTGTTCTCTCTCTCTCTTTTTTTTTCTTGATAGTAGTCATCCTAATGGGTGTTCAGTGTGTGTGTGTGTGTGTGTGTTTAAAGATTTATTTCTTTATTTTGGGGGGGGAAGAGAATCTCCAGCAGATGCCCCACTGAGCGCAGAGCCTGACTCAGGGCTTACTCCCACGACCCTGAGATCATGACCTGAGCTGAAATTGAGTCAGTCACTCTACTGACTGAGCCATCCAGGCGCCCTCAATATGTGCCTTTAAAATATAATTTTGAGGATACATTTCAGAGTTTCCATAATTCCATAAACAATGAGTTTTTGACCACTGAACAGCTTTCATTTCATAAGAATTTGTTAGAAAAAAGAATTCTGCTAAAGAAATTGACACTTCTTGATTTAGACCAAGCAACTCTTTGTTTTGCAGAACAAATGTAATTAAAATGAACAAAAAAGCTGTAAATTATTAGGCTTTTATTTTTGCTGGTTCTATGAGATAGATCTCATTTCATCTCCATAACAATCCATAAAACAGATGCTGCCAACTCAAATTCACAGATGAGCAAGGAAGGAGTCTCAGGTCGCATGGCTAAAAAATGCCGGAGCCAGGAGTAACTTTAATCATCTGGTTCTAAAAGCTGTGCTTGCCCTTTCCAGATAGTCTCTTCTTAACTTGGGCAAACATCTGCTCTAGCTCTGAATTCAAGCAGCACAGTCTCCACACTAAAAATGCTGCTGGCATACAGCTTCCAACCGAAAGGAAACAGTGTATCTCAAAGCTAATAAAAATATGCAGTCTAAAAGAGTAGCTAGTCCAGCTCTGTCATTTTAAAGAAGAACTCATGGCTTTCAGATTTCCTTAAAGGTGTCACTATTAGTGCTCATTCAAAAGTAGCCTGCTCTGTATTACAGTAAGAAAGCCCCTCCCAGCTTGAAATATCTGAGTAGAGAGCCAGATAGTAATTGAACTGAACAGGGTATCAACAATTCAATTACAGAATAGTCAGCTGCTTTCCATACATTGAAGAAATTGTGTAATTCTTTAAAAAATGAGTTAATCCAGCGATATTCAATTTCCTGCTATGTTTCTAATGAATGCTGTTGCTCTAATAAAAAAGTCCACCCCTTTTCTCATGTTCCACCATCCCAAATTATGAAAAACAAAAATATGAAGGAGCTTTACAGGCACACATTTTCCACACTTCTATATCATTTCTGATAAATCTGGAATGAAATGCATTTCTGTATAAAAATAATTTTTTTTCCCATCCAAAAAGTAAATCACTTGTATAGGTTTCTGAGATGTCAGTTAACTTGAAATTGTTGGTTTCTCAAGTATCCTGCCCTCATTTGGTCTTTGGACAAATCAGATCCTTGAGTGGATAAATTAGATCCTTGCCTCAAGTTTCAAACATGTTAAGAAATGAAAACAAGCTCTTTCAAGTTTTTAAAGAAAAATGGGTTTGGGAAAAATAGTTCTGGCACAAATGGCCTTCTCTGTGTACAGCGCACTTGTCCTAAGGAGATGGTACTGCTCTTCCAGGGACAGCGATGACCTCAGCTACTCAGCGGCCGGTACGACAAACCCACGGCTGCCATCTGGGCACCGCGGGCACCACTGATGGTCACGCATGAGGCACAATAAAATGGGGCAGAAGGTCTGGATCTAAGTTCCTGTTATTCTATTTTACTCTCAGTAGGATCTGGGACAAGTGAATTCTCGGGATCTCAGTTTGTTCATCTGTAAAAATGTCCATTCTGTGGTCTCAAGTGATGCACCATAAAGTAGTATTTTGTAAACTGCGCATATGATGTAGGTTCAAGGTTATTATTAAGGAGTTATAAGGATAGTTGTTATAAGCCAAAGAGCTATGAAGACATCTATGACTTGGGGCACCTGGGTGATGTGGTTGGTTAAGCGTCCGACTCTTGGATTTGGCTCAGGCCATAAGATTGATCCCCACCATGGGATCCATTCTCAGTGGAGTCTGCCTGAGTTTCTCCCTCTCCCTCTCCTCTGCCCTTTCTCCTCACATTCTCTCTCTCAAATAAATAGTAAATAAATCTTAAAAAAAAAAAAGACTCCTATGGCTCAACTTTGGGCAATTTACATAAAGATTTTCATAGCATGGCCTCAGAGAGTGTTTTCTAAAGGTGTCTGATCAGAAGAATCACCCAAGGACCTTGTTAAAAACACACATCACAAAGTCCCACTCCTAAGGTACTGAATCCAAGTCCAGGGGAATGGAGGGCTGCTGGCCTGCTGGAGAAACTGTCTGAGGGGCTCTGACAGAGGGTAGGACAAAGTGGCTTTTAATTTTCAAACCCAGAGGAACTCGCTCCTTGTAGAGACAAACATGCCTTGTTTTTTCTTCTTACTAGAAAATGGATATTATACCTTTTTGTCATAAAGCCATTGTGTTTCTGAATATCAAGAGTTCATTTCAAATCATGATCTTTAGGGTTTCAAAAACACAGACGTGAGAGAGAAACAAAACATGGGGAAGTGGGGATGAGAATGCACTATATTTTAGAACGGATTTGATCATTTGTTAGTTTTTAGGTTTCCAATCCTCCAATTTAACTATTCTTAAATGTGGAATGGGATTTCCTAGTAATTTTTTTAAATGTCCTTTAAAATCCTTTTTAAAAAGGCATTTAATTCACTTTGCAACCCTGGCCTGGGCAGAGAAGGGAGCACCCGCTGGTGTGAGGGAGGCTGCTGTCAGTTCTGGTTTCCCCACGATGCTCCTGTGTTCAGTACAAAGCCAGGACACACTGTTTCCAATGTTCGAATGTTACGAACGACACAGTCTGAGTGTAGTTCATTTTTTGGTCTCATTTCACTTTATTCACGTTACTGTTTCTTAGTCCCAGCTTCCCCCCCTTAAAGCTGTGGGACTTTGCACAAGTGATACAGCCTCCTGCTTCCTCGTGGAAAATGGACATAGAACCCACACCTCACAGGACTCCTGAGAGGAATACATGAAATAATGTATAGGAAACTTATTACAGTGCCTCATACCTAGTAATAGATGAAAGCTATTACCTAAATTAGTGTGAACTTTGTGTAAGTTTTGTCCACCTCATTTTTGAAACTTTCAGTAATAAGAGCTGAAAGAGACCCTCGGGTCTCCTGGCCCACCCACCCACAGGAGTACATCACTGAGGGAAACAGTGCTCTGACTGAGGATGAACTTCAGGGCCCCTTTTCTCCATCCTGGGTTAACCCACCTCCCACCTTTGCTGTAAAGGGATGTTCGATCCGGCATTCTCAGGGGGCATTGTTGGCATCTTGGTTGGGATATTGTTACTGGCATGAGTCTGTCCCACATATCAAAGGAGGGTTAACCATCCTGGTCCTGTCCCATTATGTGTCAGCCATGATGACAACCAAAAATGCCTCTGCAAATTTCCAAATCTTCTATGGAGAATGTTGATCCCCCTTGTGCTACTGAGAAACTGTGAATGTAGTAGGACTCTAGAGAAGTCATCTTTGAGGAAAGAGCATCATACCAGGGGTTTGACAAGCTTCTCCCTGAGCATAGTTCTTTTCCCTGTGTGGCCGGAGCCTGCCATAGCTCACAGCCAAGTATCCTCATTTCCCCTTCATTATGTATGTCATAATACATCTTAAACACTGCTGCCACCACCCCACTTCTCCAGTTCAAGACCTGCAATGACTTGTAGACACAAACTGGAATGGTGGGTACCAGGGGTTGGCAGGCTGGGAATTGGGGAGATGTTCCTTAAGGTCACAAACCTGCAAGTATAGATAAATGAGTTCTAGAGAGCTAAGGAACAGTCTTGTGATTTTGGTCAACAATGTTTTTCTGTTTTCAGTCTCTCTTCACATTGGCGAGTGGGCTCAGTCTCCATTTCTTGGACTTAATTCTAATCCCTGTGTTTCCAACACAACTTACTCTTCAATTTTTTCCTCAACTATGCTAGCCCGTGCTCATCTCCTGCCTGAACTTGTCTCCTTGAGCCTCCTGCATTGACTTGGGAGAGAGCCAGTGAGTGACGATTCATGTTTCTCAACTTCACCCTTCACAACCTTTTGGTTCTGCTCAGTTCTAACCTCTTCCCACTAGGTGCCCCTTCATCTTTCCTGCACATTCTTCAAACCACCAAAGGAAGAAGGGAAAGATTTCAGCATGCAAGAACATTCAGGGCTCAGGAGCAGACCACGGTACCTCTGGGCAGCTCCAAACACACTATCTGATGACCATGTGGACAGGGCTCTAAACACTCAGTAGAGGCCCACAGGAGCCCTCTGCCACTGTCGGCACACTGGAGGAAATGGACATTCTGCAGCTGATGAATAATTCTCTTTTAAAGTGCAGATGGGGCGCCTGGGTGGCTCAGTCATTAAGCATCTGCCTTCGGCCCAGGTCATGATCCCAGGGTCCTGGGATCGAGCCCCACATCAGGCTCCCTGCTTGGCAGGAAGCCTGCTTCTCCTGCTACCATTCCCTCTGCTTGTGTTCCCTCTCTCACTGTATTTCTCTCTGTCAAATAAATAAAATCTTTAAAAAAAAAAATAAATAAATAAAGTGCAGATGAGGGGCGCCTGAGTGGCTCAGTGGGTTAAAGCCTCTGCCTTTGGCTCAGGTCATGATCTCAGGGTCCTGGGATCGAGCCCCACATCGGGCTCTCCGCTCAGCAGGGAGCCTGCTTCCCACCCCCCACCCCCCGCCTGCCTCTCTGCCTACTTGTGATCTCTCTCTCTGTCAAATAAATAAATAAAAATTTAAAAAAAAATTAAAGTGCAGATGAATAAAGTGAGCTCTGCTAATTCCTACCTTAATAGAACTTTATTTCACGGAATTTCAAAATAAGATTCATTTGGGTCATTTAAAAATGTTCTCAGAGCTACAATCCTGGAGCAGCAGCACTGCAGGAAGGAAGGAACACCTTCCAATGTTGATGACTTACTTAGAAGAAGTTTACTGTCTCAAACAATACCATAGTAATTGTTTCTTAAAGGCCAACCTTCTCATGCTGATAAACAGCACCACAGACAGTGTCAATCCTGGGAAGCCACATTTCCGACTCTCTCTAGGTGTCCTCTAGAGAGCCACCATGATGCACTTGCTTGACTAACATATGTCACCTTCTCAGGCGAATGTGTCTTATAGAGACAGGTCTCCTTCCAGATGCAAGCAGTAGTAACCACCTCCACCACAAGCATTGGCTGGGGCCTTGCCCATGTGTTGTGGGCTAAGTAATGAATGTGGACTCCCTCATTCAGTCACAGTGATGTTACACATGAGGTACTCTTATTGGACCCATTTTATGGATGATAAAGCTGAAGCATAACTGAGTTTCCCAAGAGCACACAAAGTAAGCCACAGCACCAGTGTGGGGCTCCAGCAGACTGGCTGAGATGCTCTTTACTGTGACACTGTCCGATACCTGTCATGAAAAGGGAGGGGAAGTGGCTGCCACCACTGTCATACAAGGTGGCGAGGCAGAGGGGAAAGGCTTGTGATTGACTGCTGTCTTTCTCATCTGGCTGTTAGGAAAACTGCAGGGCCCATGATGAGGAGACACACCCTGGACCATATCAGTGACTGATGATGCTGCAGAAAGAGAGCCAGGGGTCCAACACAAATCTGAGGACTCCTTCTCTAAGCTGCTACAACCTAGAAGCGTCACTTCATCAGAAGAAGACCACGCAGATCCCATACCACACAGCAAGATGTCAGTAAGTTCCAGTGTACTAATGATTTAAGAGAAAAATGTTCCTTTAACAAACTATATAGGAGGGGGGGTGCCTGGATGGCTCAGCTGGAAGCATGTGCAACTCTTGATCTCAGGGTTGTAAGTTCAAGTCTCATGTTGTGTGTAGAGATTACTTAAAAATAAAATCTTAAAAAAAATTTTTTTTTATTATATAGGAGGTTCTCCTTTGATGTGGCATTCAGGAAAGGAAATGAAAAAGGCAGGAAGGAGATTGCATAGCATGCTAAGAGCAACTCTCTGTAAGAAGTGTATCTCCCCCATTTGCAATGACGTGGATGGAACTGGAGGGTATTATGCTAAGTGAAATAAGTCAGTCAGAGAAAGACAAGTATCACATGATCTCTCTGATATGAAGAATTTGAGAGGCAAAGAGGGAGTTTGCGGGGGTGGGGGAGAGAAATGAAACAGGAAGGGATGGGGAGGGAGACAAACCATAAGAGACTCCTAGACTCACGAAACGAACTAAGGGTGGCTGGGAACTAAGGGTGGCTGGGAGGCAGGGCCGGGGGGGAGGTAGGGATAGGGTGGCTGGGTTGTGGACACTGGGGAGGGTAGGTGCTGTTAAGTGCTGTGAAATGTGTAAGCCTGACGATTCACAGACATGTACCCTGGGGCAAATAATACATTATATGTTAATAAAAAAAAAAAAGAAAAAAAAAAAGAATTGTATCTCCCACCACTCTGCCCTTGGTTTATTGGTTTTGTTCTTCCCGATGTGTTAATGTCACCATGGCAATGATATCCCAGCTGAAGCAGTAGCCACTTGGCTACTTTCCCATAACTCACATTCCTTTGCTAATGCTCCCACATCTCCATTTTCATTTCAAGCATTTTTTTTTAAAAGTCTTGGTCTTTAATGCTGCAAAGCCTGTACTAGGAAGTAAATCTAATTTACTCTATCTTTGAAAGCACGTAACAATAGAAATGAATGTGTTTATGTGTGTGTATCTTTAGTCTTTGTAAAGAAAGGTAGTTAATGTTAAAAAAGTTAATAGGGCGGTTATGGGGGAGGTTTCTTTTCTTCCGTTTGCTTTATTTTATTTTATTTTTTATTTTTAAAGATTTTATTTATTTATTTGACAGAGGAAGAGATCACAAGTAGGCAGAGAGGCAGGCAGAGAGAGAGGAGGAAGCAGGCTCCCTGCTGAGCAGAGAGCCCAATGCGGGACTCGATCCCAGGACCCTGAGATTATGACCTGAGCTGAAGGCAGAGGCTTTAACCCACTGAGCCACCCAGGCGCCCCTATTGTATTTTATTTTAAAAACAACTTCTATAGTGTAAGGAAAATATATTAAAAATCTATTTTCATTGGCACCTCTCCCAAACCATAGTAGTGTCTTCAGAAGTGCTGCATCCTTAGAACCATTGCAAGAGTCTCACTCTTCCTGACATGATACATACCCTTCTCTTGGAGCAGTGGCTGTCTTTTCAAGCACCATCTGGTGGTAGCCTCGATTGGGACTTGACAGTGCAAAACCCGAAGCCCTGTTTAATAAAACACCCTGAACTGAATAAAGCTTGGTAGCAGCCATGGGTGACTGGCCCTTTATTCTAGCCTTCTTGTCTTCCAAGGTCATCTATATTGTCGAATCACAAATCTTCCTGCCGCTCAAATAAACTTGCCCCTTGGCACCTGATGTTCCATCTGTGGGGGATGGGTTTTCCATCCCTCAACTATACTAGGGGGATAGTATATATTCCCCTAATACTGGGATAAATATCCCACACAGCAAGATGTCAGTAAGTTACCCTAATACTGGGATAAATATCCCAGAATTAGAATCCTATGGATTTCCCATTTCCCTTCAGGTGCTGATGTCAGTTTAGGAAGCAGTTCCCTACCACCAGGTGAGTTTCCGTTTGAAATCTGGAGACTACGGAGAAGCTAAGGCTGGAGGAAAGTGGATTTACACAGGGGCTGGTTGCCCCAGAGTAGTGGACACGGGCACCTGCAAGTTATTGGCTCGCTTACTCTCAAATTCAATAAGTATATATTGAGTCCTTCCCAGTACTAAGTGCTGGACTATCCCTGAGGGATTCCAAAATGGGTACTAATACACAGGTCTGTCTTTTTTCTTTTTTTTTAAAGCTTTCATTTACTTTTTTTTTTTTTTTTTTTTGACAGAGACACAGCGAGAGAGGTAACACAAGCAGGGGAAATGAGAGAGGGAGAGCAGGTTTCCCGCTGAGCAGGGAGCCAGATGCGGGTTCGATCCCAGGACCCAGGGATCATGGCCTGAGCTGAAGCAGATGCTTAATGGCTCAGCCACCCAGGCGCCCCTACACACGTCTGTCTTTGAGGAATTCAAAGTCTTGCAAGTGCAAGGATATGGGAACCGCATTTCATTCCACCCCTACTTCAGCCTACATAGGATTATGGAGATAGTACACGCCAAGTGCTTAACAAAGAAGCTGAAACTTACTAAATACTCAATAAATTGTAACTATTTTAATAAATCGTTATTACTACAAATTTCACCAATAGAAGAAAGGAAGAAAATGAACATCTACTGAACCCTTACTCTGCAACAAGCAAGCTTTCACGTTGTAGCCCTCTGGCTGAATGAGATGCAGCTGTATGCCATTGTACCATTTCATCAGAAGCAGAGAAAGGGCTGTCAGGCAGGAAAAAGAGAAGAGGGGGAAGTCCTGCCTTCTTATAGTACAACAACTGAGGACTGTTTCTCTGAAGTAAAAAGAGAATCTTTTTATCTCTACCTCTCCTAAAAAAAAAAAAAAACCCTACATGGCAAATAGGTGGCTGAGTCCTTTGCTGGAGGATGGAAAAGACAAACTTCATGTGATAGTGGTGATCACAATGCTCAGCACGCGGTGAGGACTGGGGAAGAGTGGGAAGAGTTTGTTCCAGGTGAGGCGCTCAGCAGGGAGAGCGAATGAGGCATCCTTGCTCCCAAGGGGCTCTGCTAACAAGCAGCATGAGCCAGACACACATTAGCAACACACAAAAGGATATGCAATGGCTACTGTGCGAGAGCAAGTCAGAGTGTGAGGAGCACATCTAGGGACTGGATGGGTAGCAGCTTACTTCAGGGTGTCAGAGAAAGCATCTTGGAGAAATAGGAATGATGCAGCCTTCACATAGATGGAAAAACCGAGGTTTTCACAAGTGAGGTAACCATGTAGCAAAATCTCTGGCAACTGGAGACCTCTCTTGAGATTTATCTCCTTTCTAATACTTCTGAACTTCACATAGCGTGAGTTGGGGAGAAATCAGGACTTTAAAGTTTCTAGTAATTTTTATTTCTCCTTTGCAAAAACATTTCAGTTTTATTTTTGGTGGTGGCAGCGATGGTGATTTCTCGTTACATAATGAGAAAGGCAAAATATTCCCTTGGAGAGAAAAAGGGCAAGTCCATCACAAGGAAAATTGCTCTGCATAACTATTTAAGGGATCATTTTCCTTGGAGGAGGGAGTTACATTTAGAGATAATTATTATGTGGATGGGAAGAAAGACCTGAGACTAATAGTGTCTCAGCTTTGTTCTAAAGAACTTTCTGTGCTGATGGAAATGGTAGGTATTTTGTGTTAATATGTAGCCACAAGCTACAGGTGGCTATTGAGCACTGGAAACATGGTTATTGAGAATGAGAAATAGAATTCTGAATTTAATTTAATTCAAAGCTACTTCCCACTAGATGGTGGCTACTGAATGAAGATGGCCCAGGTTAGAGAAAACAGGGTTATCCCTGTCATTGGGCCCAGAGACTAGCTTGGGATCCAGCTGGAAGAGACATGATAAAAGGGGTTTCCACTGGGGTGGAGCAAGATAGACCCTGCCTCTGGCAGTTGAGGAGGTGGTACCCAGAGGTACCCTGGGGAATGGGTCATAGCCTATGGACTTCAGGGCCAATGTTGTCCAGAACCAGTCCTTCAGCTTTGCTTCTCTGATCTGATCAGTCTCTACATTATTAGAAAAGTCATGTTTGGTATTATAGTCTAGACTCAGCTGAGCTTTGGGGAATTAAGAGAGAGATAATGTTGTATCATTTAGCACTTTGGAGCCTAAACAAATTAGCAGAGTAAGGGCAGTAGGTTACTCAAGTCTGAATCTGCAGATCTAGCCCATAATAGGAGCTCTTTAGTATTCGCTAGGTTGAATTTAATTGAGGAAGAAAGTCTATGGATAATGTTTATCCATGGGCATTGCTTTGCTCATGTATATGCTGAATCATATTGATCTCTTACGTGGGCAGAGTCTCAGTCTGACACTTTTATTTCTCCACCAACAGGTTTAGCAGTTCACCTATCTAAAATAAAGTAACCTTTTATTCGAATTAATTGAGTTCCGAATATGGCCTGACACCTGCCAAAATCTTGTTCTAAACATCTGATATTTGAGAAAGGCAGTCCCGGTTGGCATGTGAACCAGTCAGTGGTCTGTGACACACATGCCAAGTTCTATCACATATGATTAGACCATCATCAAGCTAAGTACCCAGGCGGCACTCCCTCAGCCTCCTTGGCCCAGGTGCCTTCACAGACGATAGGCAGGAAAGGGCAGTTGGAATTGAGCCTTTTGAAATATAGTCATTAAAGGTATTGTCAGCTGTGAAACACACTGTCCTTAATAGAAGGATTCACATGATAAAAATTGTATTTGATTTATTTCACATACACAAAAAATGGTCTCTATAGATAACTGTAAGATCTCCTTTGTCAAAAAATGAAAACCGTATCATCCATGCTTCCCTTTCTACTGCATATATCAAAACACTTAAGGCCTAAATTTATCCTCCAGTTGTATTCACTGGTTCATTCCAGCTGCGTGATAACATTTGCTTTTTCTGGTTCATCCTTAGATGTCTTAATTTGTATACATTTAATCTGCAAACCACCTGAAATCCTTTTGGAAACAAATGAGGTACAACACTCAAACCCATAAATCCCTAATTCCTCCCAGAGATCAAAACCAAAAAGTACTAAATGGCAGGACCGATATGAGGATATTTTATTTAATTATCCTCCCCAAATGGGGAGTTGGATAATCATTTATAGAAGAAAAGTCAATGACACGAGTGCAGATTAAGTTGGGTGGTCCATTATATTTGATGAAAAAAAAACCTCTGAGCCAGCAAAGTATTACTCTATCTCAGTCAATAAAAGGAACTTTGCAGGCATCCACATACTAATTTGGCCTTCAGTTACCCCAGTGCAAAATGCTCTTCCTGGAATGAGAATCAGTAGCAGCTCTGGTGTGTCTTAGTTACATTCTCCTCCCCAAGAGAGCTAGAATGATTTGCTAAGAGAGCAGGGGTCACGCATCCATTCTGACCGTGTCGATGTCATGTCAGCAGACTCAACTCACAGGATGAAGAATGCCAAGGCTGCATTGCAGCACAAAGCAGCCCCGCCACAGACTCCCTGCAGTGGACCCATGAGGCTGACCGAGTCTTCATACAAAATCCAAAAGGAAATATTTGGAATATCTTCCATACACATAGCAAAAGTATAATACAAAAATGACAACCGACATCATCATAAAAATCAAGGGAAGGTGTAATAAACAGGCAAGTGCGCTCTAAAGCGGTGACCGGAATTGCAACTCAGAGGTACACGATTGCCACTGGCGAGGATCTGCTTTCTTGCTGCATAAATTAGCTAGCCCTGCAGAGAAGCCCAGAAAGCAATCTGTTCTGCTGTGTATTCCCTTCAGCCACACCACGTTTGTTTCTGCCTCATATCTGCTTGGGAAACACATATCTACCGCATGCAGCAAACGATTCCAGAAGCGCTGTCCTTGCTCCTATGCCCCAGGTAGCCATCATCTAGGTCATGTCCTCAGCCCACAGACAACTACAGAGACTGTATCTGCCTTTCTTCAGTGATCAGTCACAGCCAGCGAGCAGAAATCACAGCCTCCTAAGACAAGGGCTGCTGTTGCTTTTTAATTTACCTCTAACCATCTAATCAATATTTTGTTCAGACCCTGTTCCTGAGGCATGTGATTTATGGTTATGATTTGCAGCTAGCTCTTAGCAAGTAGGGCTTAATGATCCTTCCTTTATTGTTCTGACCAGGTAAAATCTGTTCCCATCTGTGTTCTGGGGCAGACTTATTCTCAGCTGCTGTTTCTGCCACTCCCCTGAGGGATGTGTGACACAGAAATTGCCCACTGAAACTGGACAGGGAGAGGCCCCAATCCCAGAGTGCAGATGCTGGGTTACTAGATAATAGAATTGCTAGAGATTTGGAACCTAAAATGGGTTTCTTGAAGCTGTCTACAAAGACTAGTTCTTCTCAGACATCCTAAAGCGAGTCATCAATCACCAACGGCAGAGGGGAGCCTAGTGTTGGGGAGTAGCGACCAAACAGGCCTCCTACTAAGTACAATCAAATTAAACCATAGCCTTCAGCTCAGAGTGCTGGTAGGCCTCATTAATTAGGGATGACTGGAGAAAATGCTTTTGTAAATCAGTCAAAAGTCTCAATTTTAACATATTTTAAACAAAAACACAATGTGATTATTTTAAACGAGAGGCAAGGTTAAGGACGACATGGGTCTGAGATCTCCATTGATCTTTATTCAATAAATAAGCATTTGTTTGTAATTAATACGTTCATTGTCTTAATGTAAATGGATGGTTTGGAATTGCTTGAAGGAGTCTGAAAATACTGTAATTTGTCCTCTTAAATCCCTTAAACATTGTCCCAGTCTTCTTCTTTTCAGCAGCATCAGAAATTTTCTGAACAATGGTGCAAAGACAAACTTCAAACACTACCCTGCCATAAATTTCCCTAATGTCCTAATTAGAAGATGTGACTTAATGAGGTTTTCATTATACTGTGAATTACAGAAATAAAACCAGAAGAATGCATCTTTAAGACAAGAACTTCGGTTTTTGCACTCACATGCCCCTGTGAAAGAGGTGATTAACTTTGTCCTTCAAAATGTCAAATTAGGCTTCAGGTCATCCATGTCACTGAATCCCAGGAACATGATCCATGCAGTAAGAATGTAGCTCTGCGGTGACATGAGCTGATGGGCACCCTGAGTCATCTAAACCGATAAAGGCTTTCAGCAAACCGATGACAAGAGGGTAGGAAATAGCTTTTATATTAGTATAATCTGAGTTCTTATTAAAGTTTTTTAAGATTTTATTTATTTATCTGACAGAGAAAGACCCAGCGAGAGAAGGAACACAAGTGGGGGAGAAGAGGTGGGAGAAAGAGATGCAGGCTCCCTGTTGAGCAGAGAGCCCGATGCGAGGCTCGATCCCAGGACCCTGAGATCATGACCTGAGCCGAAGGCAGACGTTTAATGATTGAGCCACCTAGGTGCCCAAGTTCTTATTAATTTTTATAGAACTAATGAGTTATAAGAGAGGGAGAAATGAACACCTAGAGTCACATAAGGGAGACAGAAGGCTGGAGTGCTCAGGAGCTTTGGGGCTGAAATCCTGTCTTTCCTAATTTGCCAGCTCTGGGATCCTGGACCAGCCACTTCTTATTGCTCAGCTTTGGTTTCCTCTTCTCTAAAACTTTTCTTGATATTTGAGTAAAAGACATAAACACGCGTAGCCTGGCATCTGCCTCATAGGAGTGACCTCAAAGACGTTATTACTTCTACTGCGATTGCTAAAGCTAGAACCAGTACATGGCCTCTCTCTGGTCTCATCTAATCCCCTTTTCCTCCCACGAGTAAGGTTCTAGCAAAACACCACCTTACATGCTACATTCAAAATCCCAGTGCTGATGCCGTCCTTGCTGACGACGTGTTGGACCCTGTGCCCAGTGCTTCCTCTTGTACCTCTTGTAGTCACCCAGTGAGGGAGTGACTATAATAATATTTTGATATTTTATTAATATTATTAAATAAAAAATATTAAACAATAATATTTTATTATCATTCAATTTTGTAATTCACACCGTTTCATCTTATCAATGAGGACACTGATGGACACCAAGACAATTTAAAGCCAAAATCAAAACCCAAGGAGTCTGAATCCTGAGCCAATACTTTTGGGCTACTCCTCTATCCTATTTCCTCCTTCCTTTCTATTCCCAATGATGAGGTGTCTCAGGATCAGGGCCAGCCCCAGACTGGTGTTTACATTCACAACATGACTACTCTGGATGGCTGAGTTGCTATCCAGGGGTACACATGATACTGTAACTCCTTTCTCCAGGAATATGAACTTACTCAAGTTATGAAATCTTGTTACTTATTATGAAAGTCTGTCGGGGAACAGAGGATAAAAGCAAAAGATGGTCTCGTTTTTTGGGTTCTAAAGTTTGGGTCTCATCCACATAGTCCACCCTCTTCCCATCAGCAAGGTCAAAACAGCTAGCCAGGGGCACCTGGGTGGCTCAGTGGGTTAAAGCCTCTGCCTTAGGCTCAGGTCATGATCTCAGGGTCCCAGGATCAAGCCCCACATCAGGCTTTCTGCTCAGCAGGGAGCCTGCTTCCTCCTCTCTCTGCCTGCCTCTCTGCCTACTTGTGTTCTCTCTCTCTGTCAAATAAATAAATAAAATCTTAAAAAGAAAAAAAAAAAAGACTGTTCTAGCCAAAGCACTATTAGTATTATCCGACCCATTTCTAAGAGTCTCAGAAATTTCTACTTGGGGAAGGGTTTGTACTTTCCAGTCATGATTCCTTGAATCGCATCTTCTACATATTCACGTATGTATGTATCCATCCCTGCCTCCCCGCTCTCCATGATCATGGCTTATTTTTCCTATTAGGAAATGGCACGCCTATGTAAAAGCAAGAACATGCAGTAGGAGAGAAGTCGAAAATCACATCTGTCACTGACTGGTAGGCAGGACCCGTAGAGGTCAGTGGTCCCACCCTCCTCCTTGGGCCGGGCAAGGAGAGCAAGGAGGGCAAGGAGGGCTCCGAATGATTTCACATGCTTTCAGGGCGAGTCATAGTGCCCGACTCACCCTCGCAGTGAAGTCCACAGCGGCCGCCCGGTTTAACAGCAGCGTGGCTACGTTGATATTTCCATAGTGAGCAGCTATGTGGAGGGGAGTGAAGCCACTCTGCAAAGAAAACAGAGCCGACATTCAGCTGATTCCGGCTGGCCCCTTGTCTGACACGTTAATACCATAACCCTGCCCAAATCCAAGTGAGGAAGCAAAATATGCTGAGGTCCACATTCCACTCTGTACTAGGCTCCTCTCAATTAGTGCCAATTGTTCGTAGGGTTTCAAATAAACACCAGACTCACAGGCAGAGGAATAGCCAGGAAGGAACCCAGGGTGCGGACTGAATAATTTTACTAATCCAGGAGCAGGACTATTCAGAAGCCAAGGTTTCAAAACACCAGAATACGGATGACAAGAAAAATCTATTGCTTACAGGAGGTTTGATTAGTACCACGGTTTTATCGATGATAAAATTGTCCATTAAAACTCCTTGTCGAAATTCAATTTGTTTAATATAGTCAATATAGAGTAAATGCCAATTTTAATGATAAAAGCAATTTAGGGGGAGAGAACTACAATTAGTCTTGTATAATGGTGACTACATTTTTAGAAAGAATCCACAAGCTGGTCTCTTTATTAGCAAATGCATGTTCGATCACACATTTTTTCTAGCTTAGTCATACCAAGGTCATTTTACTTCCTTAAAAAATGCTAAAACATGCAGCAATTCACTTAGTCCCCAAAGATTGAAACCTTATAGGAACTAGATGCATTTCTAAGTTGTTAGCAAGCTTCTTAGCCATGCTAGCTATCTTACTGAGTCTTATGGGAAGGGTGGGAATATTGGTACCATTCAGTTAACTTTCATTTTGCTGACACCACTGAGGGTAAGTGTCATGCAGAACTCTAAAGAATCGGTCCTGGACAAGTAGAATGACAGGGTTGTCTGCAGCTTTAGGTAGAGCTGATAAGCATCTAAAGTGTCAAAACTCTTCATCTCACCCAACTCGACTGCGATATCCTTCAGTCTCAAGGATTCCTCATTCTTCCTTTCCAATACCAGGTTCAGCTGCAGAAAGCCCTGGTAATCAAACTACTATCTTCTCTGGCACATGCTACTTTGGGGGCGGGGGTATAAAGCAGGTATCTAGCCTACAGAGGCGATGCAAAGAAGGAGGGAAAGAAATGAGGCAGCAGCACTAGGTAATGGGAAAATGATGATGCAGATATAGATTATATGCATATGTTTATATATATATATATATACCTCTGTTGTTCTATTCACCACCATCTAGGTTAACACATTTGGAAGCAAAAAGGAGGAAAAAATGAACGGTTAGTTTGCTCTCGGTGACATGGACGGCAGCAAGCTCAGCTTGGCAGCTAAGGAGGATGGAAGCTATGACGGGAGCACAAGAGGCACAGAAAGAAAGCTAGACCGAATGAAGGGCTACACGATGGCCTGTTCCAAACACCACATTTCCTTCACAGAGACGTTCAGGTCATACATGTCAAGGCAATGGGAATGTTCGGCTGGGACTCTGGCTGCCGGCATGCTTTCCACAACTGATCAACACTCAGTGCATTGCCTCTCATCTTAGATACCGACCAAAGGTGTATTTGCGCACATTGTTGCTAGCATTTTGTAATTTTCCACCCTGGTGTTTGAGCTGAAGAGTTAGATACGTTCAAAATACATGTTAGAAGGAAGGAAAAGCCAGGTGCCTATAGATTGACCTTGGACGTGGCCTCCCTGTTAGCATGCGTTGGGCGGCAGGCATCCACAGCTACCTCCTAGCTTGCAATGCTACGGGGCCGAGCTTTCAGTTGGCTGACCTGGACGCGACCTGTCATTCCTCCCAGTGAGGTTAAGGGTTCGGTGTAAACTTGCCAAAGGGGAGACCGGGCATTCTTAGAGCATGGGTGCCTAACACAGGAGAGCGTGTCTGGCTCCCCTGCCTCACGCCTCACCTTCGACTCCACGTCTGCGTTGTTGTCATTCTGCAGCAGCAGGGCTGCGGCCTTCGTGTCATCTTTTCGGGCGGCGATATGAAGAGCTGGAAGACGCACTTTTCCTTTAGTGTCATTTTCTAGCAGGAGGGAGACTACTTGATCATGACCTTGTTGCAAGGCTACTGCCAACGGTGTGAAGCCATCCTGCAAATAAATGGATGGGTCAAGATCAGCTCTCGTGTTCTTTTTGATTAACAAATAAGAATGCGACCAAGTGACCAATGTTTGTTTAGGGCTGTTAAAGCTACCATATTCAAGTAGACAGATGCATGAAAAGACGTGTGTGTATATAGTATATATATATATATATATATATATATATATATATATATATATGTCTTTTATGTGTATATATATATGTGTCTTTTATATATGTCTATATATACATATAGTCTATAAATATTTATGTTTATATTTATATACTTACATAAGCATAAGCACTTAGGTTTATATTCATATATTTACCAAAGCAGAAAATAATTTAAAAAATTTGTAATAAATTTATGGGTTTTTTCCATTAAAAAGTAATACACATTAAATGAGTAAATTTTGGAGATGCGTAAAAGTACTACATAAAGAGGAAAAAGATACCATAATTTCAATATCCAGAAAATAATTTCAGTGGAGATGATAATATTTCAGGTTAAAGCCTGAAATTTTTCAAAGAATTTTATTCAAAAAAGCTATAAAAGTTTCCCCTGATATTTCAAAACTGAGGGAGAGGCCTGTCTGCCTCCTCACCATGCCTTGTAGCCTAGCACAACAAGATAGCACACAAGATAACACCACCTATCTGGTAGTCAGTCTGTATATGTTAATTGATGAACTACAGTAACTGCTATTTTTTTTAAATAAATATTTTCTTATTTTTAAAGATTTTATTTATTTATTTGACAGAGAGCGATCACAAGTAGGCAGAGAAGCAGGGGAAGCAGGCTCCCTGCTGAGCAGAGAGCCTGCTGTGAGGCTCGATCCCAGGACCCTGAGATCATGACCTGAGCCGAAGGCAGAGGCTTTAACCCACTGAGCCCCCCAGGCACCCCTAGTGACTGCTGTTTTAATTAAGGTCTTTATGAAACACTCTTGGCTTCTCTGACCAATGAAGGGAGAAGACACAGGGATCATGCAAAATAGGACTAGAATAAACTGAAAGGTCTGTGCATTTTAAGTCTTCCCATTGTACTGCCCTGGAACTTGACAAGAAGAAGACAGCTACTGATTTTGCTGTGGTTGAGTTAATTTGTAGATGATCAAGGGTTGCTGACAGTGGAACAAACAGCACATAGTAGAGAATCCTAAGACTGGCTCAAGTTTGAATTCTTCTACGCTTTTATTGTCTTGCACTCAAAAGAACATTTATAAATTGTCTTTATTAGAGAACTGGCAAGTAAGTTACTTATTTTATTTGCGTCATGATACTTTATAATGGTAAGCCTTGCACTACAAGTAGAGGTATATTCCAGTGGAAGGGTGTTTATACTGGAGAAAGAGAAAACCTGTGAGCTGCACACTAATGTCTGGTTGGTCTTCCTAAAAGACCACCTTCATCATTCTTTTCCTTGCTGGAAAACCAGACAAGGGCTCCTAGCACTTTTTTGACTAAATGCACATCGGTGTATTTATATTTAAGGATGTGCAAAATAGTGGCTCCAAATACCTAAGGGACAATATTGCCCAGGTTCTTCTCATATAAATCCTTTCCTGAAGTCTCCTCATTAACTGTGGTGTGCACACTATTTCTAATCTGGCTCCTACACTCAAGTCATGTCCCCCACCCCAAAATGTCCTCCTCCTCACTCTATGTATACAAATTCTGTCTACTCTTCATGCTTCGAGATTCAGGTGAACTTCCATCCGCTGCTTTCAAGTTTTCCAAGGAGACCCAAAAGAGGGAAAGGATGATCATTAAGGTAGCTAGAAGAACTTTCCAAAAAAAAAGAAAGATAAGAAAGGCTGAATATAACCAAGACATTACCAAAAGAACATCACAGGTTTACACTTCAGGGCATAAAGTTTCAAATGCAATTTAATGTTATGAGAAAAGTAATCTACATAGCTGTGTAAATATATGATCTCATTGTCATAAAGATAAATACGTACATTGTGTACATATATCAAAAGGTCTTAAAGAATAAACAAAATGTTATCTCTAGGGAAATATGACAGCCAAAAGAAATATGGCTTTTCTTCTTTTCGCTTTTCACTGCCCTTTCTTATTTATGTAACTACTACTTTTACAAAACAAATGAAAAATAAGTTTTTTAAAGGACAGAATGGTAAAAGGAAAATTGTGTATTAAGAGTGAATGTGGCATCTCATTTTTAAAATCTGGACAAAATCTAAGTGGTAAAAATGACAGCCCACTTCTGGTTCTGGCTGTATTTTCTGCTAATATGAACTTTTAAAACCATAGGACCTTATACATAAAACTACTTTGCACCAGAAAACACACTGCAACAGAGACCATAGGCACCCACCAGAATGTGCCTCCTGCAATAAACCAATTAAAGAAACAAAGGTGGAAAAGCATTCCGTGTTCCTGGATTGGAAGAATAAACATTGTTAAAATGTCTATATTTCCCAGAGCAATCTATACTTTGAATGCCCTCCCAATCAATCAGCTCTAAGGTGTCAACAGCTAAAATTAGCAGCTCCTGATTTTGACTCTAAACCTAGTCTAAATAGTTTCATTCTCTCTGTGCAGTTATTCTTAAAAGAAAAACACATGGGGTGCCTGGGTGGCTCAGTCAGTTAAGCAACCAACTCTTGATTTCCACTCAGGTCCTGAGATCGAGGCTCGCGTCAGGAGCTGTGCTCAGCGGGGAATCTGCCTGAGATTCTCTCCCTCCACCGCTCCCCTTGTGTCCTTCTCTTGTATTCTTGCTTGTGTCCTCTCTCTAAAATAAATACATATATCTTAAAAAAAAAAAAAAGAGGAAAACTACAACCCCAAAGGAAACATGACAGAAGCCCCATGAGAACCTCCATGCCTTGTGGAGAATCTGGCACTTAATAGGTGCTTAATAATTACTTGGGGTACATGAACAAATACTTTTAACTTGTGCTTCAGAATCTTAATTAGTACAAGAAAGAAAATATATATATGGAAAAGACAGGATATACAGTACACAGTTAATATAGAAAAGTTTTTAAAAACCATAGTCATGTCAAAGACAGCAATAAATTGGACTTGTGTTTGTTTCTAAAGGAGAGTTACTTAGTGATCTGTAAATCAAAATCTAGAAAGAATATTACCTTTTCCTTCACAAGCCAAAAAAGTACTATGAAATCACTTTCATTGGGATATTTATATTATTTAGTATTTCCATCCAAAAATGGGAATGGATTTTTCTCTTATCCATCAAGTAAGCACTGCTCTAAGACTACCAAATACGTGTTCTTTTCTTATTTACTAGTAGTTACTTCTTACCTACCCTTAAGACTATTATAAAAACAGTATTTTCATGATAAAAGTCTTCAACAGTATGGAAGTGTGAAAAGTGAAAAGTAAATCTCCCTCCCACTGCTCAGAATAAACCACTGAGAATACACTATGATTTTCTTCTATTGGTACCTATAGTCTTGCCTCATTTTTGGTAATGCTGAATAGCATTTTATTGTGTGAGTATCGACATATTATAAAACAGATTTCCTACTGGTGCATATCTAGGTTTGTTCCAGTTCTTAAAAAATTGTTCGTACTAATTCTATTGGTGAACTTCCCGTATACTGTTTTCATATCCTTCTCTAACACATCTGTAATATAAATTCTTAGAAGCAGAATTGCTAAGTAAAAAGGTACATAAACACTACCTTTTGACAGTTACTGCTAAATGTTCTGCAAAAAGTGTTGCAACCAACAATCAACTTTACCAACACCGTAGGAAAGTTCCCATTTCTTCTACTCTTCAAATTCTTTTCCTCATCTCCTGGGCGAAAGACTGGATCTCATTTTTTAACTGATTAATAAATTAATATTTCTTTGACTATGACTGAGGATGTGATATTCTCATACATTTATGGTCATTTGTATTTCTTTTTGTGAGAACTGCCTCTTCATTTATTTAGTGGTTTCTCCAGAAGGCATGATCTCAAAAGCTAGGTGAGGTTATGCAATTCCTCTATCATGATTTTTTTTTTTATATCTATCATCATGATCTTTCTTGTACCATTTGGAAAACATGTCAGAATTTAAGAGGAGCAGTATTATGACAGGGATAATCCTGCATCTGTTTTCATTATTTTGTGAAAAATAGAGAATACTCAAATGTTGATCTTTTAATATTAGCAATAGATTTCTAGTGATACCCTTCACAAGGGAGCACAATCTTCCATCCAGTTTAGTTTAAAAAATAAACTGGCTTATGTAGGACAATCCCAATGACTTAAGTAACTTTATTTTAAAACAATTCTTCTATTCAAGACTGCAAAAATCTCTTCACTACCGTGTTTATCCAACACTTATAAACATACAATAGTTTTGTTGAAAAGTGTGAATTAAATCTAGTTAACTGAAATAGGTAATTCAATCATTATAATTACACTAACTTATATTTGGAAAAAAGAGGTTTCAAACTTGTTTTACCACAAACATATTTCAAAAGAGTGGTTGCCTTTGAGGCAAAATTATAAAAAATGGAAAAGTGTTCTAAAGCAAATATATAGATATTAAAGAAATAGCTCAATTATAAGGTAGAACCAGGCATTTAAGAGCAGAAAGGGTATCTATGCAGTGGAAGATTCCTTAAAGATTGAAAACAGACTTTCTAGCATATTTCATAAACATTGTAGAATCCTCACTACGACTGTATGTCTATGACTGTAACTAAAACTCTAGTGGGACAGATTCTCCATGTTACAACTCCAGGCTTATAAAATGCCCTGCAAACATGTAAACTTACCCACAGAAAGAACCA
The DNA here is from genome assembly GCA_028646535.1 of Procyon lotor. Classification (NCBI taxonomy): domain Eukaryota; kingdom Metazoa; phylum Chordata; class Mammalia; order Carnivora; family Procyonidae; genus Procyon; species Procyon lotor. The sequence goes on from CM053617.1 coordinate 15,625,094, forward strand.
ACATGTCTTACCTCTGTGGCTAGGCTCTGGCTTGCACCATTGTCAAGAAGAAACTTGACAACTTCCAGGTGGTTTTCCTGGGCTGCCATATACAATGGCGTGAAACCATTCTGCAAAAAAGAAATGAAATGTTTTTTGGGGCTTTATTATAGCAACTATCTAGTTTTCCATGGTACTGATATTATATGTTCCAGAAAAATGCTTTTAATTAAAATTAAAATTTTAATCATTAAAATTAAAAAATAATATTAATGATACTTTCGTGCAGAGATTCATATTAGAAAGCCTAAGCAGGATAGTTTAAGCAGAATTTATAATTCAGAATTATAGTTAATAATTTATAACTTGAGTGTAGCTCATAGTTAATAGTGTATAAATCACACCAATAGATCCAACTTAGATAAATAGGTACATTTGTTTAATCATCAGCCTCTTACTGAGCGCCTACCAGGAGTAAAGAATTTTCCTAGATGATGTGAGGATATAAGAAAAATACATTTGGTCATTGTCCCAATGAGTTTTTTTCCCACACAAATAATTATGTATTTCAAATAAAAGGTGTAATACTTTCATATAAAATTAAGAGTCTGAAATAGTTCCCAATTTGGAAAGAATTTATATTAATTTCAAACAGCTTCAAACTCGTACAGGTGTGGTGACCTGGCGTAAAAGAAAGAAGACCAACATGCAAAAGGGTATATATTTCAATTTAAAAATAGAATTAGTAGTTTATTTTTTTTAAGTTTCTTGCCTTGCATTTTTTTTTTGCAAAGACATAGTATTTTCATGTTCAGAATGCACACACACATGCATTCATAAATACACATATGTATATGTGTATATATGAGTATAAATACACATAAATACTCATACTCCCTATATGTGAGTATTTATGTCTCTATGAAATGTGGTCAGCTGCCAAAGAACCTGGATTCAAGTACACAGATATGTACATTGCATCTTAAGCTTTTTATTAAAATACGTTGCAGGAGTGCGTGGGTGGTTCAGTCTGTTAAGCGTCTGCCTTCAGCTCAGGTCATGATCCCAGGATCCTAGGCTCGAGCCCCACAAAAGGCTCCCTGTTCTTTGAGAGGCCTGCTTCTCCGTCTCCCTCTGCAGCTCCCCTTGCTTGGGCTCTCTCTCTTTCAAATAAATAATATTCAAAAAAGTATGTTGCATATTTGTGATTGTTCTCTAGAACAATTTGTTTCACATCTATGAAATATTTTCATATGTTGTCTACATGTAATATTTTTAAATCTTATTGCAAAACATATACATCAAAACATATTTTTCAAACTATAGCAAATTTTCTTTGAATAAATTTTTCAGAATACTGTTCTGTTTAACTGAATGTTCTGGAAATTTTATTGTATACATTATATAATTACAAAGAATAAAAGTAAAAATATTCTAAATAAAATGTACCAAATATCACTCAAACTTTTATAATTCAAAAGGTTTAGGTTCATTATTATAAATACCATTCACTATATGTTTACCTTACTTATCTATAATTCAGCCTCTGCAGACATTATTTTTTTTACTTTTAGCAAAGAATTTAAAAGTAAGTTAAAACGATCCTTGAGCTGATAAAAGTGATGTCAAGTAACAAATCTACCATAATTTATTCATCAGAGAGTTCCTCTATTCTACTTACTCAATTTTACAGATAATTGTAACAAGCTAGGTTATCCAGTTCCCAAGGCTCAAAATTAGAGATATGAAATTAGAGCCCGTAGACTATGACACAGTATTTGAGCTTCTTCCCTTCAAATTATCTACCTACTAACATCATTGAAGTTCATCATTACTCTGTTCTGTCATGAAAGGTTTTATCAACATTAAACATGGAACATGGAATAATTGTGACACAATGTGTATGTACATACATGTGTGTGTGCACATTTGTGTGTATGTGCCTGGTGTGTTTCATCTCTGTCACTCTGCCCAGACCTCTGAGGGAAACTGATAGGTAGTTTAGGATTACCCTTATATAGCTGACTATTTTTTCATTTCCTTAATTTGACCAAAATGGAAGATCATTTTATCCTTGATTGAGTTAAATATCCTTTAAAAACCAAAACAAAAGAAAAAAAACTATTGAAAATATTAAGAAAGAGAAAGAAAAAGCCAGGATGGATTTTTACAATAGCTCAGTGAACTACTGAATGTCTTTCTTCATCAGCTGAAATTTCTAGATGGAAGGTCCAGATTTTAGGAGTAAAGTTCTTAGGAAAAATTTTGAAAATGGATGTTATTCTCTCAACTGCAGGGCAGAGTTTTGCTGTAGCTCACGATTACCTAAGGAATATTGGTCTACCTACGAGTATCTGGCTACTGGCTCATTGTATGTAGGCTGTTCTTTTTTTTTTTTCTTTAAATTGACAGAGCACAAGTAGGCAGAGAGGCAGGTAGAGAGAGAGAGGAAAGCAGGCTCCCTGCTGAGCAGAGAGCCCGATGACGGGGCTCCATCCCAGGACCCTGAGATCATGACCTGAGCCAAAGGCAAATGCTTTAACCCACTGAGCCACCCAGGTGCCCCTGTATGTAGGCTGTTCTTGAGTTTACCTTCCGGAACCAAACCTTTCATGACCCAGGAAGATAATCCGAAACCAGGATTAAACTGATTTAAACTGAGGTTTAAAAGATGCTGTTCTTACAGACCCAGAGCTTCCAAAGAGTGATTCTTAAGAATCACAACTTTTAAATCACTCCACATGCTCTTTCACAACAGCAGCGAGTGAACTATGTGGAACTGGAATTACTCAAAAAGAATATGTAGATAAGGATCACAACAAGATTGAATCCTGTAACAGACATGTACCCTGGGGCAAATAATACATTATATGTTAATAAAAAAAATACAAAAAAAGATTGAGCCCTGTAATTCATGGTTTTCCGTAATCACTTCTCTTTTTTTTTTCTTTGAGTGCTTCCCATTGTCATTTTTGGAATGGTCACATTCTTTCATACTTTTTCATTTGATACATTTTTATCAAATTTTTATTGATATATATTTTTATTGATTTATTTTCATTGATATATAATTTTTATTGATATATAATTTATAGACCATAAAACTCACCCATTTAAAGTGTACAATTTAGTAGGTTTTAGTATATTCACCAACGTGGGCAACCATCCCCACTATCTAATTCCAGAACATTTTCATCACTGCAAAAAGGAACTCTGTACCATTAGTATTCCCTCCCATTCACCCCTCCCCATGGCCTCTGGTAATCACTCATCTGCCTTCTGTCTCTATGGATTTGCATCTTCTGAACATTTCATATAAATGGAATCACACAATATATGGTGTGATATATTTATATATATTGAATGGTGTTGAACGGTCTCATTTTACTTCTGCTGTTCACAGTGATAGAATGTTTTTGTTTTTTCCTCCATAATGTAAATTTCCATTTTATAGGGGGTAAGTATAGGCTTGTGTGTTTATTTTGTTTTGCTTCAGTTTTGGTCACCAAGCATCTGTTTCCCCTTTTGGCAATATTGCTCCAATTTTCTTTAGGGGACCTACCTCTTCCCCTGAAATGTAGGTAGCACGTGACTTGGCTATCTTTGAGACAAATTAGCCTGCCTTCTTCAGCCACAGGGTAGGCATATGTGCAGGAGTAGACTAGAGGTCTACTCTCTTGCTTTCTCAATTCTGTTTTCTGACAAATCCTCCCTTCCCTTGAACTGGGCTGTAAAGACCGTATCGAAGGGCAACTTTACCACGTAGCTGCTCATTACTGTCACCTCAACTACCTAGTTTCCAAAGCTTTCCAAAAAGTTTCTTTAGCTTTCTAGTCCATGTATTCTCCACATAATTTCAATAAATTATCTTTCCCATTCAAGTTAGATTCTATTGTTTTAATCCCAATAACACCAATTAATACAAATCTCATCTATCAAGAAAGGATCAACATAGCATGAGAACACATAGAACACATATACACTATTTAGTTATGGTTCTAGGGAGTAATTATAAGCGTCCTTTGGGAAGACTGAATACAAATATTAGCATTACTCCCTTGTACAGAGAGGCTTAAGGCACAAGTAATTCAATGCGTTATCACTGTACAACCCACAGCTGCAATGATTTTTTGTAAAATAGTATCTGGATTGGGAGAATGGTACGATTTTAGAAAGAATGTTATTTTTCTCTTAAGAGAAAAAAGTACACCACTGGTTTTTTAAAAAATTAATTTCCTAACTTAGGAAATTTTCAAAACAAAGAGCTGGCCAAAATGGAACATATGGGTGCCCAATTTAATTTTTATTTTCTGCAGCAACAATAGATTCAATTTTCATTTTTTAAAAAGATTTTATTTATTTATTTGACAGAGATCACAAGCAGGCAGAGAGAGCAGGCAGAGAGGCAGGCAGAGAGGCAGGTTCTCTCCCCGCTGAGCAGAGAACCCAATATGGGGCTCGATCCCAGGACTCTGAGATCATGACCTGAGCTGAAGGCAGAGGTTTTAACACACTAAGCCACCCAGGTGCCCCTAGATTCAATTTTCAAAAGGCAGAACAGCTTGAGATTGAGAAAGTATGCTCTTTGATGCCTGAATTTATCCATTATCCTCAACATCTTCTGCTAGGAACATTTATTGTGGTGTTATCAAAAGCATGCAAATATTCAGACCTACCATTTTGTAGATCATACTGAAGCATGCTGCTAATATCTACCCAAATAAAATAAAATAGAAAGCCCTTCTGTTACTCCATTTAAATAAGGGTTGACATTTCATCCATGTACTTTTATTATCCATCCTAGGTTCCTACAGGTAGCCTGTGTACATCATGAAGTGCTCCTCTGAATTTGAACTATAAGGGCAGGGTGATATATTGGCACTGATTTACACCTGATATTGATTTTTGTGAATGTTGTTTAGATTGCAGGTGTGCTATAAAGTCAAAGGACAGAGAGGCTCTATCACACCAACTTTCTGACTTTATTAAGATCTGACCTCTCCACCAAAGGAAATACTTAAAAACACAGAAAGACCAAGGAGGCACTGGTTTAATCAAAGAGTCTTGTCCTTTCTGAAATGGATCCACAGAAACTCAGTACCTCTTTCACCCTTGGGTGGAGATGGGTGGGGACTAAGCAGATGGTAGGTGGAGGTGGGAGGACCTCCACTTTGTCTTTCCATGCATTTTGATGGTAGAACCCTGTCAATGTATTACCTATTCAGAATTTAAACACACACAACACACAAAAAAAAAACAAATCAAAGGGTCTTGTCTTTGTTAATACTACTATGAAAATTTATACACTTAGAATACTTTGATAGTTATGGTAAAATGTTATTTGAAACAGACTTTGCTTCTTGATAAACACAGTTTGTGCCTTATATTACAGAATAAAGACAAAGAAGGAGAAAAGAGTGAGGGCTGGCATCTGATGGGGCAGTTTGAGATTTTCCAGTTGCAAACACTAGTAATCGTTGTTGCCGTATTTAGTACGAAGTATGAAGGACTTAATCATAGTAGAGTTCTTTATAATCACAATTTAATTATCTAACCCAATTTCTTTCTCAGGGTAGGCCTAAATCACTTCTGGAATGTTAAGTAATATAAGAAAGAGTTAACTAACTTATTAGACATAAGATTATGGCAATGTCAAAAGTTAATTTAAAGTAACATCTAGGGACGCCTGGGTGGCTCAGTTGGTTAAGCGGCTGCCTTCGGCTCAGGTCATGATCCCAGGGTCCTGGGATCGAGTCCCACATCGGGCTCCTTGCTCAGCAGGGAGCCTGCTTCTGCCTCTGCCTGCCTCTCTGTCTATTTGAGATCTCTCTCTCTCTGTGTCAAATAAATAAATAAAATCTTGAAAGTAACATCTAAAAATTCTTAGCTTATAGATCCTTAATTTATAAGATCAGAACTTGATATTGTCTAATTCCATTTTCATTTTCAAGACAAGGAGAATTTTTATATATAAGGAAGATGAGGGACTCTCTCTACACTAGTTCTTGTTGGCTATTACATATTTCCTATTTGGTTAAAACTTCACTCAGACAGGAATGCTGTCCTTCTTGAATATTAATAATACTCTTGTGATGTTTTATGTGCTGACACCTAAATGGAATTTAATCTCACGGCATTATTGCTTGTCGTTCTTTGTAAGAGAACGACAGGTAGCAAAGCTGCTACCTGGAGTTATCATTGAAACCCCACTGTTCTGCATGGCCATCCCATTACTTATTCGGTGCATAGAATGATGCAGCTCAGAAGGCACATGGGGGCAGGTGTCCAGATGAGGGGGGTGCTCTACTGCAAACTGTGGGGGCAGGGCATGCCAAGCACAGCTGCAAGGAACAGGGAATTCTGCAGACCATGTTCTTCTCTGTCACCTCATCATCACTAGGGAATGTGTATAAATTGAAATCAAATCGGGTCAGGATTTTATTTCAATTGTGGATTCTCTCCGACATTGCCAAGGAGGTTTAAAACTATGGTGGCTCTAAACATCAAGAATGTGTGAAATGTTTAAAAGAAGGAGGAAGGAGGTTTATTTCCTCTCCCTTGGGGAGATAAAGGAAATGAAAATGGATTAAAGAGTTCTCTCACTCTCTGAGCTTAACACTAGTTATTTTCCAGTAAAAAGATGTTTTCAAAGCATAATGCTTTACTTATACTCAGCCAGTCTGTACCTCTCTCAATGGACTATACTTGTCAATATTCAATTTGATATCATTCCCTTCTGGAAAAGAATTATTGCTCTGAGTAAACCCTGAGTAAGTCAGCATAAGTGGACCACATATCAGAGGTCCAACCACAAGAAATAGAGAAGAATCAGATCAGACATACAAGAAATCACAGATTTGGAAGCGTTGTGCAGTTGCTTCTCTGTGACCCTGATATTTAACAGCATCAGCACCACATTACACATTATGGTGCAGTAATTATGGGGGAAGTCGCCCCAACGCCTTGGACCCATAAAATATAGGAGGCTCCTGTTAGCCAAAGCTGAAGATAATCAGTAGTGAAGATGGTTGTGTAAATCAAGTACACTTAAAACTGGAAATCAAAAGACCATACGTAATGAAAAAAGTTAGATTGAGATTTTATTCTAAAAGACAAAACTAGAACCTGTAAAGGCAAGTTTAGGAGTTAACGAAATACTGGTAATAACCAAAATTCTTGTATGAGTTCTCACAATGAACAAAACCAAAAAGGATTTCCGCGGAGGAAAGTATAATTTCTCCAACAAAATTATATGACAGTTGATGTCCTGCACTTTTTATTTTCACAGCATAAGTCAACAGACAGCCTTTTTGCAAATGGATTTGCTAACCAAAAACCTCACCTATGTGTTTGTTTGTTTTGTTTTGTTTTGTTGGTCATTTAATCTTTTGATTTTCAAATCATTCTCATTTGAAACACTTATCAGGAAATCATCCTAATTTTTCACACATTGCTAGAAAACCACAACCTATAGCTTAGTTGTGCACCCAGGGTTCTCCGGCACCATCTCCTTAACTTCATGCTATCCTGTGTCTTTTGCAAAACTTGCGGTTTTATTCTGTAATCAGTTTGTTCAATATCCAACTGCCTGGGTGGCAGATGGACAAACAGGAGTACATGAAGGCATCCAGTGAGAAGGAACACTTGAGTAAGGACCAGTTTTAAGAATGGTCAGGTTCTTAGCAGTTATTTCTTTGTTATGATGATGTTTGCTTTCCTATACAACCTCATTTCTGTGGGGAGTGCAATAATGAAAACTTTGGATTATGAGGACCAATTTTTAAACTTTTTTTAAAGTAAATTATTTTACACTGAAAGTCTACCAAATGATAATCTATTGGTGTTCTTTTTAGAACTTCATGCAAGACTCAGAGTACATAAGAGGTTCTACTGAATGAGTTATTAACGTATATCCAAATGAAAGAATCTGGAAATTTTAGGTTGGGGAATTTTAAAGTTTATTCTGTTTTTTTTTTTTTTTAATCTGTTTCAGGGAACAACAATGATGCCTTAGTTACTAAACAGGAATTAAGCAGTGTCTTCCTTTTTTCAACCAGATAAAGCACTGAAATATAATGGACCTATAAGAGCACTTCCTCATTTATAGCCATTCTCATTTCCTTTGTGAGTTAATAGGTACTGAGACTGGACCAGAGCTAACATCATAAAATAGTATAAGACTCTGCATTATAGATAGTCCCTGAACATTTCTCTCTATGACTACCAGCCCAATTTCATATATGGATGACTAGAAAATATCTCTCACACATAAGAGGATATATATGAATTTAGATAATTTGCAAAATTATAACTATTCAGGGCGCCTGGGTGGCTCAGTGGGTTAAAGCATTTGCCTTAAGCTCAGGTTATGATCTTAGGGTCCTGGGATCGAGCCCCGCATCGGGCTCTCTGCTCGGCAGGGAGCCTGCTTCCCCCTCTCTCTCTACCTGCCTCTCTGCCTACTAGTGATCTCTCTCTCTCTCTGCCAAATAAACAAATAAATAAAATCTTTTAAAAAAATATAACTATTCGTTGAATTGTATTCTTAGAGGAAATAGGACTTGACCCAAAGAACATTTATAAATTACAACATTTATTTGCAATAGAGTTGTAGGTTTACCTGAGATTGTGCATTGACATTGGCTCCATTTGTAACCAAGACCTTTACCACCTCTGCTTGCCCAGCCAAAGATGCTATATGCAAGGCTGTGTTTCCTTTCTGTAAAATGAAAAAATACATCAACTCACCCTCTTAATACAAAGATCTAGTCATCAAGATAGTATGGTACTGGCACAAAACAGACACACAGGACAGTGGAACAGAATAGAAAATTGATGTTTCAACATTTTATAAAATATGGAATCCCTCTATGCTTATAAGTTTCCCAAAGAGAACATGGTTGACAAGTATCTCATGAGAAGCTTACCCTGATTTTTATTGAGGGCTGAATCCTCATTGAATCTGTCAAGTGACACAAAAAGCATTAAATAGGAGATACTGACCTTTGTAGCTGCATCCACATTGGCTTCTCTCTGTAGCAGTTCAGAAACAACTTCTACATGGCCTTCTTTGGAAGCAAGATGGAGAGCGTTCAACCCATTCTGATTAAGAGGGAAGGGAAAGCTTTACTTAGCAGGTTGAGAATAGAGCAGCAAACTTAGAACTCTTAAGATCATATTCCACCAACAATCACATGTATGTGTGCAGTGCAGAAACTTGAATTATGAATAAAGGTATTTAAAAATTAGGTGGATTGTTCTGGTATCATTATTCACTAAATTTTAGGAATTATTAAAAGATGTATACCTACATTTCTGAATACTACTTAAACAAAGCAGAGTCATTTGAAAACCTGCTGATGACATTTAACCAAACAAACAAACTAAACTAAACAAAACAAAAACAACACCAAGCTGGCAAAAAAAAAGAAAGTCTTGGTAATAACTAATGAAAGATTCAAGGAGTTTATAGTCTGAATGTTTAAAACTTTAAGTAAAAAATTAAATAGCAACAATAACCACAACTAACCTGATTGCAAATGTTGATGTCAACCCCATTTTTTATGTAGTCAAGGGCCTTCTCTAGGTGTCCAGCTCGAGCTGCTCTTAAGTAACTGGCATTGGCATCAGACTAAAATAAAAAATAAAGACATTTTGATGAAAAATGAAACTGATAGAATGTTAGAACTATTCAACTTACAGTCCAAACAAAAAAGAAATATTTTTAAATTGAACTATTATATTTTAAGTTGAATTATTATATTTCTAACATGAAAATACTCTTAAAGGTCTTTGTAGTCACCAGGAAAAGGATAAATTCTTGAAAAGTTGGTTTCAAGTATACAAAGTTATCCCTTGTGTGTTGTCCTAACTGATTCTGAACTGAAAGAGAAAATTTCCCATACTATGTAGGTATTTTAAATCAACATACAATTCCTGGAGAGTAAAGAGAAACCCCATAACCTCCTGGTGGTCTCATTATGAAAATCTCACTGTTCTATTTTGTCAGAAACTTCACATCTATTCCATTCTTTCACATTCAATTGTTACAACCAATTTTTCAAGTCATAGCTTCACAAGTACATTTAATGTTGTTATACTAGTTTAACAGGAATTTGGGGGATGTTCTGGATTTTCCCACAACAAATAGCCACCTATTGGAACACTGAATATATCGGAAAAGCTTCTATAAAGGTTTACCTAAATTATGAAGCATACTTCCCATATATTTTCAAGCAAGCCAAGGCTGCCACCTGAGTATTAGCAGGAGCAAATAAATAAATGCATATGAAATTAAAAAACAACAAAAACCAAATCTGTGATACATTCACCAAAAGCTTACAACTCTGCCTTCCTTGGTCCTTGAAACCACCTACTAGTGAAATCTTTAACAGAAAGAAGACAGTGAAAGGAAAGACTTCAAAGTCAGATTCGCACAATTTGGAAAGGAGTCCTGCTCAGTGTAGAACAGCACAGAAGCAGGTTTCCTGAGAGGAGAGCCAAAACCATCCCGTCACTGGTTATCAATGCAGTCATGCAGGGTATGGCTTAAACAACAGAGGAGATCCATTTCAGCCAAATTCAGCCATTTGGCGAATACCTCCCAAGCCCCTCTTCCCAGACCTCCAGGCCAGAGATGAATTGCTCAGGGCTCCCATGACATTAATTTCATTGAGCCCTCTTGGTATTTCTCACACAGGCATTATAGTTTTGGGTTTACCTGTCCTTCTTCTTCCCTAAATTGTAAGCCCTTTAAGAACAGACAGAGGCAGATCAAGGGCCAGGCAACTGGAAAGCACACAAGACGCCAATATTTGAGGAATGCTAATTCATCCCTGGAAATGTGATTGAGCTGAAGGAAAGCCCATCTCTCAGAAGTGTCTTTGGTTCTGGTGTGGCTCAGTTTAGTTAGGATTCGACTTGCTCATGGCCTCGAAGGAGAGCCCGCCATCTCTATAGTGTTCACCCTTCTCATGTGTGCCTCTCTGAAGGAGAATCCCTTTTCCTCTAAAACAGGCCTTCCCAATCTCAGCACTACCGCCATTTCTTTTTTAAGATTTTACTTTATTTTAAGTAATCTCTACACCAACGTGGGGCTCAAACCCACAGCCCAGAGATCAAGAATCAAATGCTCCATGGATTGAGCCAGTTGGGAGCCCCTACTGGCATTTTGGTCCAGGTAATTCTTTGATGTGGGAGATGGTCCTGTTCAGTGTAAATGTTTACTAGCATTCCTGTTCTTTTTTTTTTTTTTTAAGATTTTATTTATTTATTTATTTGTCAGAGAGAGAGAGAGAGAAAACACAAGCAGGCAGAGAGGCAGGCAGAGGCAGAGGGTGAAGCAGGCTCCCCGCCGAGCAAAGGAGCCCAATGCAGGACTCGATCCCAGGACCCTGGGATCATGACCTGAGCCGAAGGCAGCTGCTTAACCAACTGAGCCACCCAGGTGTCCCAGCATTCCTGTTCTTTACCAACTATCCCCTAGTGTGACTAGTAAAAAATGTACCTTCAATTGCCAAATTTCCGTTGGCAGCAGGGGAGGGAGGGTCTTCCCAAGCTGAGAACCACTGCTCTGAATGAAGAGTAAGCCAATTTATTTACAGATTGTAGGATTCATAGGCTTCACTCCTTGGCCTGAGTTACCACATGCCTTGACCTACCACAAGGCAGTAACTATAATATAACATTTATCTTTCTGTTTTCCCTGCAATTAGACGTATCCTGGCCCATAGCAGGTGCTTATAAGTGCTTTGTGAATGAATGAACCAATAAATAGGTAATTGGTGTGGAAGTAACCTCATTAATTAAAATATTGCTTGCAACAATACAGGAAGTTTTCTTCACAATAATAGCAGCTATTTCAATGGAGAACCTGCTAGAATACCAAGTTGACTGCCAGAAATGAGAAATGAAGCCACTGCATCAGGTATCTGGGAACACATGCAGCTATTGCCAAAATAAAATTGGGACTTGAGTCAAGCATGCAAATCATTTAATCAGAGCTTCAAATAAGACAAAAGACAAACCAAAGTTTCCAGGAATTTCAAGAAAAAGGAAGTAAGATTTTTAAAGAAGCTCACTACTTTGAGATGGTTAGTTATTTTTTTTTTTTTTGTCTGGTTTAAAGTTCAGTTAGAGATAAATTAGCTAGGCAAGGATAGCTCATTGTACCATAAAACATCATCTCCTTTGTGCCTGCTCAATGACTTATCAGTGAATTTGCCCAGAAGAGCTCTGATGCTGTTCTGGGAACAAATGACATCATTCTGCCTAGATATTTCAACTGCCAGAGATAACAACTGTGAGTAAAGCATCTCCAATTCTGACTTAAAGTGCATAAAAACCACTGGCTAGAGAAATTCAAAAAGAGGTACCATGATTCAAGGAAAGCCTCTGCATTCATTCTACATCTGAGAAGTTTGGCAATTATATATACTATCCATTTACCTCTCATAATTTTCCCACCAGACTCTCTAAAGCAAAGCCAAATACAAACACTATAAGCCAGATTTTCTAATTCAGTGGTTCTCTACCTATTTGGAGTTCGGATTCTTCTGAGATTAACAAAAGTTACAAGTAAATACTTTTCCTTTAAGAATTGCACATGTATGCATCCACATACCAAATCTGCATATACACATCAAATCTGCAGGCACACACAGAATTTACACACTAATTTCATGTGGTTCAGGATTGCTAAGCCTTCTCATGGATTCATGTTTAAGAACACCTACTCTAATGATAAAGGGTTTTCTGGTGGATACCTTCACTATATCTATTTCACCCAGTGACCCTGGCACCAGATAATTCTCTGAGATAGGTAGTTTATCACCTGAGAACTTAAAGAACAAGAGAAAAAACAAAATTTGTTTTTCTTCGCTTTTCTCAGCCCTCTGTTACATATAGGCATGCTTAACACATGAATACATAACAATCAGCCACTTTATATTTCAAAGAAAGAGTATGGGGGGAGAAAGAGGGAGGAAAATACAAAGAAAAAGCAAGAGGAGGAAAATGAAATCTGCCTTGAAGAAAAATGATGACTTAGGAAGTGAAGTTATTCATGGCTACAGAGAAAGAACCAAGAAGATCCTCCATTTATTCTCAACCACCTGCAAGCAACACAGCCACATCTTCCTTCCACAAACATCTGTTGAATACTGATGGTGCACTAGTCATGCTGACATCTGTTGAATACTGATGGTGCACTAGTCATGCTGACATCTGGGTGCACGGCGGCAAATGCAACAGAGCGGTACAAATGAAGACTCACTTGCTTTCACCTCACTCTTAAACTTTCCTAAAGCATGTTGCTTAGGTAGCAGGAAAAAGAATGGATTCTTCACTGTGTTTTTTTTTCAAAATTTGTCCATAATTACTTATACAATGTTCTTTATTCCCTTAATGCTAATATATATATAAGATTTTGTGTTTGGCTCAATATCAGTGTATTGCAACTCTTAGTTGTCATTTCACTAGAAACTTAGGAATTACTCTTACCACAGGCTACAGCCTGCTTTCTCATCTTAAATGTTCGATCATAACAATGCCTCTTAAAGCCAATTGTAGACACAGCACTACAGAAGGAAATCAGGTCTCATGAGAAGTTGAGCTCTGACACATGAAAAGCCCTGCAGAGGAGGTCACCCCTAAGAAGTCAACTGGCATAAAATGAATATAAGCAGATCGGTCAGCATTTTTCCCCCTAGATGATCAAAATCTGAAAGAAGAATCTGGAAAATTATAATTTCTTTCATCACCATTTCATGTTTTGTCTACTTAGTCATTTTACTAGACAGGAAAGAAATATGAACCATGGGTGTTTTTCAAGGAAACAGCTTCAAGGGTGGAGTCAAGCATTATTATGAATTAACCTAATAACTCAGCATTCCCACAGATATTGGAACATTGCTATTATTCAGCAGAAAGCAGTGATTGGAATGAATAAGCATTTCCCAAGTGCCACCTCAGGAATAAACCAATACTTCATACCTCTGACTACATGCTAGGCACTATTATAAGTACTTACAATAACTTCATTATATTAGCCACTTAATATACTATGCATTAATTGCATGAGTCCTTATATTAACTTAGTCCTTAAAATATTTCCACGAAGTAGTACAGTGAGTTAAATAGTGTCCCCAAAATTCATGTCCACTCGCAACCTCAGAACATAAACATTATTTGGACATAGGATTTTTGCAGATATAATTAGTTAAGATGAGGTCAGACTGGATTCAAATAGGCCCTAAATACAATGACTGATGTCTTTGGAAGAAGAAAAGATATATAAATATAAAGTCATTATGCTGTACACCTCAAATAAATATAATGTTACATGTCAACTATGAAAGAAAGAAAGAAAGAAAGAGAAAGAAAGAGACAGAAAGAAAGAAAGAAAGAAAGAAAGAAAGAAAGAAAGAAAGAAAGAAAGAAAGAAAGGAAGAAAAGGAGACACACAGATATGTAATAGAAAACATGGAAAGATGCAGGAAGAAACTGGAAGTAAGTTGACAATAAGATAAACAATGCCAGGAGCCGCCAGAAGCTGGAAGAGTCAAGGAAGAATAATATACCAGAGGCTTTGGAGGGACTAGGGTCCTGTGGACACCTTGATTTTGGACTTCTGGCCTCCAGAATTGTCAGTCAATTAGTTTCTATTATTATAAGTCACTGAGTTTGTGGTGGTCCGCTATGGTGGCCCTAGGCAACTAATACAAATAAGAACCATTACTGGCTCCATTTAACAGCTATACAAAGGATGCCTGATTTTCCAAGGGACATACAGCTTATGAATGGCAGAAATGCAAATTCAATCTGACCCCAGAGTAGGCTGTTCGTCACTACTTTAAAAAAAGGCTTCAGGCGCCTGGGTGGCTCAGTCAGTTGAGTGTTCAATTCTTGATTTCTGCTCAGGTCATGATCTCAGGGTCATGTGATCAAGCCCTACATCGTGCTCCAGCCTGCTTAAGAGTCTTTCTCCAGCTCCCTCTGCCCCTTGAGCACCTACGCGAGCATGCATGTGTGCACTCTCTCCCTCTCTCAAAAAAAAGGGGGGTGCTTAATAAAATAAAATAAAATATTTTTTTAGTTTATGCTTGGAAACTCTTGGCTCATTCATTCATTCATCTTCTACTCATTCACCAGTCCATCCAACCATTAAGTAAGTTAACTATGTAAGTACTTTCAGGTACAACAAACATTATTGAGAACATCTGCCACTGCAACTAGGTACTAATTAATGTTAGAGATGTGAATCATAAATTCCTTTGATTTTTTTATTTTGATTTGAAAACCCCCAAATTTCCTACCTACCCAGGTATACAACTTTGGTGTGAACCTTTTAATTGAGGCATAATTGACATATAATGTATTGGTTTCAGGTATACAAGGCATTGACTTGATATTTGTAAATATTGTAAAGTGATCACCACAATAAGTCTAGGTAACATTTTCCCCCATACACAGCTCCACATCATGTGTGTGTGTGTCTGTGTGAGAAATGAGAGGTGTGAATCCTTGATTACTTGTTTCTTCTTTCTTCTTTCCCTCAAACTCTCTTCCAGAAAATTATGTGTATGCTTCCTATCAAATATTCTGTCTCCAGGGGGTTTTATAGCTTTTATCTTCCCTTAAAAAGTACTTATCAGGGCATCTGGGTAGCTCAGTTGGTTAAGCATCTGACTCTTGATTTCAGCTCAGGTCATAATCTCAGGGTTGTAAGGTGGGAGCCATGAGTGGGGACCACATTCAGCAGATAGTCTGTTTGAAATTTTCTCTCTCCCTCCTCCCCAAACTCTCACTATAAAAACAAGTATTTTTTTAAAAAAGTACTTATCATAATGTGTATCACATATACAAAAGAATGTATGAAGCATATGTGAACAGTTTAGAGAAAAATAATGAAAGAAACGCCGGCACGCCCAGTAAGCTCAAGAATGAAATTCACAAGCAGCTCTACAGACTCCTGATAAGTTCTTCCTTGACCAGCTTTCCAAAGGCATCCTCTGTTCCAGTTAATCATTCTCACAACTTTCCTCATAGCTTTCACATCTATGTAAACCTCTCTAACCTAAATATTATGTAGTTGACTGTCTTTGCATTCTCTGTAAGAGGAATCATACATTTGGACCCTTCTGTGACATGCTTCCTTTGTGTACTGTTGTATTTTTTAGAATCATCCATGCTGACATGGATAACTGTAGTCCATTTATCATGGCGGTTGCAGAGGCTTCCATTATGTGACTGTAACACAATCTATTTATCCTCTGTGCAGTTGATGAATGTTTGAGTTGTTTCCAGTTTGGGTCTCCCACGGACAGTGCTGCCGTGAACATTCTGGCCCCAGTCCCAGTGGACACAGGCAGGGATTTTAGGGTATATACTTAGTATCATAAATGCTGCTTCATTTGGTATGTGCTAACTCAACTTACTAGTTAAAAGCAAATTGTTTTTCAAAGTGATTGTACCAGTTTATGCTTTCTGTGGTTTGTGATTATTGATCATGATTTCATATTCCTTAGAAGTTAATCTTTGGGGATTCTTTTAGGCCGGGGTTAACGATGCCACACTCTGAAAAGGACTTCATGATTGCTCCTTCCAGTTGCCTCGAGGCACTATCAACCCAAGATTATTTTTAAAATAAATGCTTGCCTTGAGCATTTTTTTTGTTTGTTTTCGTTGTAAAAGACTACAACAGATAAATTTAAACCTCAAACTGGTATGGATAGGAAGGATTCCTTGTGGTTACAAATTCTCAGGGAAGATTTTTTTTCCCCTTCCAGCTGGTGATAAATTGAGACAGGCGAGGGCGCCTGGGTGGCTCAGTCGTTAAGCGTCTGCCTTCGGCCCAGGTCAGATCCCAGAGTCCTGGGATCGAGCCCCGCATCGGGCTCTCTGCGCGGCAGGGAACCTGCTTCTCCCGCTACCATTCCCTCTGCTTGTGTTCCCTCTCTCGCTGTGTTTCTCTCTGTCAAAAAAATAAAATCTTTAAAAAAAAAAAAAAAAAGAGACAGGCGAGTTTTTGCTACACTTTCTATGTGGTGGTTTACTTCCTATTCGCCCTTATATTGGGAGCCACACCCTTTGGGGCCCAGTTTATTAGGGGATCTCTTGTTGAACTGTACACTTTGGGCATGATCGAGGCTTTGTCTCCAGTGCCTGTGTTTATGCAGACAAGTGAAACTGGTTCTTGCTTTCATGTCACTTTACCTCTATAGATCCCTTACTTTTTTTGTGCCAGCTTACCAATACACTTCAAAGGACTTAATTTTTTTTTTTTTTAAGATTTTATTTGTTTATTTGACAGAGAGAGATCACAAGTAGGCAAAGAGGCAGGCAGAGAGAGGGGGAGAAACAGGCTCCTCGCTGAGCAGAGAGCCTGATGCGGGGCTCAATCCCAGGACCCTGAGATCATGACCTGAGCCGAAGGCAGAGGCTTTAACCCACTGGGCCACCCTGGCGCCCCTAAAGGACTTTTATTATTACCCTAACATCTTAGCTTTCCTAATAGCTGGAAATACGTTTAACCTTTTTTTTCCCCATTCACCCTGCCCCAATAGCTCAGTTCAGACCCTAGCCATGTGATGCCCGGATCATTCTAAAAACCTCTAGGAGGTTGTAGTCAGAACACGCTCCCTAGTTGAATATTCCAGAAGCACTGACATGACAAACGACTCCAATTAAGAGAATTCACTAAAGCATTTTACGTATATAATTTTTATACATGCACTTTTAGTGTTTATTTCTTAAAAATTCAGTCAGGACAGGAACCTTCACGACAGGTGAAAAACTGAGGTTCATAAAAAGTAAGTGGCTTGCCCAAGGTCACATAGCTAATAAGTAAGCAGCCAGGACTGAAAGCCATAACTGCTCGAGAAAAGCCCAAACACAGAACCTCAGTGGTTCTGTGTGGCCCTAGTGGTCAAAAATCCTGAGCTCAAGAGCAGGGCCTCCTGAGCAGATTTCCTTATGCCTGTCTACAGTTTCATACCAGGCAGATATACTGTTATCTGCCTTATCTATTGATGTTTGAGGGCATGCTTCATTTGTAAGAATGTTTCTGCTTTTAAACCACAATATTCAATTGCTGTGAGACGGTCTGGGAAGCCCTTTACAACCTGAAGCAAACAAACACTTCTAGCCTGAACTAAAAACACGAATGCTGATCTTGAAGGCAATCTAGACAGCTTTTGATTCCTCAAGGGCTTATTATTTCTAGACAGGTCCCATAATTTCCTGGCACTGGGACATCAGCCACACATCCCTTTGCCAGTAATGCTGACCACCAGTCCTTGCACCCCCTCCCCCATTAACAGATTCAGCGACTTAATCCTAGGCCCAGCTCAAATTCACTTCACCTGTGTAATTTTCCTCCACAAATACCACATGATTCCCCACTCAGGACTCCTACAACACTTGGTCTGTTCTGCTAGGGTACCAGCTGTCTATCAAGATGGACTGTAATCTCTTTTATGGCAGGTCCTTGTCTTGTTCATGGCTGAGTGCTACATAACAGAATCCCAATAAATGCTGAATGAAGAAATGCTGACCCCTTGTATGGCCCAATGCTCTAACTATTCCTTGAGGAGCAAACACCTACACTAACTTAACTGGGAACCAAAACTGTCTGCTCTTTCTTACTATCTCTCCATTTCATCAAAGAAAGTTTAAAAAAAAACAAAAACACGGTGGGGGGGGGGTGCCTGGGTGGCTCAGTGGGTTAAAGCCTCTGCCTTCAGCTCAGGTCATGACCTCAGGGTCCTGGGATCGAGCCCCTCATCGGGCTCTCTGCTCAGCAGGGAGCCTGCTTTCCTCTCTCTCTCTGCCTGCCTCTCTGCCTGCTTGTGATCTCTCTGTCAAATAAATAAATAAAATTAAAAAAAAGAAAGTTTAAGGGTTGAGTGACAGACTTAGGTTCTTCAGCATTTGAAGGGAAGATAAAGGGGGCAGTGCTCAGTGGGTCTGAGATTACTCTGGTTCCCTAATTCACCTTGGGCAGAGCACCTGATTTCTGAGATGCTTGCTGGGATTTTAGCGGTAACTGTCAGAAAGTTCATGCAGGTAAGGTTTGCAATCTATTGTACTTTGTGACTCAGAAGGCATTGAAGTGCTCTGATATCTAAGAACATGGTCTCATGAACAACAATGATTGGACACCTATAATATGTGGGGCATTTTTCAGAGATTGCCCCAAATTCATTCTCATGGGGCATGACGTCTGCATTATCATCATCCACATTTACAGATCAGAAAGTCAGGTTAGGTAACTTACCCAAGGGCATTTTTCTAGAAACCAACAGAGGCAAGATTCAAATTTATGCCTATCTGGTTTTAGAACTCTGCCCTTAATCCCTACTTTCTCATGCTTCCTTGGCTAAATGCTCCAGAGTAACATAAAAGAAGAAGAACTCACATTCGTTGAGTAAAGAAGGAAGAAAGTGTGGTCATTGTTCTTCTAGCCAACAACTCTTCCTCACCTTTCCTTTTGTTGACACAAGATGATACCAGAATATGGACGCCCCCGCTCCTACTGGTAATAAGTTGTGGTTTTCTTCCCATATGTTTATGCCAGTGGTCCTGGTTGTTGTAATTGTGTAATTTAATTATGTACTATTTAAAGTATAAAATAGTGCAGAGACAGGATATTTTTATGAAAACTAAATTAAATGCTTTGGAAAGACTTATTAGAAAGAAGTTTCCTAAAAATATTTCTGCTGAATCAGATATGAATGGGATAACGGTAAGAGGCTAAAAAAAAACCAGAAAAATTCAAAGATTCTATACTCACATTACTTCACCGATTGCTTTAATCTCTAGCTTTTCTTCAAGGAGACTGAAACTGGGACTCCTAAAAAGAGCATTTATAGTATAGAAGGCCAAAGAGAACCACACTCAGGGAATCCACATTCAGAAAAAAGCCTTCATCTTTATATCCATGTTGGGCAAATGGATGTATTTTTCTGTGACTTAGGGCAACAATCAAATATTTACCAAACATATAGACCTTTTAGCATTCCTGGCTAATAGTCATTTTTTAGGTTAACCAAATAACTACTGATAAAAGTTTTGCTGAATAAAAGGCCTTCTGTTCATCATGCTTTCAAGTTAATTTCAAGAGGGTTCTAAGACATCTCTAATAAAGCTTCTTATAAAAACCTCCAGAAGCATCATCTCGGGGGCCAGATCTAACAGACCTGTTGCCTGGTCGTGTCTCAGAAAATATGGCCCAGGAAGGGCACCAGTGTTATGATCTTCTCACACCAGATGCACTGATTCAAATGTGAATGGCAACACCAGCTGCATCTACACAGACACGTCAGAAAATAACTAAATCTGTTTACTTAAACACTCATTCTTAACTTCTCTGTGGGTTGTGCTAAAAGTGAAATCACAAGTCTGGGTCTTCAAGGAATCAATATTGTATCTCTCCTAAGCAGTAAAGAAAATCCTCAAAGTCGCAATTACGTTTATTCCATCACCAGGACTGGGGGTTCCATAATCAACACAGGGTTCAACATCTGGCAGTTCAGCAGTGACATTAAATCACTCTGAGGATACAGTTATGGCTTTCAATGATCTTACAGTCTGGCTGTGCAGGCTGGAGCCGGCATGTGGAATGAGATTTCATGGTAGCAGAACCTACAGAAGACGATGAAGTCCACAGGCACTATTGAGAAAAGCCATTTCTGCATACTGAATATGGCTGAACAGCTAAGGGGAGGAGAGGCAGGGATTCTAGAAGGGCCTCAGTCAGGGGGGAAAGAAGAAAGGAGGGGCCCCTGGGTGGCTCAGTCAGTTAAGCATCTTCTTTCAGTCAGGTCATGATCTCAGGTATGGAGCTCTCCACTCAGCCTGCTTCTTCCTCTTCCTCTGCCCATCCCCCTGGCTAGTGCTCACTCTCTCTCTCTCAAATGAATAAAGAAAACTTTAAAAGAAGGAGGAGGAGGAGGTGGAGGAGGGAGGAGGGGGAGGTGGAGGGAGGAGGGGGAGGGAGGAGGGGGAGGGATAAGGAGGAGGAAAAGAAAGGAAAAGTGAGCAGAGATATAGAAATGGCAAAGTTTCAGGAATGGCAAATAAACAATTTCTACTGAAATTGGGGAGGCCCCTGGAGAGAATGGGGAGGCCCCTGGAGAGAATGGTAAAGGAGAGTTTCCCAGAAGCTTTGGAATGACTCTTAAATCTGACTTAACTTCACCATAAAGATATCAGTAGCCAGTGAAGGGTTTTGCAGAGTGGGAAGAAATCATTAGATCTATATTTTAGCCCAATTAATTGACAGCAGATTCATGTTGGGGAAATGGAGACAAAAGGAGCTGTGGACCAATGGCTGTCAATCTATTATGCCTCAATGATCTCCAGGGGAAGACTAACAAACAAACAAATCAGACACTCAGGCCCCTACCCACAGAGGTTCAGTTGGTCTGAGACGGACATTTTAATAGCTCAGATGAGTCTAATGTGCAACCAGATGTGAGTGCCACTGAATTAGGTTACAATAAAAATATGTGTGACAAAGAAAGACAAATACCATATGATTTCACTTATATGGAGCATCTAAAAACAGATGAACAAAGAAACAAACAAACAAAAGCCAAATTCTTGAATAGAGAAAACAAACTGGTGGTTGCCAAGGGGAGGTGGGGGTGGGGATGGCAAATAGATAAAGGGGACAAAGAGGTACAGACTTCCAGTTGTGGAATAAATGTCACAGAGATGAAAAGTACGGCATAGTCAATAATATTGTAATAACATTGTATGGTGAGAGATGGTGACCACACTTATCTTGGTGGGCACAGCATAATGGATAGAATTGTTGAATCAACATGTTATACACCTGAAGCTAATACAATATTGTATGTTAATTATACTTTGATAAAAAAAAGAAAAATATGGCTTAATGGGATATAGATATTTAGGAGCAATAGCAGGTGGAATAGAAAAGAAAGGAATGGTGTGAGAAGCATTCTGCAGGTCTGCTGAGAGATTTTTAATTTCACTAAGACAATGTTTCAAATCTGCATGCCAGATTTTTAAAAAACTTTGGCTTTCATGTTTGCACCCCTTCTTACTCTTCTATATACCCCATTTAAAGAAAACTTTTATACCCAGAAACTTGGTACTATCAGACAGTAATCGTTGGTGAATAAAGCAATACAGATTTGTAAATTATTCTCAGTCAGGAGGGGATTTACACAGTATGGGGGCTGTTTCTCAAACCTCAAAGTCCTCTGTGCCACTGCTCCTCAGTCAGTGATTTAATGTCAATTACAGTTTTGAAATATAAGTGGAGCTACTTTGCAGAACTTCTCAAAATCTAAGACTGATAGGTTTATCTGGAATAAAACAATTTTGGGCAGAAAAAAGTGGCTCGAGAGTCACATTCTTTTGAATGTAAGGCTTTGAGAGTGGACATGGAGCCATGGGGGTACCCAAGCATATGGGAGGGAATGGTAACAAAGGAGGGATTTTTATTTTTTATTTATTTTTTTATCCACTAAAGTAGAGCAGAATCGCAGTTTATACCCTGAGACACGGCCATTCAGATAGTCCCCACTCAAAGTTTCCAGATATTTTAGAGTAAGATATTATGTGCTGATATTTTATAGATCTCTTGCACAGTGATCTAATTTCTGACCAATTTCAAAAGAATGTGACGAATTGCGCAACCCACAACAACTGTGACATTCATGGGACAGTCTGCCTCCTGTCAATAACAACCGCAGATCCTTCGGGGACTGGTTTTCTCCCCCACCCCTACCCCCACGCCACCAACGGGTATTAGTTATCTCAGCAAGTAAGTCCTTTTTAGGTGTGTTTTGGGGGTGAGGTGCAGAGATCCTAAAAGGGAATTTTGTATGGCAAGTGGTTGAAAAAACTCAAACCGTTTTAGTTAGGGAAGATCTTGAGTTCCTAAGGTTTCATTCTTTTTTATTTAATTGCTACCTAGTTACTGGAAATACACCAGGGTTTTCCATCCATAAATCAGCACTGAGAGGGGTGGGGGAGGTGGGGAGGGCTTAACCAGTAAGGAAAATGCTTCTAAAGGCTATCTGCGTTTGTAATCATCCCTATCAAAACCACCCAAAGGATGAGGGGCTGTCGGCAGACTGCTACAAGGCTGCCTTTGTTTGTAAGGACTTTGCTTGGAACTAACCTTAGTTCATCCCTGAAAATGAGGTCACTGTCCCCTAACACATGTTAAGCATGGTTAGCATCTTTCCACCGGGCCCTTGGCCAGAAAGGCCCCTGCTGGTACACATTTCAAATCTGCCAGGGCTTCTCTAATGCTGAAAGGCAAAACAACATTTCCATCTTTATCTTTACGTAGAAGGGACTGGAAACCAGTTTAAAAAAATAAATAAATACAGCGTTGGCTGATTTTTGTTTTCATAAAGACAGTGTTTTTAAGAGATTTACTCGGCCGTACTGATAAAACACACTCTCATCAAGTCTGTCTACTATGATCTGGTTTACATCAAAAGGAAGACGCAGAATCCAGGCCCCTTGCAGTGTCTTTTCTCACCCAGAATTCAGAGACCTAAAAATTCTCCTGGAGACTGATTAGAAATAAAAATAAATATTGAGAAGAAAGAGGTTTCCCATAGGGGAAAAAAAGGCACATCGGGTGTTGGTGGTGGGTGGGAATTTTTAAAACTCCTCAATGTGAAGTTGATTTGGTTCAGCTGCAAAACAGGATTTATTTGAGTTTATCTGAAATTTTCTGGGAACATAACATAAGATTATAAAGGGGAAGTTTCACCTCCCTCTCAGGGGACATAAGACCATTTGTATCAGGGGAGGAGAGTTTTGTATGTCCTAATATTATGTAATCAATATAGTAATCTTATGTTCTGATTTGTGGTAGCCTGGGACAGAATTCTGAACCACTTTGACTTACAACTTTCATTTAAAAAACTTTCCTTACAGTATAGAACTTTAAGATATCTTAGTGGACTGTGGGCACAGATTATGTCCCAACACTATTGTATATTAGGAAGAATGCTATACATGATGTTAGGAATGGATAGGCTAGAGTATTTTAAGTGACAGGTAAGTTTCTCCCTTTCCTAAAAGCTCCCTGATAATTGTGCAATGTGAAAATACTCTTAGAGCTAAAAACAGGTAGCTTATTTCAAAATGAATAAAATTGGAAAAGTGTTAATAAAAGTTCCATTCTAGCCAGGGCACTGAACACAGGACGTAGAAGGAGGTGTAAATCCTTATCCAAAATATTTCTGAAGTTTAAAATGAAAACAGAATGAACTCTTCACTTTATTCCATTCAAGGCCATTTTAGTATGGGGTGAGTTTGTTTTTGCAGAAGACTTGCAGAAGAATACAGTTATACAGCAGGGACCCGTTAACCTTAAAATTCGTAAACCATTTATTTTTTGTTACTCTGAAATACAAAGATGCAAATAAAGAAGTAAGTCTGGAAGATAGCCAGAGATGAAGAAATTATTTCTGAAATGTATGTTTTCCAGGTGGATTCATTAACAGGCTTGTTTGAAAACTCTGCCGTGTTTGGAGATGTTTCTGGTTATCTCTTGGGATGAGAAAGCACTAGAGAAATAATACATTGCTTTGGAAAACACAAGTCTATCTACAGCTTTCTCAGTGCTCCGCAACTCAGAACATGTAACAGCCCTGGAGAAGTTCCTTTTTTTTTTTTTTTCTACCTTAAGCCACAAAGACGGATTATTAACACGAGGAAGATTTAACTCTTCTGAAAGTTTATCATTTTTATTTTAGAGAATTATTTTTCCCATTGAATTGAAACAAGAATGCAGCTGAAGTTTGCATCAAGTCGTTAGCAGTTACTGTTGGTTCGTAATGTGCAAATTTTGTAGATACCAGGCTCTCCAAAACATATGACTGAAAGCCTTTTCCATTTTCCAGGCAAAAGGCGAGCACTGAGCATAAAATGTAGAGCCTCTAGGTTCTTAAACTTTCTCATTATCAGTCATCCCTTCTCTTTTCTTGCTCTGCTTCATCTAGTTCATCTGTCTCAATTAGTTCCCACATGAACATGTCTTTTAAGAAATTCTCTTTTGCTTTCCCACGAGCGAGGCTGCCTAGAAGGCACTTGCAGCTGAATCCGTACTCCATTGTTCACCCAAGGAAGTGGCTGTCTTAAGTGATCAGGCTCTCTCACCCCTGGAAAGATCATTTGACAGGGACCCCACCACATCTTCATTTATAATTGTTAGAGCAGGAGAGTAATTTATGGAAGTGCCCTTCACTCACCTCAACAATATGTACTAAAGAATCGCAAGAGACATAGCCCTGACCTAGTCAACTGGTAAGTAAAGATTCTATATAATAATGACCGAATCTTAGTCTTAATATATAGCTTTGTTGTTTTTTTAAAAGATTTTATTTATTCATTTGACAGAGAGAGAGAGATCACAAGTAGACAGAGAGGCAGGCTCCCTGCTGAGCAGAGAGCCCGATATGGGGCTTGATCCCAGGACCCTGAGATCATGACCTGAGCCAAAGGCAGATGCTTTAACCCACTGAGCCACCCAGGTGCCCCAGCTTTGTTTTATATTATCTAAAAAAATGTACATTTCAAATTTTCTAACACATTTTGGTTTTGGAGGTAGGTTGAGGTTACTGCATCATCTCTACTGTAATAAATAGGCAACTGAAGCAAAGAGAGATATGATTTGCTTCACTAGTTAGGACATTGCTGAACACAGAAATCAGGGTTCTTGGATTTTATGTTCTTCTTCCTATCTCATGGTACAAGAAGAAGAATGAATTGGTCAACAATTTTATGTTTTGAACTGGTATAAGGACTTGGCTGGAGATTTTCCTGCCAGACCCCAATAAAAAATGGGATCCCCAAGGTGTACTGGCTCACCCTTCCTTTCCAGGAACTGTCTTCCATGTTGTAGTTCTCTACACAGTTATCCCTGGCATCCCAGGGCACAGTGATGAATCCACACGTTGTGAGGCCTGCCACACAGATGAAGAGGGCTAGAAGCAGCCAGTGTTGTCTCTCTAGCCATCAAATGAAGCTGTGCTGAGGTACCATGGGATAGTGTTATGCAGCCGAAATCTGGGCGTCTGTGCATATCTTTGTTTGTAAAACAAAGTTTGTTGCACCAATGGGCCCAACCACAACAAAGAACTGGTGGAGTCCTTTAGAAACACACACTGTAATATGAAGGTACTGCGACTCATCACTTAGGAAATACAGAGCAGTTACTTCTGGCATTACATTGGTAGATTATATAAGACACATCAACTGTTTGGGATTTTTCCATTTATTTGGTATGTTATGAATCAGAACAGGGCTTCATGCCTAAGGATCCTTATTATGTAGGAGGCATTGGCGTGAGTCCTAAAATATTTAATCCAGCGAACTATTCGCATCTTAAATATAGCAACTGAAAAAAGTGATAAGCTAAAATTGGTCTAGGTATCAGGAGAAAAGAGAAAGTGTTTACTTGAATAGATGAACATTTTTTCCCCTTCTTTTTTCTTTCTGAGATTAGAAAATAAATAGCTTGGTTTTTAGTGTGGATAGACTTAATATTGTGAACATATGTAGTTTCTTCCACTGCGCAAATATGCTTTATGGGGTAGAGATCAGCCAGGCAATTACAATACACTGGACTTAGCTTCCTGGTCAGATAATTAGAGGTCTGGGGTTAAAAACCCAGAGGAATGGAAGGGTGAGGCCCATGGCAGCTTTAGCTACTGAGATGAAAGATTCTTGAATGGGTCATCCTAAAATGTTGTGCACCAGCTGCTGCAGCTGGAACCTTGCTTGTATATGAAACTATCTGCGTTCTTTGAGGGGCTCGTGAGGAACACGGTTCCATATGGACTCTTATCAACACCAAGATACCAAAATGCTGTGCCTCTTCCCATTTTAATTTTTCACTGCTACTTGTGCCTGTCATCAACAAAGGGATTTTAGAAGCCATCAGCAAAAATATAGCTGAATAAATTCTTATTTGAATGAATAAAAATATATATTTTAAAATAAGTTTTGTTCACCAGTGAAGTTAGAGGTAGATGGGTAGGCTTACAGATAGAATGATTTTGGAATATTAAATAATCTCCAGGTGGCATTTACATTTTCCTTGACAAGATTTGTAATTAGAAGACTTAACATCTTTACACTGAATGGGATAAAATGGAAGAGAGAGAGAGAGAAAGAGCACATAATGCCCAGATATGCAAGAGGTCTCTTAAACATGTAGTAAAGATAAAGAAGGATGTTATTTTGTATTACTTAAAGTTTAACACAGAAGAGTAGACTTTATCTTAAAGTTAAGGTAACCACTGGTATGTAAGTAGTTACAATGTGGTGTCTGACTTTGAAATGTCCAGCTCTATTATAATCAGACGGCTAAGACACACTGCAAGGATCGTGGGAACAGAGACTCATCTCTAAGAAGCTGCCCTTCATGTAAGAAGATGAAGATACTAACTCAGGGGTAGAATATCATATGTATTTTTTAAGTTTTGGGAGATCTTTTTTTTTTAAGATTTTATTTATTTATTTGACAGAGGCAGACATAACAAGAGAGGGAACACAAGCAAGGGGAATGGCAGGCAGAGAGAGAAGCAGGCTGCCCACTGAGGAGGGAGCCCTACACCGGGCTTGATCTCAGGACCCTGCAATCATGACCTGAGACGAAGGCAGGTGCTTAATGATTGAGCCACCCAGGTGTCCCAAGTTTTGGGAGATCTAATTGATCACTTTCTTTGATGATCTCAGAGTTCAAACTCTGAAGCCAAAATGCCTTCATTCAAAACAAGTCTCTACAATTTATAAACTGGGTGTCCTTGGACAAGAGACTTAAGCACACTGTAACTTGGTTTACTCATCTGTAAAATAAGAAGAGCAGTAAAATTAAGCGTGTACAGCTTTTGATAAGACTAAGGGAGATAATATACGCAAAGCAGTTAGAAATGGCCTGGCACACAGCTGGCCTTTAATTAATACTATCTATTATTATCACCTTAAAAATTTCTCGAGTTATATTTTTTTAGCTTGCTTGGCTATGGCTATTACCATAAGAGTCAGGTGCACATAACTGATCACATAGGGACTGAACGTATGAGCCTGACCTTATTTGACCAATGCTTTCAGCAAATAAAGCTAGGCATACCAACCAGGTCAGAGAAGGTTCATACTTCATTCGGTCTAGAGTAATGGTTCACAGACTTGCTTGTCTCAGGGTCCCTTTATACTCTTAAATACTATTGAGGATCCCCAAAGAGCTTTTGAATAAGAGGGTTATAACAATGGCTATTTACCACCTTGGAACATAAAACCGAGAATTAAACAAATACTTATTTTAAAATAATAATATCTTCCAACCCAAACAAAAAATGGAAGAAGATTGGCATTGTCTTACAGTTTGGCAATAATGCTTGACAATAGAAGATATTTAGATTCTCATATTTACCTCTGCATTCAATCTTTGGCCATATGTTGTTTTGGTTGAAGTATGTGAAGGAAATCCAATCTCACACAGATAATGTCGTTAGAACAGGAGGGACCTCCTAGGTACTCTGGGAGGGTCGCAGACCACTTTGAGAGTGGCTGGTCTATAGCAAAGCTGTCAGACTTACTTCATGGCACTAAGGCTAATTACCTCCCAACAGAATAATTTAGGCAACAGGATTGAGTAGGAAGACAAAGTGGAAGGAAATAGAATGCTGCTATTTTAGCAAAGTATAGACCAGAGTTACTCTAATTGCTATCTATTTACTGCTTTTACTGCCAATAAAATTATGGATTCTCCCAACAGTTAAATATGTATTCATTGCCTCTTCACTACCTTCAGCCCTCTTTCTACAGAGGCTCCAAGTGTCCACCAAATACTCTGACACTGTTACACCTCTCCGGTGGATAATACCATCCTCAGAACATCAACTGACTGTTCTTGGAAATGACACATGAGAAATAAACAACCCATCTCATTGCAAGTGGTGCCGCCATATCAGAAAAGATAATATGAAAATTCTTTATAGATAATTTGTCATTATTGTGTAAACACAATTATCGACACGAGTCCTGTATTCTGGGAAACTTCTAGCCTGGAAATAATAATCTAATTTTAGTCCCTAAAATGAAAAGTTAGCTAGTATGTTTTCCTGTTTAAAATATTTTGGAATATTTAAGTATCTAGAAATATTGTGTCTTATTATAAGACTAAATGGTGACTAGAAGGCCAACATTATTTTAAATCTAATTTACTATATATTTTTTGCTTCTTTTCAGCTATATAATATCACTTTATTTTCAATTTAATTCAAATATTCTTGATGAGACGCTTAAAATACTCTTTTGAGCAATTACTCTTGATGACAGGCTACACTCTTCGGAGATAAGGATTCATTTAAAAATTTTTAACAAATATTTATTGAATGCTCCCTATGTGTCAGAGTCTGATGATCAAAAGATGAGTAAGAACAGCCTATGTTTAAAAAGCTACAGTATTCAAAGTATAATTTATCTTATTGACACAAGTGTTTTCAAAATACAACAGAATAACCACTGAATTATCAAAACATATAAATCAATAATGTATCAGAGTGATGCTGAATTAGAACACAATATAATCAAGAATGTAAGGCTAAAATCTGACACATATCCAGATTTTACGAAGCAATTTTTAACACTATTGACTTCTACTTTTTAAATTAGCTGTATCACTCGTTTATCACTTGGCCAAAGAAAAATGCATTCCCTTCCCAACCTTATCTGGAAATGAGTATCTATTATCTATCTGGAGATAAATATCTATCTGAATGTCTACACAGATCTGTATTTTTGTGAGAGCAAAAAAATTCCTAAAGTAAAAGAATTAAATTCTTTATATATTTTCATGCTTACTAAATGATTAATTAGTAATTGCAAATATTTACCTAATATGCTATGAAATTTGTGATGTATAGTCTAATATTTATTAATAGTCTAATTAGAAGATATGATTTAATTCTTAATACTAGCCTTTGCAATGATTTGGGATGTAGTAAAAACATATAACACATAAACATTTACATTACAATAAAGAATTGGCAAGTATATATCCTACTTTGTGACTAAAAATGCCTTAGTATTATAAGGACAGTGACTGTTAAAAAGACAGGACACTTAGATTTTAAATTCTCTTTTGTCTTATAAATGTTGCTTAGGGTTGATTATCACCCAAATTTATAACTGAGGGGAGGTAGTATCCTCACATTGTCACACAGAAGAAAGCACACTTAATTGGTAAATAAACACCATACTTAATGCATAAATGAAAGTTTCCATTTTAAAATAAGAAACTAGTTTCAACGCCAAAAAGACAGGTTTTGTGACTCCTTTCTTGAGTTTGACTATGTGAATTTTCACACTTGCCCTGAGCCTCCTAAAGTGAAAGTCATCAATAATAAAATTGTGGATTCTCACAACAGTCAAGTGTATATTTACTAATGAATTATTAAAACACCAGAATATAAAGCAGAACCCCACTGAACTAAAGACAGAACAGAAGTGATACCAAGAACTTCTCTTTGGTATGATAGAATAACTTTAAAGGATTTAAAAATAATTCACAGCTATGAAAGATCTTATCATTAGCTGCCACTGAAACACACATTAAAATTGTATTAAATTGGGCTTTGCTCAATATTAGAGTCAAGCAGCTTCTTTTTTTTTTTTTTTCTTTTGCCTGATCATTATTTAAGAGTTCAAGTTTAAGAATTGATTTTTCATCAATCACTTATGGCAAAAGCAGTTCTCTCATAAAGACTTGATTAGCAACCCATGAAAATTTCTAAACCTGTCAGAGGTACACACACTCTACCTTTCTAGAAGGTTTGGGCTACAAATGTTTCACAATTAAAGGTGTAAAATCACTGACAGTTTCTCCCAAACATAGACTAAGCAATCCTGTAGAAAATCTCTAAATAATACTACAGAAATCACAAGCCAAACAGAAGTAGCAGGAGGTATTAATGATCATTTGTGAAAATGTAATTATCTACTATACCCTCTTTGCAAGGATTTTATCCATAGTTCAGCTCATGCAGACGAACTGTTCAGTCTTCCATTCAAGTCGGAGATGAACAAATTCTTATTCATTGTCCAGCTAAACCCAGGACAGCAGTAGTATGTGCTACACTCTTTTGTGATGGGACTTCTGTGCGATCTGTGTCGGGTCAGTACCCTTCCAGAGTCACCGCTTAGGGCAGGATAATTTCAAATTCAGTCTGTCATTTTATTACACGTTTTTTAAACAGCATGCCCACCAAAACAGAAAATGCTGCACATATGGGCTGAGATCAAATGCTCTCATCATTTAGTTGATATATTCTGACACGAGGCAGAAACAAGATGGTCTGCTTTTATTTGAGCTTTCCTTTTGGATCTTGGATCTTTTCTTTTCTTTTTTTAAAATTAACTCATTAATTCACAAGAGGCCATAGCTTTTCAAGTACATTCTTTAAGATTTGTTATATTTGCACTTGGCTTGAAATTTCCTAGCAATTAGTATTTTTCAAAGCTAAGTCTCACTTAGGTCCTCAGCAAATGTCATTCTGATTATATGTAAAGTTTTCGGTTCTACAGCTAATGGAACAGAATTCACGTCTGAAATTCAACCTTCAATACAGCTTGAGATTTTTGATGGGTGAATTGATTATTTTTAGGGTGACATAACGTGGTTTTTAGGACTCACCTGTCAGCATGCTTATATTACTAGTAAATTATCCTTAATGTCTGGAATTCATGAACAATATTTACATCTTTGTGATGAATCTCAAGTTTAATTTGAAAAGGCCTTTCTCTGAGACACACAGAATGTCTGCAAAGTCTCACTGAGATTAAAATTTCATAAATGGCTACTGTAGAACACAGCAATATTCAGTAAAGGTCAATATTCATGAAAAGATTAACCTATTTCCAAGAATACAAAGATTAAAACTTAATCCATTTGAAATAAGGTTCAAAATTGTGAGTTCTCTGAATTGTTTTTTTGTAACACTATGAAATGACAGTTCTTTTCTCAAAATCATTAGCCTGTCTTCCTACTTGATTAGAACTAGCACCAATAGCCTCACCTTCATGAAGTCTTCTGCTAGACAGGACAACTAGTACATACCAAATGTTCATTTAGAACTTAATGTATTGTATTGATTGCAAAGTACATGTGTGAGTACATGTGTGTTCTCATAAGTAGATAAATTGGTGCTAACTGAAAAGACATAGGTAGAAGGAAGAGATCACATGAAATTTTAAACTATGCCATAATCAAAATAGCATTTTATGATTCCCTCAGAATCAAATATTCAAAATTTTATACACATAAAGCAAGTATTTACCTCCTTTCCCCATACAGTACCCCTTAAGGGGACAATGGCTTACTATGTTAATTCTTTAACATTATTAAATGAGATAACATATTTAGATCTATGTGCAATTCTATTGAAACAAAAAGCAAAATTACATTCTCCAATTTCCAGATATAGCCCATCCCCCATCTACTATTTATATGAGTTTTTAAAATAAACTTTAACTCCCAGTGTTTTCTCCCCCCAACTGTAAAATTCTATACTCCCCCTTGTCGTTAATAACCCAAACATAGCTGAGTTTTAAAGCTCTCACATTTCTCTTGGGAAAAGTGTGAACATTTAAACCTTACATTCTTGGGTCCATTAGGCCCTTCCCAGACCCCACACTGCCCGGAAGTCTTTTTGCATTTCATTAAGCATCTTCTTCAGACACGCCTGAGCCCAGCACACTCCAAAGTACATCAAAAGCAAAACGTACCTAGGGTCCAGATGCGAGCAAAACAGAAAGAAAGGACAGTGCATTGTCCGACACATACAGAGCTCAGGAGATCCATGGTACACACGGGCTATCTGGCAACATGCATTTTATAAAAGACACAACTATTCAGGCCCAAGCAGCATTTCTATAAGGAAAATGCATTTCATTCGGAAACTGTAAAGGCTTACTTGTTCTGGGAAGCTCTCTCCCTCTTCCACTGCCATTCTCTGTGGCCAAATATGAAACCTGATAACTCAATTAGTTAACACTTTGGACTGAGCATCAAGTCTAAAAATATCTGCCCTGGGAAACGTAAAGGTTTCCCCTGCGTCCTGGTAAGAAGGTAGGAGCCGGTCAGAATTTTCTTAACTGCTGAATCAGGGAGAGGGGAGGGGCAGACAAGAGTAGGTAGGTGCTTTGGTCCTTATAAATGCTCGAGTAGCTCCCAGAATTCCCCACTGACTTACCATATTTGTGGCCTCCAGTCAAGCTCTGTGTATTTAGTCATGATATGTGGAATACCGAAAATAGCAGGGCAATCAGCTGGGAGTGTACCCTAGCTGCTGGAATCACTCATGAAACCGGCTTTTGTCATTCTGCTTATCAGCACTTTCCTCTGTATGCGGACTACTCTGACATTCCTCCGAAAGACAATGCCACCATTTTTTCCTCTGTCTCTGGAATCCAGGCAGGCCTGTCCTTTATAATTTTAATTTCTTTTGCTGCATTAGCTTTACTAGTGAATATATGGACGCATGTACAAGCAGACACGTGTGCACATGAGCATACACACACACACACACACACAAAGCATATTGTATTCCCAAGGGGAGTTTTCTTCCAAACCGAATTTCCTTTTATTCCAAGGGCAAACGCAGTGCATCTCTTTAAAAATATAACATCATATAGAACTCATGAGTTTGACCAGAAAAACAAAGCAAAAGAAAACAAAATGAAACAAAACCTCATCGAATAGTTTTGGTCAATTTTTTTTTTTCACTTCAGATATTTTTATTTCTACAAGCAATTGAATTCAGGTTTTCAGATCTGGGACAGGTAATATTCATGCAGCTTTTCACTAGTCTTACATTACACTTGAGCTCAAGAGTCAAAGCCCTAAAAAACGCATCATCATAAGATAACAATCATCCTTTATGTTTTATTTGCAATAGTTCTAATCAGTACTTCCTCAAACTTGTAAGGCCTGAAGGAATGTCTGTGGGGGATTGAATTCCCTAACTTCCTTTGGGAAGGCCAGTGTGCAAGTCCATTTGACACATACTTATAGGGAACCTACTACATAATTCTAGGTGCTGAGTGAAGTGGATAGAGAAAGACAGTGAAAAGATACAGAAAATCTCTGCCTTAGAAGAAGCTTATATACCAGCAGATTTGGAGTAGACCATAAGCCATAAATATAATAAATAAGTTATTGAGTATGATCAACAAGATAAGTGTTGTGGGAAAAACAGAATAGGGGATGGGGGATCTTAAGTATGTATTTAAGGAGTAAGTAGGTCAACTTAACATTGATAATAATGGTAAAATAATAATGTATATAGGATAGGATCTTAATATTATGTCAAACCACAGGAGATTATCTTATTTATTTATTTTTTAAGATTTATTTATTTATGAGAGACAGAGAGAGTAGCGGGAGGGGCAAAGGGAGAGGGAGAGACAGGATCTCCAGCAGATTCCCTGCTGAGCATGGAGCCTGATGCAGGGCTTGATCCCATGACCCTGAGACCATAACCCTAACAGAAATCTAGAGTCGGATGCCCAACTGACTGAGCCACCCAGATGCTCCAAGATTGCCATTTATAGATCAAATCCATGTGTATTCCAGGAATTTCATATAGTTCAATTTAATAATAACGTAATCATGGCCATCATTATTATTTAATAATTATTAAGTACTCTACATGCAAGGTACTATATTAATTTCCTACATATGTTCTTTTAGTCCTCATAGCTATGTTGTGAAGCAATCTTTCTTCATTTGTGAAAGAGAAACTAGAATTCTAGTTAGGGGCACCTTGGTGGCTCGGGGTTAAAGTCTATGCCTTCGGCTCAGGGTCATGATCTCAGGGTCCTGGGATCAAGCCCTGCATCCGGCTTTCTGCTCAACGGGGAGCCTGTTTCCCCTCTCTCTCTCTGCCTGCCTCTCTGATTACTTGTGATCTCTCTCCTCTCTGCCAAATAAATAAATAAATAATCTTTAAGAAAAAAAAAAGAAAAAGAAAGGTTAAATAACTAGCCAAGGCCACTGGTGACTAAATAGTCAAAATTTGAACCCAATTCCATATTATTCTAAAGGAAAATTCACACTGGCAGCAAAATAACAAATACAGGTTTTCTTGGCTCTTATTGTGTTTTAAAAAATATTTTTAGTTGCCAACATTTCACAATTGATTAATTTCACATCAAAATCTAGAGTTCTTGTTTTAAAAAAGGTAAAAATGCAAGGATCGGGCAACTCTGGGCCCATATTTGCACTGGGCCAGTTTCCAGGTATTGAGTGATGGCTTTCCACTTCAGCCCCCAGCATTTCCTACTATCTTACCTTGCTTTGCTTCATTCCTTGGGGGCTAAGTTGCCCAGAGGCATTTGAATTTGGACCTTTGCCCTAAAACCTGTGCTTCTGATCACAGCACTAGTGATTCCTAAGGGACTATGACACCCAGCAGGGCACATGACCCCCAAGGGAGGGTGACAGTCTAGGAAGGGATGGCTCTGAAATGTCTGGGGGAGTTCGTTCACTACTGACTGCACATTTATTTCTTCCCCCCCTCCTGGGTTCACCATGTACAGGATGAGCGCCTAATGTGCTGGAAAATATGCATCAGTGGGGAAAACCAGGAAAACCATCACCTTCTTGCTCTGTGCCTATTGCTGGATGGACACACAGTCAGGTGGGACCAATGTCATCTCTGGAACATAGCAAATCTGATCTGCCTGTGACAGATACAAGACAGATGGGCGACAGAGTCAGAAAGGAGCAAGGTCCCACTAGCTGATGCTCTGAAGAAGGGAAGGGTAGCAAAAGAAATCCTCACCATCCGCAGGCCAAGCCTTGCTCAGCTGAGGGCAAACTCCATCAAAACCCAGGCCACATCCCCAAGCCCAGTTCTTTCCTCTGGAGCTGCAGACATACATCCTTCTGATAACATTTATTCTATTTCTTCTCCTCTTCCAGGCTGTTCTTTATGTCTGTGTTAACCACATCTGGTATCAGAATGCTGGGGCCTAGGAGTCCATGCCTATGGCTCTGTCCCCTGGATCTTACAGGCAATCCCTAGTGTGTGCAATAGAAATCAGAGAGCAAGGCATCTGGCTCTGGGCAAGGCATCCAAGCCCACATCTACCCAGACCTGTCCAGAAGGAACTCAAGTTGGTGTTCGATCATGCTTCCTGGCAAAGCAGTATTCCTCACATCTAAATTAGACCTCTTCCACCAACTTCTTCATCCTCTCTCTGTCTTCAGTGAGAAGACAGGACACTTGGTTATCACCTTCCAAATATTCTAGACTGTTACTGCCTTTTGCTCTAGTCTTCTCTTCCCTAGGATAAATAATCCCAAGTTATTCAACCTCTTCAGAGAAAAATGCTCTATAATTACACTAAGAAAGAAGAGTAATAATTCCCATAATTGTGTCTTTCAACCCACCCTCTGGCCAAGGCATTTTGTTTCCCAAACTAACGCTGCTCATCTCATAGATACTGCAGCTGCAAAAAGAGAAGCAGGGATGGGAGTGAACATCCCCAAATGGTGAGTCTGGGTTGATGTGGGATGCTGATGTAGCCTGAATTGGGAGTCCAGTGGGTCTGCTGAAAATACCAAATGCTCCATGGTGGGCTATGAGCCCCAGTTTTTACCACATCTTATGAGGACAACTGTGCCCTATCACAAGGAAACCGAATGTTTAAAAATATATTTGACACAAAAGATAAACAGAAGAGTAAATCACATAATCTCAGAGATCATTTAATCAAACCCCATCATTTTAAAGATAAAAGAAATGGAAGCTCACGAGTAGTTCTGCAATGGCAAACTGTGACTCAAAAATGTTCTAGTGCTTAGAATTCATGATGGGATCCCTATAACAAGCATAAAGACTTAGGGCATTTACATGGGGATTTAATTTGCAAAATGAGATTTTACTTGTGATTCAAAGTGCACTAATACTGCTCTACAAAGGCAATGCTCCTGAAGAATGATGGTGTGAGCATCGCTTCTGATATCTATCATCTGGGGCTCAAACAAAGGGACAGAAACTTGCATCAGGCTGTGTACAGAGAGAGCTACCAGCTCAGAGCAGAGCCTGGTAATACATTTCTGGATGGATCTTTAAAATACAGAGCAGCCGAGAAGTTGTGGTCTTTCCCACCAACCCAGGTTCCCGACTAGGAACGAAGGTTCAGTGTCTGTGCATGTCAAGCCACCCTGAATCATGAGTCCTCCAGCTGGGGCTGGCTCTTAAAGTTCTCCCTGGGAGCAAACAATGAGGTCTGGGTGGGCAGTGTGGAGAGTGGCACTTCTTTCCAATGGGATGCTTGCCCTGGGCGGGAGCCTCCACACAGCTCTCTGAGACAGCAGCAGCCTGCTTGAGTCTTTGCATCCCCAACCTCTAACCAGGGCCTCCACACAGATGTTTCAGGAAAGCGGGAAGAGGCAGAGAGGAACTGAGGAGAGGTTGGTAGCATCTGCAAATTCAGTGATTTCAGAGATAGTCTCCAGTGTCAGAACCATTTCAAGCAAGGGGAAGGAGGTGTTCGTGGCTATGCAGGAAGTTCCTGAAACCACTCCTGCTTCACAGATCCTTTCGAGACACAGCAAATGTCTGGACAGTGGCCTTCTCCCACATGTCCATCCTGAAAGCAGGCCTCCCAAATACCAACTTCTCTACTGTGAAGATCGGTTTTTCTTGAGATAAGGGTTCTTCAAACTATGACCTGAGGACCCAGACTGAGCTGCTACCTGTTTTGGTATAGTCCTGAACTAAAACTGGCTTTTACATTTTGGTTGAAATAAATTTAAAAAAAATAATAATATTCCATGACACGTGGAGATCATATGCAATGCAAATTTTAGTGCTCACAAATAAAGTTTTATTGGAGTATGTGGGAGACCATATTGCCAACAAAGCCTAGAATACTCACTATCTGCCCATTTTCAGAAAAAAATTCACTAATCCCTAATCTGGAGCCAGGGGTTTGGAGGTTGTGTTCTTTTGATGCTTTTTTTTTTTTTTTTTTTTTTTTAAGTAGGCTCCATACCCAATGTAGGGCTTAAACTCATGACCTTGAGATCAAGACCTGAAATCCAGAGTCAGATCCTCAACTGGCTGAGGCACCCAGGTGCCCCACTATGATGCATTTTTGAAAGACAGGGGAGAATCCTACATTCTTAGCATGCTGTCTGATCTCTGAGATTGGAAAACAGCAGAAACTCCTTATAATCTAGTAGAATGCATTCACCCATTAGCTTTATGTAACAGAAAATAGCAATATCTTTTGGAGCAATAATTTAAAATACTAATATTATTCTCTATCCTCTTTTTGTGTATCAGACACAAAATTTTGGGCACTAGGACCTAGATCCTGTATCATTTTCTCTGTTCAATACTGAACAAAAACATACAATGTTTTCAAAAAGGAAAAAATCATGATAACAGCATTTACATCATGACATGACTCCTGCAAACTTGTAACAAAGTACACTCTCTCTTTTCCTTGTTTTGCCCTTCTTTCAAGCTGAGACCATGACATAGGCATTGTTCACAGGGAACACATGGAAAAAGTAGCTCATTGAGCCTGTAAGAGGGCAAATGATCTAATCTACAAGGGAGCTTTTAAACAGCAAAGTAATCTGGATTGGCTGTATTCAACATTTTCCATATCTTCATCAGGGCACATTCTACCCTCCTTTATGAGCAGAGAAACAGACAAGATAAAGGATAAAAGAAAAATTGAGAGACCCAGATTAGTCAGGAGACCCCTGACTTTGGAGGGGCCTGGTTTGGGATGTTCCCAGGAGGGCTATGGGGTCAGGAATTCAATGTAGTGAGGGTGGAAAGGTGGCAAAGGGGTCAGCGAGGTGATTCCATCTCCCTTTCTCTCTGTCCCCAGGGCCTCAAGCCTCCACCATCCCAAATCCAGTGATTAGGTTAGGACACACAATAGTTACCTCATGGGTTACTTTTACTAAAACAAGGAATTTTATGGTGGGAATGACCGATTCTTCGAACCCTAAGGAGGCTTGCAAAAACGATACACATTCCTACAAATTCCTCTCGCACTGGATGTCTGAGAGACCTCTGTCTCCCATTGAGTTCACAGCTTCCTACCCTTACCCATCTATCCTTTGCTATCCAATCTTGCTCCTGCACTCCCTCAAAACTACATGTGCCAGGAGAAATGATAGGCACAGACTCAACATACCCTCCTTCCCTCCTTTTGCAAATGGTTTTATGTGCAAATGAGGCCAGTAGAATAGAAAAGGGGTCACCTCAGCAAAGAGACAAGAGAACAAATGATGTATGGTAATACATCGCCACCAGCCCTTCACGTACATGCATTCCCAATGCCTGCATACTTCACAGCAAACAGATTATAAGAGGTGCTCTTCATTAACAACAAAGGTACCCTGGTTGTTACGCCCAAGTTGCATTACCAGGTTATTTCTGGATGTCCAAGGCTGTGTTCAATGTAGCCTGAAGAAACAGAACAGCAAGATATTTCTGCATTGTGTCATATGCTGTTTAATACATAAACATGAAGCATGCAAAATTCAAAACTGATTATGAAATGATCACTTTTTTCCTTTCCCTTTTTTTTTGAAGGTCTCCATTGAGTATGTAGTCTAAGCTAGATGTAATTGACTGTGTTTCTGCTGTTGTGCATAATCAAGGCTTGAGATATAGAAAACATAATGAACTCTAGGGGCTTTGAATAGCCTAAGAACAAGACCTTTAAAGATGATGA
This sequence comes from Procyon lotor, assembly GCA_028646535.1. Taxonomy (NCBI): domain Eukaryota; kingdom Metazoa; phylum Chordata; class Mammalia; order Carnivora; family Procyonidae; genus Procyon; species Procyon lotor. The sequence continues at coordinate 15,664,850 of CM053617.1, forward strand.
GCTTACAGCTGTGCAGCCTCGACACTGACACACCGCTCCAGTCGGGTGTCCATAAATTGTGACAACCATACACATGACCAGAAATGAATTCAAAGGTTGGAATAACTTGCATCAGTAGTTTCCTCTGCCTTTGAACACTAACATACTCAGTTTAACACTTGAAAGCAAAGGGAAAATAGAAATAGACCAACTCTTTAAAATATTCTCTATTTGAACCATCAGAAGAGAAGAAACCAAAGGTAAAAAAGAGAGAAACTGGAGTTAGGTCTGCAAAATCAGTCATCCCACAGGTCAGCCCTTAGCAGCTGTCTAAATTGTGCTTTATCAGGCAGAAGTTGGTGTGCCCAATTTCTTTACAAATCTTAGAGAGCTAAAATGCACGTGTGCACACATACAGATGCACACAATGATGTAGGTTTCCAGGAATCTTCCAATGGTTATTCAACTCTAATTGCAATGCTCTCATTCTGGGTCTGATTTATGGATGTCAGATTAATATTCATAAGTGAAAGGAAGATGCTAAGATGCTGTTTCCAGGCATGGTTTTTGTAATGAACACACACACATGCACATGAGTGCAAACACACACATATATTATATGAGACGTGTTAAAGTTGATAATTCTTTAAAGAAAATTGGCTCTCTTTTATGAGTAGCGAAACATTAACTGTATTCCAGAAAATTGTTCCTTGGAAGAAATTATGCATGATTTGGCTATATTAAGGAGAAGAGTAAATAATAGTTTAATATGAGGAACTAAAAATGCATTCATCAACAAAAGTGCAGGAGACAGAGAACAATTTAATAAATCAGTGTGACAAGTTATTAAGAAGCAGCTCTAGACTCAGGAGCCCCAGTGCCTAACCCAGACGAACCTGCCGTCTGATTGCTATCACGCCGAGTCCCCGATCCGAACACAAGTAATGCCCAATGTCCAAAACGGATATAAAAGATAGAATTATTGAAAGTAGTTGCTTTCTCCTGAAAGCATTCTTGCCCTAGAAATTCAAAAAGGGGGTAGAACTAAATATCTTCATACATCATTCTTCCTGCAACATCCTTTTCTTCAACTCTGGAACTCAAAAAGTCAAGTGGGGCAAGTCACATGATGGTCAGCTGCTCTGCAGGGAGGACTGGCGAGTGTCATGTGCTTTGTTCTAAGGGGTGAGAACACTTAATGACTCCAGCCCACATTCCAACCATCTTTAATCTCTCAGGAGGCAGAGGATGCAGGGGGCTGGGAAGCAGCAGTAATCAGAGAGGGGAATAAGCACACCTCCTCTCCTCAAAGTGCCAGACTCGGTGGAGAAAGGCCATCTTGTGGTGGTGGTGGTTTAATAACAAAGACTTGTGGAAACATCCTGGCTTCTTTATCTTCTAAACCAGATGGAGGTCTGTTGGCTACTGGCTTAGAAGCAACATGCAGTCAAAACAGCACATGGATGAACTGGGAAGAAAGGGAAGATCATTTGTCCTCACACTTGCACTGCTCAAGTAGCAGCTGGACAAGAACACACCCCTTCAAACCTCCTGGGCTATTAGACACACCCGTTCTGAATAGTCCTAAATCAAACCACACTGAAAGCAACAAGGTGATACAGAAGACAAAAAAGAGACCAGTCCAATTCACTTAAGGAAATGATATTCCAGTTGGGGGAAAAGAAAATGTCTGTGAATAAAATACTTTTAAAACATCTATGCCTAAACAAATTCTCTGATATCACCTATTATCTCTCTCTGCTCCTCCCAATTTAGGCTTCAGCCACCAGTTTCGTTTATATTCCTCCCAACGCTAATTTTATTCCTGCCCCAGGGCCTTTCCACCTGCTGTTTCCCCTGTGCAGAATGCTCCCTTCTGGCAGGTGTTCCATGGCTAGTCCCTTCTTGTCAATGAGGCCAAAGAACAAATAGCATCCTCTCAGATGGGTCTCTCCTGGCCACTCAATCTAATGTAGGTCCGAAATACCCACGATGTCTCCATTATTTTCAATGTCACACTATTCGACAAATTTGATTTGCTAGTTCCTGATTTGTTTCTTCCTTCCTTCTCAATTCCCATAGAATTTTACTTGGTAAAAGCACAGCTGTGTCTGTCTTGTTCACTGGTAGAACAAAACCAGGAATATAGTAGATGCTTAATAAATATTTTTAAATGAATGAGAATAAGCAGAGTTCAGAGTTTGTAGGCAGAAATGAAAGAGGGCTGGCTTGAACTGGCTTCAGAGGGTACTTAAAATTGCTATGGGAAGATGAGCAGATCCTAAGCTGAGGGGGAAAAAGTCAAGCAAACAGAATTCTGGAAGCATCTTCCATGGGGATAGCCTCAGAAGGTGGAGAGGAAAGGTAACAATTATCAAGCTGTTACTCTAAGCCCAGCATGGGGCTAAGTGTCCTGCATTTCAGAGTTGGAAAGAATAAACCTCTTTATCCATATAAAGAAGTGTAAACGATGGTGCCTGGCACAGGGCTTGGCACTTGGCCCTCAGTAAGTGTCTGTTGGATGTTGAAAGTGTCTACTCCCTACTGGTATATTCACTAATGGTCCAGAAAGGCAGGAGTGTTGGATGCACTGTTTCTGCACTAAAGGGACATATGTGGGAAAGGTGGGCACAGACCGATTACCTACTGACCTTGGCATATCACAGCAATGCAGCTGAGGTCTCCCAGGGGCAAACAGGGAATTTTAGGATTGGAAGGGGTCTCACAGACAATGGGACCCAATTTTCCTGAGGTAACAAACCCATAGAGGAAAAATGACTTGTCCAAAGTCACAATGCTCATTAGCGGTTTCTACATCTTCCTTCATGAAGGTGTGGAGTTCAGTTTTAAGTAGATTACCGTTCCCTCCATTACAGGCTTCATTTTAAGCCAGAAAAAGACAGGCCTAAGGGTACAAGAGTACGGGCATGCCAGAAAAAGACAGGCCTAAGGGTATGGGCATGAAACTATTCCTGGAATTTAGCTTCCCTGTGTGACACCTAGCCCCTGAGTTGTTCAAATGCACCAATGAAATGCATAGATTTAGGTAATTGCCATATAAAGAATAAGGAACTCACCTACGTGTGTAGTGACATATGTGCTTGTTTACTCGTGCATAAAAATGCTGCGAAAGGGAGAGGCGGGGCTTCTTGCCTTAGCAGTGCGCTGTGTCGTATTTGCCGGTGAGAGCCCCAGCTAGCTGGAAATAAATGCTCTTGCTGTTGCATCCAGCCTGCCGTTTGTGGGTTCTTTTGGGAGGGTCTCAGTCCGGACATAACAAAGGTACTCACTAAGGCTTAAAAACAATGTTTAAAAAAAGTCTTACTGCCAGGGCACCTGGGTGGCTCAGTGGGTTAAAGCCTCTGCCTTCGGCTCCAGTTATGATCTCAGGGTCCTGGGATTGAGCTCCATATTGGGCTCTCTGCTCAGCAGGGAGCCTGCTTCCCCCTCTGTCTCTGCCTGCCTCTCAGCCTACTTGTGATCTCTCTCTCTCCCTGTCAAACAAATAAATAAAATCTTAAAAAAAAATCTATCACAAACTTTAAAAAAAAAAAGTCTTACTGCCAACATTCACAAATAAAGAGATTTCACACAGAAAGCCAGATTTCTGCCTCTTCTTAAAAAAAAAAAAAAATCAGATGCTTTGGCAAAATGAGCCCCTCATTTCCACATGGTAACCATTGGCTCTATTGGAGCCAAAGCCATGCCCTTCATCTGGACCCTTCCCTGTCAGTGTGCTTCATTTCCCCAGCCTGGCCTCACCTGGCAGCTCCATGATGGCAGGCCATTCACAAGGCCCCACTGAAAACACTTGGGTCCTCCCCACAACAGACATGGCGGGGCTCTCAGCCTTGTAGTGGTTAATCTCCAAGAACAGGTGGCCTATCCCCCTTTGCACTCCTTTTACTGAGCACAACACGTAAGCTGTTGGTTAAACTGACCAGAACACAAATGAGCCTGCCCACTCTGAAAATGGCACTCACTCCCAGGGCCACAGGGCTGACATGGGCTGTGGCTTTGCTGGGGTTAACATTACTGTGAGAGAAATATCCTCAAGAGAGTTTGCAGTCTCAACATTATAGGAAACGAGTGACTTTTGAGTAACATGTGAGTCAGAAGAAAAGAACTAAGTATATTTTGGTATAACAACCATACGAATATAGTAATACTCTAAAAGGGAGTCAGGAATGAAAAAAAATATGAGCCTCTTGGGGGTTAACATTTTATGCACAGTTGGAAAAACTGCTGACTTCCCTTTATCATTAGTTGTCTCTACTACAGAAAAGGGTAAGCTGGGATATTTAGGTTTTCTTAGTCTGTCCAATGCTTATCTCTTTGCCTGCCCTCCAGGGCCTTCATTTCCTCCTGAACCTCTTTAACCATCAATCACTTCATTGTCTTGAATCTTTGACTGGTCTTGCTTTGACCTCGGCTCTTCTGCAGCAGCTCAGCAGCGCCATCAAGTATTTCTTCTTCTACTTTCAAACTGCGTTCATTAAACTCAGCTATCGTAACATGTTTTATGTTTACAGAAATGTTTCTACAAACAGGAAGTCTCAAATAAACACAGGAATAAATAATTCAACAGATGACATCGAATAAAGTTTATGAATCACCTCTCACTGATCAAAGCATGTCCCATTTCACCTTCTCAGAGATGCCTATCTTAAACATTTTAGCTAAATACCACCTCAAGCCCACCCCACCCATTACTCCAGCCCCTGACTCTGTTTTAGTTTTTTTTAATCTCTTCACCAAGGTAGGGCTCAAACTAATGACCCCGAGTTCAAGAGTTACATGCTCTACCAACGGACCCAGCCAGGCCCCATTTTACTTTTCTTACTGGCTCTTATCTCTATGTGAATTAATACTTAAGTCTATCCTTTACTGTCTCTCTCCTTACTAAAGTGTAAAATCCTCCAGGACAAAAAGCTGCGTGTTGGTTACTATAGCCCCCATCATATGTAGAACAGTGCCTAATAGTAAACATTTCTTTTTCTTTTTTTTTAAGATTTTATTTATTTAATTGACAGAGAGAAAGAGATCACAAGTAGCCTGAGAGGCAGGCAGAGAGAGAGGGAAGTAGGCTCCCCGCTGAGCAGAGAGCCCGATGCGGGGCTCGATCCCAGGACCTTGAGATGATGACCTGAGCCGAAGGCAGAGGCTTTAATCCACTGAGCCACCCAGGCGCCTCAGTAAATCATTTTTGAGCAATTGCATAAATAAGTTACTTTTGTGGAGATTCTAATAGGAGGAAGGTTTAACAAAACCAAGTTAAAGAGCCAAAATTATCAAAATTTTCTTTTTCTTTCTTTTTTTTTTAAAGATTTTATTTGTCAAAAAGAGAGAGAGCAACAACAAGGGGGAGCAGCAGGCAGAGGGAGAAGCAGGCTCCCTGTTGAGCAAGGAGACGGAGGTGGGACTCAATTCCAGAACCTTGGGATCATGACCTGAGCCGAAGGCAGACGCTTAACTGATTGAGCCACCCAGGCATCCCCAAATTATCAAAATTTCAAATTAGATAATTTTCATCAGATTTTATCCGTTAATGTGTTTATTATAGGCAGACATATTTAATGCTAGTGATATTAATTGAACACTTATGATCTATTCCAGACACTGCATGAAACCTGTGCATTCATTTTCCCAGTTATCTTTCATAACATTATAGGAAATCACTGTTGTTTCGTCAGTGAATGGTGTAAGGTGTTATTCTGGAGAGAGAAGAATCTGCAGAGCACTACATCCAACAGAAGTTAACCAAATTAACCCTTAAAATAGCAATTTTTCAGCTGCGTTATGTAAATAAAGCCAGGTCTGAACCAGACAAGTCTTGGAAATATGTGTCATATGAGTAATATGTGACTCACCAGAAAAGGAATAAGCATATTCCTGTGAAACAGTCACATGAATATAAAGCTGTAAAATCATAACCAGGGCTGAAAACAGGAGCCTCCCTTTCCCTGGGTGAGTAACATTTCATGCAGGAAGCATAGGCCTGGTTGGCTGGGGGTCCAGGCTGCATGTGAATGGGGCAGGGCCCACCCAGCTCCAGCCCATAGGTAGCTGGCTCTTCTCGATCATCAGGGAGCCACGCAATAGGTGGGTCTTCTCATATTTCAAGAAAGGATGTGAATGTGGATGTTTCTGAGTGCAATTCTCCATACTTTTTTTTTTTTTACACTGGCAGCTAATTTAAAAATTGGAAATATATGATGAAGGATTGATCTGAAAGGAAAGCACCCACATTCCAGACGAGGGCCATGTACAAAAGCTATGTGAGTTGACTAAAGGTGAAGCTCTTCTGCTAGCTGTAACTTCTGATGCCACACAATTCTAGAAACGCAGAGGAAATGATGCTACAACTCATTAAGGGTAACTTAAATTAATGCAGAATTTTCCAGTTTATAAAGCCTATTATCCTTTTCCATTCTATTCTTGTACCCTTGCATCATGGCCTAGAACCCTGTAAGTTGAAGGAGGTTGGGGAGGGTACATAAGAATTACAGTTACCACCACTGAGGCCAGAGGAAGAGGGGAGACAAGACATTGGTGCAGGAAAAGTTAAGTAATATCTATGAGTTCTTTGATAAACAGATCGGACCCCCTACTTGGCATTGTTTTTATTATTTCCTAGGACATTATCTTGTTTTTATTTAAATCTGTCAGGAAAGTGTTTGTATATTATGGTGTTTTAAAATCTATTGTTTCACTAAGGTGTGCAAATAAAATAAACAAGATGATTGCTTTTTTGACCCAAAGAATCTGAGGACCTTCCAAGAACCCAACAATTCTGGCACTGAATCCCAGTTGGAGTCCACTAAGATCGCAATAGTTCTAATATATATTGATGAAAATGTAAAAACAGGTTCCAGAATCCCTGTGATTTTTGCCAACATCACTGTCAGAAATGAGTCATTTGTGAAAACACTAGTAATGAAAATGGACACGAAGGAAGTTGTCTAATCTCTCCACCTGTCACTGTGGAAAGAATGTTTGGTACAATTTAATTTGGAGATTTCATTTCACTGGTTTAAATTTGTTCCATGGAATTTGGGAAAGTTCTAAAATAAAAATAATACACTGTCGCCTCCCCCTAGCTTCCTTTCTCAGCTGAGCAATCCACAGCAGTTTTACTGAGCTAGGCATGAGCTGGCTCCATTTACCAATCATCCTCTCCCTAACCAGCACATTAAGGATTATTTGAGGTGTTCCAGCAAAATTCTACCAATGGATATTACGAGCAAGAAGGTGATAAAGCAGATTATTCCAATGGTGATACTCCAGCAGTGTTGGAAACCTCCCCAGCTTTCACTCTATATGCTAAGGGAGGCTAATTCTGGTGGAAATGTGAAGAAAAAGCTTTTGATTTTTCTAATTTACTCAATTCAGCACAGTAGATAGGATTTCCAGAGACTGAGGAAATCCCTCCTTCAGCATCAAAAGCCAGTCAAAACCATGGTCCCCTGCCACAGCCCCTGTGAAGCTCGAGGGGGACTCAAGAATTCTCCTAGTGGGGCACCTGGGTGGCTCAGTGGGTTAAAGCTTCTGCCTTCGGCTCAGGTCATGATCTCGGGGTCCTGGGATCGAGCCCCACATCAGGCTCTCTGCTCAGCGGGGAGCCTGCTTCCCCTTCTCTCTCTGCCTGCTTGTGATCTCTCTCTCTCTCTGTCGAATAAATAAATAAAATTTTTAAAAAAATTAAAAAAAAAAAGAATTCTCTTAGCTTGGTGGGCTGCAGGGACACACTTTGGAGAATCTGTTCTTCTAAGTAGCCATTAAGGCAAGTTCTGGGCAGCTTTTGCCCCTGAAAACTGTTAACTGTGAGGAAGGAGAAACAACAAGAAATGCTATGTAAATTTATGATTCCTTAACAAACTAGATGTCTTCATAAAAACAAAGCGGCAGCAAGTGTCATCGTTCAGTGAGGAGGTTCAAAGGTCTGACTGTCTACCTGGGATTAAAATTTGCTCTGCTCCTTCTTACTTCTTAGTTTTGCACAAGTTACTCAGCCTTTTATTTCTTAGGTTTTTGTTTTTTTAATCTTTAAAATGAAGATGATAATAGTTTTACTTCATAGGGTTTTTATAAGAAATGTGTATATAAATATATATAACATATACAAAGAGGTTAGTTAATATATTTACAGTAGGTATTCAACAAATATTAGTTACAACCACCATTATTAATGTTTACAGAAAGGAAGAGAAAATCCTTTTATAATTATCTAATTAAAAACGACAGACAGCTCATTCACATCCATATCATAAATATAGCTTATCGATCCATCCAACCATCCATCCATCCATCCATCCATCCATTCACCTCCATGCATTATACAGATTTTCACATGGCAGGGGCATATCTCATCCGTACATGTGCATGTCCACCTTTATTGAACACCTGATGTTTATCAATTAGTTTGCCTGCTCAAGAAAGTTCTACCTAGACTACCTTCTTTAACCAACCACATGCCTAGCACCCCCCATCCTCCTTAGCCTGCTTATTCTTTTTCCATAGCTAGCATCTGTCACCTTCTTCCATATTATATAACTTATTTTTATGTGTGTACTCAAAAAAATAATTCACTGAGTAAAGTTTGACTTTACTCACAGCATTTCTACAAAGTAGGTATTACTGTCCCTATCGATAAATGAGTTAACTGAGATTAAAAAGGTTGCCTGAAGGGGCACCAAGCTGGCTCAGTCAGTGGAGTATGTGACTCATGATCTCAAGGTTGTAAGTTCAAGTCCCACGTTGGGTGTAGAGATTACTTAAAACTAAAATCTTAAAAAAAAAAAAAAAAAAAAAAAAAAGTGGCCTGATATAGTGTCATCAGGTACATACTGTGTTATAGTTATGGCCCCAAACATCAGCTCATAAAAGAATTCTGACATATTCATAAGGTCATAAAAATACACAACATCTTTAAAGAAATGTCATTTACCATGCAAAATTTATACAAATAATTTACCTTTATCTGGATTACCTGAACCTATTTCATATTTTTTTTAAATTTAAAGATCTTATTGGTTTTATTCAGTGACTCACGAATCAGGCATCATCCAATCTAGTAGATACAAAGGAGGCTAGAAGAGGGACACAAAGTAAAAGAAAAAGCTGTACATGCAGAAGGGAACAGGAACAGGGAAGTTTTACCAGGCAAATAAAACAAAACAAAACAAAACAAAACAAAACAAAACACCAGACTGGTTATTGCAAGGTTACTGGGTACTTTCCCTGGAGGGAATGGCAGGGGTTTATCAGGCAGATAACCTAATTAGATAACCTAACTAGTGTTGATCAAGAGATTCCTGATTGGCTTGTTTAAGACTCCATTCCTGGGAGAGCTGAAACCATATCTACGTCTCGGTGACTTGTGGCTTAGGATAAGCAATTCCATTTGGGCCTGTTGTCCTGTTTTTTTGTTTTGTTTGGTTTTTCTTTTCTTTTTTTTTTTTTTACTATTTTTGAATTTAAATTCAATTAGTTAACATATAGTGTATTATTAGTTTCAGAGACTATTTCATATTTTTAAATCCTATCTACTAAATATCCAGTTTTATAAATATCTAAGTACTTTCTTTATAATTTACATTATACCCATATAAAAATTTAACAGCCTAAAATTTAAATTTCTAAGTTCAGACTCTCAAATCAATGACAACAGATAATGGGATCAACTATCTCGTAACCCTAAGCCAACACAGCTGTGAGTTACTATATATCCTTTACGACAATACAACAATACATGAATTGTCTCAAAGAGAAACTCTTTGGTAATATACGAGACTAGGGTTGTAGTGGCTTTCTGAATGCTGAAAAACACAATGCAATTTCTGTCTTTGTGTTTTTGCATATGGGCATTGGGAGGGGCTCATAACTCAAAAAACTAAGAAACACAACTCCAGAATGTCAGGAAGAAGAAAAAGCTGTCCCCCTCCCTATCCTCTCCCCTTTCAAAATGCTGATACTTAAATATTTGGTTTAGAAAATTACCAAATACTGTGCTAATTTGTGGAAGAAAACAATACTCCACCTAACAAACACTGACAATTACCCCAAGTTCCCATGGCAGTTAAGATCAGCACGCTCTTAAGTGGGAAGCCATTTAATTCCACCAAGTTCTGAAGAAGACGGCAGTAATCAGCAACAAGGCCTCACAGAACTTCAGTACTTGGTTACCAAGGCTTACACTCTCATTCAGTTATGCAGAAGGGCGGTGAGCTGGGTTTCTGAATATACAAGATCACCAACTCCTTCAAAATATTACCTGACTATATAGTAAACCCCTGCCTTTGGAAAAAAAGCACTATATGCCAGCTATTAAAATAGTTACCATTTGCAGAGGGCTGTTAATAGTTTCCAAGGCTGTGTGAACTTTATTATTTCATTTATCATCACTAGTACCTGAGACAGGCGGTCCTCCGTGCAGCTGCTACAATCCTTCTTTAATAAACAAGGAAACCAATCCTTAGAGAAATTAGCAACTTTCCCCCAAATCAGGTGGTTGGACTGGATCTGAGTGGACGAGGCTAGCTCTTTTAATTTCTAATATCTGCTATTAACATAGTCTCCCATCATAACAATGGAGACAAAACAACACCACAAATGCCAGGTTGGGGAAAAACAACTGGATGGCGATGTCTTCCATTCTATTCCCAATATTTAGTATATTAATATATATTTTGCTTAAGCCTCCAGCTTGCTCTAACATGCATTCCTTTATTGATTCAACAAATACATAAAAATCATTTGCTCTGTCAGGCATTCTGCTCAGGGCTGAGCTACACAGTGAATGGAGCCTTGCTTCCAAGGAGTTCTTGGGGGATATACTGCATCCACGATTAAGTGGCAAAGTCTTTGGAGACATAGCTATACTATAAAAAATTCTTTCTCTACTTGACTACAAAAAGCTACAGTGTTCAGATTTCCTAGATTTCTAGGAAACAGCCCAGGAGTTCTTCCTCTCTGTTGTCTATATATCATACCTATTCATTACTGATGGTGATTAATTGTTAACATGTAATCTTCTATATTCTCTTCCTCCTTCACTCCAACTCATTTTACTACTCTGGACCAGTGTTTCTCAACCTGGTGCTCTAGAGGAATTTCTAGAGAAAATCAACATCATTTTCCTTCAGCCTTTGATGCTTCCTCTGCCTATCGATTATACCTCCTAGGGCTCTCCTTCCTTAAATGCCTTAAAGTGAGTTTCTCCCCATTTCGGCCACTTTGTTTCCTGGGTTAACAAAGGAGCCAGGCTCTGTGCCTACCTTAGTGGCAGTGGCCCTACTACCATCTACAATTTCCCTTCAGAGTGGCCTGGAATCATGTGTATGACTTTCTCTCAACTCTGTCCCTCATTTCACCCACTCTGGATACCCTTCAGCAGAGAAACGCAAGACTGGATAAAGAACAAAAGTACACACTGCAGCCCTCCTGCTTGCATTCAAAGCATCAACTTGTCCCAAGTCAGCTGCGTGCAAAGCACTGAAGAGTATCAGTGATTACAAAGATCTGAAGGGAATAGACAGGATGTGGAAAAACTTAGAGAGGTGACATTCCCTGTCCATTCTGGGGAGGGCACTATGAGTTGAGAGAAAAGGTTTATTTGTTGCACACATTGTGAAATACCACTGAACAGTGTGTACTCAATCTGTGGGACACAATCCCTAACCATACCATTTGTTGTTATTGCTGCTATTTAAATATTTTATTTATTTGACAGAGAGAGAGAGAGAGAAGAGAGAGACAGAGAACAAATGGGGAGCACTGGAGGGAAAGGGAGAAGCAGACTCCCAGCTGAGCAGGAAGCCTGATGCAGGGCTCGATCCCAGGACCCCAGGACCATGACCTGAACGGAAAGGCTTAACCGACTGAGCTACCCAGGCGCCCCTCTCCATCCCATTTGTAAGAGTGGTTTCGTGCAGCAGTAATTCAGAATCTCTAGTGGGCATGTATAGAATGATAAGATCCTCCCAGCATGCTCCTCTGCAATGTCCACAGTCTTACTCTAATATCCTATTATAGAAAAACCTTCCGTGCTTCCTTACTAAAGTCAGAATCATACATAATCTTCTGATTGCAAAGGTATTAGTTTGAATGTTAAATGTGGAAAGCATTTAAAAAATAGAGGGAGCAGTATACAACATAATAATAATGCTATGACAAAGCACAGCTTATGTCTTGGAAGTTGTAGTACAGTCTGGAACATATGATAGCTGAATTTATAACCCGACCAGAGCAGAAGATTTCACACTTACTCAGGACTACTCTGTGCCAGGCACTCTGCTCTGCATGTCTTAACCCACTTAATCCTTGCAATGATCTCATTAGCTAGGCACTGCTATTTTGCAAGGCAGAAAGTGACGTGAATGAGGTCACTGCATGCTGCCCCTGGTGGGTGAGCTACAGAGCTGGCATTGAAGTCAGCAGGCTGAACTCAGAGCCCAGGCCCTCAACTCTACCCCCCTGGCCTCCTTGGTTGCCCCTTGTGGATCATCAGGGGAATGATGCCAGCGTATTTACTGATCCTGACAGTAATTTTACTTACTCAAAGTGGTCCTGGCAATTGCAAATTTATTCTCAAAATACCTACAAGAACAGGTGTGTTCCCATAAAACTGATCATGTACAAGTGTAGGGGTGGGAGAGGTAGAAAGAGGGAGACTTCTGGATTAAAATTGATCCGTGAGAATTTCTTGCCTTCTTTGTAACAGAGCATCCTACTGTGGTAAACTCCTGTAGTGTAAACCAGCGGTCTTTGAAATCCCCAGAGGGCTTCTTCCTAATTGTACAAATATTTAAATAACAAAAATGTTTGGTTTGGAGAACAAGTGCATTCATCATCTCCAAGGATTCTATGGAGGGCCCTTTCACACCTTCACCCCCCAACGTCTTCTCTCACAAACTCTTTTTTTCCATCTATGACACTCATTCAGGAAATATTTTTTGAAGGTTGACTATATTACCAGACTCTTTTCTAGGCAGTGAGGGTACAAGAGCAAACAAAACAAATGAACATTTCATTCCTCATGGAATTGTCTGAAGACAATTTTAAAATGTTGAATATTATACTATGCCAGAGTGCGGTCCTATGAACAAAAAAAACAAGTGGATGAATTTTGAAGGTAGATCTGCTAACTAGTTGGGTATGAGGTGTGAGAAAAAGATACGTGTCAAGGTTTTTGACCACCACTACTCGGTAGAATTACTCATTTACTGAAGCAGGCAAGACCATGAGAAGAATGGGCAAAGATCTGGAGTAAAGATCTGGAGCATGGTTTAGGACATGTTAGAGTTGAGATACCTATTTGACATCTGCCTTAGTTTGGGTTTCCCCATAAGCACAGCCTGGGACAAGTATTTGAGTATAAGTAGTTTATTTGGGAGACAATCCCAGAAAACACCATAGGGGATTAAAGAAATATGACAAGCACAGGAAGGGCTCCATGTAGATTATATGACCAAACCAGTTGACACCATGAGTAAATGGAGCTTGTGGGGAATCCTGGGAAACAGAACATACCTCTAGGCAGGGGCATAGAGGTCCCTAAGGTGAGGGAGCAGAGCATTTACCTATCAACCTCTATTAGTCACTAGTTGAGGGTACTGCAAGAGAGAATTAACTCAGCTTCATACATGGGCCAAGTAGGCCACAGAGACTCTAGCAGATAAGAAAGTCATAGATGTTTGCTGTTAGAAGTCAGGCCATATGTTAACTAACTTGAATTTAAATAAAATCTTGGATAAAAAAAAAGAAAGAAAGAAATCAGGCCAAAATGCACAGTTCTGAGAAAATATGGAGGGGGCAACAACACTGTCTATCCCAACATGCAAATAGAGATTTTGAGTTGGCTATTGGATATATATGTCTGAATTTTCAGGGAGATGTCCAAATATAAACTTGAGAGTTATCAATTATTGAAAGATTTGTTTTTTAAGCCATGAGACTGGATGGGATGACCAAGGAAGAAAGGTAAATGGAAAAGGGATGTCATCTAAGGACTGAGCCTAGACATATGCCAATACTTATAAGTTAGAAAGAGAAAGAAGGATCAGTCCAGGGAATGAGAAAAAGGTAGCTAGTGAGGTAGCACGAAAACCAGCAGAGAGGTTTCCCAAAAGTGAAGAAAGTGTCTCAAAGAGAAGGAAGTGATCAGATGTGTCAAATGCCAGGTCAAATACGATGAGGACTGTGGACTGACTATAGGATTTCACCATGTAGAGGTGTGTGTGTCCTTGAATGAGCAGCAGTGCTCCGGTGGTAAGGGAGATGTCTGCCTGGGGGGGTCTCATGAGGGAGGGAAGGGGAGGCTTCGGGAACAGCTCTTTAAGAGAGTTTAGTGGTGATGGGGAGGACAGAGAAAAGAGGCAGAAGCTCAAGGAAGACAGGGTACAAAGAGTGTTTTTCTAATGAGAGGAGAAATTACACACAGGAGTGCTAATTGGAAGTACCCACAAAGGAGAGGAAAACTAACATGAAGGGAGAGAAATGCTGGATTGAGGATCTACAGTTGGCAAGAGCAGAAGGATCTAGTGCACACATCAAGAGGAGAGCCTTAGATAGGAATATAGTTTGTGCCAGGACAGAAGACAGTGGAAACAGCAGGTGAGTAGATGTCGTGGGAGGGACCCTGAGTATGGTCATAAACTGACTGTTCATCCAGTTCTCTAGCTTAGAACTCTCTTCCAGGTTCACTCTGGCATCCCCAGTCACCAGGAAGAAATGTCTCCTTTGTGATGATAAATATTGCCTCAATTCCCTCTTTCCATGTCTGTTTCCCAGTGACAACTCTGCCTTATGGGACTGTCATTAAGTCACTGAACTTTTGATCTGGAAGGGCCCTAAGCAAAGTGTGTCCTCCATCACCTTCTCCTCATATAGTCTATGCAATCACTCTACAACATTTACAAGTGGCCAGTCAGCTTCAGTTTGCAATCTTCTGGAATGACGAACACAAAGGCCCTGAAGTCTTCTAAAACCCTTTTCTTTCCTTTTCTTTGCAGAGGTTTCACTTTGTCTTCCCACCCATATAATCTTTTTCTTTTTTCTTTTTTTTTTTAAAGATTTTATTTTTTTGACAGAGAGAGATCACAGGTAGGCAGAGAGAGAGGAGGGAGCAGGCTCCCTGCTGAGCAGAGAGCCCGATGCGGGGCTCGATACCAGGACCCTGAGATCATAACCTGAGCCGAAGGCAGAGGCTTTAACCCACTGAGCCACCCAGGCACCCCCATATAATCTTTTTCTATCCCCACAATTCCAGAAGATTCTCCTTACCACCAAACAATCTATCAACTATGATTATCTTACCACCAAAAGTGTAAGCTCAGTGAGCAGGAAGACTTTGTCTATTGCGTCCACTGCTAGATCCACCATTCTTAGAAGAGCACATAGTAGGTGCTTCATAAATATTTGATGAATACCAAAATGAGAGGCTTCCTGGTAACTTCTCAATTGAGATAGGTATTTCTACTGTTCAGTGAACACTTCACATGCATACCATAGGCTCCTTCCTCGCACCTTGATTCTCCCTTGAGTTAGCTTTCACCCATTGCTACTGCCCACAGTTGTGCCCCTCCTACCCAGGTAAAATGAAAAGCACTCAAACCAAGTTGAGACCAATCAGACGCCTTCTCCTAGACATGTGACTCTTAAAGACAGTGACAAAGAGTCTTAAGTATTGTTCAGCTTGATCCATTCCAGCAGAAGCACCTAAAGAAGAGCATCTAAGACAAGGTTCTTATAGCTCCTGATACCTGGGTCTTCTTTCCTGCCCATCACAGAGACATAGTATGCATGCCTATAACTGGTTTTTCTCTCTGTGCTTGTACGAGGATATTATTGCCATGGATTGTGGGTGGAAACTGCAAGTCATTTTCTGGCTGGAGCACTTAATCCCCAGGAGGAGACCCTGCAGGGCTTTCTTTCCCTGCTGCCACAAACCATAAGCATTGGTAAGATGGTTTGAAACAACTCTGAGGGGCAGGTCTTCACACTCTCCACCCCTGACAGGGAACATGGACAACAGACTTTGCATTCTCTGTGGTTTTTCAGTCTTTCCTCGAAGAGAGCTCAGATATCTTCCAGTATGTTCCCTATTGCTTAAGAAAGCCAAAGCTCGTGCCAGTTTGTTGCAAAAACTTCCATGTGTCATTTCAGGTAAGATCAAGGGTAAAGTTCTGCTTCTAGCCTTGAAAAACTTCCACCAGGAGCCTGTACTTTACCTACCTACTTTTATTTCCAGATCTTTGTCTATCTTCATGTGGGAATCTATCCTTCCTTTTTCTTCCTTGTGATGTCTAAGTATTTAGACTTGAGAAGACATTTTTTCCGTCTCGTCTTTAATATCACACCCCTCTTCTCTGTTTAATCACAGACAGGGCTCCCCAGAAACTCTCCTACCATCACCACTTGTGATGTAAGGATCAGCCAATCACAGAACCACAGAACCATCTCCCCTCTCCCTGACCCTTCTGTTGACGCTGTTCAGTGGTTTATCTGAATGAGTAGATGTGGGCCGCTTCACTGTTTTCACTCCCATATCAAAAAGTAACTCTCCTGGGGCGCCTGGGTGGCTCAGTGGGTTGAAGCCTCTGCCTTCAGCTCAGGTCATGATCTCGGGGTCCTGGGATCGAGCCCCACGTCGGGCTCTCTGCTCAGCAGGAAGCCTGCTTCCTTCTCCTCTCTCTCTGCCTCTCTGCCTACTTGTGATCTCTGTCAAATAAATAAATAAAATCTTTAAAAAAAAAAAAAAGTAACTCTCCTTGGGGCAGAGACTGAATACATTTATTTTTATCTCAGCATATAGCTTTCATACAAATATTCATGGAAGGGGCAGGAGAGAGGAGTAGCTACATCAAGTGGGGTTAATGGAATGTGAGCTGTCCAGTCATGCCCTCTCTCACTGCTGTGCCCATTCTTTAATAGGTGCTCATGGTGCTCATATACAGTGCATGCAATGGGTTTAACAAATAAATATTTAGGAGGACTGTCCTCTCTTTTGTAAGAGCTCCAGGAAGGGGGCAAAAATTTTTCTCTTAGGTAGGACAGCAAGCTCTATTCTTTGTTTGTTTTTCTAAGTGGTTAGATACAATACATGTTAGGGTGTAAATTTAGAACAGTGGGAAGGTTGGTAAATACTGCCTTATACAAAACCTTTTTTTTTTTTGGTACTGACTCCCACATTTTACTAATCTTTTTTTTTTCCCCTTCACATAGTGAAGCAAAACAGTCCATAAGGGCTACACAACCTTTCAGATCCAGAGCCCCTCTTTGTCCCCTTTAAAGATCCAGAAAAGAACAGGGGTGAGGATCCAGGGGAGTACTGTGGGACTTCTTAGAAGTAAAAGAGAAGCTCGAAGGTTGGGCTGCCTTAAGTCATGGAGTCTCCTGGCTCTTCCATGCCTCCTTCCTTTTGTCTGATGTCTTTTTAAATCTAACGAGCATCACAGGATAAAGGCTAAAAGATGTCCTTGGCTCTACAGCTCTCTAATCTGGCTGACCATCAAAATCAACTGGTCAGATTTAAAAAAAGAAGAAAATTACCAATTCTCCAGGACCACCTCTTGGCTATTGGGACTTAGTGGGACTGGTAAATGGTATTGTTAAAGCCTGGTTCCTCAGTCAGGTTTGCGAGCAGCTACTTTAGAGTCTAATGATTGATTTTCAGAAAGGCATGTGTATGCACTGAGGTTGGATTTGGTCATATTTTAAACACACTTTAAGCACAATTACATGAACTCTTTAGTGAATCCCTTCTTTTAAAAGAATTCTTTCTAAAAGGTGTGCAATGAAAGACAGTGAGAGGTACAGTCTCCAGTTACGAAATGAATAGGTCAGAGATATAAAAGGCTCAGCACAGGGAAGAGAGTCTATGGTATTGTAACAGTGTCTTATGGCAACAGATGGTAGTCATTTGTGTGATAAGCACAGGGTAACATACAGACTTGTCAAATCACTATGTTGTGTACCTGAAACTAACATAACATTGTGTCTCAACACTTCAAGTGCACATAAATAAAAGGTGTGCAGTTATCTTTAAATCTCCCTGTTTTATCTATTCAAATTTAGACTTAACTCATTTAAAGTAGATATTTCCAAAATAAGAAACTCAAGTCCATGCAGCTATGGTACTTGTGAGAGACAACTGATGAAACAATGTAAGTGAATATAAGAAATAAAAGTCTCAGTGACATTTTTATCCCCATATACCTCTCCTATTGTCTTATGTAGGTTTATGAAATCAATTATAAAGCTGTATCAACCTTAGATCGTGAGACAAAGATGGTGCTAAAAGTACTATGGCTAAAGAAATTATATTAAGTGTAGACAAAGATTTGCCAGTAAATGTTCATTGCAACATTATTCACAGTAAGGAACAATTAGAAGCAATGTCTAACAATAGAGTAGTGATTAAATAAAGGAACTATATCCCTGTGATGGAATATGTTGCAGGCACTAAGTCAATTATTTCCAAAAATGAGAATAATTGCTTCTTTAAGTTTTGTAACAGTTAAAATGTCAGTAGAGGAAGATCCCACTGTAAAGTTAAACCAGCCTCATTAAAAAAAAAAATGTCACCATAGCTGCCACACAGGGTCATTCACCAGTCTTGCCTGTGATCTAGAATTTGCTTTCTGCTACCCTCTCTTCCACCAGGTGAACCCACACAACTCATACCTTCTGATAAACACATTAGCCTGTCCTTGAGTTAGCAGGGGCTAAGAAATAAACCTGATTTTTTTTCAGATTTAAAAAATAAAGTTCATATTCTACATTAAAATATACTGCTTTCTCACAACTATCAATTAAAACTCAAGAGTGACCTGATTTATTTCAGATATGAATACTGAAAGCACCTTACTTCTGCAGAGAAATCACCTGAATGGTAGTATATGAAAAAGAAGGAAGACATTGGCTCATCTCCCCCTTCATCACAGATAGGGTAACTACCTTCTTTCTTTGTAAACCACATATTTAGTCTCTTAATAACTTATTTGAACAATTCAAAGCATCAGGAAATGTATCCATGTAGGTAACTCAATTTCTTTTTGTTGCAGCCTAAGCTTCTTTTCCATTGTGCTGAGCTCAGCATAAATGGACATTATCTAGTTACCATTCCTCTCATGATTAAAACTAATTAAGACACTCCTCCATCTCTGCCATTATAAGCACATGCAAATGGGCCGGTTTCCTTAATGTTCTGCTCCTAAATTGAAAAAAAAGTATAAAGAAGCAATTCAGGGCTTTATTCGGAACGACTAGAGATTTCCTGCTGTAGACATATGCAGCTTAATTATATGCAAAATACTTTAATACAATGTGGAGAAAAAAACGATGCAGTGCTTTTCCTTTAGAAATTTACCTTAAATCAAATACATATTCATTCAATCCCAAGTACGAATTTTGCAAAGGCTGTGTCTGCAGACAGATGTTGGCCTCGTACGTATAGTATGTGTTCTTTTCTGACTTCTAGAATGATATTTAGCCATTCCTGCCAGTTGCCCCTCTTTGCAGTCACCTCATAGTTGGCCCAGCTAAAGGGACACATGGAGGGGGAACAGAAGGGAAGGGCAAGGCTGCTTAAAGTGGCAACTGTCAGTATTGCCACGTTGCTTGGCAGTAGCTACTGTGAGGGAAAAAAAGGAACATAGGCAGATGCCCAGGAAAGACCCAATACAGATATATAAATAAAAGCACTCTTTTCTAAATTCTAAACCATATTAAATAGAAGCATCACTCTATTTTGATAATTGCCTTCTGCAATGACGAGCCTGGGGCTGTGGGCGGTGTGCTGCCTTTGGGGTTTCTGCAAATGCCGTTTCATTTCGACCCTTCAGAGAATCAGAGCTTTAAGATAGTATCAGAGGAATCACTGAACCGTGAAAAGTGATTACAACACAAAGAGAATGGAGCTGTTGGGAGAATAAAGAGAAACAAGAACAAACCATACCATTTCATTGTTATAACTCGGAGCAAATTTGAGGCTTGTTGGGGCAGGGTCTATTTAAAGTATGTATACACATACATACTCCTTGCAGGATCTGAAGCATAAAAAATTAGACCTAGAGATATTTTTTGAAGGCTTTTAAAATCTTTTAATTCTGATAAAGAATTCTAAAATGGGGTCATGTGGAGATACATCTGCAATCCCCAAATCTCCATAGGGTATTTAAAGTAACTTTTCTTTTCTTTTCTACAGAAAAGGCCAAACAAGACACAGATGTTCTGCTATAGTCTGATTCTTGGATACTATTTAATTTCTAATTATATTGCTCTTTTCTTTATTTCCACCAGTTGTCCACTAATGATGTATAATACATATTGTTTAGCTGTGTTTTGTTTCATTTCCTTAGCTCATAGCTCACTGGAATTTCAAGAGAGAGCGGAAATTAACACTAACCTATAAAAGGTTAAAAAAGCAGGTGACAGCAATTAGGTTAATTTCTATTCGTATTCATAGCTCTTACACAATGTTTGCAGTCTTGAGGATGTTAGGTACCAATTATCTTGTACTTTGTCACCTAATAAAGATTTTACCAACAATCAACCCAATTTACATGGCTTCATATATTTAGTTTGACCACATTAATAATTTTATAAATTACTTAATTTTAAAGTGTATGTCAGTGAAAAAGATGTCCCCCGATAAAAATGATCTACATAAAATAGCATCTCGAAGCCACTAGAATTCTCCCTTCCCCATCTACTTCACAAGATTGTATAGTTGTATAACTTGTATAGTTAAAATTTTCATCCTTAGCAATCCTGCTTCCCCCGGTTTCATGAGCTATATGCCTGCTAGGAGTCCAAAAGGTAAAACAAGGTGGCCAGTTCAGAGCACAGGGCGGTTCTTTCCTTGGAAAGTTCTGCAAGGTGCTGGGCCAGGGCCTCCCTGGTCCAGGACGTGCAAAGGACAGTCATGACCTCACATGTTCTTAATGCTGGATGATGGATTTCAGAAGTCTTTATGATCTTGTTTTTATGTAAAATTGTTATTTTATTTTTGTTTTATTTTATTTTACTTTATGTAAAATTGTTCTTATCTAATTTAATGTGGGAAAGCAAGAAAGGCTTTATCTTAAAAATGAAAACAGGGGGGCGCCTGGATGGCTCAGTTGGTTAAGCCTCTGCCTTCGGCTCAGGTCTTGATCTCGGAGTCCTGGGATAGAGCCCCGCATTGGGCTCTGTGCTCAGCGGGGAGCCTGCTTCCCCCTCTCCCTCTGCCTGCCTCTCTGCCTACTTGTAATCTCTCTCTCTCTCTCTCTCTGTCAAATAAATAAATAAAATCTTTTAAAAAAAATGAAAACAGGGCCAAGGACTGTCCCCTTCTAGTGATAAAGACATGGGCAAGTCAGCATTTTATGAGCATAGAAATAATCATCTAAACTCAAGGTTTTTATTTATTAACTTGGACTCCCTGGGCCAGTCAGGAGATTATTGAACCCCCCAAAAAGTATGTGTCTATTAGATATAGATGCGGGGGAAGGCAGAGTCTATCACTCTCATCAGAGACTCAGAGATCTGAAATGCTGGCCTCATATACCCTTAAATTCCCACTATTAATGTCACTTTCAAGGAGACACTTGAATTTTTATTAAAGCTCAAGTTCTGGAGACTTTATGCTACTCTGAGAGAAGGGAACATTTGGCAAAGGGTGTATGTATGTGTGTGCCTGAGGGTTGTCAAGGAAAAAGCACATTCTGGGGTATGAGATGTTCCCCAAGTTAGCAGTAGGGGTCCCTGGACACCCAGGATCAGGCATGAGGTTGTGGGTGACAGGGGAAGTGAGGGCTACAAGTATGAGTCTGAAAACCAAACTCGTCTACTTTATATCTAACCTCTAAGCTGTTTAAAAAAAGAAAATTTTTTGTTTTCTCAAAGGAATAATGATACTGTCTGACATAATACATTCACATACACATGAACAAACAATTTCTGCAGAGAGGGGGGATTTTTTGGTAGGAGCTCAAAAAATGTATTTTGATAGCAGCTCAAAAAAAGGAGTTGGTTTTTCTTTTCATTATTTGTTGTTTATTTCAAGTTTTTATTTTTTCAAAGGCATTTAAATGTAATTATACACACACGCATACAAATTATACAATTACATACACTCACACTCTATAACACAAATGATTTCTGCATAGGGGAGGATATATTTTTTTGGCAGCACTTAACCTGAAAGATGTTCTCTTCCAGGTTCTATTCCTTGCCAGTGAGAAAAGTCAGACCTGGACCATTTCTCTTTGGCAGGGAGAATGAGGAAAGTCAGCTCATCTAAATTCCAGCATTTAGAAACAGCTATAGGATAGCAAGTAAGGGCAGAGTCAAAACTATAACAGAGGCAATGGAGACAGCTCTTGGAAGTTTGACTTCTGAACAATTGTGGATGACATGATTAGAATTTTAATGAACCCACCAGTCTTCATTCAACCTTACCACCATGAAATAAGCAGGTAGAGGAAGACATCAGCCACATGATCATTATCCTTTACTTCTTGGGGTACTTTGTAAGTTTTTCTAAGCAATATTATTTCTTGTGGTACTTTGTAAGTAATTTGTAATTTTTTGTTCATTCAATCCTAATAAAAATCTTTTGCAGTAGGTTCTATTATTATCCCTAACTTACAAGTGAGTCAAACAAAGCACAAAGAAGTTGAGACATTTGCCCCAACTTACACAGCTACCTCTAGGTGGCAGAAATAGAGTGTCAACTCAGGTTCAGTCACAGAGGCCAAGAAGACTAGAATTTTAAGGAGTAATAATCCTAAATGCCAACTGCAGCAGAAAAGCCCAGTCAGAAAATGTTCTTTGGATTTTGAGGTTTTATGATCACTGGTACATTACTAAGAATATTTTAAATCCAGTGTAGGGGAAAAGGGAAACCTGGAGACAGAGACCAGGCAAAAGTCACATGGGACAGATTGGGAAGTAAGGCTGTTTCTAGAACAAGGTTGCAAACAAGTGAGATTAAGAAGGGAGGGGGAGGAACTGGGCAGGGGATCCTGGGGCAACCCAGGCTTAATTGGAAGAGAATCCAGGCTAGATTGGAAGAGAACTGGGCATATTTGCAGGAGGGTGGGAAATAATTTAGGAGAAGAAAAATTAAAAATGCAAGCATGAGAGGGAACCCTTAAAAACCAGGGATCTCACTTCTGCATAATGTATCCCTTGATTCAAGAAATGATAGTAACTCATAGCTTACAATGGAAAGCAGGAAGTGTAAGCCCAATATACTATCCCACCAATGCATTTTCCTAAAGAAATTAATTTACTTCTGCTAGGGCACAAATATACAATGCCAAGATAGTGACAGTTATTTCTGGTTTGGTGAGACTTGGGGAAATTTTTATGTTCTCTCTCTCTTTCTTTCTCTTTCTTTTTTTTTAAGATTTATTTATTTTAGAGAGAGCGGAGGGGCAGAGGAAGAGGGAGAGAAAGAGAATCTCCTGCAGACTCCCTGGTGAGTGAGGGGCCTGAGGTGGGCCTCGATCCCACGACCCTGAGATCATGACCTGAGCCAAAATCAAAAGTCAGACACTCAACTGACTGAGCTTCCCAGGTGCCTCAATTTCTATGTTCTTTTTGCTTACCTACATTTTCTAAAATTAACATACATTTTAAGGGAAAAAGTAACACCAGAGTTTTAAAAAAAAAAGAAATTTTAAACTGCATGTTGTTTAAGACAACTGTAAAAGAATACCTTGCATATCTTCTGATACAAGTTGATGCTTTTGACCCCAAGCTCAGGCCCAGCTGTGGCTGTGGGAATTGACTGAGAGCACATCCAAAGTGCAAACCATGTATTCAGTGAGGAAAGCACTCAGTGCTGAGACAAAGAGAAGGAACCCTTCCTTGACCCAGTTTGCCACACATCAGGTAGATGTGAGCCTCCTGAGTGAGGCCCCTGATTCTGGGGCCCACTGGTCCTTCCCTCTTGGTTTCCAGGAACACACTTCACAAGGCTGAAGAAAGGAACCACTGCTCAGTAGCTTGACATCAAGAGCAAGCCTCTAAAACCAGTTGAAGAGAAAAAATCTGTCTTGCCAAAGACGAAAATATCCAGTGGGGGCTCTCAGAGAAGACGGTCAGGCAGTTATGGGGACACTGACAGATGGCTTCATTGTGTGAGTTGGACTTTCCTTTGATGATGAAACAGTAAGACAACAATGAACTCTAAAGTCCTTAAGTCTAGCTGACCAAATAAAATATAAAATTCTCACTCCACACCCCTCATGCCTTTTATATTCTCTCCTACTGCTCACGGCATGCTGAGTCTTACATCCAGTCTTTTCTTGGCTGCCCCCATCTTGCTCCATCCTGTTTTCTGAATGCTCTGTTCTTGTCAAACACTACAACCTGAGTTCTCTCCTTCACACACGACACTTTCCGTTTTCCTCCAAACACCACAATTCCCACGATTTCCTTTCCTTTTTCAAATCTAGATTCATACTTCCAATCACAGCATCTTCTTTTATTGGCTCCCACTGAATATTTTCCCCATTAACTTCCATTCTTCCACTCTGATCCTGTGATCTCTTGAGCTTTTCCCCCACTTGTGTTCATGGTCTGTTTTCCCTTCAGGTGGTGTCATCATACTTGGCAACCATGCAACTCTCCCAGACCAGAAGTGCCTGCCTCAATTTCCCAGGTAGCCGTTGAGTACGAACATAACCTTGGAGATATAGTAGGTTCCATTCCAGGCTACCACCATGAATGATTTCACAATAAAGTGAGTCAAATGAAATTTTGGTTTTCCAGCACACATAAAAGTTATGTTTACACTATGCTATAGTGTAGTAAGTGTAAATATCATATCTTTAAAAACCAACGTGTACATCTTAATTTAAAAATTGCTGAAAAAGTGCTAACCATCAACTGAGCCTTGGAGGGTCTCTCCATCAGGCTGCTGACCAATCAGGGTTTCTGAAAGTTGGGGTGACTGTGGCAATTTCCTAAAATGAGACAATGAAGTCTGTTGCATTGATTGACTCTTCCTTTCATGAATGATTTCTCTGTAGCATGCAATGCTATTTGATAGTATTTTACCCACAGTAGAACTTCCTTCAAAATTGGAGTCAATTGTCTCAAATCCTGCCGCTGCTTTATCAACTAAGTTTATGTGATATTCTAAATTCTGTGTTGTCATTTCACAGTCTTCACAACATCATCAACAGGAGTAGATTTCATCTCAAGAAACTACTTTCTTTGTTCATCCATACAAATCAACTCCTCAACCTTTTAAGCTTTATCATGAAATTGTAGCAATTCAGTCACATCTTCAGGCTCCACTTCTAATTCTAGTTATCTTACTATTTCCACAACACCTGCAGTTACTTTCTTCCCTTGAAGCCCTGAACCCCTGAAAGTCATCCATGAGAGCTACAATCAACTTCTTCCAAATTCTGATTTATGGTGATATTATGACCTTTTCCAATGAATCATGAATATTCTTTTTTTTCTTTTAGAAAAAATGTTTTAACTAACCTTCACACCACACATGGGGTTTGAAATTGCAACCCCGAGATCAAGAATAGCATGCTCTACTGACTAAGCCAGCCAAGTACCCCTAAATCATAAATATTTTTATTATTAAAATCCAATTAGCCAATATATAATACATCATTTGTTTCAGATGTAGTGTTCAAAATTTATCAGTGTGTTTAACACCCAGTGCTCATCACATCACTTGCCCTCCTTAATGTCCACCACCCAACTACCCCATCCCCCCAACCACTTCCCCTCCAGCAACCCTCAGCTTGTTTCCTACAGTTAAGAATTTCTCATGGTTTGTCTCCCTCTCAGATTGTATCCCATTCGGTTTTCCCTCCCTTCTCCTATGGTCCTCTGTGCTGTTTCTTATATTCCACATATGAGTGAAACCATATGATAATTGTCTTTCTCTGACTTATTTCACTTGGCATAAAACCCTTCATCCATGTATATGTAAATGGTAAGTATGCATCCTTTCTGGTGGCTGAGTAATATTCCATTGTATAAATGGACCACATCTTTACCCATTCATCTGTCAATGGACATCTCAGCTCTTTCCACAGTTTGGGTATGGAATCATGAATGTTCTTAATGGCATCTAGAATGATGAATCCTTTCCAGTAGGTTGTCTGTTCACTTTGCCTAGATCTATCAAAGGAATCACGATTTATGACAGCTCTAGCCTTAGAAAATATATTTCTTTAAATAATAAGACTTGTAAGTCTAAATGACCTTTTGATCCAGTGCTATGGAATGGATGGTGTGTGAGCAGCCATGAAAACAATAATCTTGTCATGCTTCCCCATCAGAGCTCTTGGGTGACCAGGTGCACTGCCAATGAGCAATATTTTGAAAGGAATCTTTTTTTCTGAACACTAAGTCTTGATAGTAGGCTTAAAATACTCAGTAAACCATGCTGTAAACATATGTGCTATCATCCAGGCTTTGTTGTTCCTTTTATAGACCATGGACATAGAAGATTCACCAGAATTCTTAAGGTCCCTAGGGTCTTCAGAACAGCCAATGAGCACTGGCTCCAACTTCAAGCTGCCATCTTTGTTAGACCCTAACAAGAGAATCAGCCTAGCCTTTGAAGCTTTAAAGCCAGGCATTGACTTCTCCTCTCCAGCTATGGAAGTCCTAGCATCTTCCTCCAACAGGAAACTGTTTCCTGTACATTGAAAATCCATTGGTTAGTGTAGCCACCTTTGTGGTTTCTCGATCTTAGCTACATCTCTGGATAACCTGCTGCAGCTTTTACATCAGCACTTGTGTTTTTATGTTATGGACACAGCTTCTTTCTTTAAATCTCATGAACCAGCTTCTGCTAGCTTCAAACTTTTCTTCTGCAGCTTCTTTACCTCTCTCAGCCTTCAGAGAATTGAGAGTTAGGGCCTTGCTCTGGAGTAGACTTTGGCTTAAGGAAATGTAGCTGGTCTTCTACCACAGAAACTTTCTCCATATCAGCAATAAGACTGTTCTGCTTTTTTATCATTTGTATGTTCACTGGAGCAGCATTTTTAATTCCTTCAAGATCTCTTCCTGTGCATTCACAGCTTGCCTAACTAGCATAAGAGACCTAGCTTTTGATTTGAAATGAGAAAAGTGCAACTCTTCCTTTCACTTGAACACTTAGAGGCCACTGTAGGGTTATTAACTGGCCTAATTTCAATATTGTTCTGTCTCAAGGAGTAGGGAGACCTGAGGAGAGGGCAAGGGATGGGGGAATGTCCGGTTGATGGAATAGTAAAAACACACACAGCATTTATTGATTAAGTTTGCTGTCTTAAATAGATGCTGTCCATGGTGCCCCCAAACAATTACAGTGGCCACAAAGATCACTGACCACTGATCCCCATAACAAATATTAGTGACGAAAAGGTCTGAAACATTGCAAGAATTACCATACTGTGAAGAGAGCCGCAAGTGAGCAAGTGCTTTTGGAGAAACAGCACGAGCAGACTTGGCTCGATGCAGGCTTCCCACAAACCTCCCAAGGGTAGAATCTGTGACATATCTGTAAGGTGCAGTAAAGCAAAGCAAAATAAAACAAGGTACACCTGTACCTCCTACATATCAGGCATATACTAGCGGACACCAAAAATGAATAAAGCATTTCCTCTTTTCACAGAATTGTGGACATACATGTAGAAGTAATTCCCAAGCATCCTGGTAAAAGCTAGTGCAGACAGATGTATTCCTGAAGTGGCACAGTAACTAAAAGCAGATTGCACGTAACTGTCAATAAAGCAGCACTGCATTTGGCCCCCGACCTGCTTTTATACTTGACTTCCTGTATGATATTTTTTCCCGCCCCATTTTCAACCTCAGTCCCACAGTTCAAAAATGCCTGAAGTGCTGCTGTGAACTGGTAGGAGAAGACGGACTTCTTGTACCTGCATAGTGAGGTCCGTGCACCTGTCTCCTCGTTTCTCTCTCCACTGCTGATTTTTTCCCTGAATCTTGGGTTCCACCTCTCTGCACACTAAGTATGATCAAACATAGTTAACTAGTACTGCGAAGGGGCAACAGGCTATAATAAACCTTCACCCACCCAGGAGGCACACGAGCAGTACTTTAGACCAGTGGTTCTCAAGAGTTGGTGTGCCTCAGAATCACCCAGAATGAGTTTGGCAAACAGATCCCTGAGCACTTGCCTCAGGTTCTGATTCAGTAAGCTTGGACTGGGGTTTAAGAATGTGCATTTCTGGGGTGCCTGGATGGTTCAGCAGGTTAAGCATCTGACTCTTGATTTCAGCTTTGCTCACGATCCCAGGGTCATGAGATAGATCCCATCAGGGATCCACACTGGGCGTGGAAGCCTGCTTAAGATTCTTTCTCTCTCCCTCTCCCTCTGCCCCCAACTAAAAAAAATATGTGATTTATAACAAGTTCCCAGATGATGCTGATGCTGTTGGTCCAGGGAGCACACTTAGATAATTGCTATGGAAAGAAAAATATGCATGAAACTCACCTCCCCAACTGAATAGCATGTCGAATCTTTTTGTTATTGTTTTTATATAATGTCAATGGCATCAAGGCATAGATCTAATACGTCAATATGGGCCAGCAATGGGAATACAATGGTATTTTCCGAGCCCTGGTAGGGTCCACGCCACACTGAGTTTCAGGTTCTACCGTGGTGAAGTTGTAAGGTAGGGGAGTCTGGGGCTGAAAGTTCCCTGTCCTTTGGGAAGATCTTTATGTAGCCTTTCTAAATAAATCCCTGATAGAGGTTTGCTCTCTTACTCTTCCTAGAAGAAATTTCCCCTAGAGGTTTTAATGTAGAAAAATCTGAAGGCTTTGTTTGGTGTTTGTCCTCAAATAAGTGGAAGTTGTATTTAAGTATGTAGCCACCAAATCTGAGAGATTCAAAGCTTCACAGATGTTTGGTGAATTTCCAAAGAGAAAGTCAGTATATACTCCAAGAGCAGAGTGAAACAGAATTGTGTGCTTGTTTCTTTCTTTTGTTAGTACAAAAATAGATTTTTGTTTATTTGCTAGAAAAAAATTTCTAGCATGATTAAAAGGTTCAGACATTAAGTGGTACATTTTGAAAGTGCTGTGCTATATGGCTTCCATTAACATCTGTGGGAGTGAAATCCTCCGCATTGCTATGAAAATGTAATGTACTCAGAGGCCAAGATTATTTCTAGGCTGTGGAATAAAATGAAAACATACCAGAGAGCTAAAACATCAGTGAGCCTTCTTTGAATCCTACAGCCTCCACCTGCACAGGTGAATAGGAGTTCCTCAGGGGTCACACATAGATTCTAAACGTGTCACCATTTCACATTCACATCCTTATTGGACCACACTCCTCTCACATGGTACTTGAGTTCTCCCTGTCACTTAAAGTGAGGATGGCCATTTCATCTGGGGAGGCCATATGGGTGTTAATGGAAAAGAAAAAAATCAAGCAGACTCCGGTTTAGATTCTAGCTTTATCGCTTCAGGGTCATGGGCTTTTCACTAAGAAGCAGAATAGTTTCATCTATGAAATGCAAAACACAGTGTTTATTCTACACAGTTTTTGAAAATATTAGATGAGATAATAAGAGCCAGAAAAACACTTCTGACTTGTCCAGAAAACTTTCTCCTCCTGAGCAGGGGCATGGCTTTGGGAGTAGGGAATGGGGAGATAAAACACGAGGGGTCTGGGAGGTGGTGACAGCAGTCACCATGCCTGCGGCATTTCACACACATACACACACAATACTGACAAACACAATGACTGTGCGTATCAGGAGGATGTGCTCCTTCCTCAAGGCAATGTACTAGTGACTGTATGTATCTATGGGGATGAGGAGGGGACAGACTCTGGGAACAACTCTCTCTGGAGATGGGCAATGCATACATCGCAGGACAGTAGGCTAAGCCCCTGAGAAGCACTTTGCATGCTTGTCTCATTTAATTCTCACCAAAAAAGCCCGGGCAGAGGTGCTGTTCTCACCCTCTTTCACAGGAGAGGTAGCAGTAAATATGGAGGCAGTCCTCAGCCGCCAGCTTCGATGAAGC
Source organism: Procyon lotor (assembly GCA_028646535.1). Taxonomy (NCBI): domain Eukaryota; kingdom Metazoa; phylum Chordata; class Mammalia; order Carnivora; family Procyonidae; genus Procyon; species Procyon lotor. The sequence continues at coordinate 15,694,844 of CM053617.1, forward strand.
CTTCGGTGCCAGCAAACCCTGCGCTGCATGCCTCATGTGAAATATTTCATCTCATCCTCATGGCAACCCTGTAAATTCCATTGCTACTCCCATCTTACTGATAAGAAAACTGAGGTTTAAGAGATTATGAAACTGGTCCAAGACTTCAAAATGAGCAAGTTGCAGACTGGGACTCAAGTTCAGGATTATTTAGAACAGAAATTCCAAATCATTTCTCTATTCTATTCTGGCTGCCTCTTATCCCTTCCAGCATCTCCTCAAAGCCCCCTGAAATCTGACTACTTCCTCAGTCAGGAACTCCATTCCCGATGATTCTGACCTTCCTTTTCTGTCCAGCCTTAGCATGGGCTCCTCAGCTCTACATTCTTAAGTGTCTGAGACATTCTGATTTCTTGAGAAAGTGTAAAAGACCAATGGAAACCAGTAAGGAGAGTTTTTGAAATGTAACTCTATTCATCTGGTGATTAAACATGTTCAACCCTATGACAGCTCATGTATCTTTTGGTTACCTCTATCATTACCCCAATTTTTGCATTCATGGCTTGTCTGTTAATCAAATGTTTCAAACCAGGTTTTAGGTTTCTTTATATTCCACCATCTACCAGTTAGGTTGCAACATTAATGCACTGGATAATATCAGAGGTTCCACTAAAGCAACCTCAATGTGATTATTATTTGTATTCAGAGAGCTCCTCATCGCCAGGAGGAGTGTATTCTTGGTTCTGTTGCATGGTATGCCTCTGCTTTGCATTTCATGTACCTGTGTGTATGGCTGATATTCCCAATTAAAGAGTGGGCATCTGAGGGTAAGGAAAATGTCTTGCTCATCTTTCTGTTCTGCTCTTTGCTTGGCATAGCACTTTAAACAGAGTAGGCACTGAGTGATTGTTTTTTGAATGGTTACACAGAATATTCAATTTAGTCAAAGGAAACAGGAAGTGCTAATTTTAGGTTAAAAATATCTAGATGGGTTTTTAAGTATCTCATGACTGAGTCAATCCACACGAGACAAAGGTTTCATCTGAGAATGTCAGGTTCCACAGGAGTGTGGTCAGTTTTACAAAACAAAGCGTTCTCAAAGGTGGTTCAGTCGGGACAATTTCTAGAAAGATAAATATTAACCTGTTTTATTTTGAGTGAGAAATTACACATTCAAGAGAAAGGGGTTGGGGGTGGGGGAGAGGAATTGAATTTGTAGGAACAAAGGAAGGAAGCTTTCATTTACTCAAAATTAATAAATATTTTTATTAAACATCTACTCCATGTCCATTTACTGTGCTTGCCTAGACTCTGCAGTATGACGAGGTCTTTGTCCTGAAGAATGGGATAATTTATTCCTAAAGCATGAATCAGACTGAAATGAAATGTTCTGCTACACTGCCATATTCCAAAACACTCCTTTTCAAAATAAAGGGCCCTTTTTATTTAAGTAGATAAGAATTCAGATATTGAATCATGAAATCTTGAGTCAATTTGTTTTATTGTTAGATGACTCTGCTTTTAAGAAAGAAAATATCCTCTGAGCAGGCTGGTTAAGGTCACTATCTCTAGGATAAGCTGGAAAAAAAAGAAAAGAAACCAAGCATTTAGGAAGCATGCAAATCACAATCATAGTATCTTATAAAAGAAAATCAGTGAACGAGCACTCTGGCAGGCAAAATGGCGCCTGGCAGGAACCTGACTACAGCAGAGAGTGTACACACATAGCTCCTAAGAAGCCAGTATGGTAGCTGAGGGGATAAGAACATTCTTGGATCCAGCAAGTCAGGACGAGGATCTCAGGGAACAATAATTCACTAAGTTTGAGAATCAAACCAGACAAATTAGGGAATAGGCAGGATGCAGAATCTAGGCACAAAGGAGGTCTTGTGGAGCAGGAGACTTACAGACCCCACAGGGCACCAGTCTCCACAGGATACTTTACATTAGCCTAATTCCTTGAGATGCTTTATGAAAAAAAAGGTTCCTTCTGGAAAATGTTACATACCAATCCCTCTCTTGAAGATTAATGATTTTCATCAGAAATCAAGGGCTTTGAACAATCCTATAGTAGTGTATTTAACTTTACCTGAGTGTTTCCCAAACTGAGTGTTTGCCACATTTTTGCTTAATACCTACAGAAAACACTTTGGGAAATGTCATGAGGTGAGGTAAGACTGTGAATAAAACCTAGGTTAGCGATCAGGGACAGGACATGCATTGGTTGGCAAGGCATTACATCAAAGACCAATCACACTTCTTCATTCTGCAGTGAATAATGTTTTATATAACCATGCTGTTGCAAGCACTATTTCTAATTTTCTAAAGCAATGTCTAAACAAATTAATTATGCAATAACAATACAGCATAATAAAACAGAAATGTTGGCAATCTAAAATTACTTTGAAGAGGAAGGGAGAAAGGATGAAGTAGGGAAGTGGATATCAATTTCTTTACACAGGACTAAGTTCAGTGAGCAAAGACTTAAGAATTGAAGTATGTCATTTAAAGTTATGAAGGTAATCTCTGAAACAACCAAATAAAAAAAAAAGTAAGAGATGAACATTTTGGAGGAGGCAGGGGAAAGCTAAGGGAGTATAACTAAATCCTTATCTCTCAAAGAAGGTAGCCATAAATACTTTTTACACCTGATACATAAAGAATATATTTTCGATTATGAGAAGCACTACTAATATATCTAAACAGGAAATGATCAAAAATGGTTCCTCTGAGGAATGGGAATGGAGGTAGATCTGTGGTACTTTCCTCTCAAATGTGAACTTGGGTTTTAGGTATTATGCAGTCAAAACAACAAAAAGAATGTGCTCATGGGCAATGTTTCTGTCTTGTAACAGTCGTGGCTGTTAACTTGGAGCACGCCCCACAACCCTGGGAGATCTGGTGGAAGCAGACCACTGACCCACCAAGAAACCTTGCTTCAGGTCTGGTGTGGGGCCTGAAATCAGCATTTCTCCTAAACGCCAGGTGCTGCTGAGGCTGCTAGTCCAGGGACAACACTGGGAGAACCACTGCCCTAGGGCAAGGGCCAGTTCTGCAACTCCACAGACCTGGGCCTTTTGAAGAGGTTACTCCAAGCTGAACAAGCGAAGCAGCTAAGGTAGAGGCAGGTCATAGTAACCACCTAGTTCTAAACCAGCTCCACAAAGGCTGACACTGCCTGCCCTTCTCCACCATTGCCACCTAAATCACCGGCTTTCCATATCCCAAGTCCAATAGGTCACTATTTGTACAGATGGAAAGAAAGCATTCAAAGCAATTGGTGAACTGACTTCAGGTGTCTAATACACATCACATGGAAGCCAAGGCAAATATCACTCAGAAAGGTCTTCCTGTGGGTGTGGAGAGGGAAGAATAAAAGTGAAATACAGCTAATATAGCTATTAAGCCAGCTTGTCCTGATGCCAAAGATGCTGTGTGTGAGCCTAGATTTGACAGGAGAAGAGAGTCAAGAGGTACAGTCTGAGAAACGCTGCACAAACACACATTAAACAGATTGAAAGAGCTATCTATATCCCATACTAATCTCAATGACACTGCCTATTACAAAATAATTCTCCTCTTAAAAATATCATTACTCCTTCCTCCTCAACCCGAACGTTTATCTATCACATTTGCCACTGCTACTAAATACAGAACTTAAAAACTCTTCAAAAATTTTTAGATAACAACACAGCTACAATATTTGACTGAGAAGATTTTCCCAAGTCACACAACTCTGAAAACAGAGTTAAGACATGGATAATCAGTGGGGGGGGGGGAGGGGGGTAGTTCATTCTTTCCTATACCATAGCCAAGAAAGAATCTACAGGTAACTGCAAAAATCTAACTTACTATGTGATTCATACATTTAAATTAAACATTGGGTTAATGCTGAAAGATGAAAGAGATTGAAATAAATAGGTTGGGTCTGTACACAAAGAATAGAAAGTAAACCTTATTTGGGGACCTCTTCACTTTCCAAAGGCTAGTAGAACTTCTGATATTTGTATAGGTTGGGTTCCAAAGAAGCACCCTACTTATAGATGTCATTTGGTTTTAGCCATTTCTCATTGCATAAAGCCCAAAATGCTGAATCAGCAGCCAGTACCATGAAACAATGCCCACTTAAGGGTCCTGTATATGTGCCTGTGCCTCAATCCAGCATTAAGTTATATTTATTGTGCATTTTATTGCTATTTACACAAAAAGCTGGCATTATAAACATTTAAAAAGTCAGGGAGTGGAGTTCAATATATCACTCCCAGCACAACCAATCATTTTCATGTTGCTCATTCTAGGCTCTTAGCATAATTGCCTATGTGTATTATTTGTCTATAATTGGTCTACTATATCCAGATTTTGCTTTTAAGTTATTTTTTCAATAATTTATCTTATTATCCATTTTGGTTACTTGCTATCAGTCTCTCCTGATAATAGAGTGTTACTATGAGAACTTTTATGCATGTAATTTTCCACTTCCTCTTTAATTTCTTTCCTTTGGTTAGATTCTTAGAGGTTAAAGATTATGTTAAAGTTTTCTGGCTTTTGACATGTACCAAATCCAAAATAGCTGAATCATACCCATTAGGTGTATTACTTCTTTATCTGGATGAAACATTAATCTTTTAGACAGTGAGGAACAGAGACAGTATGATAATAACAATGTACCAATTCATTCATTCAAACATACCTATTGAGAATCTATTCCTCTTCTGGACATTGTTCTAGACACTCCTAGATTTTTCTTTAAAGATTTTATTTATTTATTTGACAGAGAAAGATAGATCACAAGCAAGCAGAGAGGCAGGCAGAGAGAGAGAAGGAAGCAGGTTCCCCACTGAGTAGAAAGCCTAATGCAGGGCTTGATCCCAGGATCCTGAGATCATGACCTGAGCTGAAGGCAGAGGCTTTACCCACTGAGACACCCAGGCGCCCAACCCTCCTAGATCTTACACTCTTTGAGAATCTATCATTAAAAATCATGAATCTCATATTCTTGATGAAAAGACCCTTTAATAATTGTTACATCTCACTTTTTCTGTAAAACACTAGAGGCAATATTCATAGAAAGCTGTTTTAACAAGTGTGGTCCTTAATTAACTAGCAAGTCTAGAAGCATACATAGATTAATTTGGGGAAGATATCAAAAAGTCCAAAAACTGGTTCAAATGTCATGAAACCACTCAAATAAATTTGGAAGATTAATATATAACAGAGGTGGCATCTGAAGTCAATTTATAATGATAGAGTCTCGAGTACTTGGATGGCCACTAAAAAAAAAAAAAATGAAGCTAGGTCCCTTCCTCACTCTTTACATGAAATAAATTTAAATTTGTCAAAAATGTATATGTACAAAATAGACGTATAAAACAACTAGTTGAAAACATGGGCAGATATTTTAATAGTTGTGAAGCAAGGAATTCTAAGTAGAAAACAAAATCTAAAAGCCATAGATAGAGAACAGGGTTTATACATTTGTGCATACAAAAATGTAACACTTCTATACGGCACACAGAAATATAAGATTAAAAAAAGGACGGACAGCAAGAAATATATGCAGCTCAGACAACAAAGGGCTGCCATCTGTAGAGTACAAGGAATTCTTACAAATAAGAAAAGCTTCTTCTGAAAGATAATGGGCGAAGGACTTTAAGAGAAAATAGCATATGTAAAATCACTCAAACTTACGCAACTTTCAATAAATAGAAACAAAATAATAAAATATTATATTGCTTACTAAATTGGTAGAGGTTAGGAATATTGGTAATTGATACCTAGTGTTGGGGAAGACAAGGAGCAACAGAGACCATCAGACACTGAGAATGTGTAAGTGATACACAAGAAGAGATCCAGCAATTACTGTTGAGGTTTAGAGGTTTAAGTGCACATAGCTATACTCACTAAGTGGAAATACATATGCAAGGATAGATACATATTCTCTCGCTCTCTCATACACACACAGAGTAAGCTATGTTTCATGCCTCTTTGCCCTGGGCCCAGGGTAACAAACTTCAATTTGCTGATCATACAGATTTATTCTCCTGGAAAACACTGGAGGGTTGAATTACTTATAGAGAATGGATGTTCTGCCCCCTCCGATCTCACCCTCGGCTCAACCACTGTATACACCACTGCGGTCCTGATATTCTTTTATTGTATTCTAATGATTTCATACAAAGAACATTTTAAGTGACTTGAGACTATCCATTATTTATTTTTTTAGTTTCTTCCCAGTACCTAATGCAGTGCTGTACACATTAGACACATATTTACCAAGTAAATTTGTATGCTAGCTGGTGTTCAAAAGCCTCATGGGTTTGAAATATAACCATTTACATAGTGTTCTATGATTATAAAATGTAGACAAAAGCCTGTGTATCTAATCTCTTTACCTTATCCCTTGCTGAGAAGGATTTATGTGGATTTTTTTTTTTTAAAGAACAAGGGAACATTAGTTTGATTCACTCTCTGTTGGGCATTGTGAGAAGAAAGGGAAGGGTGAATGGGGGGAATCAGAGGGGGTGATGAACCATGAGAGACTGTGGACTCTGAGCAATAAACTGAGGGTTTTGGAGGGGAGGTGGGGGGGTTGGGCAGCCGGTGGTGGGTATTGAGGAGGGCACGTATTTCATGGAGCACTGGGTGTGGTGCATGAACAATTAATCTTGGAACACTGAAAAAATAAAATAAACATATTTAGGGGAAAAAGATTAATTTTACTACTATGAGTACAAGTATGTAGAGACAGTAGGGTTTTCCAATTTTTGCTATGCCTCTGTCTTCCTGCTTGGCCATGAGCTCCTTGGGATGCCATATCTTGTCTAATTCTCCAAGCATGTGTCTAAGACCTTGGGTTAAATCACAGGTACATGCTATGCAACGTGGGATAAGTCATCTAACACCTCTGAACCTCTGTTGCCTCATCTGTAAAACATAGACAAAAACATCCCATAGGATTAGAAGAAGGATGAAACAGAGTGACATCTGTCAACATGCTTGACAATCAACAGTGAACGCATAAATAGTCAAGTACCAGATAGGTTTGGTGATACTATTATAAATCAATTCCTTCTTCTTGCTTCACCAGATCAACTTCCAAGGTAACGTTAATCAGTGGTTGTCATACTCTACTGTGCATCAGAATTTCCTTGTTAAAGCACAGACTGCTGGGACTCAGCCCCTGAAATTCTGATTTCATGGATGGGGGATGCAGCCTGAGAATCTGTATTTTTATCACATTCCCAGATGAGGCTGATCCTGTTGGCCTAGGTACAAAGCTTCTAGAACCACTGCCCTTAAACATTTAAAAATAAGTGACTACTTTGATACACAACTTCTTTTTTGCCTAATTGAAAAATAGGTTCTATGAGTTTAGGTGTGACATTGAACCTCTAAGTCCTATTCCCTCAATCTTTTCACCAACACCATGCTTTGCTTTGCTTGCTTCCCTTACCCTGGAGGTGTCAGCCAAGAAATGGCTTTGTTTCCTACACTGATGTAGGGTTCTATATCTTTTCAAGCATTATTAGCAACAGAGCAAGGATGAACTACAAATCCTACAAAAGACAAAAGGGACTTCATTATAATACCAAAATCTCCACATAAAGAAGAACCTCAGCCTCATTTGCATGACATGCAATGTATATGTAGGCGCATACATGACCTTCTGCCTGCCTCCACCTAGGATGACAAGGCTTCCCTAGCTAAATATTCAACCTAACCCTAAATAAAAGGAACCCATTCACCCTCTCAGGAGGAGTCACAGCTTTAGAAGCCATTCCCTGTGATCTCCTTATTTGCTGCAAATAAATAAAAGTTTTCCTTGTGCGACAACCAACCTGGTACAGTTTCTGACTCACCAAGGAGCGAACTCACATCAGTTCCATTACAGTCCCTTGGGTTTTAATTATTCATGCACCTGCCTTATCTGTTGTATGAAAGAAAAGCTCAGAACCAGACAAAAATGTAACCGGCTGTTTCAGGAAGTATTGGCATTTGACGATCTCCAGAAAAAATAGGAGGCAGTGACTAAAGACACAGACTTAGTGGTAAAACAGACTCGGGTTTTAACTCAGCTCTGAAATACATGAGCTGTGTAACCCAGGACAAGTAATCTAACCATGAGCCTCAGGCTTCTCAGCTGTTAAAGAGAAGAGATACAGCAGGAATTTCAGAGGGTTGAAATGTTTTAATGTTTAAAAGTTTTAAACTTTAAGGATTTATAACAGTGCCTGGTGTAAAGTCCCTGTATTTGATAGGTGCTATTCGTAGTAGTAGTAGTAATAGTAGTTTTAACACTCATGAGATGTTATATAGTTCTACTTTATAGAGGGGGCGTCTCTACAAGAAAACGAGCTGATTTCATGAGCCATACAAGAAATGAACTCCTAGTTTCAATAGACGGTATCAGCTCACAAGGCCTGGAACAGTATAAGACACGTGTGATAGGCTCTCCATTACTGCCTGGTAATTACTGCCTGGCAAAGGAACATAGATAAAGGAACATAGATAAACATAGATAAAGCTGTAAGACCTGCTACAAGATCTGAGGCTCTACCTTCTAAAGACAGGAGGGAGGCTGAAGTCACACACACATCGTCCACATGTATGCACAGCTCTCTAGGGCCATTTCTGTTTTCCCAGCATGAACTGGTTTCTGAAGGCTTGCTCCAGGGCTGAGTAAGTGATGAAAAGTCAGGCTCATGAGAGAAACATGGGAAAGGACAAAATGCCAACACAACTTTGCGGAGAAAGAGTTGCTCTAAGGAGAGACATTTGGGTGCAAACTGTTTGGTGTGATGCTCGCGCTTTTATTTGCTACTTGAACTTCAACCCTTCATTGAACTTATGATCTCATGAATTCAACTGGAGAAATCAGAAGAAGATCCATTTCTGCAAGATGTCTATGCAGTCTGAATGCTGGATTTCATCAGGGCCTGGAGAAAGGAGTGCAAAGACCTTGTGTGTCACAGCTTTGGCAGGCGAATCCAAACTGAAAGAACTGTCCTTCAGCTCTCGTAAAGATAGGAAGTAGAAATTAATTAGGGAGAACTGCTTGATGCTGAGGAAGATAAATGCTCAACAAACCCAGCCATGAAATATTCAAGGCATCTAAAATCCACCCCCCATGCTTTTTTTTAACACACTCAAAAGCTCCAAAATATATGATGAACATTTTAATCCTTCCTCTTCACTGACAATCACTGCTTCACATAAAAATGAACTCCATGCTAGTTTTTTTTGGTAAAATTAACTCACTTTACCTGCTAAAATACCATGTGGACCCTAATTCCTTCTAAATACAAAGAAAAAGAGAAGAAAGTATAAAAATAATAGCAACATTGGAATAGGAGCTAGAAGGAGGGTGGAGAGAATCTTCCCCTCTCTGTTCTCCCTTCTAAGAGGCACAGATATTCATGGAAAAATAAGAAACTTCTAAGTAACAAGGGTCTCTGAGACAAATCACGTCTTTCCAGAGGTAAGTAGAGATGTAGTGGGAACAGGAGATAAGACAAGAATATACCAGGAGATAAGAAAAAAAGAGCCCTATACAGTTAATAAGCATTTTTTGAAACAAATGGAATAGGACACGATGGTGCTGAGCCTACACACCTATAACTAACATATCTATTATTTACATTGTTTTCAATCGATTGAAAACCACAGTGCCAACCACATTTATTCAGCACTCACTATGAGCAAGGCACTATTCTAGGGAGAGGCAGAGAAGGAAAATACCTTGTCTTTGACTTTATGGGGGAGATAAGACAATGTACACAAATATCTATAATATAATATGCATACTAGGGTATATAGTAAACATCCAGCAAATGTTCACTAATTAACCATGGAGCATAGATGGCTGCTAAAGGTTCTGGCTTTAAGAAGAGACTGAACGAGCATGAGGGGGGAGCGATGCAGTAGGGAGGGAGCAGCCTAAAGGAACAGAAGATAAGAAAGAGCCATAAGAGCTTTCAGTGAACATAGCCAAAGAAATTTAGAGAGTGAACAGATCTCCACTATGCCATGAGCAAGCAATATGGGGTCTTCTCACTCATGGCATACTACAAATAAGGGGGGGCAGGGAGATATTAAGTAATCTTTGGAAATTATTCCCCCATTGTCTCTGAGTAGATGAAGCAGGTCCCTTGGGTTGCTCAGGCCAATCCTCTCAATCCTGTTTCTCTAGGAAAGAGACTTCAGAAATATTAACACCAAGAGTCTCTTAAGCCCCAGCTCCTATCTCTAAAGGAAAAACAACTGAGACTGTTACCAAGATAAAAGGGAGAGAAGGTTGGAGAAAGAGGAGAAACAGTACAGTGTGAGAACAATTTACAGTATGTTGTAAGGAAGAGACTCCCAGGCAGAAGTGTATAAAAAGCTGAGCTCATCCCTCAGGACCCTGAGGGATGCAGCAGCCCCTCACTCACCAGTTGGGGGTGGGGGTGGGAGACAAGATGCTGCTATCCTACCTGTGAGTTCCCTGGGTCCTGCCATTCTTCCCAGGCCCTTCACCTGGCTGTCTTTCACGGAGAGTAATTTAGCTCTAATTACTTAAGCTGCCTTATTGGCTTCACATAGAAAAGTCCCTTAAATCTACTTTCAAAAAGCAGACAATGCCACTCAGAGGGCACAAATGCATTTCCTCAAATGCTTTTCTCTTAGAAACAATTAGAATTTAAACAATGAAAGAGGCCAGACTTACTTCTCTCAATTCCAAGTGGAAAACCTCTGATCTGAAGGCTTCCCACAGTTAACAGGACCACAAGCATTTAAATATACAAGGTTCATTTAAGGATTCAGACTCAGAAGGTTTTTCTTCGGGGACAATCAGAAAATAAAACAATGAGGGGGAAAGTCCTGGGTACCTCTCCCACCCTCCATCCCTAAGTCTGTCAATAACCACTAAATGACTCCCCAGATGCACACTAATGGCAGTCTCCCAGAATGTACATCTGCTGTGTTTATGAGACTTGCTTTGACATACAACTGCCAAATATAGAATTATTCACTTCAGTGCTATCACAGACTGCTCCATCCATAGGGCAGGGGCATTTGGGAAGTTCCCTATTTGAAGAGCGGAAAGAAAAGACCACTCATTTACATTTTTAGTCCACGTTCTCCTCCAAAAATATTCAAGATCTACAGACCACATTAATTTTTATTTTGAACTTTATTGTCTTGAGACTTTAGGGGGAAACTGCATGGCAGGATAAGGTGAAGAGAAAGCTAATGACAATTCAGGCTGTAGAAGGATCCGGGTGAGCCGCAGGGAACTTACAGGGGCACAGTCAGTCAGAGACAGGCAGGGGACAGCTGCTCAGGCTGGCAGGACCCCAGTGAACATCTCAGCAAGCATCTTGAGTGAAAAGGTACATCCCTATTACTTTAAAAATTGCTTTCTATCAAGGATTATAAAACAAAAAGCTCAGAAGCCAGAAGCCAATGCATTAAGGGCATCCAGAAATTTATTTATTTGTTTGTTTGTTTGTTTGTTTGTGTTAAAAAGATTTTATTTATTTATTTGACAGAGAGATTACAAGTAGGTAGAGAGGCAGGCAGAGAGAAGGGGGAAGCAGGCTCCCCACTGAGCAGAGAGCCCAATGTGGGGCTCGATCCTAGGACCCTGAGATCATGACCTGAGCCGAAGGCAGAGGCTTAACCCACTGCGCCACCCAGGTGCCCCCAGAAATGCATTTAAATTGAAAAAAAAAAAAAAAAAAAACACCTCTACTATTTTATACTTAACGTCTAGGTGCACAGTGGCAATTGACTTCTCCTGTTTATTTGAATCATGACTTCAAGTACACAGCAAATAGAAAAAGAGACCCTGGGTAATAAACTCCCCACAGCTGATAATAAAGCTTTCACTGAAGTTTTGCCTTTGGACTTCATTCACACACCTACACAGATGCTAGTTAGACAACTAGCTGGAGGAAGTGCCCACATTTACACACATGCTGAGTTTTTAAGTTCAGAGTAACTGCTGGACCTAGAGTCAAGCAAGTGAGAGCTGTGCAAGTGTGGCACCAGAGCCCAGGACCCTTCAGTGCCTGCACTTGTGGATAAAAATGGTGGACTGAAAGCACAGGTGAGAACCTCAATCACGCAAGATTCTTAAGGAATGACACCCCTCCCCACCTTTGGATTGCTCCAACTCTTTCAACACTTGTTTCTCCCCTCCTTCCTTCTCTTTCCAAAAGAAAAGAGGATTCTTTTATCAGCAACATTTGTTCACCAAACATTTGCTCTTTTTCATTTTCCTGTGAATTGCACTCCCTCCCTTCAAAGTCCCAGACCCTTGCCTCCTCTTTGGCTTAGAATGACTTATATACCTTATTTTGTCTGTCTTTGGAATTTCCATGTCTGTATGGGTAGATTCCCCATATGTACAAAATTAAATTTTATTTTCTCCTGTTAATCTGTCTCATGTCAGTTTGATTCTTAGTCCAGCCAGAAGGACCATGAAGGGCAGAGGAATTTCTTCCTCCCTGACAAAGCTTATGAGCCTCTTATTTTGCCATTCAACTAAAGTTTCTAAGACTCAGGTATGGTAAGTACTGTGCTGTTGTATGTATACACACAGTCCAGCTGAATGAGGCTTATATTTAGCTTAAGAAAGTCAAACATGACTCTTTTGGCAGAGGGAGGAAGAAAGGGATGAAGAGAGGAAAAGAGAACATGAATGAATGAGGGAAAAATAGAAACTGTGAATCCTAGATCCTTAAATTCCTTTAGTCCATGAGTTCCCCATAACTATTATCATATATGCTATAGTAAGCCAGGATTGGAACGTTATCTGATTTAATATCTATTTTTATTTATTTCACTATAAGCTTCTCTGCAAAGATTTCCTTAATTATCCCTGCCCAATACATCTCTTTGGATTCTCATACTATTAACTCTCTATAGGATTTCTTGCCACACAATCTCCCTTTTTATCATTAATTTGTTGATCGAAGAGACCGCTCTTGTGTGATGGAGTTATCTGGTTTGAAGATGCTATGTGTGACTGAGACCTCTGGCCCATAGCCTCCATGAGCAGCACAGGCAGAACGTGAGCACCTGTTGTTCTGTTTTGTGCTTGTGCCCCTGCTTGATCTGGGGGAATATTAAGGTCAGGAATGTTCCACAACCACTGACAGCACAAAGGTCACTGGGATGATTTTTAGAATGATGACCACTGCTAAAATAAACACTGCCCCAGAAACCTGTTGTTTCACTCCATGAACCTTTGCACTTGTTCATTGTCTCAGGATTTTCCATGGAGAACCCCACCTGTTAATTTTTTCCAGTGGAGGTCAGCAGGCAGGGCCAGAGAGCCACGTGCCCTGTTGTCATCATGGGCTTGGCCTGTGACCAGGCGCCAAGTGTCTGTGCTTGGCTGGGGCATCTCCATGCCCACGTGCAGTCCATGATGTCATGAATACTGTTGTCTCTAGCAGGGTATTGTGTCCCATCAATCAAAATCTAATACACAGCCCCATTTTCAGCTCCATCCCACCTTCTACAATCAGCTAGACTTGACCACTGAATACTTTGTGAATTGTGAATTGTTCCATGTGAAAATAAGCCATTAGGATTTAAGCCATTCTTTGTCTCCCCTAAGACGGATGACATATTCCTTAGAGGAGATGTGAAGAGATTTGAAAACCCTTCAGGTGACAGTGAGTCAAGCCTCCTAGATAACTAAGTGGTTCTCCCAGTGGTATAGGCGTCTTTAGTAACAAGAGATGAAACACATCTTTGCTTGTTTGAAAAACTGTTCTCTCTAGTAAACTGCATTCATTACCACAAAAAAGTCAGACATTATCCTCAAACTCAATAGAAAACTGAATTTGATGTTGGTTGCTAAATCCTTAATGAAAAATAACTAGAACCAACATCATTTTTTAATAACACGTTCCAAATAAGCTGGAGTTAAGAACAGCTGTCAGGAAACTCTCTGCCATCTTTTCTCCTGCAAACCCCAGAGATAAAGAATATATAACACAAATATAGCTCCTTGCCCCAGTTCTTCTTGTCTTTTGCCCGGATACTGATCGAGAGAAGGGACAGTGATGCAAGTCAGGTGTTCAATGTCAATTTTTTGTTTTTTTCCTCTTTTAAAGGAGTTCTCCCATAAACTGTGGTTGTACAAAAAACGTAAACTTTTACTGTAATACAAGTTTATCTTTGCTTATAGAGCTTTATTTTTTTTCGCTTATAGAGCTTTAAATTAAAAAATATATTTCCTTTTATATTAAGTTTTAGATATTGATGGGTTTGTTTTCTCTACAGAGAGAATTTCACATTTTATATTTCTGCTAAAGAAACAGCCCTGAATCAGATCATCTTCATAATTAATTTTAGAAGTGTAAGATCTTGTATTTCGTAGCTTAATCTAAGAACAGACTTCAAATTTATTTTTATCAAAACTGTTTAGAGAATATAACTTAGCTCCCTAAAAAATTGGGACATGGAAAAATAGAGTAGAAGAAAATATGCCACATTATTATTAATGGTGAATCTTGGGTGTTAAGATTTCTCATGAGTGCTATTTTTGTGTTTTTATAATCTGTATTTTTTCATAATTCCAAGAATTGCAATTTTCAAGATTTTGCGAATAAATAAAAAAAAAACTACTCTTGTCACAAAGTTTAACTGAAACTAAAACTTATCATCAAGAAGTCAATATCCTTGCTTTCCCCTAAAGGCATTAAAGGGGAGGAAATCAATGATCCTTCTTTTTTTTTTTAATTCAAGGTTGGCTTTTGTGTCGCTGTCTTGAATAGCATGTTTTCTCGGGCCTTTACTGGCATAACTAGTTCTTACTTTGATTAACATCGCCCATGCTCTCAGGGAATGAGACTTAGTCAAATGGAGCCTAAATACTGGCAAAATATGCTCCTACAACTTCATCAGGTTTAGTCTCTGTGAGGCATTGAGTGCCAAAGAGAGTTCAGAAAACATTACTCTAATTGAGAGAAAGCACAAACAGGCCAGACATCCCCCTGAAGTTTCATCTTCTACATGTCCACAAAAGACCAGAAAGTACCTCTACACCATATAATAGTACAATATTTCTTTCTTCAACAGATTATAGATTTTAAGACTGTTTCCAACACCTCCTTCTGGCCCCTTCCTTTATATGGCTAAATTTAGTCAATATCATCTTGCCCTCTGATAGCTGTAAAGTTCTACATTTCAGACAGAAGTGGAAAAATGAGACCTAGAAGGGTCCCCTTCCTTCTTTTGCTTCTGCTTCCTGTCTCCTCTCAGAAAGGACAAAGGAGGAACAGAAAGGAGGCATTTCGGAGTGCTCATCAGGCACTGTAATATGGAGATCGTGCAATGGTTTAGACACAGTCTTGCCTTCAAAGATCTTACAGTCTAGCAACAGTAACACATACATAAAAACATCCCAACAGAGAGTGAAATACATGCTGGGCTGCTGGTGTGGGAGCCCAGAGAAGCAGCAGTGAGGAGAACACACTTCCCCAATAGAAATGGTCTCAAGGATGGTGAGCATCATCATGTCCTTAGAACTCTGATTTATCTAACATCTCATATGAAATGTCTTCATGGACTCCCCTGAGAATTTAATGCCCTCCACTGTTACAATTTTCACGGGAAATGATTCTGAGTTCATATATATATATGATTTATAATTCCCTGACATCATGGGAGTTGAGCACTCATGCTTTTCAGCATGTATTTGCACAATGGATCCGGTCTACATATATAGTCGGTGGTACTCCTGCAGCCACGAGGTAGATCAGATGCCTAGAGAGTTCCTCTGACCACATGTTCTCAGCAGGTATGCCATCTACCAACCTCTACAGTTCCTCTCTTGGGTACCACCAGCTCAGGAAGCTCCTAATAGTACGGCTCCCTGAAGAAATCCTTGTCCCACTCCTATGTCCAGTGGCTGGGGAACAGAACACCCATATGGTGGCCCTAGCTAAATGCTCTGCATCTAGGGGATTAACAACCTTTCTCTGAGAGACTTCTAGGTGCAGTCACCCCACCTCATATCCACGTCATCAGGCTCACCATCTGAGTTCAAGTGTCCCAGACACTCCGTACACTTTCTGACTGCCCTATTACTCTAACAGAAATGGGCTATCTCTCTTAGATACTGTGTAACCCCTTCATGTGAACTCTGTTTTACTTCTATGCCTCACATAATTTAGGACCTGGTAGTGGGAGCAGGTGTCCTTTCTGCTCTTTTCTGAAGCTCCCAAGTCATTTCTCCTTCCTCTTTCAAAAATCCAGACCCTCTGAAGCACCAGACTACCAGTCTTGCTTGTTGTGTTCATCCGGTCATCCACTGAAATCCTCCTTACACCCTCTTCACCACTGATGACAGCATCCTATGGCCCAACATCTTTTTCTCTATCGCTGCTCCCATCAGATTTCTTTTTTTTTTTTTTAAAGATTTTATTTATTTGACAGAGAAATCACAAGCAGGCAGAGAGAGGGGGGAAGCAGGCTCCCCACTAAGCAGAGAGCCTGATGTAGGGCTCGATCCCAGGACCCTGAGATCATGACCTGAGCCGAAGGTAGAGGCTTCAACCCACTGAGTCACCCAGGTGCCCCTCCCATCAGATTTCTTAGCAGCTTCAGCATGCATGTGGCTATTTCCAAGGTTCTGGCCTCTCAAATCCTTGCCCTCCTTCACGCCAATACACTTTAGCCATGTACATACATGGCCATATGCTATACTTTATGATCAACTGCTGCATCGCATCCAAAATACACAGTGTAAGCTTCTCACTCATCCACTTTTTCATTCCCCATTTCCCCCATCTTTTCTTTAATTTCCTCCATATTAGCTTATATTCCATGTCCTGGCCTTATAACCACTCCCTTTATATAGTACGGCCTTGGCCTTTCAAACATACCCTTCTGGAATACCCCAAATATGCTTAAGCAAATCCAGTTGCACCTGGATCTGATCAGTTGAAGAATCCCGGAGAAACCTACCTGACCCTGCAGCCTAGAGTCCCTTGAAATTCATTGCCACTTACCTTGAATGGACACTCTATGGTGCCAGGCAATCTTACGAAACTTCCCTGGAAAATTTGCTTTTGTCCAAGAAAAGATTTCATTCCCAGTCCTGCCTCTTCCTTCTCCCAAACCTCCTTCTTCACTTCCAGCTGCCACATCCTCCATGGAGAAGACAGATGCAAGGGGATTAGGGCTAAGTCAGCTTCTTGCCACTGCCCTTGCCACTGCCCCCCAGTAACCTTCCCAAATCTGTTGCAGGTGCTCTGGTTCCTCTCCTTCTGCAAAAGAAGTGGTGTCCTTGCTTTTCTGTGAGGCCAACCCTCCCATGTGGGCACCGGCTCCCTCGTATCATTTAGGGTTTATCCCGACTTCCCAAGAACAACTTAGCTACTGTCATCCTCCCCTCTCTCTTTTGCACTGTCAATTTCTTTATCTATACAATCTTCTTCCCATCAGTGAGATGTTTTTCTCATCTTTCCCACGCTAATGAAACCAAACGAAAAATGCCCAAACCCCAAACCCAAAACACTTCCCTGTGGCCCCATTTCTCTTCCAGCTATTCCCTCACTTCTCTCATCTCCTTCATGAGAAAATGTCTCAATATAATATCCTTGTGCTTCCTATTCTCTCTTCTTCCGTTAACCGGCTTGGCTCACCAGTAACCTGCATCTTACACAGTCAGTTGCCAGTTTCCTATTTAACACCATAGAGCACTATAGAAAAGTGCTTGGCCACACCCTCCTCCACCAAGAGTTTTCCTCCTCAAACCACCATGCCAGCGTACCTGGTCTTCTTCTGACTGAGTATGTGTTGCTTCTCAGTCTCTCTTCTGGTTCCTCCTCCTCTTCTAGATCTCTAACACTGAGGGTGCCCTAGAGCTCTCTGTTTGGTCATCCTCGGTTCTTTAGCTGCACCTAATCAAGTTCCATTGGTTTAAAATCACTCAATCCACTCACAGATGACTGTCTCAGGTCTTGAGTCTGGACCCTGGACTATCTCCAAACCTGCACATCTGACTGTCATGCTGCTATAGCTACAGTTGGCTGGAGAGCAGGCATATTAAGGGTTCAGTTTAGCACTACTTTCTACATTCTTGTTTTATTGACTTTACTCTTGGGATTTTGGCCACCTTTTGGAGCCTAGGACTTGCCAGCTGAGACCTACCCCCAAGGGGCTTTGCACCTACTGTTCCTTCCACTTCATAAGGCCCTCTGGAGGGGGAAAAAAATCTCTTTTTAATAATTCAGATCATAGCTCAGATGTCATCTCCCCGAGTGGTCTTCCTCCATCACCAGCTCCCCCAGTCACTACCTACACATCTTGGCCACAGTGACCTTCTTCACAGCATTTATCTGGAATGGAAATTGCCTATTGGCCTATTTGTTTGCATATTTATTGCC
Organism: Procyon lotor; assembly: GCA_028646535.1. Classification (NCBI taxonomy): domain Eukaryota; kingdom Metazoa; phylum Chordata; class Mammalia; order Carnivora; family Procyonidae; genus Procyon; species Procyon lotor. Next base: position 15,713,215 of record CM053617.1, read on the forward strand.
TGACTCCCTTCACTAGATGCAAGCTCCGACCTCTGAGGGTCTCAGGCTGTCTCATTCACTGCTGTATCCCTGATACTTAGAAAGGTGTCTACACAAGGGAACTGCTCAGGGAAGATCTGATATTTGACTACTTGCCAGTTCTACCTGAATGGTAATAAGGATGAAAATCAGTTCGTAAAGTGTTTTGACTATATGCTTTTTTTAAAATTAATTTTATTTTATTTTTTCAGTGTTCCAAGATTCATTGTTCATGCACCACACCCAGTGCTCCATGCAATATGTGCCCTCCTCAATACCCACCACCAGGCTCACCCAACTCCCCACCCCCCTCACCTCCAAAACCTTCAGTTTGTTTCTCAGAGTCCACAGTCTCTCATGGTTCATCTCTAAGCACCTGCTATCCTCATTTTCACAATTTGGTTGACAACCACTGATACTAGTGGCTCCCATGGCACTCTTCTCTAGCTGGAACATATGTACCACCTTGACTGAAAGTGTTGGTCAGAATAGCTCCCTGGGAACAATTTCTTTCTGAAAATAAAATCAAGGCTTAATGTGGTGAAGAGCTGATAGCACCTCTTCAAATCATAATTAAATGAACTACTACTTTTTATTAATGCACTGTATCCTATATTGATCAGTTTGAGAGTCTTCACTCATGTATTCTTAACCCCTGAATTTACTTTGTTAGTGTGATTTATGCTTTCCTTAAATTGGTCTTTTTTAGATCCCTTTAATCACAAAGCTAGTTTGAATCAAGACTTCAGCCTCTCCACCTGAGAGTTTACAATTCCTGATGATAATGCCAACAAATCTAATTTGACCAAATTTAGAAGGGTAAGTACAGCTCTACCATTGATTTCTAAAATCTCTATTTTATCAGTATTAGTAGTATTCTATTACTATCAGTAAATGGTAGTAGTAGTAGTAATTCTCTCTCTACTTCTGAGTATAACAAAGAGACAATAAATTAACTGAAAAAAGTCTAAAACAACTAGTTTTTCCAGAATCAAAAAAACAGTTTTGATGGAGTTTTTCATACAGGTTTAAGTCTCCATGTATCTGGCACTGTGTGTGTGCACATGCCTATACACGTGTTTGCACGTGTGTGTGTGAGGCAGGACATGAGACAACTGCGTCTTTAGGCTTACTGTATTCACCTATTTTTGACAAGACCCTAAAGAATTAAGCACAAATCTAATTTTACTAGAAAGAATTGTTTTATTCCAGGTTGCTGAATGAACATGACTACTTAGCTAAGATTAGGTCAAGAAATGTAGAGGGTGATATTTGTTTCATTTTGTTTTAATAAAGTAGATGTGAAATGTTTCTTACCATGTAAGGAGCAAATCAAGGGTACTATCTAAAACATCCTTTTCCTTTTCAGTGAGAGGAGACCCAAGGAGACAGCTGGATGAAGAGAGAAATCTTTTGGATGAAAAATCAATTTTAACTTTTGAATCTAATATTACAAAATCTTTATCTAAAAGAGTTGTTCCTGGTTATTTTTCTTGATTTCTATCTATGATCTATCCATAAAAGAAAAAGGAAGTTGACATTTACAGAGAGAGATTCTAAGTGGTTCTTCCTAGAAAGATGGGTGAAAATGGAAAATACTGTACCTGCTGAAAATATTAATTAAAAACAAAATTTGGGGTTTGGGGTTTGGGCATTTTTCATTTGGTTTCATTAGTGTGGGAAAGATGAGAAAAACATCTCACTGGTGGGTCTACTTTATTAAATAATACAAATAAAATCTTTAGTCTTAAGCTTGAAAACTCTATGGTCACATGCAGGCTTTTACAACAAGAAAATCACTGATACTGGACATACTCCAGAATCAAAACATTAGATTAATTCTGTTTTTTAAAATCTTTCTTTGGGGGCCATCTTTCCTTTCCCAAGTACTTAAGGAAATTATTCAATATTCTGCAGAACTGATGTGTGTTGGTTTTTTTCCACTTGAATCAGAATTTTGTTACTAATAATTAAACTACTTAGAAAAAAACAGGACAGTAGAATAACATAAGTGAAACACTCTTGGAAGTTTTCACCCATAGCCTTTAGTAGCCTTTAGTAATTGTAATTTGAGATACTAAAATTTCAAAGAGGAATTTTTAAATCACTTCTTCAAAGTTTCTATGGTGAATGTCTTGTTAATTGGAGTGTTCAGAGAATGGAATATGAATTTATATTTTGGTTTAACTTAAGACTTTTCAGCAAATACTTTTTGTTTAGCCTTTGATGTTGAAAATATTTCATAAATGCATTAGTTCACTTGTGTTTCACATTGTTCAGTCACTTGTTCAGTAAGACAGGAACTAGTTTTGACAACTATTATTTACAGTAGACCCTTGGTTATAGTTTATTTTGTCCTGATTTCCCCCTGTTGTGAACATAAAAAAAAGGCTGTTAATTCAGGTTTTACTCTTAGTTTGGTTCCACTTAGTGGAGGTTCTATGAATTCTTCCATTAACCTAAAGCATTTTTTAGTGAAAATTGTATTTTCTGATTGTACAACAAATATACACATTGTTGAAAAAACCAAACAATGCAGAAAAACTTAAGTACTGTCTACCATTTTGGTGAAAAAGACATTCATACCTGCATGAAGCACAGCTTTGTAAAGTGAGAGAGGAAGACACCTCACAGCCACATAGCCTACTTCAAATACTAGGCAACATTTCGATGTTATTAGAATATCCGACAGGATCATTTTTAATTCTTCCATAGTATTCCATTATCTATTTAACCCAGCTTCTAGTGATGAGTTGGAATGCTCCTTAATTTTATTGTAAAACACTGCTCCAAAAAAAAAAAAAAAACCCAAATCTTGCATTACATATCTCTGCACACTTGTTTCATTATACTCTTATGATAAATTTCAGAAAGTATAAACTATATTTTAAATTACATGCCTACTCTAGCACAACCAAGAATATTTCCTATGAATAGAAAGTTTGCAGACTTTCTCAATTCAGAGAGCTGTACTGATTATTACGCTGAGCTAAGATTTATAACATCAAGAGACCAAATGATGATAACTATTTAAAACTGTGTATAAAATTTCTAGGAAGGGAGAAAGTCTAGTGTCCCAAACTAAAATATCTCCATCACACATGAGCCAGCAGGACTTTGGCAAAAAGCTTCCCACAGTACCTTAATGAATATAAGTGGTCAGGGTTGTGGTTTCACATTTCACCAAGGGAATGCCCAGGGACAAGGATGGAATGTCAGGTGGAAGTGAGATTTCCTCATTCAGCATTCTGCATTTGCCTCCAGCAGCTGGCTTTAGGCAACATTCACGGAATCCACACACCCTGCACATTCATTCATTCTTTCAGCAAACCTTACTGAATACCGTCTCTCAGGTACCACATGTGGTCATGCAGTCCTTGCCTTGGAAACACACTTAGTCTAACTGATGACAACTTTGAGGCCAGCTGGACTCATGGGGAAAAACTCTGCCTAAGTACATCAGGACAGTTTTCACACAGGAGCACTAGAGCTGGTTCTGGGGGAGGTCAATGTACTGGGTAACCTGAGACGGAGACAGACTCGTTTTCTGGTCACCCACTGAATGACCCAAACCTCTCCTTTTGTTATCTCTGCAGTAGAAAGGCTAGCTACTCCTTTTGCCAGCCTCCTTTGTAGTTGGCAGGAGCTAGAAGAGGCAATTCTGGCCAGTGAGAGAGAAGTTGGCTAGGGGCTGCTGGAAAGGCATCTTCTTTTTCCATTAAAGGCATCACAGTAGCTAGCCCTATCCTTTACTTCTTTTTGCTTTAACTGAATATCTGAGGCAGAAAGCAAGGAGTGAAGGTCAACATCGCTAAATCTCCCAACCAGCATAGACAGCTCATTTTGTGGGGGAACAGGAACTTTTCTCTGTTTACATCATTCTGAGTTGGACCTACTGTTATTTGCAGCTGAAAGCATTGCTAATCAATGATCATTCCTCCAACTAAGATTGTGTCTGGATAGAGGGAAGAATAAAAGGCCATGATGGGGCAAAACAGGGAGCAGATTTCAAAACGAGCACCTTCAACAGCTGATGCTCTCAAATCATGGCCCATTCAAGCTCAGGAGGCATAACTAAGTAAACAGGACAACATTTCTCTTAAGTGTGAAAGCCTGCAAGTGTGTATTTATTAGAAAAATAGGATGAATAGATAGAAATCTCTCTGATAATGAATTTGAAACATAGTTTCTTTGAGATGCAACAACTTCAGAAGTACCAAAAGCAAAACAAATCCTAACATGAATTATAGGATCAAAGAGTCAATACAATGTAGGACTAAAAAATGAGAGTACAAAAGACAGTACAATTAGACAAAGGGCATGTATGCATATGATGATGTCCTTTCTGCATCCATTTTCTTCTGGCAGAAAATTTAGGTGTTTACATGAAAACATTAAGCAAATTTTTAAAAAAGCTAACAGCCAAAACGTTATCAGTACAGTGGAGTTAAAAGAAAGTAGCTGGTGTGTGTGTGTGTGTGTGTGTGTATGTGTGTGTGTGTGTGTGTGTGTGTGTGTGTGTGTTAATTTTAAGAACAAAGAAAACAACAGCATCTAGATGATCATGAATTTTGGCCAATTGAACAGCCTAAGAAATTATTCAAGCCTGCTCAAGATCATAGACATCATATAAAGAGGGGTCTACGGGAAGAAAGATCTAATGGTAAATATGTGTATAATTAGTTACAAAAATAAGACAAGGAATATGCAGGCTGTTGTCCTCACAAATCCAACAACCACAAAACTCTTTCCCAAAGTCTGAGAAAAATAAGCCAATCATTTTCAATATGAACAATTTACAAAACCATAAGTAAATGGGGAGGAACCATGTGTTTTAAAGGAAAGAAAAATAATCACAAGGAAACCTGAGCAGGGAGACATTTCCTATATTCCCAAAGGCTGAGGGACACTGTCTGATGTGGCACTATTTTGTGGATCTATGTCTTTGAAAGCAAACAACCAAAAATCACCACACATCTAGGAGTGAAAAAAAAATGTGTAATAAAAACATAGGCCTTAAAATCTTAGACAGTAAGATGCTGACTCTTATTTACCAAAATCTGCTAGTATCTCGCACAGCGACTGATAAGTAGGTGTTCAAATATTTGTTGGAAAAAAGAGAAGAAAATAGGAAACTTCCTACAAGACCATGATGTTCTTTACAAAGAATACTTTTCCAAGTTGTAGAAGTATCATTCAGTATAAAATATACACAAGTTGCAAAATGATCTGAAGGAAATAACACAGAATACATTCTTATGAGGTAGGTTATAGATGAACACTTTAAAGAGCACTCTCAAATTGCATCCTCAATTCCATTAATCAAAACCTGATAGGTAATATGTATCAGCTTATCACTGAAGAGTTTTCAAATATTTGTTGTAGACTAAATCTCTAAAACAAAGGGCAATCTGCTCTTAACGGGAAGACTGAATCATCCTGAATGAGGTTACAAGCATTTACCACTTGTAGGGAGCATTTCTCTCTTGGCTACCTAATGCTTAAGAAATACCTTCTGTTGGCTAATATGAGAAATCTCTCTATGAAACTCTCAGCCAAGAGTTAATCTGAAGTATGTTCTTTAATAGGACAGTAAGAAAGCACTGGAGATTTATTTAGCACTTCCAAAATGCTTTAGGTTGACCATTCCAGGAAATTGCCCCAACAATCACCTTGAGACAGGGATTCTTGGTATCTGTGTTTTGTAGATGACCAAACAGACTTTGTGAAGTAAATTAACTAACTCCAGGCCACAAAGGTGGGTAAGGAATGGAAATGAGACTCACAGGGAAGCTAGCTGCAGAGCCGACTCCTGACTACTGTGATGAACTGAAATTGTATCAGTGGTGGTGACGGAGATAATGATAATTGATAATAATACGAATATAGGCATACTTCACTTTAGTGTGTTTCCCTTCATCGTACTTCATAGATACTATGGTTTTTAACCAATCAAAAGACTGTGGCAACCCTCTGTCAAGCAGGTCTATTGGCATCATTTTTTCCACAGCATTTGCTCACTTCATGTCTCTGTGTCACATTTTGCCATATTTCCAACCTTCTTGTTGTTATTGTATTTATTACAGTTATCTGCGGTCCATGATCTTTGATGTCACCACTCTAATGGTTTTGAGGCAACACAGACTGCACCCATAGAAGGCGGTGAACTTAATCAGTAAATGTTGTGTGTGTTCTGACTGCTCCACCGCCCAGCCATTCCTTGTCTTTCTCCCTCTCCGCAGGCCTCCCTACTCGCTGAGGCAGGCAATATTAAAACTAAGGCAGTTAATAGCCCTACAATCCCTACAATGGCCTCTAAGTATTCAAGGAAAAGGAAGAATCCATCGATGTGGCAACCTTCAGTGTTGTACATTAAAAAATTGCCACAGCCAGCCCAACTTTCAAGAACCATCACCCCAATGAGTCAAAAGCGATCAACATCAAGGCAAGGCTCTCCACTAACAAAAAGACTATGGCTTGCTGAAAGTTCAGATTATTTTTACCAATAAAGCATTTTTAATTAAGATAGGTACATTTTTTTTAGACAATGCTATTGTATAGCTAATAACTCTTACATGCACTTGGAAATCAAAAAATTCATTAAACTCACTTTCCTGCCATATTTGTTTTACTGCAGTGGTTTGCAATTGAACCCATGATATCTCTGAGGTATGTCTGTAATAAATTACCATGCACACAATTGCTGGAACATATTTAATTCTTTGTAAGATATACCAAACCTCAGTTGTCCCTTTCCTGCCAAGGGCAAACATACTTATTTCTTAAGACCAAAGTATTAAATCGCTGTACTTGGAAATTCTCTATCAAAAAACACCAGTTTTCCCTCCCTTTTTACCTCAGTTGCTCATGACCCTGCCAGGAAAGGAAACATTTTTCAGCATCTCCCCCAGCTACTGAGATACTATCTGGACAGGGCTGGACCTTTCTTCACTGCTTTCCCTCTAGTTATACATCTCACATTGTTATGTGTCAGCAGTTCTGACTCTGGGTGTACTAGGTATTACATTTTTTAGTTTGGTACCAGAGAGAAAATGAATAGCTCCTCCAACTCTATTCTGAGTGTAGACTTAAGAGATACCATCTTTCTAATATAAATTATATGGAAATAACAAAATAGATGTGTTCATTCACGTGGCTTACATAAATTCTGGGGGTTGTTATCCATGTAGCACGTTATGCTGTGGTCCTAATTTTGTCCTGTTGGTCCTATTTGAAATGTTAAAAGTCAGTATGTTCTAGGTTCCTAAAATTCTAGTTCACTGATTAGGGAATTGCTTACTTAAAAATATATCTTAACTTTAACATTTACTGTTGATACAAACTCAATCTCTACATGTTTATGGCATATTATAGTAATATTAACACAACACGACTGGCTTTCCTAGTTCCTTCTGAACTGAAAGACAAGCATTATTAAAAATAAAGGACAGCTTCAGGATACGTGTGAGTTATGGGAGCAGGCAATCCAGAAATGATAAATGCAAATGGCTACCAAACACATGAAGAAAAAAAAAAAAAACCTCATTTGCACTAATAATAAAATACTGCAAATTGAAACAACAATGACAAGAACACTGTTCAACTGTGAAATTGGTGAAGAAAAGAAAAAGTTAACACTTAATGCTGGAAAGGGGATAATGAGGTGAAGAAAAGAAGAAGTTAACACTTAATGCTGGAAAGGAGATAATGAGGTCAACATTAGGTTGCAGAGGTATATACTGATTTGGCTGGTATAGAAAGGAACTTGATAACATGCTTATCGACAGGCATGAACATTTCTTTTACTCTCCAGTTCTTGTCTCATAGAGGATACACACACACACAGACACACACACACACACACACAATTTATATTTTAAATCTGGGGCCAAGTACCACTCCTTTGTTTTAAGGCTTGTGCTATTCTCCAGAGAAACACTGGAATGTAAGGAGACCAGTCTGCCTGGCCCAAGACTGCCCATGTTCAGATGAGGGCATTCTATGCTCTGGCATGTCCAGGGAAGGAAGAAAGGAAGGAGGGAAGGAGGAAGAATACCATCCAGGATTCAAAGTAACTTGGTAGCTAACTGACCTTGAATAAATGATAGAACTTCTTGAAAATGAGAATATCTCTCTCACAGAATTATAAGAATCAAATGCGATAATGTACAAGAAGGTCCTTGGTAAGTACCAAATTGATACACGTCTTCAGATATTTCAAAATTTTTATTTTTTCAGTTTTCCTCTTCAGTATCCTTTGATGCCCCCCTCAAGGCACTGTCATATCCTAGCCCTTCCTTCCTCCAGTGGATACATGAAGTCTACCATCATTTTTCTTCTTACTAAATGATACTGCTCTATGGACACTGCATCGCACCCTTCGGGCTAAGGACACCCCACCTCTACCCTGGCCAATGTCATTCTAACAGAGTAACATTATTAAAATTTTCTATTACACTTCAGTTAACTGAGCCAGAAATGCCATGAAGATGAAGTCTTCAGGGAGAGACAAGAAAGCATTGAAGCTCCATATTCACGATAGATGTCTACTCCTCAGATGGATGGCACAACCAGCCTTACATAATCGTTCCTGCCAAAGGGAAGCTTGGTGAGACATCTGACAGAAACTTGCTCCTAAAAGAGTGTGTTTAAATTTTTTATCAGACTGCCTTTATAAAAAATGAAACAGAGTAGTCTCCAAGCAGGGCAACAGTTTGCTAAAAAGATTAGAATTTACAATTACCTTTTAAACTATCGTTTTAGAACTCTATGCTTTCTATGCCTACAATGCCAAGCAAGTGTTTGGCTTTGAAATTAGAGAAAGAAAGAATGAATTCTCCCTCAAGCCTGAGAATGCCTTTCACTCTTACACGCCCTGGTGGCAATTTCCCTGCTATTAAAAGCCTTTGTCCTTGTCAGGCAATGGAGAAAAATGTGCTAGAATGACAATGGGTGCCTCACTTCTGGGCTGATTATCAGCACACCATGTAAAAATGCCTTTTGCTTTCCTTCTCAAGGTGATGAGGCTGGTGAGGTGAAGAAAACAGAACGATATCAGAATTACCAAGCCGGGAGCCCAACGTTTCCCTCTGCTGCACTGCAGATTCTTTGTGACCCAACTCCCCTGTCCTCAGTGACATTTACCTACAGAAGGTGTGCTTGCCCTTTAAAACGTACACAGTATTCCAAAAGAACAGACCAGGAGCTCCATCGTCGCTGTTAGAAATTAAGTACTATGATTCTGTCAGTCTCTAACACTGAAATGTTTCAATCTTGGGTGTTTTAGAGAGAAGGGGTGGGGGGGAATCTGTATTTTGGATGGTGGGAGCCTGCTGTGAACACAGACGGAAATTTTATGGCTTGTTTAATGCTTGTCTATTTTAATAAAAAGAATACATTCCAACAGCAGCACAATTTCGTTCTATACTCCATGAGCTGCAATATTGAAATAAAAGTAGCCCACTATCCTGGAATCTTTCATCTCTCTGTAGTGTTCAGTTTATTCCAAGCCTGCCTCTGACACATATTTATGAAGAAGAGCACATTAGCTAAAAGGAGGGAAAGAAAAATCTCTAGAGGTAATATGGAATGCTTGACACACATTCTCCCTCTCTCCCTCTCTCTCTGTCTCTGTCCATCCGTCTGTCCAAGAGAGACATCTTTCTCTCTTCAAGGGAGAGAACAGAAGTACTCTTTGTCTGGTTACAATGAGAACCAAATGCAGAGCATCACCTTGGAGGCAATGGTATATAGTCACGGAGGGGAAGTAGATGTGAAGTGTGTTTGACTTGTTTCATCACCCTCCAGAGGCTCAGAGGACACCAAAAGCAAAGACTGCTTCTCTACACTTATGGAATGATGCCGAACTTTTCAGCTTCATCATGGCATTTATTGCTCATTCTCTCTAAATTTCCATTAATGGGTTATTTATTCCACCCTACAGAAGGGTGAACATAGCCTGCAAAGCACTGCTGGTAATTTTTACCAGAAGTGGAAATTGACATAGAGACAAATTAAAATACAATAAGAAATCAAATTGCTTGACATCTTTTTTGACAGGCTGGAAAGGGACCAGCTCCTCCTTTAGTAACAATTTGACATTTAAGATACACTCATGTTTTTGAAAGCACTACACTGAAATTCTTTACGGCTGAGTTTTAGATCCCCATTCTTGGCCTTTGCGTGTATTTCCGAATCACCACTCTCCCTTAGCGGGGGAAAGCTCTTTAAAAGGAAAACATACTATATGCTGGCTAATAGAACATAATAAAAAATAAATACATAAAATAAAAGGAAAACATAGTTTTAAAGATCCTTCTTTGACAGATGAGCCTCCAGGAATTAACTTTAAGTTTCAACAACGGTGCTGGGGATCCTAACCCTGACTGCTTCCAGTGGAGGAGGGGCACCAACTGGCAAATGGCAGCAAGGAGCCCCTAGGGGCGATGAAATGCAATCCATCTTGTTGGGGGAATGGGATAAACAACTGTGCATTTGTCAAAACTGATTAAATATATACTCAGGATCATTGCATTTGACTCATGTAAATTATAACTGAGTTTTAAAAATTCTTCCTGGAAACATTAAACAACAATAAGATTCTTCTAAACACAGAGATTCGGAATTTTCTGGGCATATAATTTTAAGGCCAATAAATAGAACACCTCTTGCTGAACGTTTATGCAAAAGCCGAGGGACTCTTGGGGCCACATGTCTCTGCTTCAACGCCATGGTTTACTGAGACGTTACCGTGAAGATTTTATTGTTAATGAGATGAAAGGAAATATCGCTCTACATTAAATTGTAAATGCAAGCAAAAAGTCTAGGCTAGGCATTCCTGCCACATTCCCCATGATGACATAAGGGACTTGGAACTTCTCAGCCACATCTGAAGCAAATGTCCCAGCTGTGGTCCATGGCACAGAACTGTGAGTATAGGAAGGCCTCTCTTGAAAGAAAGAACATGTGTGGCACCTCATTGTGTGATAATTAGATAGCAGACCTCAAAAAGATACATCAAGACCCAAATACTCTAATATAAAAGGATTCCTTTCCATTGTCAAGTGCCACCATCCAGCGAACTTCCTGTTTAACATAACTACCTATAGCACCGAGCAGTAGATATAGGTTTCATCTCTAACAAGCCAACTAGCTGTTTTCTCTTGTCTGCCTCGACCTTCTACTAAGTTCAAGTCTTTCATGAGATTTGATGTCTCTTTATTGGAGCTAGAATTAGAGCTGCAAATACTGATATATAGTTGTCAGGCTAATGAAATTAAAAATACAGAAAGATATACAAACACACATGAACACAAACATACAAAAAGAATTAGAAAAAAATCATCTCACGAATTTTGGGATGATGACATTTTTTACTGGTTATTTGGGCCTTAATATTAAAGCAACATTTTTCATCAAAATACTATGTATGTTTCCCCAAAAGGGTTTTACAAAAGATCAACTGAATGCATTTTAATATTCTTGCAGAAGTCTTTAAAATGCAACTTCAAACTTGAACACTTTTTTTTTCAGTAAAAGTAGCACATTTCAGGAAGGTTAAATCTAGTACATGTTCTCAGAATTCATTTCAGAGCATTCTTACATCTCACGTGTAATCAGGCATATTTGTCAATATCAAATATCAAATATGTTCAATACCAAATATTGAACATATTGATATGAAAAATATTGAACATATTGATATGAAAATATCAATATCAAATATTGAACATATTTGTAAGAAAAACCATTCTATTGTTTTCAAAGATATATTTTTCTTCATTTCTCTAACTTCTGAAAATTAAACCTTTCAAGTTGTGATGTGGAAGAAATGGATTAAATTGATCATGCAGTTTATTGCAGATGATTTTCTATTTTTTTCACTTCCCTCCTTTTAAAATAACCATAAATACCTTGCTCACAAAATTGAAGAATACATTAAAACATGTCACTGTTCTAAACGGTTTACTGTGAATATAGCAAATACTTACACTGGAAGGAAGAACAAGAATGGAACATCACAGCTCTTATCATAAAGACTGTCATAATCTGAATCTGAAAGGCCTTTCAATTAGCATTTCTAAATTCATCATGCCTGATGAATGACAGCCTAGACAGAAAGCAATGGCTTCCATCTTTCTCAAAACAATTCAGTAACTATTCTGCAGGCTTTTCATGTATCAGCTCAGTGGGTCTCTGCTCTTTTAGGTGTCCCAAGTGCAGAACTTCATATTGAAAGCCCAAGTTAAAAGTCAATATAATACTTTTTTTCCAAAGTAAAAATTATTAAGAGTTGACAGGAATCAGAAGGCAAGAGGAGAAGGGGCACATCCTACACACATGTAAGACAATCCCTCTGCATCCCTTTCTTAAAAAAAAAAAAAAAGCTTTCATTTATTTATTTGAGAGAGAGAGAGAGCACACATGAGTGGGGGGAGGGGCAGAGGGAGAGCAGCAGAGAGAGGAAGAAGCAGGCTTCCCACTGAGCAGGCAGCCTCACGCAGAACTCGATCCTAGGACCCTATCCCAGGACCCTGGGATCATGACCTGAGACCTGAGCCCAAGGCAGCCACTTAACCAGCTGAGCCACCCAGGCGCCCCACAAATGCTCACATTTGACAGCCCCTACACATCCTTCTTGGCTCCTTCCTTTCTCTTGTACTCCACATTAAGCCATCCTGTCTGATCGGTCCTACCTCTTTCTACAAGTTTTCTAACTGTGCTCACACTTACCAGTCTAGAGAGCTGACTTCAATGTCCACCTCTCTCTACCCTCTGCCCCATAGCCATGCCCCCTCACATGGCCTCCATCTCACTTTATGCACCTGTTGTATCAACTGTAAGACTATGTTAATTCTCTTCAACTTGTCAATCTCCCTTACTAAACTACCAGTTCCCAAAGGTCTAGAAGTATATCTTTTTTCCTTTAGATTCCTAAAGCATATATTTATTGAACTGAAGTGCTATTGAATCAAAACAATATGTGTTTCATATTCACTGTACTACACAAATATTTCAGAATTTTGTTACTTTTACATCCAAATTAATTTGGCTAATTTTCCTGTCAAAATAGTCCCACATAACTTTAGTGTCTTAGTGTCTTAGCATCCATAAAAGTCGCTAAGAAGCTAACAGTGTACCTACTCAATTGGTAAACGTGAAATATGAAAAGTCAACCTTTGATAAACCCTAACACATCACATTATTTGTTCCTCTCTTGTATCCAACTGATATTGAACTATCTCTATCTGGTCTAAGTGATTTCTAGTGAATACTCTTATGTGTAAAGAAGAAGGCAGAAACAAGAACAGGAGGGCAGAAGCCAAGTAAGAGAGAGAGAAAGGACAATGCAGGATGTGTGGTTGGTACTTAATAAGTACTTAGAAAATAATTTCTGAGTTTGAGGGCTAGAGTAATGGGAGATAGGACAATGGAAAATACAGAAGACAAAGTATTGGTAGGGACAGGGCTTTTGTATCTTTATAAATCTGTACTCAGCTGCTGTTTATAAATGTTCCAATGTATTCACACGTCAGTCAGACGTATGTATTTCAATGCCAACAAAGAGACAAAGTGAAAAGTGAAAGAGGAAGGAGAAAATCCACATGCAGAACAGAAACAAAGTTCCTCTGAAAAAGGGCTATACAGACACTCAATTGTCTTGTCCCTAAAATGACTGTGACCTTGGCCTCTTTTACAAAGAGAGGTCACAGTGGAGGCTGAGTTGTATCAACACCGCATGAGCTGGACGGTCTCCATGCAGCACTCTGTCAGTTCGGGGTGGCACGTGATGGCTGATGGGGGAAGAACAGGATCTTGCCATCACATCTCATGAGGACTGGCTGAAGAAATAGGAAGCATTTCACTGGGAGTGAAGACACGGCACCAAGAAGACAACACTATCTACCTCTATATAAATAACTGGCATATGTGTGGACAGAGCAGGGTGCTAGATTGAGTCTCAAAATAAGAGAGCATATTCTAACAATTAGAACTGTCCAGAAATGGGGTGGACTATGTTTAGAGGTAGGACGTTTCCAGTCACAGGCGATTCCTAAGCAAAGCCTGACAACTAATTCACGGAGCTGTCCTCAAGGACAGGCAGGCTCCGCAGGGGCCCTGGCTCCGTGACCTCGAAGGTCCCTTCCACCTCTAAGATTCCACGACTCCAGACACTCTGTGGGGATTTTCCACACAACTCTGCCCTTCAAAACTGATGTAGCTGTCCTTTACGTAAGTCCTATAAGTTCGAATTGAGATTTCTGCAGTAGCTCTTCTTTTCGCTGAATGAAATGAAATTATTCATGGACTCATCTTAATAAAGTGATTGAATCCTGTTTTAATCTGGAGTCCATAAATGTCAGTACTAATCTATTAAATACAATTTGAGTGACTGGTATGAAACTGGGGGCATGGTAAAGGGTTTTTCTTCTTACCTAAGTATCACTGTAAAATCTGAAGTCATGTTTGTTATCTCAATTATGTAAATTTAAGTAAAACGTGAGTCTCTTATGCATATAACATTGTATTTATGTAGCTTTGTGGTGGTCTGCATCAAAACATTTTCTAATAAAATAATGGCAGATTCCCTTTGATGGGGACATGAGAAACTAAATGAGAACTAGGTTGGAGGGTAGTCAAGTTCTTTATTGTGTCCAATCCACCACTGCCTGATGGAAGGAGGCACTCAGGCTAGGGGCTTCTCCCAGGGAGAGATCGGTGAAGGCTGACGTCTCCTTCCCTTGGTTCAGGTGGCATGGGTGAAGGAGGAGATAGCTTTAGCAAGTCCAAGTTGGGAATGATAAAAATTAGGTGATTCTGTGCTAGGGTTTCTATCACCTTGCCTTTAACTCTTTCCTTTGCCCTGAGCCATTTCCCCAAAACCTAAAGAGTGTATAAAACTAACAACAAAAACAAAATCCCTGTGTACTATATAATCTAAATTTGAGTGGTGATAAAAATAAATTTAAGCAAAAGATGACAAAACAATTAATAAGTAAAACACATGATCCAAGGAGTTGAAGAGCCCATGAAATAAAAGTAAAGCAAAAGCATCTGGGTCCTAGATGAGACCCTACATAATGAAAGCAGGAGTTGCCCAAAGCTAGATTTTGAGTACTTCCCATACGTGCTATGGCATGGCATGCAGAAGGGTCCACTGTGTTTGAATGCTCCGGACAGAAGAGAAAATTCAGGAAGAAGCAATTCCCACTGATGACATAGGAAATTACAAAAATGGGTAACAGACTCCTGGTGGCAAGCCCCTCACAGTTAGCAAAGCTGAGAGAGTTTTAGAAGCAGGGCACACAGAGGACCTCTTCCTTGCTCTACAATTTGCCCTAGCTCCACCACAAGCCATCAGTTCTAATACGCCCTTGGGGTTGTCCCCGTTTTATCACTGTGAGTGTCCCATCCTGGGAAACCCCCCAGTCCCGCACAGTGAAGACTGGCTGTGCACACCCACCCCCAGCGTGTAAGGCAGAGATTCTTCGCTTGCCAGTCGAGAGCCACAAGCCTCCAATAATCTGGAGAGAAAGCACAGAACTGTGTGGCCACTGCCACTTACTCATTTAACAGGACAGAGCCAAGGGGCCTGAAAGAGGACACATCAGAAATTAGGAGTAAGCCTGATCCAAGGAATCAGTGGTCCGGAAGGAGCATGAAAGAAACACTGGAGCCTCTCCACGCACCATGTCAGGGTCCTCAACAAGGAACAGCCAAGGAAAGAGCAGCTGAAGGTGCAAACTTAGGGGCCATGCCAAGATTCGAAATCAAGACTTAGGACTTTTTTCATCTAAAAACCTTCATACACAAAGGACTATAGCTCCATATGAGTTACTAAGAAATACAAAGAGTTGTAGCAGATAAGAGGAAAGAAATGACCTCCAGCCGGGGGAGAAGGGGGAGGGGTGCTGTTGGCAGCCAAGAATGAAGCCCTTGGTGGGAAAGCTGGGGTATGTGTGCTCTGGGAAAAGAGAAAGGCTGTCCCTCTAATGACGAGTAAGGTCAGCTAGTGTATTTGTGGAAAATGAGGTGGTACATGGGGCTCTGGCTTCAGAATGAAGGACCCAGAGTGCTCAGCTAAGGAGTCGTCGGAAATAAGGAGAGCAGAAAGTGAGAACCCTTCAGTTGTGGAAAAAGATGAAGCCCTATTGCCTTTTGTGCCATTTTTCACAATAACAAAAAGTGAAAGGAACTAAATATACAAAAATAAGGTATTAGTTGGATACATTTTGGTTCATCCATAAAGCGGAATACCATAGACCCATTAAAAACCTTACAAAAACATTATTTACTGACATGAACATAATGTTCAAATTATATTGTTTCATGGGAAAAAATGAGGCAACAAAAGAGGAAGTAACACCATTATCTCCATTAATTTGGGGGGAAAAAAGAAAGAAGAGGAAATAGAAGGAAAGGAAGAAAACAGAAGGTGAGCAAAGAAGACACTAAGTATATACATGCTTAGAAAAATATTGGAAAAACTTATTTCAAAATGGTAACAGTAATGCTTTCTCTGGGTGACCTTAGCCTCCCTGTGTGGAATGCGGCATCTACAATGTACATCAATTATTCACATGGTGGGAAAGACAAAGGTAAGAGGACTGCCAGAATGCCCTAGGATATGACAAAGTAATCAAGCAGGGTACCGTAAAGGTGGCAAATAGGTATTAAATGCCCTCAAAAGCTCTGAAAGAAGTCTTCTCTGATTGGACAGTAATATTTAGCAAGCAAACCTCTCTGCCCAAGGTTTGTCTACATCTCTGCAATGGTTCGGAGGAAACCCGTATCACAGAAAATCTCTGAAGCCCTCTCCGGAGAGCCGCCGAAACTGAACTTTTGCTGACTAGCCTCCTCCAAGTAGAGTTCACTCTGGGAGTCAACGAGCAGCTGCCAGAGGGAGACCTTTAACGCAGAGGTAAATCCATTAAGGTGTACCCAGGGAAAAAAGAACTGGCTTCACACTGAGTGTAGAAAAGCTACGGAGACACCTGCACTGGAGGCGGGGCGCTGCTGCGGAAGGAGCCATCCTGGCAAAGCCGACGCACCTGCCCAGGACTCAAGTGTTCCTACACCCCCACCACCTCCACTGCTCTCTCCAGAAACCCCATTTATTTCTAACAGAAAGTAACAGCAATTTGGCTGTGGATTTAATTGCCTTATGTAGAATATATACATATAAGAAATATTTGGAATGTATCCAATATATATACACACACATACATATATAGGTACATATACGCGTAATTCTTAATACTACGTTTTTACATAAATATCTTTTTCTCCACATACACACATGATTTTATTTACTTTTTACCCTGCTTGGAATAACCTTCAGTGGATTTACTTTCTTCATTTTAACTGACAACTCTCCCTAAATAAACTCAGCATAAAATAAAATCGTTTCTTCCAAGTGGACGAAGGGAAGAGGAAAGGAGCAGGGGAGTGGGAGGAATTAACATTGGTTGAATCACTGCCCTGTGCCAGGCACTTCATGTTCAATTTAATTTTGTCTTCAGAACATCTCCTTGCACTAGGTGCTATTGTGGATGAGGGCACAGAGGCTCAGAGAGGTTAAGTAACCGACTAGAGACCATGCAGCAAAGAAGTGACAGTGAGGAGACTCAAACCAAGCCTCTACGACTCCAGGGCTCACACTCAGGCCCATTCCTCATGCCCCGCAGCCTCCAAAAATCAATTTTCCTATTATTTCAGAGATCCCCAGCAGCACTTAAAAAAAAAAAAAAAAAGGCTGGATTAAGCCGTATGTGCAGATCGCATTAATAATTTAGGTTCCGCTAAAGCTGCAAAGCAGCTCTAGGAAAGCAGGTCAAAGCCGAGAATACCAAATGCGCATAAGAACACTCTCCCTTCCTGACACTGCAAACAAAACCCTAACTAATCCACCAGAAAACAAAAAGATAATGCCTATCAGATGCCAAATGGATGGCTATGTAATTATTTTAATCTGATCCCATAGAAAATCCACTGAAACATGTTATGTAAAATCAAGTTACAACCAGCCAGTGGAGACAAGCTTTCCAGCGGAAAGCTCAGACAAAGCCCAGGACCTGGATCCACACGCACTGGAGCGGGAGGAAGTGAGGCTGCCTTAAATTAAGCATGCTGGGTGGCTGTGGAAGACCAGACTCCTGTTAGCCAGGTCACAACACAGGCAACAGGGAAAACACCTATTTTAATGTATTCATGGTCCCCTTCAAATACATAATTTCAGCTGAGATGCAGTACAATCAAAACCTTTTGAAATGAATCACAGACTGGAATTGGGGAGGATTACCAGGATGGTTAAGTCCACCCTAATGAAGACGAGTGAATATGTGAGATTCATATGCCTGGATCACCAGTATTAATATATTAATTCTCTTTGGAATAAATGCGGCTAGAATAAATGTGTTCCACAAAACCATTTATTTTTAGATGGCGAAGAACGATGCCAGCTGAAGAGGGAGAGTGAAGCAGGGATCCTGAACAATGGCCATTCTTCAAAGGAAAAAAATTAACTGCATTCAGCGTTTTCAACATCAATATGATTATCTTCTTATTTCGAGGCGGGCAAACGTATTTCGAGTGTTGACAGAGCTAAGTAAATACACTCATTATGTTACTGAATCAGGTTGCAGTGACTAAGGCATTGCACTGAGGGAGAGCAGGTCCTTACAGAAGGGGGGGACAGGGGAGAGGGCGGGGGTTGGTGACCTCAGAACCTTCCCGCACATTCTCTCTCATTCACCCCTAAGCAGCTAGGTCATAGGAATGTGGCCAGGAATTATGAGATTGGGCATTTTGGGGACTAATAGAAAACAAAATGCATTGTTCAAGATTATGGCTTTGACAAATGTTGCTTTCCTAGACAATGGTAAATCCACAGTGCCAAGGTCAATTATGATTTATTTGTACCTGATACAAAATTGCTCTGTGCTTTGCAGTAATATTTAATGTCCCCATATAACATCTGAAGATAAAAACACAGGGTTTAAGTCATGCATCATTATTTAAAAAGTACTTCTTATCTAGTATTTGTCACATAAAATCAATGAGCAATAACACTGGTAATGTGGAAGCATCTTAAAAATGATTTAATAACTGATTAGAAAATAATGAAAAATAAAAGTAAAAGCTTTCTCCAAATGTAAGAATCTGACATGAGCAGTGAAAAATCTATAAGCAGAATAGTGAAAGGGGGGAAATGGGTTCAAATTCTGCTTCTACCTGTTCACTGTTACTGTTAAATTCAGCGTTGGAGTCTCAATCTGCTCATCTAGAAAAGGAGAATAAAGTCATTTAACTCATGTGACTGTTAACTGAGAGAATAGCCTTTCGCACCTGCCAATTATTTTGTTAAGTGGAGCCCAGCTTTGTGAGCAGGGTCCCTATTGATTCAAACTCAAGTGTACTAGTAAAACCTATAATCATCTTTTCCAAATAATCAATTTTTTTGAGATTCCTA
Source organism: Procyon lotor (assembly GCA_028646535.1). NCBI lineage: Eukaryota > Metazoa > Chordata > Mammalia > Carnivora > Procyonidae > Procyon > Procyon lotor. The sequence goes on from CM053617.1 coordinate 15,732,704, forward strand.
ATTTTTGCCTACTCCCTTTCCCAAATTTGAGCTTTTTAATCATCGCCCTTACCGTCAAGGAAATGGAAAAAGAAAGAATATCACTTCATAAGGCCTAAGAGGTCTTTGCTCTCCTGGCTGAGAATCTGGCAGCACCCACAGTGACTCACTTCCAACATCTGCCAGTGTCATCAGCTCAAGGAGGTTTTTTTGTTTTTGTTTTGTTTTTTGTTTGTTTCTTAATGTTAGTGCTAATTTCTTACCATTCTACAAATTGTTTTTTAATTTCTAATTTAGCCTCTGAAAATAAGTCTGTTTTGAGCCCCTGAGTGAGTTCTTTAAAACCAGCTTCTTCAACAGCTTTCTCATAAAAACAGTGAGCACGAAACGCAAGACATTGGGAATATACTCATTTCAAAAACCACGAAATCAGCCAACACAAAATGACTTCACCATTTACCTTCAAATACACAAACATTTTGGGAATTAACTGTATTCACATTTATTTTACCATTAATATAACTGTGAGCTTGTTGAGGTAGGATTCATTTAAAGTAAATGTATGACGTAAGTTAAATTATTTATTACATCCAGTATTATCAAACTCTCGATATCCATGTCCCAATGTGTCCTTTTCTTTGGGTGGGGGGGTAGCGTCCCACAGTCCAGGAGGAGTCATCTCATGGAGCCCAGTATTCTCAGAAAATGGTGCTCTCGGGACGCCTGGGTGGTTCAGTTGGTTAAGCAGCTGCCTTCAGCTCAGGCCATGATCCCGGGGTCCTGGGATCGAGTCCCACATCGGGCTCCTTGCTCAGCAGGGAACCTGCCTCATCCTCTGCCTCTGCCTCTGCCTGCCTCTCTGCCTGTTTGTGTTCTCTCTCTCTCTCTGACAAAAATAAATAAATAAATAAATCTTTAAAAAAAAAAAAAGAAAAGAAAATGGTGCTCTCAGTGGTGTGTTGGAAGTGATCCATATCTGATAGGGAATGAGGGTGAGGGGTGAGGGAGTAATAAGCACAGGGATGGGAGAACCAGACCCACCTGGGTCTGAGTGCCAGATTTATTCTTACTGACCATGCAACCCTGGGCTTGCTGAAATGTTCAAGATATGCCTCCATAATCCAGAGAACTAGGATAATATGCATGCATGAAAATGAAGTACAATCATAACCTACTGAAAGCACTCAAGAGAGTGCCTGGCCCACTCTAGTTCCTCAATGATTTACCGCTCAATAAAAGAAAGAAAAGGTGAATTCCTCTCCATATACTTTTGCTGTTAGGTATCGCTCTGTATTGCCCTTCTCTGAAATGTGAAAAATCGCTGAGAGTCTACAACAAAAATGTCTAATGAGACGTGTCCAGGTTTCAGGTTCCATTTTTCTCTTTGGCTTAGGGAGAATAGGGGAGTCTGAACACACTGGTAATTCTAAGTGGCAGTTACTGACATGGGCCCATTTGGTCTGGGGTAGGATAACATGCTGTGTTTGATTGAAAAGTGCTGAGGCCATCAGAAGTGGCAGTCTGAGAGACAGAGAAGGGGATGAGCTGGGAAGGAAGACAGTCCACAGGCCCCTCTGGATTCTGAAACCAGGTATAGGTGGTGATAATTCATTGACCAGATCATTCACTCTTCCCTTGGTCCCCAGCTACCCTGAAACCATGCCATACCTCTGGTGGCCACAGTAGCTAGCGGGGGTAAAAGGCTGGTTGGTATTGAAGTATAGATATCTTATAGACATATTACATAGCTAATGTTTTTGTTCAATAAATATATGATATCTTATAGACATATTACATAGCTAATGTTTTTGTTCAATAAATATATGATATCTTATAGACATATTACATAGCTAATGTTTTTGTTCAATAAATATATAAAATACCCAGTGAATACTGCTTTCATTCAGCCCTCATCAAATACACTTCCTCCCTCTAAATATTTCAATGTTTATGTCCAAGTCTGCAAAATAATGTTCATTTGTTAAAAGAATCATCTGACACTTCCTCTATCTGTACATACGATTCTTAAGCTTTCTCTAAAATCTACCTAGGCTAGCACTGAACTACTAAGAGAAACTAATTAATAATTGTGTTAATGAATGGAAAAATGTATTTAACATGTGAGTCTTTGGAAGTATTTCTCAAAATGACAGATTTAATTCCCTGAGGGCTATAAAAAAAAGTTTGCAAAGAGCTGAACTGCAGGGCTCAAATGACTTTTTGAGGATACCAGTTTATTAGTAAACTTTCATCCAACAAATAATTCTCTGAGTGCTTGCTAGGTATAAAAGTCCTTGAAAGCATTCCCTCGTTTACTCAGCTCATCCATCTGCTTCTTGGCTACGGTCACTGGGTTACACGTGAGAGCCCGTGCTCCAAAGAAGGTAGGCTGGAAGCCCTCATTAACTTCTCCCTTTAAGCCGGGAACCTGGCAAAATGCCTTTACAGTATTTCTACTCTTTACAGTATGTATGCAAGTAAAAGACTAAGATTCTGGTTTGAACAATGTGGAAACTGAAGAAATTTAGTTCAAGGCCACAGAGCTAATGAGTGGCAGCTGCTTTATGAATTCTTATCAACTCCCAAAGCTCATTCTTTCCATCACCATGGCTTGTAACACTTACCGCTCCCCACAACTTCTTATTTCTTCAATAAATTATTATTTATTGTTTTTAATCTACTACTAAACAAAATTTACTGTATTTTCCTATTCTTTTCAATTGTACATCCTCTTAGAAAATCATACTTCGCTAGGATAAAATAATGCTATTGGTAGTATTGAAACCACAAAGTTTTTAGGGATATCTGCATGTAGGTTATAAACCTTTTAGTGTCACTGGCTTTCAGTCACTAGAAAATCTTGGACTTACTTCCAACCCTCTCTGGCCAAGTTTTCTGTTCCCATTCTTTTCCACAGTCCATACATCCTCCCTCTCCCATGGTGATGTTACTGGTTGGCTTTTGTTCTGCCAAAGGACAAGCTATGGAGGTGACACCTAAGAACGTTAATCTCTATCCGTTCTAATGAGCTTCATGTAAATTCAAACAGAACTGATGATATGATCCTAATTAGTAGAAAGTCACCTATAACTAAGAAATAATTTACTGGAACCAACTAAATCTAAATTGAAATCTATACATTCTATAGGCAGCTCCTAGATTTGACGATGATGGGCCATTCTTTTTTATGATGCCACTTTGGGTCCAGGATAGCATAATCTTCAATGAAGCAGATAAGCACCAGAAAAATCTGAAATATATGTAAAAGATCCAGGCTTCATTTCTATTAATTTGCTTTCAATTCTTCCTCTTTTAACTTAGACAAACTAGAAACACCACAGTCTGGATTAAACTACAGCAAACTCCTTGTTTTCAAACATTACCCTTATTATGCAAGTATTTTCTTTAGGATACTATTTGGATTATACTACTGACAGTGTAATGTAGTATTTAGACATCACCCGTCGACGTTTAACCTATTCATAAATTGACAGATAGAAGTGAATAATTCTACTTTGCTTCAGCGACTGGATTCCTCTTATTTTAAATGCACAGTAATTTTGGGCACCTGGGTGGCTCAGTCAGTTAAGCATCTGCCTTCAGCTCAGTATCCCATGTCAGGCTCCTTGCTCAGCAGGAAGCCTGCTTCTCCCTTTATCCTTCCCCTCTGCTCATGATCTGTCTCTCACTGTGTGTGTCTCTCTCAAATAAATACAATCATTAAAAAAAATAAAAATTAAAAATAAATGTGTACCAATTTAAATGTACACTAATTTAAGTGTAATGATTTAGACAATATTTAGATTTTGCAGTGAAAGAAAAATAATTTATAAAATTTCAGCTACTAAATAATTTAACTTTTAACATTCCAGCAGTAATTATTCTTCTCATCACATAAGAATTCACCATAGATGTCTATTAGTAAGAACTTCCCTTTAAGAATCTATCCTACAGAGTTCTGAGGGCCCAAGCAAGGGACTTAAAACCACACAGAGCTCGATTCCAAAGCCAGTTATTTCTGTGACCGAGGCAAGTTACATAATAAACTTCACTTTAGGCTAAAACCTCTGAACATGTGGCTGACACTCTGGCATAGTGCTAGCATAACCCAGCACCAAAAAATACCTATTTTTTTTCCTAGTCCTTCATCCCTACCTGGGTCACGTAGTACAAGCAGAATATAAGAAAGCAGGTAGGGATGCCTGGGTGGCTCAGTGGCTTAAACCTCTGCCTTTGGCTCAGGTCACGATCCAGGGTCCTGGGATTGAGCCCTGCATCAGGCTCCCTGCTCAGCAGGGAGTCTGCTTCTCCCTCTCCATCTACCACTCCTTCCCTCTCATGCTCTCTTTCTTTCTCAAATAAATAAATAAAATCTAAAAAAAAAAAAAAAAAAGAGCATGTAGACGGGCCTACAGCTCCCATCCTTTACATCACCAGTCCCCAGCATAGTGACAGGCACAACGTAAGTACACAGTACACTTTTATTAAATGAATAGATACTAGTAAAATGTGATATGGTTAATGTATTTTTTCTAGTAATATAACTACGGAAATTATAAAGCACTGCCAAATCCTCTTTTTCCTCAAGCAAATGTTTTTCCATATTGAAATTCAATAGAACACACATATACACAGTACTCTATCATCTTGAGAGACAGAAAAGACCTTGAACCTGAAGAGTAATGAAGAACCAAGTTCAATAGCTATAGAATGTTGGTGACAAAGCTAACAAAATTTTAAATAACATATTCAGACATTAATAAATGTATAATTTATACTAACATGATCTGTATTGATTACAATGGTAATTGATCAAGAGCAAGAAAGTGTTAAGTTTTTTTTAATGAACATACAACTTTGAGAATTAAAAAATTTATCATGATAGGAACAGAGCATAGAGAACCAATCAGCAGACACATTTTATTTAATTGCTTCCTTATTCCTAAATGACATGGAATGTGAAAGGACAAAGGTTTACAACTTTTCTATGAGTTCCATCCATCCTCTTCCAAATGAAGGAAGAGTGGAGATGGGGCAGCAGCTGCTTGTGCTCCTAAGAAGCTGACCTGCCTGGTTTCAGTGAGCTGACTTGTGGCACAATCCCTAAAGGCTCAGATTGGAAACAGTCCATTCATTCTTCTGTTCCCTATGAATATCAATAACAACAGCAACAACTACCATTTTATGGTTCTTGCTTCTTGCCAAGCATCATTTTAATCCTAATTCATCAAAATCTCATTGCAACCCTGTGACAAAAGTATGTACTATTTTTTTTTTTAAAGATTTTATTTATTTGACAGAGAGAAACACAGCGAGAGAGGAAACACAAGCAGAGGGAATGGTAGCGGGAGAAGCAGGCTTCCCGCCGAGCAGAGAGCCCGATGCGGGGCCCGATCCCAGGACCCCGGGATCTGACCTGGGCCCAAGGCAGACGCTTAACGACTGAGCCACCCAGGCGCCCCAAAAGTATGTACTATTTTTATATTCATTTTGCAGGTGAAAAGACTGGGGCACTGAGAGGTTAAATAACTTCCCCTAGGTCACACCAGTTACGAGTTGCTGACACTCTTACTCTACAGTCCATGCTCTTAGTCACTGCATGATACTGCCTCTCATCCGCCCCCTCCCTCCCATCCACTACCTACTCTGCAAGCCCCAGTCTGGTAGTAGGTGATATGATACCACCTTTGCTCAAAGAGCTCATAGTCTCCTGGGCGAGACACATGGGAGCTCATGATTATAGTGAGGAATATCAGGGATGCTGACAGAGAAATTAGACTCTGTAGACATCTGAAGTCTACATACTCAGCAAAGCAGGAAGCAGAGTAGGCTCCTTTATCTAATACAGGTCCATGCAGTCCTCTCCCTCAAAGGTCCAGTCACTGTAGTCCAAAATCTCCCCTTGCCTGGCATCTTACATCCTGGGTGCCATAGGTGCATGGAAACTAGGCATCAAGAAGGCCCGTAAATGTCAGGAAGCACCAAGCATCTATCACAAGAGATACTCAATTGTTTATGTCTCCTAAACTTCATTCTCAAATCCTTACGTTGTTTCAATCCTAAAAGAGACTGCCAGATTTTTATTACAGTAAACCCAGTGGTTAAATACAGATCCCAAATGGGGCCTATGACCCAAGTTTAAGTGTAGACCCAACAGATATGAGCTGTGTGACCACAGCAAGTTATATATTCTTTTAAGTCTTTGTTTAGCTATAAAAAATGGGGATGAAAATAATGCCTGCCTCATAAAGAAGTTGTGAGAAAAAACAGTAGAACTATCCGTAGCACTCGCACTGCACATCACCAGGTATTCGGCAAGCACCTAAGACACTGTTAGGCTACTGCAACATGTCTCTGAGGATTTGAAGTCCTTGTGTTGGTAACTGTCCATTTATTTTCAAAATTTAAAAAAGAAATTATTCAGATAGAACACTAAAATCTACTGCAGGGAAGGGGTGCACCTGGGTGGCTCAGTCAGTTAAGCATCTGCCCTTGATTTTGCCTCAGGCCATGATCGCAGGGTCGTGGGATTGAGCCCCGTGTCAGGCTCCCCACTCAGCAGGGAGTCTGCTGGAGATTCTCTCTCTCCCTCTCCCTGTGCCCCTCCCCCTGTTCGTGTCCCCCTCCATCTCTCAAATAAATAAATCTTTTTAAAAAGTCTATTAACAGAGGAGAAGAAAAACAGACATACTGCTCATACTGCAGTGGGTTAGTTAGAGATATAAAGCTTGTTATTTGAGGCTCCAGTGCTGATCACTTAGAAGATTCTCTGAATCAAGTCCATTTTGACACATAGCTGTGAAAATATTAATTACATATGCTGTTTTGTGTTGTAGGTTAGAGCACGAGCTAGAGTTAGATGTTCCATGCTGGAATCTTAGATGTACCACTGAATAATACAGGAACAGCTTAATGGGCTCATGCCTCAGTTTCCTCATTTGTAAAATGGGGATGATAAAAATACTTTGTAGGTTTGTGTAAAGATAAATTGAGTGTCTACCTACAAAGCAATTTAAAACCCTACCTGGTACATTTTAAGTGGTCAATAAATGTCCTGGGAGAAAAGACATGAATCCAGGAAATTTAATTATTCATCTTCCGCTTCAAGCCAGGAACTTGGCAGTTACCCTAGAATCCGATCTCTCCCTCTCACATCCTACATCCAGTCCATTGCCAAGTTCTGTTGAGTCTTCCCCTAAATATCTCTTGGATGCAACACCCCCTCTCCACTGTCACAGTCTCTGCCCTGGTTCAGCCCCTCAGCTTCTCTCACTCCTGAATCACCACCAGCGCTTCCGGAAGGCTAGCCTGGCTGCTGTCTGCAGCACGGACACCCGAGGGATGGTTCTAAACCATGCAGTTGTTCGGTTCCCTGCCTACCACCTACATTCAAGTTGGTTCAAGTCCCTCTTCTTTGAGAGGGTGATTCCCAGCCCAATACAAAGTCTTCAGGATCTGGCTTTGGACTTCTTTTCTAGCCATTTTTCCTGCCGTACACTCCTGTCCTCTTTGCTCTTTATTTATGCTGTTTCTCACAGCATAAACACTCTGAACATTCCCTCTTACTTCCACCACTTTGGGCATGGCACTCCCGTTCTTCTGCTTGCCCATCTTGCTCACCCCTCCTCCAAGGCTCAGCTTCACCAAGACCCTTCTCTGAGCCCATTTGGGTTGAACTGGGAATCTTCCTGTGGGCTCCTGTGACTCCCTTTCCGTATGTTATGTAGGGGACTTAATGGTGCTCATATCTTTCTCCTCTCTCTGCAGGGAGTACTGTACCTTTGCCGTTCTGCCTCCACCACTGGAAGCCACGCCTGACCCACAGAACTCACCCAATAAACGTCTGCTGAATGAATGCATGAATGCAAAAATGAAGCAATGAATATCCATTCCTACTCTACCACTGAGTGGCTATATGATTCTGATGCCAATAATTAGAAAAGATATTAATCATAGAATTAACTGCCATTTTATCCCAGTATATATTATTCTATGTCAGTGATACACATATAAATGTTTCCTTTTTTAGTGTACATTTCCTTAGATGATCTCAAAGTTGTTTTTTTCTTAATAGGATGTGTAAATATATACAAGCATACCTGCAAACATTAAGAAAACTACTGAATAAGTTAAGGTCAATTCTCCTAATAGCTCTCATTATTGAAATATATTTTATAGTTTACATGGAGAGAAGGCAAAATATGCAGGTAATTCCCCACCAGAGACAACAAGGGAAGCGTGAGCCTGAGAGCATTTGTGACTTCTAGCCCTCATGAATACTACTCATGGTAGTAGCTTGGGTCATCTACTGACCCCTTGCCACGGGCCAGGACCTTGCTCAGTGCTGGGGGGGTAGATATAAAGAGTTCCTCTCTGCAACTTGCTCAGTCAGGGCATGGAGCCAATATTAACACACTCAAAGGCACTCCTTCTACCTTGGGCACACCACCCACTCACGGCTAGCCTCAGCAGCCCTTCAGGAGAAGAGGAGAGGGAAGGGGAAAATCTATCAGGGAAGAGCAATGGGAAAGTCTGCATCACAGAGATTTGTAAATGTAACAAAAAGAAACTTTTAAAGAAAATACTCATGAAAAGTTTATTTATTTATTTATTTTGCTTTAAGTGAGAAAAATCGGAGATTAAAAAAAAAATTAAGGGTTCATCCATTTAGGTGTCTATCCTTTAACAAATAGGAAGATCTTTTTCTTGACACTGAAGTTGCTACGGCAAGAATAAAACACATCCTTATTAGAATTCAAGTCATTACGAATTCCTAGACATTTCCTGTTTTTTTGATTGGTAAGCACCTATTCACGGTTATCAACATTCTTAATAGGCCAAATGTGTCTTTTTTTAAACTGATGAAATGTGAATGCAGTGTTGATTTTATGCATGTATTATGATTTGATTATAATACTTAGTAATATCCCATACTGTATGATGTTATGCCATATGGATAGAATCAGGAAAGGTTCATCCCGGGCTTGCTCAGACCTGAACTGCATGAACCAAATTCTTTATTTTACAAATTAGATACTCTGCATTTTTCTTGAGCTTTTCTATTTGTGATTTTAAGAGATTGCTCACTATTACTTTCATGTAATTAAAGGTCCTACAGGATATTCCACATATGAGTGAGAGCAACGAATCCCATAATGACCCACAAAGTATATAAAAGCAGCTTTTCCAATTGACATGGGACCTATAATACAGAGCAAAGCAACCCACAAGCGTTAATTAGGATTTTTAGGAAAAGGTAAGAAAAAGAAACCCCAAGCCAAAACAATTCACTTTGCAGAGTATAAGTGGTGTATATGTTCTACAACTGAAAAAGAATCTAGATTATGTCTTCAAAGTAATCTAATCATGACTTTATATTTTGAAAGTGGTCCCTGAAATCACAGGGCTGGAAATATTTAAATCTCCTGAAATACATGTATCTTTGAGAGGGACTATACATATCATACTGTGTCGTGAATCTAATAGTACAACAGCAATGAAAGTGTTATCCCCGAGCCACTTTCTGGATCAACTCTGTGACTGTCCTGAGAACAAAACATTTAAATCTGCTTACACACTGACATAGCGATATTGATATTTCTCCATGTTCTCTTCTGGTTGCTAAGAGATTTACATTGGACAGACTCTGTTGTACTCATAACAAAGCACTTTGGTCCACAAAGCATTTGCTTCAGCTCAGTGAGTCCAGAAGCTCCCTTTGCCTCACCCCTTCCCGATTTTGCTTCCAAGTCAAACAGGGGCCCAGGCCCCAAGGCAGCGGGCCTGTCATCACCACAGGAAACTGTGGTGCAGAAGCCTGGCTCAGCCAACAAATCTTATAGAGTACGAATGGCAATGGTGACATTGTATCTTTACACAAACATACATATCTTCCCCCATGGTTCTTAGAAGCCAGTTTATCCTGGTGGGAGTGGGCAAAGATGTGCAGAGAGGGGGCACTCAACAGTGACCTACTCACAGACAACCTGACACGGTACAGTTAGACCAGAACATCGCCAAATATGGCAATTCCGTAACTCTGCTGTGCAGGGCTTTGAAATATGCACCCTGAGTCTGTACTTTAGTGAAAATATAGTCAAGAAGTTTATTTACAAGAATATTGAAGGGAGAACGATCTATATTTACCACCTTGCAGCAAAGCAACTGTAGCCCTCCAAACTCTATCTCATCAAATCTGCCATGTAACAAAAGGCAGAGAGGCTCCTTTCCTAGATCCTAACTCTGAAGAAAACAGCAAAGGCACCAAAAATATTCCCGATCACCTCTGAAGAGAGGTATGTGTGGTGGATGAAATCTGCATGTCATTTACAAGCCACATGCATCACTGCTCAGAGCAAATTAAGATTATCCTTCCCTTGGGAATTCTCACAAAGAGACATAAAAATGCTTTATGACCTGACTTTCGTATTCAGATCGCAGAGTTTTAGTCAATTTTTATTAATTGCCATGGAGGAAAGTGCTTTGGGCCCT